>JAWWNJ010000111.1:0-600000 GCA_037176885.1 Favolaschia claudopus
TCGCTCGACTTGGCCTTCCCAAGGCTTAAGAATTTCTTTTCTGGATTCTTCGCTTGTCACGCGCTCATGCTACTCTCTTATCAACCCCACCTCGACTTGCGATGCACCTCACCTGCCAGGCTCTGCTTTTCCCATTCCCTTACTCCGTCGAACAACACCATGACCTGTAATATGCTGTACTGCTCACCCATAGGCTGCCTCATTCTCTGTCTGGAATCACACAGCGGACCCTATTTAAATACTCCTGTCTACACTCAGCCGAAGGCCCAGCCTCTCACTCCGTCGAACAACGCTATATCGACCGTTGTAGTTCTCATCTATATGCCTCACAATTCTCTCTGGAATCGCACTAGGACCCTGGGTTAATACTCCTATCTAGAGTCAGGCGAGCATCGAGACAAATTAGACGTGACTGGACATATTTACGGAACGCGTGACCTAAGCGGTTTAATCCCGCTGTGATGCACTTTGTTCTTCCTTTCCATCTACCTCAATCTCAGACTACAGTTCTGCACGCGGTCACATCGTGCGAGGGCCAGCGTCTATGTACGCCTACGCCTCTATTTCCTACAAGCGGTTACATCCCGCGAGGGCCAGCGTCTATATACGCCTACGCCTCTATTTCGATTCAATTCCTACATGTGGTTACATCCCACGAGGGCCAGCGTCTATATACGCCTACGCCCCTATTTCGATTCAATTCCTACAAGCGGTCACATCCTGCGTGGGCCAGCGTCTATGTGCGCCTACGCCTCTATTTCGATTCAATTCCTACAAGCGGTTACATCCCGCGAGGGCCAGCGTCTATATACGCCTATGCCTGTATTTCCATTCAATTCCTACATCCGGTTACATCCCGCGAGGGCCAGCATCTATGAACGCCCTACGCCTCTGTTCTCTTATCACTGAATACCCAGAAGCGGTTCAATCCTGCGAGGGTCCGCATCCACTCACACCTTACGATTCTGATTCCGTGCCAGCATTAATATCCGCGTTACGATTTCATACCCGTGAGCGGCTACCTCCGTCAAGGATTAGCGTCTACATATACCTTCCGATTATGCCCTCACCTACGTCTAGATGCACTTAGACCCACAAGCGGCTACTTCCGCTACGGTCGGCTTCTACAGGATGTTATGCTCTCCGATTATATCTTCACTCTGATCCTCCGAGTATATCTTCATTCCTTTATTCTGATGAATTCGGGCCCAATTAACTACGGTTTCCTACTTGCCATTATATGTGCGCTTTGCAATTACTTATCGATTATTCGCTACGCAACCACAAGTCCTGCCGAACCTCACCTGGACCGCGGCGCTTCAAATAGTTTCGAACAACCCGATACTGGCAGTATCATACTTTTTCAGAGGGGGCAACTTTCACCGGCTAAAGCTCGAATTCGACGACTCCATGCTAGCTCCCTCTAACTCCGTCCTACTCGAGCTCTGACGTTAACAAGCTCCCCTACGATTTGCTCCGAAACTTACGTCCTCGGTATACAATCCATCCAATGTGTCCCAATTCTTATTGTCCTAACCCTCAGCGGCCTCATACACGGCGCCGTATAGGCCTTGATTTACGCTTCATTCTTGCGAACACCTGCCAAGCCTTACGGGCTCTACTGCGAGCTTTACACACCTGCATTCCGTCTCAATTCACACTATGTTCTTCCGATTACTTTTCGCGCCTAACGGGCTGTACTACAAGGTCTACCAACTTGTCCGATGTCTTGCTGCCTCCTGCACAGCGCCGTCAGTTTATATAGGCCTTGATTTACAATTCATTCCGCCAATGACCTCATACGCCGCACGAACTCGACTGCCAGGTTTACTACGCACCCACATTCCGTTTCGATTCACATTACATTCGTCCGATTACTTTCTGCGCCTTATGGGCTCTAACACGACGACTACGCACCCGTTTCATCTTACGTTACATTCTTCCGCTTGATTTCTGCCGCTTGCAAGCAGTATTCCAAGGCCTGCACTGAGCGCATAGTACATCCGCCAAGTACAATTTTTTGGACCGCCGAGTGGCAGCACGCTTTCAAAGCACCCTCTTCGTCCCTACTATACGAGTCCAAGTCTGCTAGTTTCACAATTCACTATCCGCACAACGCAAGACTTTACTCGACTCTGAATCAACCATCACCCAGTTCAAAGTCGTTACGTTCGATAAACATTTTGTTGAATTTCCGACTACTACAGTTCGGGGATTTACGTCTATGATATTTGACTCCATAACTCTCTCGCCGCACAACGGCTGAGCTAATAATTATTCTTGCGTCCCCACTTCATGCAGCCTAGTACGACTATAATTGGTTCGACCGTAACCTTAAGCGATACAGCTGGTACAGGTTGCCGAATTCAGGACTTTACCGTCCATCAAATTCTCTTACAGACTCAGAACTGCTCAACCCTACCATATGATCTATATAATCTCACTCCTGTCGCAATTCGCCCAGGTCTCTCTTTTCACCGACTTTCTACTAGCTCGAATGCAGAGCGAGATGCGACTCCCATAACACCGCGCGAATGACTTAACGTTCCCGCATACATTTGTCACCGCCATATTTCCTCGCGCTCCACGCGGCCTAGGCCTATATATCATGGTTTTGACAGAAACCTTGAGCGATACATCCTTTACAGTGGCTTAGAGCTTCAATCGAAGACGGTCTTATTCGCTCGCTCGCCATCAATCGACGCAATCCGCCAGTATTACGAACTTGAACCACCTATAGAGCAGTTCGCAAGATCCGTCATGCGCCGTTTGATTTTCTATTCCTGACCAACTTCGAATCCTTCTCCTCGAATCGCGTGACACGTATTTCCCGTATGCTACTATGTCCGACGCGGATTAATCCACGCCGCGGCAGCCCAGCCCGCGATCTCCAGACGTACTGGGACGCTCGTCACGTCCAAGTTCACCGTGAAATATCACGCTGCTTACGATCCGGAATTTCCCTTTCGGTTCGAATCCTTCAAGTTGGATTCCCACGGTTGAGTCTATGCTCGGTCACACTGCCCTGCATCCCGTGAATACACCAGGTCGCTGCCATCCATTAACGCTACTCAGTTGGGCGGGGCATTCAAATTCAACAACCTACATCGACTGCTTTCATCATCCTCGATTCCGCGGTATGGCCTCTCACATACAATTTTTACGCACGGAGAGCAGTCTCCGGACTATACATGGCAGTATCACAAAGCCGTTTCAGTCGCCGCCATTTGGTAACTTTCAAAGTTCATGGCGTCACGACCCACGATTTTTCCTGGTTCTGTTTACGTTACGCGTCTTACTTACTCTGGGCCTCTCGAACGTCCAGTTCCTCGTACTTCACCAATTTTTCAGCAATCTTAATTCCGGAACTTACAGCTACATTTTTAATGCTCGATCTACAGCTTCATTGTAGAGCTTCTGGCCGCTTGGCTCAAACGGCCTCCGATCTGTGGTGTCGACTATTTTAGTACTCACTGTGCAAACCGTCGTCAGCACGATTTACATTGAACTCATTTGCTCATTTCAGCGCAGCTTCAAATTTACGAAGGTCTTCACTTCGCATTGTGTTTTGATTTGCTCCACCTCCGCTTCGCACACAAGTTCAAGGCAGACCAATACAGTTTTCATTCCGTCAGCTGCATAGATATTATCCCCATCAGCCGCCTTTTTCTTCTGGACTAGTCGTGGTCTCTGCAGATGCCCTCGCCTGGCGTCTTCCTCTTGGGTGCCTTCTCGCGCATCCTTCGCCCTACGACCAGGAGACCAGCCGGTTGAGCGCCGGCTGTCTTCTCCTCACCCGCACACAGCTAAGTTACTGCCGTCCCACTTCAATTATATGTGCAGCATGAATGCAGCGACAGTCACAAGATACATAATGGTCTTGCGTTCAATTCCGGTGCGACCATTTGGAATAATGGTGATCGGACCCTCTAGCCTCGATCAAGAGGGGAGGGTGTAAGGGATCGGTGATCCGCTTACGAATCAACCCCGGCCGAGCCGGCTTCGTCACCCGAGAAACGGGGGGTTGGCTGCTGTAACAGACTGGTATGATGGGACGGATAGTCCAGCGGTTGTGCCGTGTGCAATTCCGGCACGTTCCATTTTACCCAGTCGTTACATTTGGTGGAACTACAGTAAAGAATATACGCCGTATCACAGTGCCCCCCTACGCGTTAGTGTCCCATTACTTTATGCCGGTCCCATTCTTGCGTCCTCATCCTCCTCCGCCGCCCACCCTTCTCCGATCATTGCTGTATCATCCGGCCAAATCATATCTTCTCCTGGTATCAGGACGACTTGCTCTCCCTGCGTGGCAACGGAGGTAGGAATTGCAGAGATAGGCATAGTGAGTTCTGATGCCCCCCCTGCGCCTGTCCCGCCGTCTGCTGAGCCTCGAGTTTCTTTTTCTTCCTGTTCCGGTCCCTTCTCGCCCTTGACCCTCCCCGCTGCCCTCGTTTTGCTTTCTTTTTAGGTTTCGTAGGCGTCGTGTCGTCGACGTCCATTTCACTGGACGTCTCCCCCTCCTATGTCTCCGTCGCTTTGCGTTTGCTTGAGCCAGACGACGATGGCCCCCCTACTCTTTGAAGTAGGGAGTTTGGGAAGACTGCAAGCGCTGAAGAAGAGGAGGAGGTGGGAAGACATGCGGCCAGCGAGGGGTGGTCCAGGCATCCGCTGCAGCAGCGGGGGCGGGTATGTAGATCGGAGCCTAGAGAACAACGAAGGAGTCCTCATGGCTCTGGGAGCTGAAGGGGCGTTGGGCGGCGCTACAGCAGTAGACGGTGCAGGCCTAGGAGGGGAGCGCAAACGTTGTTGAAGAGGAAGACGTCGTACTGCCGCAGTCCTAGAGCGACCTCTAAGTTTTGTAGATGCGGGAGGTGGCGATGGGCCACGAGAGTCAGAGCTGGAGGACGAAGACGAACGACGGGAAGATCGGGAGCGGGTACGACGACGAGGCCTAGCGCGAGAGCGATGACGCGACGAAGAACGGGAGCGAGAATTGCGACGGGAGTAGGAACGTGAACGGGAATGGTAGCGAGAACGGGTACGCGCCCGGGAACGAGAATACGAGCGGTACCGGGAGCGAGAGCGTGAAGTTTCATATGAGCGGGAGGACGATCGAGAGCGCGAGCCAGAAGAGGAGGACGGGGATAGAGACCGGTAGTTCTGAAGTGAACGACGAGGAGGACTGTGTTGGGGAGACGAATTTTTGTTGGGATCCACGATGTGCGGAGGAGTCTGGGTTAGTGGAGGCTCAGCTGCGGTCGACGAAGGGGCGTGCGAGGGCCCGACCATAGGTTCGGTGGGTGGAGGAACAGTGACGGGACCTCTTGGAGCAGCAGTCTCTGCTTCCGGAGCGTTCCACACGTCGGTAGCTCGCGAGAGCACCATAGCGAAGTGTTCATGACTTCCGTATTCCAGACGCAGGTTAGATGCCACCCGCGTAGACCGTCCCGAATGCTTTCTGAGCCTCAGTAGTAGTAGCCAACCGGACCCACATACGGCCTTCCGCGTTCACGATGCTGAGCGGCTTGGAACGTGCATGATAGAAAGCATCACGCGTCATAGACTCGAAGGTGGCAGCGCGGATATCCTCGCTAAAGCCTGAGATGACCAACACATTCGTGGCCTTCTTCTCCGGTCTCTGTTCTGGCACTTCCATGCCTCTCGCGGCGTCTCTTGCCCATAGCTCTGCTTCCTGTTCCGCAGTCGCTCGGCCTTTCCCCTTGCCTGAGTACTCAGGTCGAGGTTCACGCCCGGGTAGGAAGGGTAATTCTTCAGCGGTTGGGACCTCCGCTACCTTCTTTTCGTCTCCTTTCTCCGGCTCCTCCTTCCTGTACATCCAATAGGAGGGCAAATCCATTTTCTCCTTGATCCCATCTATGACGATGAACGGGAAAGGGGGGACCGGGACGCCGAACACTCCCTTGTTCACAACTCCCGGCGGTACGTCGTATGAGCCCATGTAAAGTCTCCTTTTCTTTTCTCTGTCGAAGAATTTCTCATCCACTTGTGGTTGCGCAGTCTTTCCGCGATATACGAACGCTGTCCGTCCGCTCTCCAACTCCGTGAGCTCATATTTGGCCCATTTCCCTTTGGGATTCGCCACCGCTACGGCTGGGGGAACAATCCAAGCGACACGATCGGGATGAATGACTTGTCTTTCCAACTCGCGGTGCGCGAACCGGTCTTGTTTAGCGCTAGACTCTCCGGACGGGGGGTTTGGAAGCGGTGGTGTGGGTGGAACGAAGATGCGAGGTGCCTGAGGGTCGCGGTTTGCACCGCGCTTCCCTTGCGCCATCCTAGCAAGTCGAAAGGTTCTGGGGAAGTGTCGAAGTCTGCTCTTTTCCAGGGAGCTTTGACAATTCCCAGCTGCTCTAAGTACAGAGAGGATGACAGCTTCTCCTCCTCGGGTGCGGCTGATATCTGAGGAATCAAATCTTGGGAAGGGCTAAAAGAGGCGTCCAGCCGGTAAGCATCTTGTCGAGCGAGCTTTTGGTACGGGCTCTCTAGCACCGCTGTAATCACGTCGGTGCCGGTGACGAAGTCCGAACGGGTAGAGGTAGCGGGGTACGCGTCCGCCCTTGTGAGGTCCTCCGAGGCGTACGAGTGGACTATGAAGCAGGGCAGCCCGGCGTACATGTTGGCTAAGACCGTGCTTTCTGGCAACCCATTCACCCAGACTCCTAGGAAGCGTTCGTCCGCCTTGGGGAAATGAACTCCTCGCAGCTGTTCCAGGGTCGTGCGACCTAGGATGCGCCGCGCATGAGTCATCGAGAGCCAAGCCTCCTTCTCTCTCAATCCCCGTTGCACGCCTACCCCTCGATCCACCGCTTCCACCCACGTCCTCACTCCCAGTAGCTCCGTGATCGCAGTCGCAGAAGCGAATTGGGGGCGAATATCCCAAGTCTTCGATCCGGTGTGAAGTCGCGCCCCGACCGCTGCTATCCGCTGATCCAAGTCCTGCCTCAACGAACTCAGTCGCTGTACGAACTCAAGACGGAAGCTGCCCATGCGTCGATCAGCCAGGTTCACGTCCCATTGATTCATAAGAGGTTCGTAAGCAGCGTAGGCGAAGTCGTCGGGTTTCACGAGGTAAGGGCGACGGAGGTACGGCCAATGAGCGATGTTCTCGCCCGAGTAGTGAGGGGAGAATAGGCAGTCCATTTTGCCGACGTGGCCGTCGTAGCGCCGGTCCCCAGGCTTCGTCGGAATAGAGGGGCAGTAGCCCAGGAGCTCTCCAGCCCGGCAGAAAGGGAGTCTGCGTCGAATTAGGGGACCATAGTTCCCAGCGACGGCATTGTCCGTCCTTCACCACTCGAGAGTTCACGAAGGGAATCCGGCGTAGCTCGAACTTCATTTTCGAGTAAACGAGCGGAGGAGTGTAGTACCCCGCGGTGCAGCTTTGTCGGGATTCCCAGTCCAGCGGGAAGGTGTCGTTCGTCGGGGCAGCCATGTGTTGAATCCTGAGCGAGACGTAGGAGGAGTTGTTCTTGAAAATCGATTCGTCTTTCGAAGTGGGGGCGACGACCAAGATCGCGTCGGAACGCGCGTCGAGATCGCGCGAGGGTGGCTATAGAGGAAAGGTGGCTGAGGAGAAAGTAGGTACAGTCGTCACTGTCCTAACCCATACCTCTGATAACCCATACTCTGCTGTAACCCATACTTTTTTGGCCCCACCAAGTTGGTTTGCAGTGAAATGGAGGCCATAACCCATAACTCTCTCATACCCCATAATCCATACCTTCTGCGAAGGTCATAACCCATGAAATTTCTATATCGGGCCCTTCAACCGGCATGGTTTGGGATGATTTTACCTTGATTTTATCTGCAAAGTTGTAAGATGCACCGAAATCACCCATATTTACGCCAAATCCGAGTTGATGGGCCATTTTACCACTGTTCATGCACCTGGTCATGCACGATCATGGATGAGGTAAGTGTTCCCGCGCCCCATATAGTAATATCTCACGGAAAACGTGACCTAACACTGCCTCTGATCCCCTTTGAAAGCCATACACTGTGATAACCCATACCCTGAGGTGTATCCCGAGGGCTATGGGTTATGACAGTGACGACTGTATAGAGAAGAGTAGAGTACGAAGGCACTTCAACAAGATCGCGTCGAAACGCGCGTCCAGCTGAAGTGGTGGTGTGTTTTTTTGACAGAGGTTGCACAGATAATCCGTACAATTGTTTGGGGGTAATACTGTTGCATAATTATGGTCAATTTCATCGAAACATACGTCACGTTCTTTTGTATCAGTATTTTGAATGGATTCACCCATATCTAAAAACGAGAAACTGCTACAATTGGGCCCATTTTCGCCCGTTTAACACCTCGGCAGAAAAAAGCCCCCACACTCGAGCTCCAGAGCGAGAAAGAAAAAACACACACCCTATCAACAGGCCCAAAAAAAACCCCCCCCGCAGTGATTTCAGGTTGAAACAAAAATACACAGCTTGTAGCGGCAGAGAGAACAGCCAAGCACGAGTACGTAAGTCGATTCCGGACCTATCCGATTTTAACCTGATCATCATCAATCTTTGATCTCAATCGTCTTCATATCTATTCTGCCTCTACTCTCCCACTATCAACGATCCAGTCCATACATTCCTCCTGGAGGCTCATAACATCTGTGTGCAAGCGCAGTTCATCATTGACTCTCTTCCCAACGCTGAACTTCCCGCCGTCGAGCGCAGCGCGCATCAGGATTCAGCTTGGAGCCGTGCGCCAAATTGTCGTCGTACTCGAAGACTTCTCTGTCACAGAAGAGATCCGTGAGACCCTCCTGGCCAATGTCGACAAACTGCTGGCTCCTCTCGAGGATTTTATCACCAACCCACCTCCTCCAGCCAACAGAAGCTGACCGTTTCGGTCACAGGGCACAGCCACATAATGAGCAAGCCGTGTATTAAAGGTTTTTATAGCATATATTCGCCGACGTCGATGAGCGGCGCGAATATTCCTGCTTCGCATCTCCAACGTCTCCGCCATGACTACCACCTGTCTTCTCACAAGGCTGTTCATAACTCTGATGCAAGGGTTATTCCTTTCTCAAAGGTTTCACTTATCTGAACTGATTAACAATTCTAGCTCCTAGAAAATGCGCAACAAGTTCAAGAAGAACAAATTTCCACTCCCAGATACACAATTTTGAATGAATTCGAGGAAATTACTGCGCGTTCTCTCCGCAGAAATCAACTCGGCCAGAGAAAAACACGTAGGTTGTGTATGCCGGTGCCCGGCCTACAGGAGGGGAGGTTGCGTGGATTCCCGATTTTTTTGGACAATGTGAGAATTGAAGGCCGGTTACGAAGATACGAATATACAGGGGAGTGGTGGTTGTATACAAAAGAAATTTAAGAGAATTTTTGTTTCATTGCTACATACTTATGTACTCCTCGACACAACATGGGAAAGTCAAATTGATCATGGAACCGCAGCACGAAGAGAGCCAGAGCGCTCACAGTTCAGCCCTGAGAGGATCCTCATGTCCTGCGGGGGCTGATTAGGCAGATAGAACATTGGTAGGAGATTAGGGACGGCCGGATAATACTGTAACATGGGTGGAGGATCTTTACCGTAGTCACCCCAGATTTCGGTCTTATACCCGAGTCGATCCTGGAATAACAGTGCGAGAAGAAAAGAGATCAGGACCATTGACCAGATAAGGGGAGTAATTTTATTTTTTTATGGTGGCAAATTGAGGCAAAAATATAAGTAGAAGTTGCCACCCATCACTTGCGCAACCACAGCCACATCAACATTGGGTACCCGCTCGGATAAAAGGGGAGCAAGCTCCCCCAATAAATGTTGTATGTCCGACGCGGGCAATAGTATTGCTCGTAATGTGCATACTTACAACAAATTCATTGTGATTGCGAGAACGGGAAAACAGCATTGAACCACACTGTGGTTTCAGAACCCCCTGACTTTCCCATAGTCGGTTCACAAGGTTTTAATGGGAAATTCACTGAAAAACTTTGTGAATTCCACTATGAAGTTGTGAATTTCACGGAGATATTTTCACTGGGTCCGACATTCCATGGTGTTAATTCACATGGTTTTAAAATGGCATCCACCACATATTCCGATGAAAACTTTTCTCACTGTGTTGGATTCCCTTCCAATGCTCCGGGAATTCACTTGAAAAGTATGTGAAAACACAATGGAAACTGCATGAAAAATCTATTACTTACTCCTCGCTTTGTCCAGTATCAAACCTACAAGTATTGGTTGCATTTCATCTGTGCTTAATGAACAAGGATTTACAAGTCTTCAATAACAACTATTACTATTAGCGGGTTTGTGCAAAGCGACCCGGGTTGCTTTGGAACCGCTCAGATGTCGACAAAGAGCAGTCTCAGGTGTGAAGTCCCAGCGACCTAGGAGTGCCCTAGGGCAATACTCTTATAAGTCGCTTAGAGCTCACACCTGGTATCTATTGTTGCGGAGATCTGAGCGATCGAAAAGCGACCTGGGTCGCTCGCACAAACTCTCTATTACATTGCTTAAACTGTCCAAATTGACTATGTTACTGCATTAGGAACACAACTAGTACTGGTGACCAGAACCATGTACCGTGTTCCGGGCAACTTCAACTCCATGAATTCCACGAGGTTCATGGGTGAATTTCAAAGAATCGCCTGGAAGCCAGGAAGCCAGGAATGAATTTTTGGAGCAGTTTTCACACAAATGCATTCATTCAATTTTCAAGTGAAATTCACATAGTTCATATTGGCCTAACATAATTATGTGAATCAGCTAAGTGAAGTTACAACCCCCTGAAGATAATCCCATGAATTGTGGAATTCATGGTCCGGCTATGGGAAATTCAGGGGGTTCTGCTTCCTCAGTGCCAGGGAAATGAGTGTCGA
Source organism: Favolaschia claudopus (assembly GCA_037176885.1). NCBI lineage: Eukaryota > Fungi > Basidiomycota > Agaricomycetes > Agaricales > Mycenaceae > Favolaschia > Favolaschia claudopus. The sequence goes on from JAWWNJ010000111.1 coordinate 10,879, forward strand.
AGCAAAAAAAAAAAAAAACCCTGTACCAAGTGTTTCGTTGTTAATCATTACAGTTATCGATGTTAAGGGTCACTTTTGTAGTGCGTCGGAGATAAGGATATGATTTAAGTTGAACGGTTGGAGGTTAGTGTGACGGAAGCGAGGGGGAGTCGAGTTCCGGCACACAGGGATCAAGAGAGAACTGATGTAAGTACTAAATTGACCAAGGGAAAAGCTATCTACGACAAGAACTAACTACTTATACAGGAAAATCGAGGCTGTGTGAAGGGAGTCATGGGGACAACACGGGCAGATATCCGCTCACGCCGATCTGTCACATCCGCCCTCCAGATCCTCAATCTTCAGACGAAAATAAATAAATCTCGTTCACAAAATCAATTCAAAGTCTGAAATGGTCTTCGAAAAATCAAAATCAAAACCATTCTGGTATCCTCGCCCTCCTCGACGACCATTTCATTGTCGAGGAAGACCGTCATGCAAAATCAGAAGTGCTCCAGGACTTCCGTGCTCTCCAGCAGAGCATCGCGATCATCATTCAGCGCGAAATCAACTGCGTGAGATGCAAAACCGGAGGTTTTCCTTTCGAATCCATCGTGTTGAGTTCAGGACAGTTACGAGAAAGGTGTCCCTGTACACCACAGTTTGCGGCAAGGTATTCATTTCGTTTCTTAACCGAAAGTTGCTTGCCGCTGTCGCGAGATTTCGAGGCAGTCGTAGAAAGTTTGGGTTCAACACTGGAAACCGAGATAACGCGCCCTCCAGTACGACGTTTCCCGTTCGAATCTGAGTCCAGTTTCTGGTCATCAGGCTTGGATTGAGTCTTACTCGATCCAGCCATATCAAGTTCATCATTATCATCGTCAACCTTGACAATAATTTCGGCGCTCTCAGCGCCAGCATTAACTTCAGCCCAGGAAGAGGTTTCGGGGGTCGAGCTTATCACGAAGCATTTCTTTCCGGATGTCGGTGTTGAGGCTACGCCAAAACATCACGACCTTTTCCTGGTTTGCTTCAAGGCCAATGGTATTGTAAATTCGCTCCCATTCAGCCTTGTGAATCAATTCTGATTTGGTGCCTTGAACGCAAGAACGCAATCGAGTGCGTTGTTTCTCGCGGAAGTTCACAGGGAAACAAAAATTGAATAAACCGCAAAAGAAACTCACTTAGAGTCCAAACATGCTCGTCATTCTCAACCTTGCTGTTGTAGAATTCGAGTGCACGAGCCGTCAAGTAGTACGACAAGTAAAAGACTCGTTGATCAGTCGGGACTTTGCCAAGTTGCACATAATTCGACCCTTCCTTGACGAATCGATAGAATGCGATGGCATCCGCTGAGCCGTCATATTCCTTTGGAGATATAGGCTTCAAGATCATTTTATTCTTCCTGCGAGAAGTTAGTTTCTTCTTCGAGGAACGGCGCTTGCGACGATTACGCGATGGGTAGGACCTCCCGGAACCTGAACCATCTGAGGGCTCAGAATCTGAGCTCGACGAATCAGATGGGTCGGATGGGGTAGGTGAACCATCTACACGCTCGGCATTGCGCAGGGTGCGCTCGATGAAGCTGCCTGGCGCGACGCGCGTAGCAGAAGTGGGCTCGGGACGGGATCCGCGAGCTCCGTGATGCGCACCGATCTGTCTATCAATGCTGTTTTTAACAGCAGTCTGCGCCTTGGTTAAGTCAACCTTTGACGTCATCGTCTGAGAACGTTGCAAGCTGCTGATCTGCGCTTGCAGATCAGCAATCTTTTCATCTACACTCTGGCCAGAGTTGATTGAATTTTTCGTCGGCTTGAGCAACGATCTCTGAGTTCGGGGTTCGGTCCGTTCAGAAGCCAAGGTGATTGGCATCTGATCAAAGAACCCAGGTGGCGGTGAAAACTGTTCTTCTCACGGCCAATTGCGGCGAAATTCTCTAGCGCTGTGTAAGAATCAAAATCCGGGCTGTGAGAAATGTGAGATTCAAGCTACCCCCCTGGTTATTTAACATGGATATGTTAATAACAGGGTTCATAACATGACGTAAGCCTGCCCGGATTTTTTTTTTCCGCCTGATTTTCAACCGATTTTCTTGAAATTTGCCTCCTATTTGGCTTCTAAATCTTCTGAACTCAGCAGGCAATGTTTTTGACTCCATCTTATGGGCTTCAAAGGCAAAATCAAGCTGAAAAAGTGCTCTCCAAGGCGCCGCAGGGGACCCTTCGGCACACATAAATAACAGGTGTCTCTGGACCTCCATTGTGAGAAATGTAATTAACGTGTTAATAACAGTGTTATAAAAGTACCTGTTATATAACACTTTGATTCCTACACAGCGCTAAAATTCTCAAGAGCGGCCCTTTGCGCGTCAATGTCGCGCTCAGAGAATTCTTCCGAAAGGTTAGCTGCACCCCAGTTGCGGGGGTCAGCACCTTTACCTTTCTGGTGGGAGGTTCCAACACCAGAAGGTATGGCCGGACTGACAATAGTTTCAGGCACATTCACGGCCGAATATCTATCAAGCTCGTGTTCTCATCAACGAGCGGAATCTCACGCGCGATAGTCACCCCGCGCCCCGACGCGGCAGCCAGAGCTTCCTGAGCCAGAGCCTGGTGACGACGAGCAATACTCACCAGCTCACTAACACTCATATTGTGAATCGCACGGGAGACGGCTCCCAAGCGGCGTCATCGTCTGAGGCTTCAACAGATTTATGGGAGGCCGTACTCAGGCTAGCCTCAACCCCTCCCTGCTGGCCTTCCTCGGTGAAGAGCGAGATATGACAGCCTGGGTGGGTCGAAGCTATGTGAACGCAGCGCTGTCCCGGGGTGAAATCGCCCTTGCAATTCCCAGTGTTAATCGCAGTTTGGCCGCAGCTGATCACGGTGCCGGGCACGCAATTGGCGTCTTCGTGCCGCAGTCAGTAAGATTCTATCAACCAAGGTAATTAACATCAAACAAGCTTACTGGCGTTGGTCGGCGCGACGACGAAGGTAACTTGCGCCATGGCCTGATGACCGAGAGCTAGAGTGACGAGGGCGACCAATTGAAGGAATAGCTGCATTTCACACGCTGGGGGATATTCGCTATTGAGGAGCCTGAGTGAGTGAATGGAGCTCTTTATATAGTGATGCAAATGTAAATGGTGGACTCCACCATCGGGGTCACCGTAACGCCACCCTTCACATGAGCTCGTGAATCAGGGTGCGAATCCACAGGAACCCAAGGTAGCACTGCGGCATGGGGCTCGAGAAGTGCGGCTATGTTCCTGCTACGGCGTATAAGCATGCATACCTGCAATTAGCACACCCATCTGTCATCGACGCCGGTCCTTTACTGCCTGTATCTTATAGCATGAGTTGTCTGCAGGAGGGTTGATTGAATTCCCATTCACCAGTAGATATCCCCAGAGGATGTTCGACGCTGAGCAAGCTCGCCGCTTTTCGTATGAGGTACGACACGGGAGGGGAAAGAAGACTCGTTCCGCACGGAGTAGATATGGATCTGTTCTCGAAAAGCGGCGCTGTACAGGTGCAGTGTTTGCCCGTTCGATTCGGGGTCGAAGTCCGACGGTCTGGATAAGATTTCTTCCTTTTTTATTTAAGGACTCGCTTGAGTCGACTCCGAGTCGGTGATTCAGACGTTAAAACGAACAAAACAGAGTCGACGGTGAGCGGAGCATGCAGTATCGAAGAACAAAATGTGGCCCAGCGACTCCGAGTGCAACCATCGATTTCGACGCTGTAACTCGAAACAATGAAGGTGGTGGGAGAGGACAACGGGCATCGGAAGTTGCCGGATCGTTGACGATATCATTGATCGGATTGATTTGGTGACGGCATCAGCTGCTGCCTCCTCTGCTCTTCCATGAGCGCAGAGTCAGTCAAGAGTCAGTGACTTGGAGCCTGACAGCACTTCATCCGTACGAATGCTACGATCTTCCAGCACTTATTCCGTATACTGCGACCAAACGGGCACCTGGCCCTTCTGTTTGCGTTGATTGGGCCTCAGTGGTGTGACACTGGTGTTGTCGCCACCTCAGCCGGCCCGTGAATCGGAGAACTTTGGGAGAACGTGGCAGTCATGTCTCGCGATTCAAAAACTTTCTTTCAGGCGCACTACATACAATCAATATATTCAAGCGTAAACCAATAGTCCGCCAATCTCCCAGGAATGGAAGCTCTTGCCGTGGGACCCACAAATATGCATCGGCTTGCTGAACTTCGACGAACAGCGGCAAACGCTCGAATTTCTGGTCACCGTGGCTACCACTACCCGACTGGCCTATCACTTCGACCAAATTCAACGGTTCAAAGATATTTCCCGACGTCTCTCTAAATTCTCAGGTTAACATGTCTTATGACATTCCTCTCCGCGGCTGCCGAATCTTCATTCTTTTGTCGCCCACAACCATGCACGACTCGAAGACAGCCCTCACAGTCGCTACAGCAGTTTTCGTCCTACTCTCTCTGCGCAGTATTATTCGGCGTCGACGGAGCGCCACTGTTCGTGATATTGACGGTCCGGAATCAAAGTCGTGGAAATTCGGTACGATATTTTATCGACTTGCTCGTTCGGTTGCTGAAGTATCCTCGAAAGGTAACTTGGCGGACCTTCTACTTCCGCCATCCTACGGCCAGTATGAGTTCGCATGGACTAAGTTGTTTGGGGCCGTCTACCGCATCAAAGGATGTTTTGGGGTACGCCTGGTTCTTTCTTATTTTGCAGCCTACAATTCACTGACGCTGTATCTCAGCAAAACCGTCTTGTCGTTTCCGACCCGTTGGCGTTACACAGTAACCATATGAAGTTTGATTAATCAATCCCGGTATAGGCCGCAAAACAGGTTTAAGCAGTGTTTGTTTAATCAGCTTGTAAGGCGGCGGGGCATCCTGCATCACATGGGGCTGCAGGCGGACCACTGAGATGGTTGCGTCCATCAGTGATTGAACAGAAACTGTTTAATCATCGTTTAACAAAACAGGCCAAAACTATGGTGTTGAATGAATCAAATATATTCACCTTCCCTATCGACTGTACAATAACTGTTTATCGACTGTTCAACAAAGCAGTTTAGTGATCAGGGTTTAACAAATCAGCAGATGCGACGGCTGAGGATGGAAGAACGAAAAAGATAGGAATTCGTCACAATGCTCAAAGACAATGCCGCCGACGCGGTATTGTTGGGGGAAAGTACTCGTAGCAGGTTACTGACTGGTTCCGCGAAGAGCCCGGGTGCCGTGACCGTGTGTGCAGTTTCGAGGTTCGAGTGAGTGCAAGAAAGGCATCACTGAACGAAGAATCAGTAATGCTAGATCAGAGTGTATTTAATCCGTACTGTATTCTGTATTGACTCTTGAGAGAAATACCACAACGCTGCCGCGTCGAGCTATAAGCAGAAGGGTTCTGGAGGAACGGAGAGGATCGCACACAGCGTCGACGACCTGGCAAAACACCAGAAGCAAAACTATAAGAGAGATGAGTCAATAAATGAAGATAGACACATAGAATTCACACACCACTACTGTCGTAGCCACAGAGGCAAGAGTAAGACTGCCAGGTGGAGTTGAGGGAGGAGAAGAGATCCCGGGGGTACATAGGTCTCCCCAATATGTCAAGTCAAGGCAAGTCGAGACTCGACGCGGCACCTAGACACTTGTCACAAGGTGGTGTGCGTGGAGCGGGCTTGGGAGCGAGGGACATTAGAGACGGAAAGGTAACAAATGGTCTTGAGGTCGACTGAGCCTACGAGGCGCGTCTTCGGAATCGAAAAAAATGGAGATGGAAAACAGTGAACGCACCCGCGCCAATCCCTTGATCTCTACGACGTTCATCTCCGCATCTACAATATCTCAACATACACCGTTCCTGCCCGCCCATGAACCGCCGCTGCAGCGGCATCTCGAGAAAGTAAAAGGAACAGAAAAATCAGTCATCTTCGTCCGCATTGACGGGGGAGCTTGAAAACACACCAGAATTCAAACTGCCAACGAGACGCGCTTCAACGCAGAGTCCACGGAAAGTGACCTCAAGTTGGGTACTTGTAGGCCTATCGCGACTCGCAAGAGCCAGTCAGCTGAGGCAACTTAAGAGTACAAGAAGAGAAGTACGGAGCAACCCCACGGGCCGCCGTAACGATGTGAACACAACCAAGCATTTGAAATGAGAATGTTGAAGGCGTGATTGGATAGTCGAATTGGTGCTAGGCGAGTCCGTCTGGTCGAGCAATGCGCACCAAAGGAGGAGGATGGGAAGAAACGGTGTGACGGTCGTGACACAAACAAAGGGCTTTCCACGATCGCGAGCACGTGAATTTCCACGCTGTCACGACTTGGTGAATTTCGACTCGCACTCGACACTGTGAGATCTGAGACATCATTGCCCTCAAATTGCCCTGCCGCGCCCTGCAAGTCAGTCTTACACTACCATAGTCCTACTTGCTAATAAGCTGGATCTCTTCTTGGCTTTCTCGGCATGGACTCCAAGTGGACTCTGCAAAATGTTACAGTTACTTAGAAGTCAAAATCACACCGTCTTTCACCTCTGCAACGGCAAGAAATTGAACTACCTTTTCACAGTGGCGCTTTGAATTAGTATAATGTCTGCGAAGTTTACGCTGTAGTATGATAGATAAAGTTTTTTCGGCTGGCATGTTTACTTACCGTATTACCCTTTGCAACTTTGACTCTGAGTCGTTGATCTGTTGTTCAACGTACTTTGTGGCACCCAATTTTAGAAAAACTGGGATCCCAGTTGAGCATTGAACAACGGTTGAATTTCGATAATTCCAACTCAGGTCTGCCTGAGAAACAAAATCACCGTAACTCGAGATCAAGTTTTGAGTCGATGCTCGGCGCCGGCCGTTGCGGGTGTATCTAACGAGAATTTCAAGTGATACCTTCACCGATACTGGCATTGTGTTGCAGACAGTGTAAACACAGCAGCTTGAAGCTCATCGTCAAGAGAATAGAGCAGGGTGCTTGAGTTGAATACGATGCCAAGCTGTGTTGAATATCAAATCATGCGTCAAAATTGCTCGATTTCGCACGCAACAGGATCCAATGAGCTAATCATCCCTAAATTCTAATCTTTACCCAAACAAGCGCTTAGACCCTCAGCATGCCATTCCTGAGAATTAGCGTGTTCCTGATGTGAACCTTGCAGTGGCCAACCGCAATCATTGTTGACTTAATGTTGACTGAGAATTTTACATAATGCTCATTCTGCAGTCCGACTTATTTATTTTCCCACAAATCCGAGCCAGATAGGTACGTTTATTGCTCAAGCATTAGAAAATGGCAGGTTTCTTTGATGCCATGCACACACTGTCGACGCTCGAGGTGGACGTAATAGAACGTGACCGCGTTGTTGACAAGCTGGCACGTGATGTGAATATCAACCGTGTCACATCATTCGTCGTCAAGGCAGCCAAAAGGCAGCTTGACTCTGTTCCACCACGCGCACTCTCCCCTACCCTCCCTCATTTCCACTTACCGCCAGCGACAACGATGGACAGCTGCCTTCAACTGCCTCTGTGCTTTCCCTACGCGGCCTCGGATCGGTACCGCCTTACAGCGTGAGGAGTCAGTGAGATTCATCGAGGGAATAAGTACGTCGACTCACTTTTCTCTATTTCTCCCACCCATCGGCATTCTCGCAGCCCCCGTCGCTGTCATCGCCTGCCCTACGCCCCTTGCATGGTGTTTGCCTCCGGGTTCGAACACCTTCCGCCTTCTCCCTCACCGACACTCTTAAGAATATCACCACGCAACTGCCTGCTCAATCCGCTATCTAGCAACCCGACACCTTTCCGCCTCCCAACCCACTCCCGCTCCCTCCCATTATCATTGTGCGCCATCCCTCTTCTTTCTGATCCGACGCCGGCGTACCCAATTCCTCCTCGAGATGCCGACTTTATTCCCACTTGTCAACACCTACACTGACAGTTATCTCAATCCCTGCACACCAGCTATGCATCGTTTCCATCTGGCTACTCATACGGGGCAACGAGGTGTGTTTATTTACCTATCTCCATTTGCTTCCACTCACACATCCTCTCCCGCCTCTCGACACCGACTTCCGCGAAGACATCGCGCTCTGCGCTTGACACACGGACGTCATCCTGACGCCTTCGAAGCACTCCCTCGCGCATCTACCTACATAACTGACAACAGCGGAAACAAGGCTGTTTCCATCTGCGCGGGGAATCCGTTCAGCTCGAGCTGCTACTCGTATGTACTCTGTACGCATCGTCTCGGAATGGTAAGCACCGTCTGTTCACGTGATGTCTTTTGCCGACAATTTTGAATTGTAGTTGTGTGGGTAAGGGAGTGCAGCGCTTGAGATTCACTGCGTCAACAATGTTGTGATTGTGAGTCTCATTCAAATTGTCCTTCCGTTCTTCTTCCCTTCACGTTTGCATCGAGGTTGCTGTTTTGTTAAACGGACCATTTGCTCTCCTAATCTGTCGGATGAACACTGCTTAAACCGTTTTGTTAATTTGTAACATAAACAGTGATTATCTACAGATAGTCAATAAATTTGATTCTTCCCCCGTCTTGATTTCAGTGTTCTGTTAAACATTGATTAACGACCTCTGATTAATCCGACTTGCGCAGTGCCAATGCAAGCGGGGCCGCAGGTTCATGCACAGGCCCAGGTAGGTGTTCAGCAGAGCATTGCTTAAACGTGATTTGCGGCCTATACCGCGATTGATTAATCAAACTTCATATAGATTCATTTCATCGACGTCACGTCCCCAGCGTTTGTGCGACTTAGGCCATTGGGCTCGACAACTATATGCTCACAAGAACCCTATGTCACAACTGGAAAACTTCAGTTCACCTTGCTGCGTCTCGCGGAATGAATGTTCAGTTCAAGGCACAACGCCACCGCAGCTCATTGGCCTCAACCCATTTTCAACGGCCACTGTACCTTGACGACTCTTGGCTGTCTTCTCATCTCCGTGACTATATCAACTCATCTACTTCTCGGCCGAATCAATTCCACGGCGACTGACGGTGACACTTTTTCAGACAATCTGATATGCACAGATCGATCGAGGTTGAACTCTCAGTCTACTTCACTTTCAAGCGCTATCCACTCTCTGCCAGTTCTCGCTTACCGTAGTTCGTGCGATGTGCGAGATTCACGAGCGTGGTCTTACTCTCAGCCTCAAAAAAATTGAGAAATTCAAGCCACTTTATAATTTGGGAGCCGCCTTCTCTTGTGGGTTAGCCGCGGGCGCTTGGGTTGCCCTCGTCTGGGCGTCTCTGTTTTGGGTTCATCCTCACGCATCCCATCGCCCCACGCCCTGGGCGCCGGCGGTTCAAGTTTGTCACCGCCGTGCGTTCCCCACACCCACACCTATGTGGCTGTCTCCTTCTCTGACCGAACGAAGCATTGAACAAAATGGAAACACTGTCCGAGCACGGGAGGACAGTGGGCCGTTTTGTGACAGTGGCAGAGAGGGGGCCGATCTGATGTTTCAGATCCGAGCTCTTCTCTTTCCTCGACCACCATCATCCATTTCTTCCTGCTAGCTCTCTGGACACTCACGAACATTCCGACTTCAAATTGGTCATTATGTAATCATAACTGGAGATAGGATGAGATTTCTCTAGCCATTGTTGTATGATCCCCCAAGATGTTGCGCACTGCAGCCAATGTTCACGGTATAGCGTGTACGCTGTTGTGCTGGCGGGACCCGGGTTGCCGGTAATTGATGGGATTTTACCCTATATGGTGCGTGGGAGTGTTACATAAGCGGCAAATTTCGCACTCGTCCCAAACCAAAATGGCTCCAATCGCTGAAAAACTCATTTCTGCATTCAAAAAAAATGGGTTGGAAGAATGGTCTACTGCTCCATCCCAAGAAATTATTTTTGAATTCTGAGACCAGGGATGTCTTCCATTTGCTCAAATACACCATTTCTAGGTCCCACTTTTCACCCTAATGTTTTGCGGCCAGAGCTTAATGGCTGTCACACTTTGGTCATGTGACCGCTCGTTGTAAGTGACTGACGCATACCTTACAAGATTGTTTGGCCATTTTCGGCCAAACATCGATTATTTTTGATCTCGGTGATGGTCAGTAATTTGTGACAGGTGCAGTCTACATACACCCAGCACCTGGAATCATGAAAAAAGGGGCAAAGACGGCCGAGATCGGTCAAAGAACCTACCGTCCATGACTTTTTCTCACTACGAGTACTCCCCGAGGGCATGCCTGGCGCTTCTCCTGGGATGGCGCTCGCTGGGGCTCTGAACCTTCAACCCCAGCCCCTACCCCTGCCATCATCGCTGTCGGCCACACCGCCATACCACTCGCCGAAACCCTCCCTACTGCACAGGACGCACCGTCCCGCTACTCGTGTACGCTTGTGGTGCCTGACTCGGTCGTCGGGCATATCATTGGCCGTGGTGGTAAGGGTCTTCATCAGTCGCACGACATCTCCGGCGCCCAACTTCGAGCCTATACTGATAAGGCTTCCCCCTTGGAGCGCCGTGTATCTATCCGTGGTACCGACCAGCAAATCGGTGAAGCGCTAATTGCGCTTGGGAAGCGTTTCATGCGTAAGCGTATCCGCTCTAAGAAGAAAGGTCCGTCACGCCTTTCCGGGGACCCTGCTCCTCCCCCTCCTGGCCCGGTGCCGGTTTTGCCGAACGCTTCTGGCGAGGGCGCTCGCCCGCTGAAGAAGCGCGCACACCCCGTCCACCCGTCTCAGCCACCAGCTCGGTTCCGCCCCCTCCAGCGGCCAGTGCTCAGCCGCACCCAGGTGCCGCTACACAGCCAAGGAATTCTGGGGTGCGATTTGCACCACAGGAGTCTTCCTACCCCGCCTCTAACTCCCTACCCCATAACCCTGCCGCCATCTCTATTCCTACGCAGGTAATGGTGTCCCCTATTCCTACTCCCCGCCCCAGCTCTACTCCTTATGCCCCCTCGGTGGCCATGCCCACTGCCATCCCGTCCCCCTCTCCACGTTCAGTAGCTCCTTCGCCTATGGCCATTGATGCTATTCGACCTGAAAGGGGACGTCGACAACAGACGGCACGGCGAGGCGGTGCAGTGTCTGCGTCTGATTCGCGGATTGACTCCCACTCTTCCGTGGCGATCCAGGATTTTGAAGGATCGTTCATTCTACTGGGCTCTGGTCTTCGTCGAGGCGACAAATCTTGAAGAGGGGGTGATGTCAGGGGATTCCATAGCTATGACATCTTCTGACTTGGGCAGAAGTTCTCTGTCTCCAAGACATCATGCTGTGTGCTCACTTATGTCATATCTTACGTCACCTCTTGTATATAAGTAGTTCACTGGGGATCTCTGATCCCCAGGTTTGTTATCGACTTGGCTCCTGGGCCCTTCTCCCCTTACAGGTGTGCGGAAACCAAAAAAAAATACCTATGGCTGTTTTTTTTCAAACTGACCTTTTGGCTGAACCACCCTAAGATATGCCTCATCCATACACAGCAAGCTGTGACCGTGACGGGTCACAAAAGCGTATTTTTCGACCATCTCCCTCATATTTCGACAACGGAGACGAAAATAAGAAATTTGTTCCGTTAATAGACGGACAGGTACCCTGACTATGTCCTCCCAAAATTCCAAGGTGATTGGGAAAGTATTGACGGAGGACATAGAATTTTAGCCAGACCACTCACAAAATTGCGATTTAACAAGATTCCCCATCAAAATTCTATCTCCTCTGTTAATATTGGTTCAGTCACCTTGTAATTTTGGGAGAATTCAGCCAGATCACCTCTCCGTTGATTTACGGAACAGATTTCTTATTTTCGTCCCCGTTTTCGAGATATGAGGGAGATGGTCGAAAATGTGACGTTGTGACAGGAGCTAGCTGTTTATGGATGAGGCATATCTTACCACGTAAGCATTACGTATTGCCCAAATCGAGTAATTATTCACGTGATACCAGTGTGCTGGCAAAGTGGTTGACCAAAACTTGACTCAAAATATGAACTCAAAACAACTGTTACTTAGAGGTGGCATAAGAGAAATTAAACACCAAATATTTACTACAACCCAGCAAAGGAGGCACATGCATTGTATCCTCTGTTGCCTCTGATATCAAACACAGCCAAAGTTGATCGTCCCAAATAGAAAAAACTGCCGGTGAGACCCGGAAAGAGCGATGTGAACCTTGTTGCCCGCGATATTTTGAGTAGAAACAGCGGTAACAGTGATTTCTAGGTGAATTTGAGCTCCCGGAACCATATTCCACCCCCCAAAAAATAATCAATTATTTTATTTTTTGACCCTCCCGGGTCGAACCACCCTCCCTGCCCTAGGTCTCGGCTTGACGGGCCGGCACACCCTTGGTTACACCTTGCCCCAATGTGAGAGTTCTGACCCCAGTTTCGTCGTTGCTCAGGGCGGAAGTAGTTGGGAATACTTCCTATGACTTATTTTTATGCCCTCAAGCAATAGGTTAGGACGGGAACATCACATGGACCATGCCAGAGATGTGTAATGACCAAGAAGGCTGGTCATGGCTTGAAATGTGCCAAGGACTCGAGTTTGAACATTGAACACATGGTAGAATCCTGTTTTATCACTTTCTGGCACTCTAGAGCACAGGAAGTGCCCTCGAAAGGTGCATTGACGGGGTATATGATGGTGTTATACAGGTTCTGAGTATTTTTGAAACTCGTCCCTCAATTTTACACCAAAAGCCCCATAAAAATTCAGGAGCACAGTATAGATATATAGCTACAACTCTATGGGAGCCGATTTCCAATAACATTCGGTGAAGTTGTTGAAATGGTCGTCGCGGCTGTTTGCCTCCCAACCAAAAAGGAGCGTTACCGTCACATCACGTGGGGCAGCCGTATATGTGCGGGGGGGGGGGGGGGGGGGGGGGGGGGGGGGGGCAGGATGTATTATACTCGCGCGGTCCACAGTCTGAACAGCGAGTTTACGGAAGACAAACATGTAGTACTGTGCGGGTGTCTATCCTTACAGAATTCTACAAGATGCCAACCGAGCACAACATCTTTCCAGGGGGTCGATCGCGCAACGCAATCAGGGAACTGGCCGGCCGCTTGTATGGCAGGACCTCTGGTTAAAACCCGTAGGACCTAGGGGGAGTTCTCTCCCCACCAGGTATAAATCCCCAGTGTCCACCAGTAACCCAATGCAATCGAACGTCTTCCCTTTGCCGATGCATGCACACCACCCGCTAACGCGAGCCCAAGGACTTCTGGGTGGTAGGGTGATTTTTTATTTTTATTTGAAACCACCAGAAAACAATAAAATCCAAAAATCGGCACGTTGGCGCACATATGAAGACCAAAGGGAAACCAGGTACAAGCCGGTGGTATGATTGGTGAGTCTATGACGCCGATGAAGATGGAGGTGGGCTGACCAGCAGCATTGGTGTGGCGTCGTAGATTCGAAGAATATTATAGGCCAGTTTAGCAAGGATCGGCGTAACTTCCCTTCTTGCCAGAACAGTGCGGAAAAAATCCATCGCATCGGTAAAGGCACCTTTGAACTCCGGTATGGTTGTATACAATCCTGCCAGAAACTCCTCCCGAATTTGCATGAGCTCTGGATGATCACAAATAAACAGGGCATGGGCTTCATCCTCCACGGCATCGAGACAAAATCTACATTTCCGCCAATCCCTCGGGACGATGGCTTTTTCTCGTTCCTTCCACCTGCGGCGCTCCACGGCGAGACTGTGGCTGGACAGAACAATGCGTGTGAGGGCGAGTCGGTGTGCCGGTGTTTTGACGCGCAGATAGTGCCGAAACTCCAAGGACTTTTTGACCAGTTTCCCGGAATCCTTGTCCATTTCGAGCCTGCCAACGAAGAGATCCTTTGTTCGTGACGAATTTGCAAGTTCGTGATCAATCCAGGCTTCCATGGAATGTTTTACTTGTCTCATGGCCTCCTCCACTGTCCTCTACCTTAGCCACCGTTGAAATAAGCAGTGAGATGCTCTTCCGGCTTGATGCTCGATTCAGAGAGAAGAAAATTGGAACGGATGAAAATTTCCTTACCTTGTAGAAACAATCCTCGCGCGATTCCACCTCTCGATTATAGATCAGCGTAGATTCTGCTGACATCACGGTCTTGCACTTCTGGAAAGCAGCAGAGGTTTGCATGAGATGTTCAAATAACAAAATCTCTGAGACCCCAGAGACGGGTGGAAGGGCCTTCCGCGTCCCCTGCATTCGAGCAAGGTACTGCTGCTTCTGTTTCGAGTCGACTTCTTCGTTATAGGGCTGGATTCCAACGGGCTCGCAGACTGCTCTTGGGATCTTGATGGGGAAGCTTGCTTCCCCATTCATCCGTATACCGAGCCAAAATGCATAGCTTACAAAGAAACGCTGTATTTTGCTTTGTAAGCGCTGAACAGCGCTGAACAGCGCTGTTCAGCGCTTAGTCAGCAGCCTGTCCGGGTCCCGGCAGCATGTACGGTCCGGTTATGTGACTAAAGCCCCTGTTTACCATTTTAACATCAAAATCAATGTTATGTGCACAAAAAAACTTCATGCTCAGACAGATTTGTTCAGGACCATCGCCTTGCTGTCGGAAGACTGTCTTCAAAGTCACTGACTGCTTGAACGATTCAAAAACAGCGCGTCCCTCAGCACCCAGAGCTGCACGATTCCCAATGGCCTGTTTGCTGGAATAGAGTGGTGTGTCACCAATTGGAGGAAGTTGGTAAAGGTCTCCAAAGACAATGGTTGGAACATTCCCCAGACGCTGGAAAAGCCTGACGCAATCTGCGATCAACCCTTTCAAATTGAACTCTCCCAATCATTAGGGTCATTCACACCTCGCCTTTTTGGTCCCCTTTTTGCGTCCTTTTTGCTTTTCCTTTTCTCTTCCTTTTTGCTCATTTTGCATTTTGGTCAAAAAAGCTCTGTAGAACTTCTTTCTTTTTGTAGACTTTACCTCTTTACACCTCTGAATAGAAAAGTCAACATGTACTAGGCAAGGAATGAAAGGAATGTGATAAAGGAAGAAAATCAAGTCGAAAAATGGAGGTAAAAAGGGAGTTCGGAGCGGAGCGTTCACACCTCCCTTTTTCCAGCTCATTTTTCGCTCCCTTTTTTCTACTGTTTTGGCCAGAACTGCACATTTGACCCCAATTTTTTCATAGGTCTTCCCTTTTTAACAATCTGATTGGAAAAGGCAAAAAAAACCGGAAGAAAAACAAAGAGAATACAAAAACCGGCGAAAAAGGAAGTGAAAAAGGAAGCAAAAAGGAGCGGAAAAAGGGAGGTGTGAACGACCCTATTGACTTTTCATCCACAATGAGCAACTTCACATTTTGCGACCGGTCCTTCTTTTCTCTGACAGGGATAGCCAGACCAAAATTGGTTTTCCAACCACGAATGCCGAATGCTGATATCCCAGTTGGAGTTAAGCGCACAACAGGATCCTTTGCGCCAGGCACTGTGATATCAATGTTGGTGTATTTACGCACAGCTGTGGTTATGCACCAAATCTGGAACGATTTTCCAGTACCAGCAGTGCCGTCAACAATTAGAGAGTTTGTGCGAGCGACCCAGGTCGCTTTTCGACCGGTCAGATCTCCGCAGCAACAAATACCAGGTGTGAGCTCTAAGCGACCTAGAAGAGTATTGCCCTGGGGCATTCCTAGGTCGTTGACACTTCACACCTGATACTGCTCGTTGTGGTGATCTGGGCGATCTCAAAGCGCGACCCGGGTCGCTTTGCACACTAGTGGTGATTTAGGACCTGGAGCATCGGAATCCAATCGGTTGAAGTATGCCACTTGAAGAAAGACGTCTCGCTGAGCACCTTTCAGCTTCCGGTAGTCATGATCAGGGAGAATTTGTAACTCGTCGTTGAGGAGGGTCTATATCCATTGAAGGTGGTGGTTGCAGAGGAAGCTGTTGTTGAAGTGCAGCTTGCGCAGCAGCTGTTGCACGAGCCTCACGCTCTGCCTGTGCCAAGGCAATCCGCCGTGTTGAACATTCATCACACAGCATATAGCCCATGGCAAATTGGTTGTCAGACACCCAATGCCCTTTTTCTGTAGGTCTGGACGATCACGGTTTCGCTCTTTACCATAGGTTCCACGTGCCTGATTCAATCGCCTCGCCTGGGAGAACCTGGAACAGGTCTCCTCAGTGCTGGTTGGGGATTTAGCAAGGGAGATCGGGATGGCGGTGACTGCGTGTTCGGAGGCGGCGGTGGCGGTGGCGGCGGAGCCGGAGGAGCATCCCCGTACACCCGGCGTATACCACGAATCACACGCTCGGAAACGCGTGATTCGAAAGGGCCGGAGTTGTATCTGAGGTCGGTGTGGAAGGATTTGAGGGCACCAACGTAGCGCTTGATTCAAGAAGCTGGGCCTCTGAGGCTGGGTAGGGAGAGGCGCTGCCAGCACCATATTTACGCATGCAGAAAGACTCGAAGGAGTTGCATGCTGTCTGGTTGACGCCGCGGGTGGAGGCGGCAAGGCCGTGCCAGAGGAAGTAGGCGACAAGGGGTGGTTGATTGACCCGCTAAGGCCACTAGGCATGAAATGTCCAGCATTTGAGATTTTTTGAGCATTTCAGTCTACACTGTAGAAAGAAGTCACAGCCGGTATGACCGCGCCGCGGTTATTTGATTTTTCGCGCGGTTATTCTGACCGCCCAAATTTTGACCGCACAGTCAATCTGGCTGTTCCTGTCATATGTTGCTACAAGTCACAATATCACACCATAAAGTCTATACTGTCTATAACTACCCATGAATTCCGTATTTTTACAACATCGTAACTGACTGCGGCCCCACAGCCGGACCATCCTGTTCCACGGTCAGATTGACCAAGGAAGCGTTTATTAACGTTTATCCGTTGAACTCATGCAAAGAAAGGTTTTAATATGATAGCAGATTGTACATAGCGGTGCTCTGCGCTCGTCGCAGATTTTTGGTATCGAAATTTTAGATTATAGTTCCCATCACCTCGTTCCCGCCTAAACATCAACCAAGGTAGCCTTACATCTCACAAGCCCTCATTGTCGCTCACGCAACTCGGACGCTGCACCGACACACCGACATCACCATGCCCCGCGCGTCCCAGCCAGAGTGCCAGGAAGGCGGCAATCGACGGCATTTTAATTTTTAGCAATCAATCCTGTTCATATCGATTCTGATTCGCGTCGTGGACACTTGAGCTTGTACGACCTGACAGCTTCCACTGAAACAGCCTAAAAAATATGAAGAGCACCGTATCTGGCGCTCATACTTAACTCACAGTTGGTGTGTCCGAGTCTTCGGGGCAGATTTCAATTTGTTGAATCTGGCAAAAACCTGGCATCCTAGAAATTTCCACAGTTGGGAAGAAATACAGGCCGCATACTCATGGGAGATTCAAGGGACCCACCAGCAGCGGACCAATAATTTTGGAATTTATCTGAATTTTTGAGAATTTTCGGCCGAACCGTTCGGCAAAAACGCGACGCGTCAGTCATGTGATCTATGACATCAGTGACATGTAACACATCGCTTTCCCATCTTGTGGCTTGTCCCGCGGCTTCCCGTGCCTCTACGCGCCTGAAGATGATACAAGCCAACTCATGCAGGCTATCGACACGTCCCACGCCGCTGAAACGTCCCGATGAGGCCCAAATTTCGGGCTCTGAGGCTGATCGCGTCTCCGACTGCCATCGCCATTTCGCGCCCGTAAGACGCGTCCACATGCCTCATGCGAGTGCTCTGACGACTGTGATGCCTTTTAACTCTTGTGAGCTTGCCAGCTATTCCCTCCCGCCTCTCTTTGACTGACACGAGGGACACGGTATGACCGTCGTTTGCATCGCTGATACACGCGCTCCTCACTCTCTCGATACTTTACAACTAGCTTCAAGGCTTGATGGGAGATCATGCAGAGGGACTCAGCTTCCAGCGCCTCGACACTCCACAGCGTTCCGCCTCGTCAACCGCTCCCAATCAACGCCAATCTTCGCAACACGCCACCGACCAGCTTATATGCTGATCAAAGGTGCGTGTTTCTTCTAAGTATTCTCTCCCTCTCGTCGGTCTCATTCACCTCCCTTCAGCTCCATCTGCCCATCATGAAGCTCGGCGCCGAAGATGCGTCTCCCCTCCTCCTTCCTCCTCCCTCTCCTACAGCTCACTCCGCCCGGACACCCGCCACCTCCCCAACTCTGTTCCCAGTGCCTCGGTGACGAGTCCACATGTCGCGAATGTGCGTCGGGTTTCACTTTTTTTCTTACTCGCGCTAATGTAATCACCCTGCCCTCAGTCACTCTCTCCTTGCCTTACACCACCACCTCAGCAACCCGCACCTACAGACTCTCTGTCCCGCCCCCGTCAACGTTTCCGCACCCGACGTACTGTCCTCAATGCCCACTGCCGGCGCCCACCAAATTTCCTGACTTCGATATCCGCCTGCCCGTCGTTTTGACTTCGACCACGCGCCACATGAAACCGTCCTCACTTCCCTATAAACGAACGCCACACTCGAGGGCCGTCAAGATGCGCTCGTTTAATTAGCAACGCCGCCCACGTCCGCTCACGCAAGCCTGACCCTTACCTCCCTCTCTCTATGACGACGCTGACGCCCCGCCGCCACTTTCCCCCACGTTCCCTGTGTCTACTCTACGCTATGTCTACCTCGCCGCCGTTCCTCAGCCCAACTACTGCCTACCTCGCAATCCCACCCAAGTCCTATTCGCTACCGCCGCCCGCCGCCATCGTCCCCAAGGGAACTTGACAGCATGTCGTCAATCAGGCTTTGATGCCGCTGCCTTCCCCGCCAACACTCCGCCTTCTACCTCGAATCCTCCATCCAAGCTCCACACCACCGCCATTCGCTCGTTTCCGATACCTCCACCAATCCTGCCCCTCAAGCCCTCGACACGGCGCTCCCGCTACTCCCTTCTCCCAATTCTCCCTCGCCGTCTTCCAGCACCTCGCACCTCCCTGCACTCAACTAGACCATGCAATATACTCGAGAACTACTATTTCACAATATTTGACAATCTATAGACACTTGCTATACTACAAGAATTAATTTTGAATTATTCCTCCATCTCGCGCTCGTCTTCAGCACTCCAATCCTCTTGGACAACAACCTCGGGCTCAATCGAAGGTACCAAAGGGGCCGGGTATGTATCTGGAGTCAGCAGGAAGACTTTCAGCGCCTCCTCGAGTGCTACCTGCTTGTCGGCCTTGACCTTGAGCTGGCTGTTTGGCTTGATCCCTGGAACTCCGCGACGCCGTAAGATCTTGAGCTGTTCATCGAGTTTCTTGACTGTTGTCTTCGATGCGCGGACCTCTGCGAGTGAGGTAAAGACCCGGATTTGGAGGAGCTCACCCAGCTCTTTGGCCTGTTGTCTCCTTTTGGCCAATTCCTTCTCCTTCTTCATCTGCGCCAACCGCATACGAAACTCTGCCAGCTCTTTTGTACGTTTCTTCTCCAACTCACTAGCATCAAGAATTCTCGCCCTCACCCTGAGATCCCGATGATCCTCTTCAATAAGCATTGCGTCCATGAAGTCCTGGGTATTGTTTCGCCGATACATCGCCATCGCATTGTACTGGTGCAAGGTCAAGCGCGGGTATGTCCTCATCATCACCCTATATCCACCAAGGGAGCCCTCGTTGGCATCGTTAGTCGACGGCATCCACACCAATTAGAGCTCGGTTGCCGATGCTTCATCGATCAAACCTCCCGGCGCAAATTCATCCGAGAAACGAACCCAAGTATTCAATGCACCTCGGAAGAAGGAAAGGGTAATGGCCTGAAGATTTGGGAGCTTGGGCATTAGCGCGAGGACTGCTGTAATTGCGTCTGGGTCCTCCCATTCCTTCCCGTCAAGACTGCCGCTGACATGGGAAATGTCGGATGAAAAGAGAAGGCTCGGGTCATCCAAGATGGACTGAATATGGTCGCGAACATCCCTGTGGAGTGGCCCAAGATCTAGC
This sequence comes from Favolaschia claudopus, assembly GCA_037176885.1. Lineage (NCBI taxonomy): Eukaryota > Fungi > Basidiomycota > Agaricomycetes > Agaricales > Mycenaceae > Favolaschia > Favolaschia claudopus. The sequence goes on from JAWWNJ010000111.1 coordinate 30,800, forward strand.
AGGTTCGTCCTCCTCCGTTCCCGGGCCACGGACGACGCGCATGTACGGGTGGGTGATGCATTGTTGGTAAAGAATCATCGCGCAGAGCTCCTCTAAGGTGGGGACATCCTCTAGAGCACGCCGTAAATTCAGCTCGATGTTGGTAAGCGCTGGTGTTGCCTTTGACCATTCAATAACCTGAAGGAACTCCAGATATAGCTCGCGGTATTTGATCAACTCGGCGGCAGCAAGAGGTTTGTCGGTGGGAATCGCGGGTGAGGCTTCCCAGTTTTTGCCGTAAAGAAGTCGACGTGGCGGTCACCTTGACCAATCTTCCCGTCTTTGTTGTGGAATATAGCACCGGCAATTGCGCAAGTCTTTACTCCGCCACGCGTCGACGCCTCGAAGGCAGCTTGTTCTAGATCTGCAAGCTCGTCGGGAACCGTTGAGGCGGGCTCTAGAACGCGTTTCCAGACCGCTGCGTTGGCCTTGTTGGCGAGTATGATGGGTGGGGGAGAGTCCAAGTCGTGCGTGCTTTTGCATCATCTCCGTGTTGCCGCCCTTGAAACTGCTTTGATCTTTATGCATCCAGCACCCACCCCAGAAGAACAAGGTGATCGAGCGGCGCTCCTCGTCCGAGAGAGCGTCGAATTCCGCTTCTCCGAGCTCCTTCACAAGTCGATGAACAAGGTCTCGGTCGCGAGCCGTCTGCTCCGATGGCGGCAATTGATTCCAAGCTTCAAGACCTCCGGCTTCGATGATTTTGCGAGTGTTCCACGCCGCGAGGTACAGTATTGCCTCGTCGAATTCCTTCCGAGCGAGTGCTGCCTCACCGAGGTCTTGTATAACAGCCTCTTGCTTCGCCTCCTTCAGTCCCCTCGCCGTGCCTATTTTGATACCAAAGGTAAGCGCAACCTCGGACATGATCTTCCCGACATTTTGACGTGGACAGCCGCTCGAGACAATGATACGAGCTAGTCGGCGCGCCTGAACGGTGTAGATGCCTTTCTGGGTCAGCCTCCACATGTTGGGCTTCGTCTTCACCCGTGCGATAGCCCGAGACATCACTGTCGCCGCTCGGGCGACCCGTTTCTGAAGTGCCCGGTTTTGATTCTTCAATTCTTTTTTCTCCGCATGTGCCTTCAGCGCAGCCTGTCTAGCCTTCTCCCGTTGAGACGACATATGCGCAGCAATTGCAATTGCTTTTGCATTCAGCACCTGGCCCGCAAGCTTCGCATTTTCGAAATCCCGGCGCAGAGATTGATTCGCTGTTTTTAGGTCCTGGTTTTCCTGTCTGATGCGTTTTTTGCTGCTTCAGCAGGTCCCGAAGACGCCGCTGAGACTTCTGAAAGGCATGCTTCCAGTCCCGGGGCGGTTTTGCGTCATCTTTTGGCGGGTGGTGGCTGATAAGGTACAATTTCTTGGTTTTCTTTTCCGCGTTTGAGATTCTTGAAAGCAGCAGACTTCTGAGCAGTACTGCGTCCCTTTGGCTTTCTAGAGGCTGCGGTTTTGCCCCCCACACCCATTCCTCAATCTACAATATATTCAGCTGTGAGTCCCGACGCGATAAGACGCGTTGCCGTCGCACCTCCCCCCGATTAGCAGTTTGGTGCACTGTGACACCTAACTCCGCTGTAAATCGCTGTACTGCTGATATAATCAGTATATAGGATATATGATTGTATATTATATTGAGGGCTTACTTACCTCTGGATAGCCCACGAAATAAATAATGGACGCGCCTCGCGCGCGTCCGCGACTTTGACGCGAAAGGTCACGGAGTGTCACACCGTGATTCCGCGTCTGATGTCACGGTTACGGACTTCAAATCTGCAAGCCGCAGTGCCGACCTGAGCAGCTCCGGCCGGCAACATGGCAAGGTCAACATAGAAATATCTCGGATTTGTTCGGAACACAATTTTAATATTGAGGTTGCTGGTGCAGACCGGCCATCCGGTTATTGGAGAGAAAAGAAGGGAGAAAATCTGCTCCGAAGAATCTCTAGATACATTCATTCAACTACTTTGAGCACAGAAATTCTGGCCACAATGTGCCGGGGAAACCCTCCAGACCTGAAGGCGATTGATCAGGTCGGATTTAGTCTCTCGTAGACAGACGCTACAACAATATGGTCCTCGTACCTGCGGTTGTTGTAGTCTGTTGAGAAGGTGAGTCGGCCGAACGGTCGCCCGCCTTATTACATAATCAGAAATTTCTTGGGCTCCTTTTCATAGTTTGAAGCGCGTTTTCAGCAAAATTTTCGCTGCACTGACCTTTCTTGATTGGAAGTGAACAGCTTTGTCAGTCAAATCTAGAGAAATTATGCAGGGCAACGACGAGATTCAGAATCGGCTGACAAATCCTGTCAAACTGATGGGTCGTTCAACTGAGTTCATTCGGGCAAGAATATCATGAATTTTATTAGAGAGTTTGCGGTGAGCCGCCAGAAGCCACCTGGTGGCTCCAACGGCATGCGGATTGGAGCGGCTACGTCATGTGGCGGCTCGTTTGACGGCTCGTCGCGCGCGTTCCTTAGCACAATTTTGAGGTTGGGTACCTTGCATACTTGATTATACCTTCAGCCAATGAGAGTTCGTTGTCCAAACGTGCATAATTATTTTGGATTGAAGCAATTTCCAGCGTCAACCGAAGTCTTGAGCTCGAATGTGCGATAGCGTCAGATTTTCGGGTCCAATTTTCTTCGCGTGTGTATGGTTCAATATAGAGATGACTAAGTTCTAAGAATAGACTCGCAAAACGAAATTTGAACCAGTCTTACCAGTCGTCAAACGAGCCGCCAGACAGCATAGCCGCTCCAATCCGCATGCCGTTGGAGCCACCAGGTGGCTTCTGGCGGCTCACCGCAAACTCTCTATTTAATAGACCTGTTGAGATATACCATAGAAGGTACTTCCCCAGCAAAAGTTTGTTTATGGACCCTGCACAACGTTGAAAGCAAGGGAGCAAGGGGTGGGAATATGGCGACCGTGCAAGCGATCGCGGTCAATAACAGACTAGGTCGTGGGAAGGTGAGAGTCACACTATGTGACATTCTGTCACCCAACCGACCATTGCCGACCCCCATCTATAGTCACGGATATATCACGTGTAGTGTGTACGTAAGCTTACATAATCCGCCAAATCTCCGCCTTATTTTTCGCAAGATGCGCTCAAACGCGTCGAAAATGAGTTTGGAAGCTTTTCATAATGGGTTGCCTTTTTTTTGGAAAGATCACCTTACATCTTTTCAACAAGGAAATATTGGCCAAATCTGCTCCATCGAATCATAGATATGCCTATTAGCTACAGTTTGGCGGACTTACATTTGTCAATATGGTGTTGTGGCCAAACTTATAAGCATTTTGTTGACGTGATGTTTTGGTTTACATAACCAGGTGCCGGATCGGCGTGACGCCTATCTTAACTTGGGTTGAATTTACGGACATGGCACACATGCTTCAACCCGACAGGACTACTGCTGCATATTGCGATATCGTTGTTCAATGCACTTCTCCCATTCAGCTCCATGGACGAAACTAGAGAGATCCAACGATTTCACTCCCCGCCAGGATATAACGAGGTGACACCAGGGCATACAGAAGCTGTCCCGGAGCATCGGAGGGATCCACATAAGTCTGGATGATGTTGAGAAAATCCACCCGTCTCGGAAGCTACCACGAGGGATGGGCGGCAATAAACTCGAGGTCAGGGTTTGAGTTTGGCGGTGTGCGAAGACGAAGGGCCCAGGCACGTGCTCTGTAGTGGAGGCCTGCAGCGGCTCCCCGATTGCCGCGCCAGTGGCAGCATCCCAGATACGCACTGTCTTGTCGCCGGAACCGGAGACGATGCGCTGACTGTCTGGCGAGAACGCGACCGACGTGACCGGCTCGTCGTGGCCCTGCAGCGGCTCCCCGATCGCCGTGCCAGTGGCAGCGCCCCAAATGCGCACCGTGTTATCGCCGGATCCGGAGACGATGCGCTGGCTGTCTGGCGAGAACGCGACGGACATGACCCAGTCGTCGTGCCCCTGCAGCGGCTCCCCGATCGCCGCGCCAGTGGCAGCGTCCCAGATGCGCACTGTCTTGTCGCCGGATCCGGAGACGATGCGCTGACTGTCTGGCGAGAACGCGACCGACGTGACCCAGTTGATGTGCCCCTGCAGCGGCGCCCCGATCGCCGCGCCAGTGGCAGCGTCCCAGATGCGCACTGTGTTGTCATAGGATCCGGAGATGATGTGCTGGCTGTCTGGCGAGAACGCGACAGACGTGACCCAGTTGATGTGCCCCTGCAGCGGCGCCCCGATCGCCGCGCCAGTGGCAGCGTCCCAGATGCGCACTGTGTTGTCATAGGATCCGGAGACTATGCGCTGGCTGTCTGGCGAGAACGCGACGGACGTGATCCAGTCGTTGTGCCCCTGCAGCGGCTCTCCGGTCGCCGCGCCAGTGGCAGCGTCCCAGATATGCACTGTCTTGTCGCCGGATCCGGAGACGATGCGCTGACTGTCTGGCGAGAACGCGACCGACGTGACCGGCTCGTCGTGGCCCTGCAGCGGCTCCCCGATCGCCATGCCAGTGGCAGCACCCCAAATGCGCACTGTCTTATCGCCGGATCCGGAGACGATGCGCTGGCTGTCTGGCGAGAACGCGACGGACATGACCCAGTCGTCGTGCCCCTGAAGCGGCCCCCAGATTGCTGCGCCAGTGGCAGCGTCCCAGATACGCACTGTCTTGTCGCTGGACCCGGAGACTATGCGCTGGCCGTCTGGCGAGAACGCAACGGACATGACCCAGTCGTCGTGCCCCTGCAGCGGCTCCCCAAGCGGCTCCGCGAACACCGCGCCAGTGGCAGCGTCCCAGATACGCACCGTACTGTCGCGGGATCCGGAGACTATGTGCTGGCTGTCTGGCGAGAACGCGACAGACTTGACTGGGCCACCCCCCTGCAGCGGCTTCCCCATCGCCGCGCCAGTGGCAGCGTCCCAGATACGCACGCTCCTGTCGTTGGATCCAGAGACGATGCGCTGGCTGACTGGCGAGAACGCGACGGACGTGACCCAGTCGTCGTGCCCCTGCAGCGGCTGCCCAATCGCCGCGCCAGTCGCAGCGTCCCAGATACGCACTGTGTTGTCATAGGATCCGGAGACTATGCGCTGGCTGTCTGGCGAGAAGGCGACGGACATGACTGGGCCACCCCCCTGCAGTGGCTCCCCAATCGCCGCGCCAGTGGCAGCGTCCCAGATGCGCACTGTGTTGTCATAGGATCCGGAGACGATGTGCTGGCTGTCTGGCGAGAACACGACGGACGTGACCCAGTCGTTGTGCCCCTGCAGCGGCGCCCCGATCGCCGCGCCAGTGGCAGCGTCCCAGATGCGCACTGTGTTGTCATAGGATCCGGAGACTATGTGCTGGCTGTCTGGCGAGAACGCGACAGACGTGACCCAGTTGATGTGCCCCTGCAGCGGCTCCCCGATCGCCGTGCCAGTGGCAGCTTCCCAGATACGCACTGTCTTGTCGCCGGACCCCGAGACGATGTGCTGGCTGTCTGGCGAGAAGGCAACGGACATGGGCTAGGTGAAATCGCCGCGTCTACCGCAAACGCGCCGCGTCAGCGCCGCGTCACACACTGTGACCGCCGCACCCAAGACTGGGACTGCCGCATTGTTTTTTAAGCGCACCGCATACCAAAACATGACTACCGCACGCAGCCGCTGACGACTATCATCCCCAACTCTAGCTCAAAAATTATAAGTCCTGTGTCATTGATAAATTCTGCTCTAGTACCTTGCTATGTAGTACCTAACAAGCTCTCTACCTGCGATCGTCGCCGACCACCTGTGAGTCTTATTGGAATAAACAGTAAATAAAAAAATCATGTTCCATTTCATAGTAATACAAACTTGATACTAACATAGACTGTACTCATTCCTCATCTACCTCCACAATATCCCAGCCACGACCCGACTGCACAACCTTCCCAGGAAGAGGTTTCTTCTGATTTTGTGAGTCTTTTCCTCGCGGCCGCAGCGTCCGAGTCGTAGCCTGCCGCTTTCTTGCGGGTTTCTCCTCAACATAGTCCGAATCTTCATCTGACTCCCGCTGACGGACTCGTGAACGGATTTGGACAGCAATCACTGGGTGCCTTGTTCTTCGAGGGTGGATACGATGATAGGTGGCTGGTCGATATGTACGATCGAACGCCGTGTGATGTTCTTCGAAATGTTCGAGATGCCGGGAGAACTCAGCTTGGTCCCAGTATTTCCTGTGGCGCAAAACCTTCAAATTCAGCGCCAGAACCATTGCGTGATGGGCCTCCGCAACCTCATCGTGGGCTGTTGTGACGTCTTCCTCGACGAGATCAAGAAACATGTCGCCGTTCAAGTTGAGCGGCTCTTCTAACTCGTGTTGAATGGCTAAGAGCTGCAACAACGTCGTGCCAACACCTAGAATTCGACGATTCCACTCATCGTTGGAGACAGAAGCTGGGCGAGCTTCCACAATTTCTCTGTCGGCCGTACCAGCAAGGCTATGAGCTCAGCCGAAGGCACACTCGGACCTGCAGGGAGCCACTGGGCAATCCGGTCCTGACTATCCCGATGATCTTCTGGCCGATCCACAAAGAACTCGTTATACGAGTCAATGACAGGATGATCGCGGGGAAAAGCAGTCAACAATTTGACTAACGCAGGAAGAGCCGCATCAAAAATCTCGACGAGAACATGATCATGAGGGGGGTTTCTAGCGTAGAAGGCTGGGATACGAATTTTCCCTAGCTGTAAAGGGTTGAATAAAGGGATCGCAACTGAAGACAACCGTATTCGCACCTGTTTTGATGCGAGCTTGACTCTCAAAACCGCATCCACAAATCCCCGATCCCGCTTGACGACTGGATAAGGTGGTGCAAGTTCGCCTTCGTGCAGCACCCACTTGATGCAATGCAAAAACCGGAACTCAAATTCGTGACTTGGGTTTTGCGCGTCGGGGCGATGTTTCTTGAAACGCGCAGGATACCATAGCACATTTTCGGATTCCCAGTTTTCCTCAACTCGGGGATCTGGGAGCATGACAATCTCCCTGAATCCAAACCTAAAATCAATTTGTTAGAAATACAACGCACAGAGCAGAAAATCTTGCGTACGGTACAGTTGTTGATCTTGGCCGACATGTCTGGCAAGTATAAATAGCGACTGGTTCACCATCTTCCCCTATATGGTCCGAGATACATCGCGCATGCGAATAAAATTCACATTTTGAGCACTGGATTTGATTTGGGGTACGATCGCCATCGGAAAAATCACCGCAGCCTGAGCACTTGATTGGATTCAAAAGTGCATCAACAGATTCACTGCCATTGCTATGCATCGAAGCCGGCCGTGCGTCTGCGCAGAGCTCGCCTTCACAGCGTCAAGTATGGCGTTATCGATTGAGTCCATCTCCTTCTCATCCTCCGAGTCAGACACGGTGAAAAAATGTGTTCGATAGCGCTGTAAATCCGTCACTTTTTCGTTCGTTGGAGACTCGGACGCCGACCGATTCATCAAGTATTCCACGCTCTGTGTTTGTCGTTTCCTGCTCGCCCATGCCCGACGCTCATCAGACGTAAGTTGTTTGAGATGCGGCCCTTCGAGTGCGGCGCGATCGCCGTCAATCTTCAAACCCCAAGGTGCGAACTTCCGACGCTCTTCTCGGAATATTTCTTGAGCATGCTCTCCTCCTTCAAGACGGTAAATCACGGCCTGAAGTCGGAACCCTTGACGGATGTCCCGCAATCTCGTCATGTTTTGTGTATCCATATTTGGCCGCTGTCCTCTTCCAGAACTGGGGGTCGCCCCCATAGTGTATTCTATGTCCAGCTTAATGAAAGGGAGAGTCAGTTGCATAGAAAATGTAGGTACTTTCATGTCATACCTCGAGCAGCGCTATATGTTCGCTCGAACGTCTCGGCAATCCGAATCAAACCTTTCAGCCCGTAAAACAAAGCATTTTCACGTCCAATCATTTGGTAGCTCTTATGATGCATCGATTCTGCAGCATTGGTGGTAGCAGGGAGTGATCTCCACAATTTTTGGCTCATTTCACTCGCCACAGCGAATAACATCCGTATATGAGAATCTCGCATCCACCATTCAACCCAAGACTTTGCCCTGGAAATTCATGAGACAAATTTGCAGCGCATGCCCTCAAGTCGACCTCTGTGCGCTGATTCAATAGACCTTCGCAAGTTTGCGAAATTCCGACTGCCTCTCCGGTGCAACGATGCGACTAATCCGAGCCACTCGTGTGATCTGATTGTCAAAATGTTGTCTGCACCCCTTGAGCAATGCAGCTGCTGCAGTCTTCAAGGTACGCTCGTCTCGGCTACCTGGAGAAAGCTCTACCCAGAAGTCGATAAACGCTTGGATAAAACCGTTCCTCTGTGCATCACTGAAGTCAACAACCTAAATTGGCCCAGATTAGATTTCTGCTAACAACGTCTGAACAAAGGTACGTACGTTCGCAAACAACTCGTCAGTAATTCTTTCCTGGGATTTTCTACATTGTTCCGCCAACCCTCGGAAAAGATAAAGGAAATGGATGCGATAGTGCGTTGCTGTTGCACCGTTTGAATACATCATGAGAATCGGAACCCAAGATTTGAGGTGAATCGGTTCGAAAGTTGAACTTAGAAAGAGCAACGCATTCTTTCCCCTGAAATAGTCGTGACATGCGTCAGACACAATGCCATTAACGGCCTCGGTCTGAATCTGATCCTTAAGCCCAATTCGACGCTGCCACGGCGATTGCAAGACAATGACATGAACATTGTCGTCCAAATGCAGACCAACAGTCCAGCCGGGGTGTTGTTCCTTGAATTGCTCCAACTTGGGCAAGAATCGCTGATCCCGAACCTGGAATAACAATAGAAAAAGATAACAGTTGAGTAAGTAACCCTGGACCAATAGACGATAATGTAAATTACCTACTTTGTTCTCTGGATTAAGAATCTTGCGACGTTCGTACTGAACACGGCTGGGATTGAGCAACACAGTGCTTATATCGGCCACGGAGGGACCCGGACCATCGACAGCAGGCCTGCCGGCAATGAGCTGAGCAGGCTTCATGCTAGGATGCTCATTGATAACGGCGTTGAGTTGAGTTTGTTCCCGAAGCGTTAGATGTCGGGCAGGAACCGGCTCATGATGGTGATAACCCGAATGGCTGAAGTGAGCGCCATCTCTGTACACCCAGTATTCCATTCGAACGGTGCAAGGATGGTATTGAAGTTCCGAGCCACACGAACAACCCGCCGCAATCTGTTTGGTACGACCCGCTTTCTTCGTTTGCGGTCGTGTAACGATCTCACAATTTCGATTTCTACACATCATAACTCCGAGACAGAGACGAACGGTATGCACCCCGTCCAGTCGCCGCAAAGCCCGCGTGCTCCCCGAAGCATTTTTCTTGCCTCCTCGCACCTCGCACGCCCAATGTACAGCGAATTGGCACTGTTCATAAAATTCTCGGGTGTACGTCGCTTCCCATTTACCATCTGGCCATGGATTCCAGCCACCCGGGTCGCCAGGAGGATTGCGGGGTTGTTCTTCAACATCCTCCCAATCTGAATCTTGATTGGGACGGGCCGCTCTGGGTACAGTAGTAGGGCGTGGGCGATGTGATGCCTCACGAAAAGTCGAGGATTCGTCGCTGCTGGATTGCTGATAAGGGTTATTGTCGAGCGAGGCTTTCGTAGATTTCGGTCGAGGGTAGGATTGTGAACCAGCGCGAGAGGCGCCTGTACGCTCTCGCGAAAGTGAAGGGCTACCTGGAGACGCATGTCGGCGCTGACGCTTCCGCGGTGATGTAACATCGACGGAAGATTGTGGTTTCGATTTAAACTGGACGCGGCCACGACTACTGTCTCCATTTGACCGAGCGTCGCTTCGTTTAGCAAAAGGATTTAACAGAGATAAAGAGTAGGTATTTTGACGGTCGTGCTTCGATGATTCACCTACTAAATAATGAGAACATGTCAAGCTGAAGGGCTGTGGCAACGTACCGCGTCCCAAGCGCCCCGCAACGACCTCTCTATCACGATATTCCACTGTCCCGTCTACGCGCGCGCGCACCGCTGTCGCTCCCAGTTCAGATGCATCGACTGTATATCATTTCACATTTAGCAACACACAGCTAAATCGAGGAAACGACCCACATATTGGTAAATGAGCAAACTGAGGCGGTATTTCTTCCTCCCCGGAACTTCCTCTTGAAGAAGTGCTATGACGCCGCCGCCGCCGCGGAATGAGTCGGCTCAGCGCGTCTTTGAACGCGCCCTGAGGCGTAGTTAATTTTAACAAATACCGGAACCGCAAATGAACAAACTCACCAGCATATAAGTGAACGAATCAAAGTTTGAGAGCGAGAAAACTGCCTCCCTGTCAACGTACAACGTCGAACAACGGCGAAATTGAGCGGCGGGGGCGGGGAAGGCGGGAAGCGGGCGGTTTTGTCAACGTAGAACGTCAAACAAGACCGCCAATATCCACGGAGTAAGCCTGCCAACGTACAACGTTGAACAAAGCCACTCCAAACGAAACTGAAAGGCAAAAGAACAGAACTCTACATGTAGAATGTCAATATACAGGAAGGTTTAAATGAACCATCAACACACCGACTCAGAGTTTCACAATCAAACAATGCCTCTGTTCACCAAAGGAATAAAACCACGCTCTTGTCGACGTTCAGAACAAGGGCACCTCCGAGAGCGATGGGAATAGGAATTTTCGAGAGAAATGGAACGAAAACAGCTGTTGTACAGGGTCAAATAAAAGCGGGATTGAATCAACAGTTGACGCACCAATTGATGAACAAATTCAGAGCCGAAATACGTTCTCGGTGAAAGCAGCTGACGTGAAGTCAAGCCGCAGCTCCGACGTGAGGTCAGGAGAAGATAGAGCGGACAGTTTTAATGTTAGGGAAGACCCTGTTGCAGTACGACGTCAAACGAAAGCGAAACAAAGAAAGATTAAATTGACAGTGAGCGTACCAATGGCCACAGAGGCTAAGGTTGGTGAGGCGAAAAACGGGGCGGAGAAAATGGCTGAGATAATTTCAGGTGGACGAATTCAGCTGACGCGAAGTCAACAGGAGCTCCGACTCGAAGTCAGAGAAGATGTCGACGCAAAGTCGACGAAGAAGAGGAAGATAGTGTTGAATAGTAGAATGCCGGGTGATTTCAACGGGCGTAGACCATGCAATAGTAGTCCAATTTATACCACAAAGCAAACAGGAGTCTCCCGGTGAATGAAACTGAGACTCGGGGAGCGGGAGCGGAACAGCTTAGGAATGATTTACATTGAGTGAGTGAGACCATAGAACCAGCCGAGTAAGGCAGCCAAGGCTGCGAAAGGCAATATTCGTCGATGAAAGCGAGTAAGAACAACCAGAGATGTTGTTGGATGCCAAAGAATGCATTCAGACAGGGCCAAGTCCGCAATGACCAGGCTGGCGAGCGAGACATGAAAGAGGAGAGAGAGATGATTGATCCGCCGTCGTAAGGCCGAGTGAAATTCCCAGAGCGAGACACGGTCACATGACTGCACATACTGTAGTATTATGTTCAATTCGTAAGGCGGTTTGGGATGTGACACCCCTTACGAATTTACCCTTTCGTAAGGGGGCGTTGGGACACTGTGACTTACGAAAGATTTTCGTTTTTTACCCCCTTTTTAGGCCCGAAATCGCACCAAATTTCGTGTCACAGGGGGAAACCTTTCGTAGGACCCCTTTGTGACGCTGTGACTTACGAAAATTTTCGTAGGATTTCGGGTCTGTGACCTGTGACCCTACGAATTGAACGTAATACTACAGTACCATATTTTCTTTCCGATTATTATCGCAGCCATGCATTCAGGGAAGCCGTGGAGCTCGAATATGTTATATGAGGGTACAAGGTAGGTACTCACAAATTATCGACATATTTTATCATCAGAATCCTGAGGAAATTCAAAAGTTTGATGCCGGTACGCGACAATATATTTCACTCAACTAGACGGAAAATGGTGAGTCAGGGAAGGTATAAATAACAGATTCCAACCTGGTTCGTGCAAATTGGATGTCTTACAGGTTGATGGTGCTGATAAATATGAGCAGTCAACGGACATTCAAATAACTTTAGAAAAGAAGTCGAGACATTCAAAGAGTTATGCTGTTCCAATAATCTATCAATAAAGCCCCAAACGAGGTAGGATTAGGTACTAAGGATGTCTAAGTATCATCTAAAATTATTGCCGGTGAGAGTGTCTCCGAGTTTACCTGGCAGCGGCGTGTTTGTCGCGGTATGAACGAGAATCGAAAACGAAAACGCGGCTAGCTGATAATGATCAGGCGGCCTTCCAGGCCATCAAGTCCGTCAATTGCCAGCATTCAGAAACGAAAATGACCGGTTTCAACACGGCAAACAAGCCGAAAGGACCGGATTGATGTCACAGTCACAGTATATCAATGTACGTGGTCTATTGTGTCATCGGCCGCTTGCCGAACGCGTCCGAGTGGCTGTACCAGGTCACGCACACGGCGTGTTTTAGCACTCTAAATTAATTGAAGAGTGAAGATCACTCCACTTCAAAATCATAAAATAGAAATTTTTACGATACCCAAGTATGAGATTCGTGGCAAACGTGATATAGACGAACACTAAAGGTAAATAGGAAACAAGAATGGACTACATAAAGTAAACAAATATTATTATTTTATATTTATCTCTTAATTTGTGTTGGCTGCCGGCAGTAGCTAAGTTGCACGAGCACGGAAAAACCAAGAAAAAACGGCAATTTCGGTTACTTTTAAGTAGTAGCCGAGCATCGGAACGGGACCAACGTAACTCGATCGATCAAGCATGTACGTGACCGTGACCCTTGGCGTCATAGAGCCGACCTTGACTTGTTCCGTGCCGACTGCTTCATTTTCGTTTCTGAACCTGCTGCCGACGGGCACCACCGGCCATCTATCGGCTATTCTATATATAGTCGTTTTCGTTTTCGTTTCTAGTATATACTCTGTTTGTCGCGATGTACAGGCAGGTTCGCGATCACGTGACCTTCAATGTGATGTTCACGACCGACGCTTCGGTCGTGCGGGTGTTTATTCTTGCCTAAAACACCGAGGTTAGGCTCTTGCAAAGGTACCTGAGTGCCCTTTATTCTCACTGTTGCTGTAACTCCAGAGGAATTGGCACTGCTCACTGCCAGTCAGAGTGACTACAGTCCTCAACTCGCTCTTTCTTGATGTTGAAACGAGGGGAAAGCTTCGAGAGGTTCTCAAATACTCGTAGTAGTATAGTACCGCTAGCAAAATATTGAATAGATGGTAAGAATTTGCTCTCGGGTCGTTCATAGTACTCGAGTTGAGGCACATATTTGGTTGAATCAACCATGCAATTCCTTTGGAACCATTCTTTCAACAAAATACAAGAATAAAGAAGCCATTCGATTATAAGCCTTGTGGTACTAATTCGCATCTGGATCCATCATTCTCTCCTCATCAGAGGCCGTTGCTGCATTCTGCGGCGGTACAACTTCGGTACAAATTAACAGTACTCAACTTGGGATAGAATAGAAGCCTACCAGGTTCGCTGCGTTGGGGAGCTTGGGGCTGGGATGCCGGTACTGGGCTTTGTTCAAGAACTTGGTTACCTAGATCGTATAAGGCACGTACGTAGTATGAGGAAGAAAGATAGAACAACTCACCTCCATCATGTTGCGGAGCGAAGCTCTGCGGCGAATCGGCACGCCTCTACATTCAGGTCACCTCCAATCTCGTATAAGACACGTAGCATGAGGGAGTGAGATAGAACAACTCACCTCCATCACGTTGCGGAACGGAGCTCTGAGGCGAATCGGCACGTTCCGCGTTCGAAGACTCCGATGGTTGTGCTGAGATTAGAGATACGGGTTGCATTGAAATAAAAGACTGGAGCTGTGGGGCCTTGGATTTCGGCGCGGAAACCAAATGAGTATATCGAGAGTGATTGTGACTGTGGTGGGACTCAAAGATGGCACCACTTCTGTATCGAATAATGGACCATTCGAACTTGCACAACCGATGTCGAAGTTTCAAGCCGCAGGTGCATTCGGATTGGACCTGCCGAGAGATATCTGCGCCGGGCGCAATTTGGGTAATGCATACTTTCGATTCACATTCAACCACCCCGGCGCATTGAAAATGTGAAACTTTGCCCTTTTCCGGTGTCGCAGCGGTTGGTGAGCCTCGTTTCCCAGGAAGCCGGTGCCCAACCCAGTAGACAGCGAGTTGTAAGGTGTCTTCGACTTGTTGAGGGGTGAAATGGCACCTGAGGCGACCGTCCGGGAACCCGTCCCAAGAGGATAAAGAAGATGTAGATAAAGGAACTTCCTCGCTCAGACGAGGTGGCGCGGATGCGGGTAGCGAAGCAGCTTCTTGGCAGGAGCCGGAGCAGGGGGGCGGCTGTAGGCATAGGAATGGGCGCCAGTGAATCTCTGGAAGGCTGAGCGGTGTTTCTTTCAGAGCGTGAGGTTGTTGGGGTGTGCTGACTCTTCTCCTCTCGTACCCAGCCCTGAAGCTGGCCTGCGAGATAGTTACGATGAATCAGCGTGCTTGAGGAGTTTAGATTCTGAATGCGTACCTTCCCTGTCATAATATGGGAGGAGTCTCGTTTTGCGGCGCCGAGTGGGAGGTGGCTCTGTGTTCTCGAGACGGTACACAGAAACAAGCAAATAAACGAGGACGATCCCGTAAATCGAGAGAATGGCAGGGATAGTGAACCGTGATGAGCTTAGCGCAGAGTAAAAGCATTGTAAAAGAGCTGCTATGCGACCTTGGTTGGTCACGCCCAGCAGAATTATCAGAGCGCCGTTGACAATAAGGGAGGGTCTCATGAAGGAAGATAAGGGGTGAGGTTTCACTTACAGTCTCGATCGCATAGGAATACCGTACAGAGCGGAAACACCAAGTCCAGGAGATGTATGCCAAAATCGAACTTGTTGCCGAAGGTGACCGTCGTATGAGTTGGATAGTAATTCAACTTGAATTCAACATTGCAGTACCCTTGAACAACAGCGCCGCATGTGCACCGTGGGCGAGACCACGAGCGCCGCAGTCAGTTTGAGGTGTGCCGCGTTAATGCTGAGACCCGCCGCGTCCGCTGTCTGACAGCGCCGCATCCTACCGCGCGATGCGGCGACACCGCCGCGTCAAAAAGGAGTGACGCGGCGAACTTGTCACAAATTTCGCCGCGGCCGCCGCTTGACCGCCGCTTCCCACCGCCTCACCGCCGCGTCCAACCTATAATAAACCTCATACAACATGCACTTAGAAGACGATGTTGACTCCTTCCCACCGCCATTGATACAAGTCTATAAGTAGGTATATACTGTCGCTGTGTATTGTAGCTCATACATACAGGATTGAGAGGTACACGCTTGCTTTGTTTGGGCCTACCGCTTGACCCGCCGCGGAAGCGCCGCATGACTGCCGCGCCAACTCGACGCGGCGAAATAATTTTGCCCCAACGGACATGACTGGGCCACCCCCCTGCAGTGGCTCCCCAATCGCCGCGCCAGTGGCAGCGTCCCAGAGGCGCACTGTGTTGTCATAGGATCCGGAGACAATGCGTTGGCTGTCTGGTGAGAACGCGACGGCCGTGACCAGGTTGTCGTGCCCCTGCAATGCTTTTTCAAGACTCGCCCATGATTCAGGCACAGTATACCGAAGGAGACGAGGGAACCATGATAGGTACTGGGCTCGTACTGTTGACTGCCTTGGTGCCAGGGGGATCGCTGAAATGTAGATGTGTGGCGCACTTGCAGTGATGGCAGGTGCAAATACAGAAACAAATTTCTGTGCATCAGCGAGGAACAGTTCACTCCAATTGCCTTTTCCCTGGATGCAATTAACAGAATTCAAGTCCTCGCCTCAAAACCGGCACTCACCAGCGTATACTTCTGTGCTAACCTCAATATCCCTGCCGCAGATGCCATCTCCTGGCGAACACTGAGTACCTCCAACCAGAATAAGAACTTGTCAGAGAGAAAACTTCGAAGGAATACAAGTATTTCATCATCAAGTTCGAAGTCTCCGAGATGAGCCCCCCAAAACCGAGTGGCATACATCAACACAGGTGAAACATGAGACTCCATTGTCTCTAACAAGCCGGGTACCTCCGAATTGAGCAAATGGGAGTCAGGCAACTGACAGATGTTAAATCTGAGATGCTTCTGCATGACCGCGAAACATGCCAATGCCAAAGTCTTTGCCGCCTTCGCAACAGTAAAAGACCAAGGGTTGTTGGCACAATACGGGCCCATCAAAAAATCGCCAAATGAGGCATGCAGGGTCTGAGCACGTTGGCCAGTACTCCAGTGAACGACAGATCCCAGATGTTCCAAGACATCGGCTGCAGTACCGGCGTCAAGACCCAGAATAGCATCAATTGTACTGTCTGTCATGGGAACCTTTGCAAGAGCAATGGCTGTCAGAACAGCAGTTGCAGTTTCCTTGAAATTGCTGTCGTTCCAGTTCCCGGCGCATTGAAGGGCAAGGCTGTACAGCTGAGCAAGATTGGTCGCTGCCCTGAATGGTGTCTCCAGCAGCTTTTGCAAGCGTTTACGGGGTTGGAATGAGTTCCTTCCTCCAACGAAGTCAAGTGCAGTTGCCGCCCAGATAAACAGATTTCCCGATAAGTCAACGAGTTGTCGAACGATTTGCTCTTCGGGCCATGTATGGCTGAGACCGTGGTGTTGTCGAATCGTGGTCAGTCGGTCACGAATGTACAAGGAGATGTCATTGCGGTCCTCAGTGGTAATGTCGAGACTGCGCTCTTGAACAGCAGCTGTGTGGCGGAAGACCTTGGCAACCTCAAAATGTGGTCGAGAGGTAACGAAAAACCGAAACGCTGCCGGCAATTTGGTGAAGAAATTGGCAATCAGGTTGCCGAGACTATCAAGCCAGTGGGCGGATTCATCGAGTCCATCTATGACAATGATAAACGGACCAATGAGGTGATGCTTGACAGATTCCAGGGGCCGAAACAGGAGCTCCTGAAACTGCTTGTCAAGCGGCGCTTCCAGGAGGTTGCGGGAAAGAGCCTGGCAGATGGCTTGTTCAATGTTTGGGTGAGCCTTGGCAAGCCCATATGCAATGGTGTGAAGCACGAGGATCGGATCGCTTCCATCCAGGTCATTGCGTGTGAAGCAGAGGAATGTCCCGAGACGGCCAAGCCCCCGAAAGTACTCGGAGACACTTGTTGCAATGGTGGTCTTGCCCGAGCCAGCCACGCCAGAAAGCCAGACGATTTGGGCTTCCGAGGGCGTAGTCAGCAGGTGAGTAATGTGCTCGATAATCTCGCTTCGAGTGCCAGGAAGACATTCGCGACGCGTAGATGGGCCCAGGCCGGACGGGTGAGTGGGGAGTCGGAGATCACTCAAAAGCAAAGAATTTTCTGTTCATTCATTCAGCTAACTGAACAGAGTCGGAACAAGGATAGCAATTACTCAATTTCTCGACAGTGTCCAGAATCTGTGCCGAGACAACCGATGTTTGAACTGCAAGCCCTCGATCAAATTCATCTTTCAATCGCAGTAACTCGGCAGCCAATTGGTCAATCCTTTGTCCCGCACCCAAGATGGAAGTTTGAGCGATTCGCCCTAGCTCCACCGTCGCTAAAGAAGATTCGAGTAAAAAATCACTCACCCATAAATCCATGGCCCAAGTATTCGCGGATGAGCAAAGCACACTCCATGGTTTGCATGATAATCCGGAGAACAGTCTCCTCAACAGCCTTCGAGTTTTTCACGACAAAGTCTACCTCCTTTGCAAAGGAGTAGAGCTTAGTCATAGCATCAACAAGTTTCACGACTTTTTCATCCGCCTCCCGCTGATTTTGCACGATCTAGGTATAAAGCATTGCTGTGATCAAAAATGAACGTGATGGCAGAACACACCTTGTACACCGACGTCAACACTTTCCACGCCGCATTCGCATATGGATGAATCTTGGAATTTGGTCAAAACATTATGGACTCAACGGCGATTTCATTGGGCGTTACCTTTGCAAGTTCATCCCCGACTTTGACTATGTTCTCGAGTGCAGAGAGAACCCCGCTCAGAGCATCCGATAGCTTTGCACCGGAGCTCAATCCCTCTACAGTCGCAACGGGGTCCAACGTGACTCCGACCGGCGGGCGGAGCTCGAATCTCGAGGCTTGTTCAGACATTTGCTCAACGGCCTTATCGCCCGTGATGGCGCGGAGAGAGACACACAGCCGACCCAGGACCTCGTCCATCGGCGCTTTCATGTCTATCCAAACGTCTGTTTGGAAGGGGAGCATTAATTTGTTATTTGCAGACACAAGTCGAGCGCACCTTCGTTCAAAGAGGACTGCTCCAATGCCCCAACAGAAATCTCTGCCTCGGCGATGCGCACATCAAGGCCAGGTGCGTCGTGAAAAAGGCGAAAAGTGAGCATCGATGGGGGCGGCCAAGTTCTTGGTTACGAAGTGAGCCGTGGCACACACACTACACAACTCAATCGAAATCTGCGTACAAATCGAAGCTCTCATTCCAGGTGGGTTCGAAATTTGCCTTGACTACGCGTGTTTTAAAGACATGATCCTTGCGATCATGCACCGTAACATAGAGACTTGGTGATTTTCCGAAATCACGCCAACTGGGCTTCCAAATGAGGTCGGAGGCGCTGTGAACTGCTCGTGATGCTAAGGAAGAGCGCTATACAGCAGACGAAGTCGAGGACGCACCGAAAAGTGTCAGGGCCATGTAAGTAGAGGTCGCGGAGCAACCAGTGTCACGGACACGTGATAAATACGTGTAACTGGCGGATGTCACCCCCCAAAAAGGAAGGTCCTGTTTTGTGTGCCAGTGTTCCTCCTAATAGAATGAATTAACCCTTAATTTGAAGTTAATAAGAACGATACATTAGTATAAGTTCTCAGACGTGCACACTGGATGTAGCAACGACTCTATTGGGAAGACTACTGTACCTAATAAGAACGATGCATTACTGTAGTATTTCGACCAAGTGTTCAGGTGACGGGTGACAAGCACCTATGAACTGAACACTTTTGGTTGTGGTGACGGTGACACTCGAGTTTTTTCGCCCAAAATGGACGAAAAACGTCAAAAATTTTCGGGCCGGCGCATGCCGGCCTACCATAAAAGGTAGTTTGCTGTGCTCTGAACACTTTGTCCAGTGAACATTGTAGGCACCCAGTGAACACTTGGTCGAAATAGTACAGTAGTTCAAGTTCTACGTCGCGTCAGTGATGAGCTCACCGGGTTTTTGCCCTAGATGCCGGTAGCAGCCGTAGCCTGCGGTAGATCCGGGCCGTCTTACGTAGCTGTGTGTAGATCCGCGGCTGCTCCGTAGTTCTCTGTAGAACTGGGCTTGCAGACCTCTGACTTTGCTTGGACTGTACAGATACGATATTCAAGTCATTTAATTGCGCGCTTTCTCATGCTGGGACGGCCCGAATGTTCGCAATTTGAATAAATTCTGCCTTTTATCATCCCCTCTGTTGCCGCGAAATGGGCATCTCCCGCTCCTCCGGACGCTCCAGAAAAATATTGGCGACACTCAATTTGTTCTCAATGCTCTTTGCATGGTCAAACTCACGAGATTCTCTCGCTCTAGTCATGATCAAACTATTTTTTTCCCTCATTGCTTCTGGGCTTTTGATGCAGTCCGAGGTGAGGCAAAAAATGGGTGAGGAGATCTCAATATTGTTTCATTCAGTCTCTGATGTACTCGGAAATCCCATTCTAGGTCTGTTAACTGGGCAATTTTTGAATTTTCCATCACCTTCTGCGAGCTTAGGATTACAGTTCCTTTGAAGTATCTTGATGCTGCAGCTGCATCACTGGCACTGGCCAGTAATTGGGCTTGTACTTACTGTGGTGTGAGTCAAGAATTCAGTCAAGTCAGCCATACAAATGTACGCAATTGATACTGCATTTTTATTTTTTATTTTCGATGCAATAGCAGGCTGTTTAGGAGGCAGAGTTTATCTTCCTCTCCATCAGGGAAAAGCAAAATCTACGTAGCAAAGCGCGAAAATATGTAGCCGCTGTAGCCAAGTGTCTGGAACTGTTGCGCTCTGTAGCTCAATATATCTGATCGCGGTACGATGTATGACGATGTACGCTCCATGACTAGGACCGTTTCGACAGAGGCTACATGCACTCTGTTAACATTGACCCTATATATCTACAAACTACTTAAGTATATTCATTCGGTGCATTGTCAATTGAACTTCAAATTGACTTCAAACTTTACATTGAATTCCGAGTGTAAGTCGATTTAGTTTGAGACAGAGAAGTGGGCCGCGGCACTGGGAGAAGGAACGGTTGATAGCTTGAACCGGCTCCTCCAAATTGTAAGGAAATCGGAGGAGTCCACAGGGCACAGCGACAACATGCGGGGCAGCTGCGGAGAATCGAGGAAAATTGTCAAGTCCACGCGCACGTGTGGCATCGTGTGCGCGTTGTTTGTTGATTGAATGATGGCCATCAAACGAGACGATCATGTTGGTTGCCAAGTGTGACAATATGACTCGTGCCTCTTCCTTCCTTTCTCCCACCTTCTCCCTACCTACTTTCTTCGCCTCAAGCCACTTCTGTATACTAAGCATCTGGCTCTCGCTCTCGAATACTTCAAGTCCTAGGACCCTCAAAGCTCAAGCTGTTCTTCTCAAGTTTTCAAGCCGTCTTCGGCCTGGCAGCAATTTGTTTACTGTTCATTCAACCTATTTGTTTTCGGGCTTCAAGCAGCTTCAAGCTCAGATGGGGAGTAAACAGGATACACAGCGCAATTCCACAAGTACGTGACACTCCCGTCTCTCCTGCTCTCCGAACGCTAAATGATCAAAACCCGCTCCAGATGCACCACACCACCTCGTGCTTGCCTGATCACTGCTCCCCTCCTCTGTGACTACCACCCCGCATCCCAGCGGCAGTCGGTCATCCAGCGCTCGTGCCGCTCCTACCCCTGCCCTTGTTGTTGTTTCCGTAGCCAAACGTGTACCTTTTATAAAATATATCGTCATTTTTATACCTTCATTCGTGCGAATATAAGAACATATGTGAGCTGATAGAGAGCTACAGATGTATACAGAGCACCCTCGACCAGATATAAGATAGAGAGCGTGGGATCCCCGCACCCTTATGTCAGCATCACACTGTGACATTGTCACGCTCGACGTCGAGGGCTTATAGCACGATGCTAAGGTCCAGATTGAGAATTTTGCCCAATACAAGTCTTAGATAGAGGTTCAATGAAGGGTTCCTATTGGGCAGAGTTGCCAAAATGTCCCTTGGTCTCTTGCTATATGACCCACAAAAAAATTCAGACCACTTTTTTTCTGAGTGTTTCTATGTGGTTTTCTCACCAAATGGGACACTTTTCAAAGATTTCGGAGGAAAATTTGGCCAGCACAGCCACATGATAGTCATCTCGGCATGCTTCGGCAGCTCGCTTGAGGGTGGGACCTGTCAAACCTTTGCAGCGCACTGAGTGACAGAACACTGACAGAACCTCCTTGCAGTGTGGAAGGTGCTTTTCAAACCAAAAACCAAAATTTCAGAACCGAAACAGCGAGAATGTCTTCTAAGTCTGTAGGTCAGCCCTTCTGCAGGCCGGAAAGAGCACGAAATTTTTTGTGCGACTGGGGATTTGGCCGTGGGAACGATTAATAAGCGTTACATAACGTGCTTGAGTAAGGTGCGGGGATCCCACGCTCTCTATCTTAGAGTGGTATGTATCTTGCTCGCTTGACTACGTTGTGCTACAGATTACAACGGTAGTTGGGCGGTCGGCTACAGAGGCTACATAAAGGGGGACCATCCTACGAGGCTACGGGTGCTACATTGGCTATGTTGCGCTCTGTCGAGGGGTCGGTTTTTCCTGATGTCCTCCGGGCTCCCCTTTCATTTTACTGTTGGACTTTGTTACCCCCTTGCCAGTTACCCGTGTGTCTTGCTGCTTTACATTTATTTTGTACATTGAGTAATTGAAAAAGCTTCAACCAAGTACAATAATAGCCCGCCTTAGATCTTCTGAGCCTCCCAAGAGCCTTCCCATGCTCACCCCGAAAGCTCACTTGTCTCTTTCTTTTCTCATTCTTTTTTCTTCTTTTTCCGCCTTTTTGCGTTCTTTTCCCCTTTTGGATACCCAGTGGTATGGTCGGAAAACCCATCTCTGTATGGTGCGCTCGGCCTAAACACCACCAAACAAGAACGAAATTTATTCCACCTGATCAAAACCTTCCCACGACTGATCCTCTGGCCAAAAACACTCCGATTAGATAGTAGTAGTCTGTATTTGTTGGCGCCTGTCAACCAGGACCTCGGTTTTTGATGTGACATGTCACATTTCTCACGTCCGGATCGGGACGCAAGGCTTCGTTTGGCCACCTTTTGTGAGTCTGGTGCGCATATGTGCAGTTTTGAGACAATTGAATAGCCTAGGAAAGGTAGTGGCCGCTTACCCTGACAGTAGACATACAAAAACAACGGAGTTTTTAACGAGGTATCAAAATTGGTTGAATTCACACTTCCTATCAATATTCGAGTCCTGAGCCCATAAAAATTAGTGGTGCATGGTTTAATAGTGCCCCCTGCAATGATTTATGGATTTAAAATGCTTGTAGGTCTGGGGCAATAGCAAAATCGTCCGAATTCGGGCGTGGGACTATCTGCACGTGCCATCAAAATTGTCACAAAATCCGAGGTCCCATTTGACAGGTGCCAACAAAATCAGACTCTATATAAAAAGATATATCGACTATCATATATCTCATAGAGTCTGACTGCGGGAGACTAAGATAGTAGTACAATCCCTCAAGAGGGATTCTTCATCCGCTCAAAACTCACAATAAATACTTTTTCCGCGGGGCCTATTTGAGACATCAGTGATGCAATCAATCAATCAGTCATGTGAGCTTACGGAACATGCCTAATTTAGGTCACCGCTGATCTACTCCCCTCATTTTATATGCTCTCTTATGTGACCTCGCTGCTACACCAATTGAGGTTTCCTGGTATGTTTTAACTCTGCCTGGCCGCAATTGTGCAGCAAAAAAATACAATTTAAATTTAAATTTTTTCCTTCGGTCGATTTGAGACATCAATGATCCCATCAATGATGGGACCTATTTGGTGGTGTTTAGGCCGAGCGCACCATAGTACTCCGTAGAATGCCGTGCATTTATTTCTTTGACCCGGCCACCACTTACGACGCAAGCAGTGAGGAGCAGTGAGGTGCCGCCACCGCCGTGTTGCGGCGTCTTTTATCGCGAGATGGCTCAGTTTCGAATACGCTGAAATGAAGCCAAAAGCTTTGAATCCGTCCGCAAACACAAATACAAGGCGTGAAAACATTGAATAAACACGATACTCCCCTTCACAACTCCTCACGATACGATACTGTAATCTTACTCAAGCCTTCTCCTCACCAACGCGCATCTGCTCCATCAAGTTCGCTATGAACCTCCATGCCTGATTGTTTGTCTTCTTCTCCTTCTCACCGCCTTTCTCACCCTCTGTCCTCTCCTTCTCCGTATCTTTTTTCATCTCCCTCTCCATATCGTTCACCGTGCCTACACCTTCGCTGCACCTCGCCCGCGCCACCTAGCACTTTCCTGTCCCTCTCCCCCTTGTAACCATGTACGAGTATACTCAATGGTTGCTTGCTCACTAACTTGCGAGACCGCTAGTCGAATCAACGCGCTCCTTCCCCCGTTTTTCTCTCTCTCTGGTCCTTCAGTCCTCTCGGGGTTTACAGTCTCCTCAAGTTACAAGCACTTTGTCACCAGTACCGGGGCTCAGGGAATGCTTTGAGCTGCTTTGAGCAACTTCAAAAAAAAATCACCAGACTTTGTGCTACTGCCAGTGTCTTGGATATACTTACCACTATCCAGTGAGTATAAGCTTCAGCTGTCAACATCAATAATCCAGAAAAAACAGGGCCGCTGAGTCACTCCAACCAGATTCATCAGGAGCAGAAGAGTTTTGAATGTGAATATGAGGGCGATTACTGAGGCGGTTCTGAGGTTCATTAACTGAATAAGTTGGTTACGCAAATCGGGCGAAAACTGCTCGAGCCAGTAATGTTGCCCGAATGAATTTAGCAAGATTAGCTACTGTATATGTATGGATGAATTGGACGTATTCAACTTAGGATATTGAATTCCCATTCGCACTGAAGCAAGCTTACCCTCCTATGTGGACCATTGTCCACATACCCAACATGTTAAGGTATAGTCGGAGTTTGAATTTTCCATCTATCAATCTACACCTAAGTGCTTCCAGCCGTTATGGTAAGTAATACCTGCTTGCTCGTCATTACTCCCACTAACGGCTGGTCTCGAGCCTAGAACAGTTGAGAGAATAGAACGCGAAGCTCAAGCTGGACGTGAGAATATCGCTGTCAAAGACGTTGAAGAGCGTGCCGAAAAGCACAGCCTCTCGACACCTTGAACGCTCTTGACAGCGGTGTGGATTTAACAAGAGCAAACGGATGATAGACCGTTCATCACGGACAACCCAATTTGGTTAAATTCTGACTAATCCAGGTATCCCGAGGTATCTACCCACAGCATAAGTATCTAGCCTTGATTTTGCTTGACGACTCGTACTTCAATTCCAGGACATTTATTCCGAGTACGGCGGCCGGAAACAGCCCGAAATGGATTTATGGAGCAGCAAGATTCAAAGACTTCGAATGCGGACTGAGGACTCAGCAGTTTAACATTGTCCGCGCTGCGAGTACAGCTTGAACCAAAACTAACAAAGCAACGAGTTCAATAGTGACAATTGTACAGTATATATTATTTGTTCTACTTCGAGCATCTTTTCCTCAATCATCTCAGGCTCACGGACGCGAAATGGGGCACATTACAATGATGCGGAAAGATTGTCTAGTCGATGACTCGGAGCTGGGGTAAATCAGACCCGGGGGACCTTAGATACAAAGTTCAATGAAGATATTGTAGCTCAGGACAGAAAGACCTTCAGGTTTTAAGTTCAATTTCCAGTCTCCTCTAATGATTGTTCAGCTGCTGAATTTGTCGAATATCCCGTTTACTACACCTCAGGTTGAGTTCAAGTTAGAGATATTGGTTGCCAAAAAAACAAGCCCGGCAGGACATTCGGGATTCAGAGTATGTTGAATTACTTGTATTGAGTGATTTGTGCGCTCAACTGCATGCCGCACACAAAATTCAGACAATTTTGATCTCAGGTGAATTTTCGACCTATGAAATGATGTAGCGGGCTACTGCTACATAGCACACCTGAACAATCAATCAACAAAAGCAATTATATCTTACTAGAGTGTAGACACGCACTACTGAGTTTAAGGTGTACCATCGTCGGATGAGGTGAGATTTCCTGCTAATCTGCCGGATGAAGTCTCACAGCGGATGAGTTGGCAGTCTTGTTGGCCCCAGAGTTCAATACTATCGTGGGTCCATCCCAGGCACAAAACGGTGACGCTGGTGCATTGGTGTAAGGTCGAAAGTAGGCAGTTGGGGTGGGGCGGATTGCGGGTTGTGGGAAGGGAATCAGCTGAAAGTGGGCCGGGTTTCTGGGAGGCCGTCTTCTTCCGGCATTCTTTCTAGCCCCTCCGTTCATGCTTGCGAGCGACGAAAGGGCGTAGAGCGCGACGCGACGATGCGACGAGGTAAGAGACAGGAATTTGATTGACACCATCATTCATGTGACCCGGCACTGGTCGGATCACAGGAGTATGCCTTTTTCGGACATAACGGACAATGATTAATGAGCCTTAAGTTACGTTTGATTTTTTTTATTTTCTTCCCACTCTCCACAGACATAGGCCATGGGCCAAACATTCTCTCAAACTCCCGGCCGACCCACCCCTCCCAGGTCGGTGTTCCGGCTTCTCTGAATCCAGCCCGCACCCCGTTGTTAATTGGTAGGTGCAGCCGCCGCGGTAGTGTTGCCGCGGCTCGGCTTCGGCTAGCTCGGCTCGGCTTTTGATGGCTCTATAGCCATCACCGCAAAAAGCCGAGCCGAGCTATTTTTGACGGCTGGCTTACGTGGCTTGCGGCTCACCCACGGCTCAGCAACGGCTCAGCAAGCTTTTCACAAACGTGGAATTTAAGCACTGTATATGGACTGCACAACAGAGGAATAGCATATAGACACCTTTTCTAGTCTTTTGAGAATACTCGCAGGCTCTTGACACTGTCGACGCCTGTGAGCCACGTTGTATTACATTTACTTATCTTTAAACACATTTTCGAAAGGAGAGCCGAATTTGGACATGACAAGCGTTGAGGGGGCATTTCCTTTCCGGGAAGCGCGGAAAAAAACGTTTAACGACACCGGAGGCAAAATCGGTCATTTCGAGGGCTTTATTTCGCCGGAAATAGGCTGCCGAGGGTTTTACTGGCCGAGGCCATCGGCTTTACAGCAGTTTGCAGATGTAATGACACCACGTCGCATCACATGTAAAGAAAGCACGAAAAACACGTCTTCTTGTATCGCCTCGTTCTTGCTCGTTTCTTGCCCAATCTCGACTATTCTTGTATGTATGAGGTCGCCTTAGTCCGGGCCTCGAGACGCTGGTATTTTATTGGCAAAATTCCGACTTTCTTTTTGGCCGACATCCACTTGACATCCAGCTTCTCCATGTGTAGGCGCACTTGGAAGGCATTTTTGGTCGCTCTTGGCATATGTGCAAGTTTAAATTGTGGCTGCCGGGTGTATATAACAACTTATCAGAATAATTTGTTTGGGACCATTTGATCTTACTCCATGTGCATAGCAGCGTTATGCACACAGAATGAGTCTTGAGATCTCCAAAAAATACTCATCTGGCATGCTTAGTATTGTATGTGTGGTACAAAGTGGCTAATAGTAAGTAAGCCACGCAGACTCCAGTGGCAAACGAGAAAAAAAAATAGAATACGCCACAGCGAAATTTGGCGAAAAATTAGCGTCCTTTCCTTTTGAGGACGCACCCCACTGGTGCTATACACCGCACGGCAGAGAATTGTTACGCGCGCCTGAGAAGGAACAAAAGTTACAAAACCAGAGAACAAAACTGTGATCACGGTGGAAGTAGAGAAGAGACACGAGAACAATAAGTTATCTAACCGGAATCCGCGCTACAAATGCATATAGATTGAAAGCGACTAGAACTGCCTTCCTAACGCGCCTACACACGAGGCATTCTCTCCAGAATTGCGTCCAAGACGGCGATGACGATGACGAGCAAGGTGGATGTCAGCCAAAATGAAGTCAGGACTTCGGCGATAAAAGATAGTTGTTTTGAAGCCTGGATTACGGCGAGTCTCCGATACCAAAATCATGCTATTTGTCGTCGAAACGAGAGAGATACGAAGGAGAGAAGAAAACGTGTTTTTTGTGCTTTCTTCTCATGTGATGCGACGTGGTGTCATTACATCTGCAAACTGCTGTAATCGGTCTGGCGACCGATTTGCCATCACCCTTGGAATGGCCACGAGCTGTTACGGGGTATTGCGAACGAAGTATAGTGGAATATGGGTGGTTTCCCGAAAAGGAAAACTACTGGGTTTCCTGCGCCTCAGCGAGGTCACCCAGTTGGGTGACCTACCTAGGCGATCAACTGATAGGTCACCCAACTTGGGTGACCTGCTCAGGCAATACATCATTGGGGTCTCCTCGTTCTGTATCGCCGAGAAATGTATTCCCATCATTGTACATCAGTAGGGATCAGCGAGCCTTTCCTTGGATCAAGCGGAAACCACACGGAAATCTCACGCATCACTTCGGACGCACAATCTATCACGGCTTTCTCGATTACATCAAACGTCACCGGAGCTATCAAAAGTCCACAGCACAGCCCCATTGCTTTTCGGTGACGGCTCTGATAAAGGGGGAGCAAGCTCCCCCAATAACTTAGTATATTGCCAGGTTGGTCCGCAAAGTGCCGACAGTGATACAGTGGTGGCAAAAAAGAATGACCGTGCGTTTTTCGATAGTTTCTGGTCATGTACCGGGCCAAATTGGCTGAAATAAAATGTAGAGATAGAAATATAATCATTCTCTAGCATCTAGGGTACTCAGGGTTCTCAATAGAATTATCCCTGAATTTCCTCTGTTGCATTTTATAGTAATTGTCAACATTCTGAATCATGTAGTAACATGCCCATATTGGGAATCCGTCGACGACGACGGCGATACTCCAGCCTCAGAATGCGAAATGAAAAAATGTGGCCCAACTGTTCCATGGAGAATCATGTACTATCGCCCTCAGAGCTTTATCATTCGCAAAATTGCAAATTTGAAAGAACAGTTCCTCAAATACCACAAATGCAGGTATTTCATAGACTAGTCCTTCGGATCTCCAGAATAATCTTCGAGAATATTTACAAGTACCCTTTAGACTCTTCTAAACGAAACTGTAGAGCCGGATTGTTGAAAAACAATTGTGGATTTATGCAAAGGAGCGTCTCGAGGTTTTTCGGCCCAATATGGGCATGTTACGTACGGTCACGTGGGGTAACCGTATTTGTATGCCCCCTACCTTACCATACAAGCTTAAGCACCCCGCCTTCGGCAGGGCCGGCTCGCTGCGCTCGCGTCCCTACCTACGGGGGGTACACAGCTTGTCGGGGCTCCGCCCCAAACCCCGCCTGGATTTTTTTTGCTGGATTCCTTGCCCGCGGCGGCCGCACTGCCGCTCGCTGCACTCGCCGGCGCGCGGCGCCGGGGACCGCGTGTGAGTTTTTCAACATCTCGACAGCCGGTTGTGTTGTAGGATGTTGACAAAAACCCCGTGATTTTCTGTCAAAAGTCACGCGACTGATGGCCTGGCCCTCTTTTCAAGTATAGGATCTTTCGAGCAACACCTTCTGCGCCAATTAAAAGCAAGCGTAGAAAGCAAGTCGAAAGAAAGTTTCAATAAATTACAAATTGTTTGGGTCTCCAAGCGCACGTACTGCTACATGTTATTACATTACAACCACGGACCTGATTTCCCGTACAATCAGGAATCGATTTCTTCCACGCTGGGCCGATAGGCAAGGGATCACTTTTATATCCAAAAATCTTGAAAATGTTCAATTTTGACGTCTACATTTTTTCGAGGTCACTCGGCCCACAAGGGCAAGAAAAACACTGGGTGCACATCGCTCTATCGCCTATGTACATGTATGCACAGCCTAAGTATGTTACCGTGAATTAATATTCTGGGCACAGAAACAGCTTCGCGAAACGTTTTGCTGATTTCTTATTTTTTCGAGCGTTCCACTCAATCATATTCGAATACAACGCTTGAAATTTCCTTGGTGTCAATATACTCGTCTCGATCCGGGAGATTGATTGTCGTTCAAGAAACCTGATAAGTTCTCATCCAAGCTGAGATGCCTCGCCGCAACGCACGGGATAACCGCAGTTAGGCTGTAGTAGGGTATTACTTATCACTTCTGCACAACTACCCCTTACCCAATGAGGACATGATACTTCGACATGTCCGTATGACTGTATATTGCGGCATTTGCCACGGTGAAAGCTACCACGTGTAAATTAAATGCTCGTCCAATGAAGCGAAGGTGAAGATTACCAAAGATAATAACGAAGTAAATTAGTGAGTCTCGCACCAGAATGCCAAAGCGACTTCTGCAGGTGGTAATGGGCGGTATATTGCTGGCAGTGTAGAGCTTCAATAGTCTCTCCTAGACAGAGGCTCTATCTTGAAGCTCGTGCCTCGCTAGATAGAGTCTGTTAAGTTACCGCGCCACCTTGATCGTGTAGCCGAAGTATTATGTAATATCATGTAAGCCGGAAATCGCCGGATTTTCATAACATTCTCATTTTCCGTGTTCGTCTCTACGATTCTCAATGACATTTATGTCCAGAACTACTCTCAAAATGTATAGGATGCGTCAGGCATTGTCCCTCAATTTTCCAAGTGCTTTTCAGCAACATCTACAACGAGTCGAATTTTGGTTGAATCCATTTTCGGGAGTTCGGCCGAAAGCCCGATGGCCCACCAGGGAGCGACGCGCTGTTTCTTCTCCTTCAGTCAACTGCATTATACACATTCTGAGGGGACAGAATTGTAGTTCGACCATCTCCAAAGTAGTTTCTCTAAGAGTCCGAAGGAAAATCTGTTTTTCCCATAGAAATATACGCGACTCGAAGTCTGCTTACATGATATTACCTAATACCTCAGCTACACGGTCAGACCCCCGCGGTAAACGCAAGACTAGAGCTTCAAGGCGCTGAAGGCCGTTATAACCACCGTTGACAATCAACTTCTGGTGTGTTTGAAGCACATCTGTATACCTTGGAACAAGACTTGGCTAATCCTGACATTTGGTTAGGAGTTTTCTAACCACTTGTAGAACTCATACGGCAAACCGTCTAAGCCTGGTGCGGTGCCGTTCTTCGAAATCCTTAGCGCGTTCCTAATATCGCACGCTGGATTCTTGATCTGTGGTGTATGGCGTCAACATCATGAAAAAAAGTCGCCGAAAATTCCGATTGAACTGTGTCCACAACTGTACCTTCGATCTCACAAGTCATCAAGTTGTCCACGGTAACCAGCGGCTTACGGCGCCGCATCAGCTGTTGCCGATGCTGGAAACCAGTGATCAAGCTTGCCAGCCTTGTACCAGCAAGTGATTTTCTTCGCGGCTGAATCCCAGCGGCTGTTCGTTCGCTGGGTTCCTATGATCCAGTGGAAAACTGATCTAAACTTCCACCTGGTTTCCACCTTTCGATCGTATAGTCGTGTAATACGTGAAAACTAGAGCTCGCGGTATTGGACGATAATCGGAGTAAGATGGAGGTCACCCCGATCCAGCACGTCATTCAGAATATTTTATCTTGAGAGGTAGACTACATTTATAGAGCGCAGGCTCTTCGACTCAGCTGATAAACACAAGTATACTCCAAGGGTTGGCAGAATACGGAGGCTCTGGGAAGAATAAGAAAAAGAAGAAAAGAGAAAAGGCCCGATTTAAGTACCGTTTGAATTAGTTATGAGTTACACACCTTTGACCCGCGTCGATTCGTGTCCCTTTCACCCTTCTTGACTCTATCCACCATGTCTCTCCCATTACAGTCTATTCAAAACGACACTTCTACTGGCCGGGCGCCTCTCTCTCCCCCTCCTAGCCCTGTACTGAGCCGACAAGATGAGAATCGGGCACCGGATCCTTCGCCAGCGACGGTAGAGCCTCCCAAGAAGCGGAGGAAAGTGGATGCGGACAGCATTAACAGCAAGACTGACGAGGAGGTGTGGGGATTCGAGGACACGGACATTATCGGTGCGTTAGCATCGTTTTCTTGACTCGGCTTGAAGATCTCATCCTACACTTACATAGCGGGTGTCCGTGCTAAACGGCAATCCGAGGTCTACGACCACTTCACTCCTTCTATCGTCCGCGACTCTTCGAAATCTCCGCACTGTATGAAAGTCATTCTTACCTACAAATTCCTGAATCCTAGACATAAACCAATGGAACGACTTCGAGCCACCCCCGGAAGTTTCAATACAAGCAACATGCTCAGCGCTGTCAGGACATGCATCCCTCCCGGCGCGCGTTATCCCTCGTCGTTCAGCCTGCTCCTCCCGCCGCCGCCGAATATTCTGAGGCCAGGCATCGCACCCTCATAGCCCTGCGCTGCGCCTGTTTGAAGCGGGCATTCAATGAAATCGAGGATAGCTGGTACCGAATGGAGGTACAGCTGTTACGGCCGGGTACAGTAGTTCCTTCGGCGGATACGGTCGCGGAGGATGTACAGAGGTTATATGTTTCATTAGCTCACGAGGTGAAAAAGTACTTCTTAGTGAGTCTTTCTCTCCTGGCTCATAGCCTCGACGTCTGAATTTGCACAGACACGCGCTCGGGAGCTTCATAGTGTAGTGGGATGGATGGACGTCACCGATTGAAGACCAATATTTGGGGGCAGGCATAGTCTGGGAGGATATGGGGAGGATATGGGAGATAACCCTTGAATTCATTCGGTGAGCGCACATCTTCCAAATTACATTCAATTCGTCATTCGAGCTGGCCGAGACACTCAAGAAGTATGGTCTTGCCAAATTCGTGAGTGCGACATATCATATCCCGTTTCCGTGTTGAGCTTGAATTGCAGGCTGTGCAGCTACACCTCCTGATGATGGATAACGCGGGGAATTGTAACACCACTGCAACCAGTCTGGTTAAATATATTAGAGAGTTTGCGGTGAGCCGCCAGAAGCCACCCGGTGGCTCTCACGGCATGCGCTGTGGAGCGGCTACGTCATGTGGTGGCTTCCGGCGGCTTGCTGGTGGCTAATTGCAGTTTTGTCTCGTCTTTTTCTCGATAACTAGCAAGCTTTAAGGTGCGGAAAAAATTGTAGATGAGTCGGATGTTTATATTCTGACACTCCCCATAGAAAAATGTGGGATTTTCCGGTTGAAACAAGCCAGACGACCCCGCATGCCGTCAGAGCCACCAGGTGGCTTCTGGCGGCTCACCGCAAACTCTCTATTCCTACCTTTCGTGGAACGGTGTTTCATCCATATTATTCAGCTTGTTGCCAAGGTTCGTTACTATGTTCTTTTTTACTGAACGTCGGCTTACGATGTCCATCCTTCAGGTCATCATGTCCTTCGTCTTCAAGCAAGCCAAGCGCAAGAAGACTGTGAAAGCAAAAAAGGGATCTGCGAAACGCACGACGGCTCCCACAGCTCCCGTCGACGATGACGCGGTTGAAGAACTCGTTGTCTGGGATGATGATCCTTCCGCCGATGCGGATGACCTTGCTATGGCTGCCGAAATCTACGAACCAGAGGACGATACGGCGCCGACGGCTCAAGAACTTTACGACGGGAAAGTCTCAAACGCTGTCCGCGCAATCGCCATCCGCGACATGGCTGCTCGCGGTGTCACAATATCCGCCGCCGAAGAGAAAGATGCCCTCAAGCTTTTCCCTAAGGAAGATTTGTGACGCTTACCCGTGTTATATTCTACTGATTTCATCTCCTCAGGTGGCCGGTCTCGCGAAGAAGGTCCACGAAAGCCGCCCCATACATACCGAGTTCATGGCAATCATTAATAATCCAGCGACAAAACTCTCGACCGACCATAACACAACCGAACTCGCGCGCAGGAACGCAACTCGGTGGGGTTCTGAGTACAACTGTCTTCGGACGAGACGCATTTTAGTACCGGCTGTCGATGCTCTGATTGCTGACAAAAATTTAAAGCTCGGAGCGTATAAGTTCACGGGACTCCAGAAGACCCTGGCGTTGGAATTAGAGACTGTACTTGAGGTAAGCGGTGCCGACGGCGCTTCCGAGCGAACTGAAGAATTCTTTGCAGGCTCTTGAAGGTCCTATAAAGCATTTTCAGAACAAAAATCGCCCTCTTATTGTCGACGTAATTCCCGAAATGGAGGACCTTGATTTCATACTGGAGGCTATCAGCGGCGCTTCTGATCAAGCCAACGTCACTCGCGTCGCTGCTTATGCTGGACTATTGGTGTTGCGCAAATACTACGCCCTGCTGGATGATTGTGAGGCATACCGCATCGCAATTGGTAAGATTTTTTTCTCATCGAGGTGAACCATTGCTGAGCACTTTCAGTTATGTGTCCCGATAGGAAGCTTCAGTGGTTTCGGGAGCGCGGATGGGATGACGGGAAGATTGCTGGCCTTCGCTCCCTTGTGGTTCGCAGATTCACCGAATCTTACAAAAGCTCGACTTCGTCCACCCAAACGACCCCTGCCTCGCAAATCAATGCCTCTACTTCGTCAACTCGTACTCAATTTCCACTGTCTGGTCGTTTTCATCGCCCTACTGTCGCCTTCAACCCCGCCACATCCGAGGCCGATAACATCCATACCTATCTCGACTCCCCTCTATGCGAACCGACAAGTAGTGTCATCGAATACTGGAACTCCCGACTCAAACCTGCAAACTCGTCGATTGTAGCGACTCCTGATCTGGCCCGTTTTGGGCTTTCATTTTGCTCGTGTCCTGGTATGTATCGCAGTGACCCGCTTCCGGTGCTGCGTGACTGAGAAGTCCCGTTGTTCATAGCTACCTCCGTTGATGCAGAAAGATCGTTCTCCGAAGGTCGGAACCAGATTGCCTGGAATCAAAAATCAATGTCCTCTCAAGCATTTCGCGCTAAAATGGCTGTTGCATCTTGGCGCTCCTGCTCTCGCTACTGGTGCTCGAAATGAGTGTCTCCGATCATTTCAGAGAGCTGTCAAGCACCGTTTTTTAATTTGGACTCTGCGGTTTCGGAATTGGGCAAGCACAGGCAAGCACATTCGTTCTCTGCGTGGCGGTGGCGTTGACTTAAATTAATGATATTACAACCATAATTGTACTCGTATAGTATAGCGCGCAAACGGCAGTTTATGAAAAATTAGCTATGCCGTAATGTTGGCCAGCAACACCGCCCCCATCAAATTACCCGATTCGGATGTCACTGATGCGGCGGAAGTTTGGGAAGTGGTCGACAGTACAGGGAACTTCTCCAGTCCGAGGGTGATGGTAAAACGGTCCAGGTTCCCACGGTGGGTCATTGTTTTACCCTTCCCCAAGGGGAAATACCACTGATCGATGAGGCACAACCTATTGCTCCGACTGAACGCCTGCCACATTGGTAACACACTACAGTATTTGATCTGGCCATCAGCCATATCAAGATCTAGTGACTGCCGCAGGCCAAAAGCATACAGAGCCGAGGAGCCTGCGCTTGCCCTAGCTCCGGCAATTCAGTATGGTTGCGGACCGAACTTCGTGACAAGTCGCAGTCCCAATTTGGTAATTGATACTGTCACGCCAGTTTTCATTGAGAGATCCTGGGATTGTGTAAATAGCATTGCAAGAAGGTAATCTACAAACGTACTGGAGCAAAACTTCAAAAAATCGGTTTTCCGTGTTTTGCACGGCAATTTCGCGCTCTTGATTGCGGATCACTCGGACCGGTGGCTGTGCAACAGCATCAATGTCGCCTGGCCATTGTCGATTTCTTGGTCAGGATATTTCACCTTCACTGTGGGGTCCGGAAGAAGGAGAGAAAACGCTATTGACCCAACACTGTAGCGCACCATGTGACTCGGTGATGGCCGCTGTCTGCCCTTTGCGCGCGGAAAACCCAAGTCCCCCCTCTCAGAATGCCCTCCCTTATGGTTGCAGATACTGTCTCAGAGTCCATAACTAGCCTGTCAGAGGTCGGTGGGAGGCGTCGGGGGAGTTTCTATCTTCACGGAGCGCGAAGGCCACGCCAAATGCGGTTCAAGTCCCTCACCCAGGTCGCGTTGCTTGTAGACTGTGTCCCATTCCCCCGAGAAACATAATAATTTGCTAAATTGTTGCTAAATAATACATATTTATTCTTGCTTTTGGCCTGAATTCCTTGAAATATCACCAGGCTAGCCAAATCACTATGCTGTAGTATGTATACCAAAAATTGACCATTGTGGTGCCCCCTGGACCTCAGCTCTTCTCAACTTTGCTGCCTTGACTTGGGTTTTCCGCGCGCGAAGGGCAGACAGCGGCCATCACCGAGTCACGTGGTGCGCTACAGTGTTGGGTCAATAGCGTTTTCTGTTTAGAGGAGCTGCATCGCCCTATCTAGTCAAAACCTCCGTCAGATGGCTGGTTCGCGAAATAGACCTCTCAAATTGGACGTTGTTTTTTACTCTATGGATGTTACAGACCTATATGTCAGTGACCGAAGGCCTGACCCACCCTCCCTGCCAAGGCGGTGTCTCGGCTTTTGCCGGTGAACACCCCTTGTTCTGAATGCCAAAAATGCGCGTTCTTCGGCAATCATCATTGTCGACTTTGGTTGTCCGGTACGGTCGCGGTCACGTGATGAGTACGTGTTTCTTTGGTTTCTTGTATGGTTGCGGACCGAACTTCGTGACAAGTCGCAGTCTCAATTTGGTAATTGATACTGTCACGTCAGTTTTCATTGAGACATCCTGGGATTGTGTAAATAGCATTGCAAGAAGGTAATCTACAAACGTACTGGAGCAAAACTTCGAAAAATCGGTTTTCCATGTTTTGCACGGCAATTTCGCGCTTTTGATTGCCTCGGACCGGTGGCTGTGCAGCAGCATCAATGTCGTCTGGTCATTCCCGATTTCTTGGTTAATTTCACTGTGGGGTCCGCAAGCAGGGTTCGGGGTTGCAGAGGCAGAATGGCAGAGAAAAACTTGATTAGCTGCCTCAAATTCGTGAGTTTAGTACACACAATTTTTGGTTTTTCGCTGTTCAAATTTCGCGTTTTGTAACCCTAAGTTAGGAGTACCTCCGATTCCTCTGAAATAAAAATTTCACCTATAAACCATACCCTAGTTCCTGCTAAATCTCGAATCCCGAAGGATTTTGAGCAAAATTGCGACTGGTCATGAAGTTTTGGCCGCAACCATACAGTGCCAAGCGCCACTTCTCCAACACTGCCTTTTCGGGCGGAAGAAAATTTTCGTAATTTATTTGTGATTTTCTGAGGAAGGAAACCGACCAAAAGAATGCGTTTGGCGTCGAGAAGTCACTTTTTCGGTGTTTCACTTTTTTCGGGTCTGAAAAATATAAAATCACTGCATTCAAGGGGTCCCTCGCACGAAGGGTTCGGCGAGAGACCTCGGTGAACCTCGGTGTATTTCGAGGCCATTCCGCTGAATAAGCACCTGTTGTATGGTCATTAGTGTAGGTTTTTGCGCTCAAACTGCTACAAACCCATCGTTGAAGGTCTTGGTTGGGTCTTGGGCAAAATCTCACAAGTTTGAAGGCTTGGTGACGAGAAACCGGTGATTGGCAGCAGATTCTCCCACACTTGACCATTGACACCTGTGGGAGACACTCTAAGAATAGGAAAAGCCCGGAGAAGAACTGGGACTGTGTATTTGGTGTTTGAGACAATATCTGAAGCAAAGGGTCAAGGAAAATGCGCAAAGAGACTCTGAGAAGATGATTTACGGCTCAAAATAAAACCTCCCAAGGGGGTCAGCGAGGCCGCCTCTCCCGAACCTCATCATACCTTGCCGTACCCTCTCTAAGCGAGCTTGGCCGAGGCGTCTCGCCGCGGCTCGGCAAAAGGCTCGCTGGTCCGCGCATCAGGTCCGGCGAGGGAGAGCCTGAATGCAGTGAATCGTCATTTTGGCTCTACAGTCGTCACTGCCTTAACCCATACCCCTCGGTCGGGAGAAAAAGGTATGGGTTATCGGTTTTTTATGGGTTATGACAGGTAAATATCACGTAATCTGGGCACTTTTACACTGTGAACTGAAGAATTTTTGCCACCCAAATTATGGGTTATGGGGTATCACAGGTATGGGTTATGACAGTGACGACTGTAATTTTGGATGGATTGAGCCCAGATGTGTTCAGTTGTCATGCAGAAACCCCGAAAAAGTGGTAGCCGAGTGTAGCGGAGTCTGTTCTGACTCACCTGGGTGATCCGCCCAATGCTGGCACGGCAAAGTCCGGGAAACACGTGATCTTAACCCTAACCGATTTGGGAATTTGATGATGGCATCAACCATCATTAGGGTTTGTTTCACTTTTTCGGAGGTGAAAACACAAAAACTTGTTCAATTGCCTTGCAAAGCACAAGATGAGTTGCTACACATCCATAGAGACGTTCTACACTGTTTTTAAGTTGAATGGTGATGACGGCATAATGTAGTATCGAGTTTAACTTTGGATGCCGTCCCCTGCCAAAAAAGGAACCGTGATGTGATGCTTGGCACTGTATGGTGCCCTCCACTTAGTCACCACCAATTTGTGACAACCGTTACTACTCGGGCGGGAAAACACCGATTTTTTATTCCTCTTGGGAAAACACTCAGTTTCACGCAAGGAATCTTTTGGCAAGACAGAATTTTTATAGCGACAAAATTGAGCGAGTTATAAAACTTCTGACCCCCCAAATTGGGACTGTCCCTCCGAATATGTCCCTACTGGTCAAAACTCTCTGCGACACGTTGTGGGATACGTCTGTGAGACTTGTATACCTTAGAACTAAACTTGCGGACGTGTAATTGAGCATCCTGAGTCGCCATGCCGGATGACGGTGACGATGATTCGGCACGAGGATGTCGACCAGCACGCGCTCTGGCTGCCGCACTCAACAAGTATTTTCGTTTGCGGACCATGGAAGACGGGCAGACGTATTATAGACAGTGTAGATGTAGAAAAGTGTCTTTCTGCAGGCGAAAAGAGGTATATACAAAAAAAAATTCGGCCCTTCGGCCGATTTGTGGGACTAGTACATTTTTGGCGGTGACTAAGCGGAGGGCACCATAGTCCACCGAATGGGCCTGAGGTAGGTTCGGAACAAGCCCTCTCCGATCCGGACAACTGAGGCACATACGTGGCACCAAAAACGATCGATCCTGATCGATCGGATATCGGCCCATTTCGGCATGTTGTCACCACCCCTGTCTCAGTCCAATGTCTTACCCAGCACTTTGTGTCCAGCGGTGTGGCAGGCTATATCAACTCGTTCCGTCGAGTCTGAGGGACTGTCCTCACCGCTATGTCCAGTACACTCTCTGATTCCGACAAAACGACAGTCATTGCGGACACAAGTTCGACGCCGGCTTCTGGTATTTTGACCGAGGTGCAGTCCAGTCTTGCCTGACGCCGCCCGCGCATGGCTAATTATGTTGCCGGGCGTAGGACGATCTGCTGCATACTATCTTAATCGCTGTATCGAGACTGAATTTAGGTGTGGCTGATTCCAACACAGTCGAAAGGCATTTGCGGGAGGAACGTGAAAACGGCAAGAGCTTCTATATTGGGGTCCTCCACAAAATCGCGGGGCTGCACACCGATCCTTTCCTTCATGTGTCACCCGGTTACCT
The DNA here is from genome assembly GCA_037176885.1 of Favolaschia claudopus. NCBI lineage: Eukaryota > Fungi > Basidiomycota > Agaricomycetes > Agaricales > Mycenaceae > Favolaschia > Favolaschia claudopus. The sequence goes on from JAWWNJ010000111.1 coordinate 69,636, forward strand.
ACTTTATCTTCGTGACAACGCCAAGGATCACTTCCGGAATGAACTCAGCGCAGATTGCCACCTTCGTGAGTTTTCACAGGTCTGGGCTGGTGTGTTCGAAGCTCACGATGATGTTTGAGGCATTTACTGCCGAGACACCCAAGCCATCATAGTGCACAACCTCCACCTTGACTACCTTACTTCTCGTTCGATGCTCTTTCGACGATCTCTCGCTTCACGCCTGTCTTTTCGAAGTGTTGCTGCCTCCATCGAGCTCGCAATTTCGTCCGAATGGGTCAATATCTACAATCCTCCGGATGTCCGCGCTCTCTTGCTCCTTCTACAGTGGTTGTACCTTGGCTCGACTGAGGGCATCGAGGCTGCTGTTGGGGATGGACTTGTTGGAATTCACAACATTCTCATGACCATTGCATTCCTGGACTTGACCATTGACGAACCGGACGCGATGGCAATGACTCAAGCACTCCAGGCCGGTGTTCTTCAACTCCGCAGCTAGAAGTCACGTATGTGATTGTCTTGATGCAGTGACCCGAGCTGACCAGGTAGTGCTTTAGCGGTATCGATTCAAGCAGCGTAGTCAGTTTAACGTACCCAACATAACTTACTTATTAAAATTTTTGTATCTCCGCCGGTGCATCAAATCTATCACCCCCGCCATCCGTCACCTTGGTTGCTTCGGACGGCGATCACTTACGCCGGGTTGCTTTATTTGCATAGCGAAATCCAATCCACTCTATCCGCTGATATGTAATCTCGCGGGATTCAATCGGCGCGGTGCATAACGCTGCTACATATGCACATGGAGTAAGATCAAATGGTCCCAAACAAATTATTCTGATAAGTTGTTATATACACCCGGCAGCCACAATTTAAACTTGCACATATGCCAAAAGCGACCAAAAATGCCTTCCAAGTGGTTCTGCATCTGGGCAATTCGGCTAGCTGTCCGAGATGTAAGTGATAGAATACAAGTAAGTATTAACTACCAGGACAATCAGTAAACTGTAAGGACTGTAAGTAAAGATTCGCATACCTCAGTCGTGGAGGAAACGACTGAGGAATGTGACGGTGACACGATACTACATAAGGAGCGTGGATGAAATCAGCGGATGAAACGAGCGGAGAGGAATGCGAGACCCCTCACTTGGAACACGTACCCTTCCCTGTAGTCAATGTTCGTCCGTTCTGTCGGATGAAATCAGCGGATGAAACGAGCTGTGCTCGATCATCCCCAGTGAAAACGTCGGGCAGCCAGAACGAACGGCCTCGAACAAATAGAACTATATCGAACCTCCTCGAATTTTTGTCAACATTTCTAAGAGTCACTCCGGCAGCGGATTTGGATTTGGATTTGATGGGATTTGGAGCTGATGGGTGACGATCAGTCACCAATCAGTCACCGTTGCCAACTGATGACGGGACTGTTCCCGCCAAACTGCCAGCGCATTGTCTCGTCGGCATTTTCCCGCCATCCCGCTCCATTTCCCGCCGTGCCTGCGCTGGCACTTAAGAGGTCTGCTGTAGCAATAAAATTGGGCAGGCAACATATAGTAATCAAAGCACACCGTTTTCACAAAGTGCGCCGTTCTGGAGGCAAGCAATGGGCTCAATGAAGGAGCTCGTCGTCGTCGCCGACGAGCAGGCATGTTGCAAACACAACGGCGGCTAATGTCGGACATTGTAGCAATAAAATTGGGCAGGCAACATATAGTAATCAAAGCACACCGTTTTCACAAAGTGCGCCGTTCTGGAGGCAAGCAATGGGCTCAATGAAGGAGCTGGTCGTCGTCGCCGACGAGCAGGCATGTTGCAAACACAACGGCGGCTAACGTCGGACATTCCGCGGACCACGTTACATACAGACATCAGTTCCACCATCAAATCCAAATCCCATCAAATCCAGATCCTGCTCCGCTGCCGGAGTAACCCTAAAGATAGTCCGCGCCAAAACAATGGCAAGGTAGATCACCGTACTCGTCAGATTTGAAGAAGATGAGGAAGAGGAGATGGTTTTGGGGGTGTGTGCGGGGAATGGCCGCCTCAACCGACGCGGCTGGGGCCGGGAGCGATTTATCGTCTCCGGCGCTCCGCGTGGGCTGCAGGCACGGCCAAACCGTACGCAAAGGCCACCGAGGGTCGGAATGAGACCCAGAGCGACCCAATGGAGCGAAGCTCTAAGAGTCGAAGACTCGCGCATGTTTCGGGAGATTGGCTGAGTATTTTTTATTTTCGAGTTAATAATTGGTTAGAATGGGCTGAGAACTAGACTCGACACAGCCACTTCGCCAGGGTCGGTGATCGATCACGAGCACCAACAGGCGAAAGCGACTGGAAGATAATCCGAGGATTTTGGCGTGGAGCGGAAATTGCCGAGGTTGTTTTGACTTAGTCGTAAAAACGCAAATGGCCAAAATTCAAACTTGTCGGATGAGGTATTTTCAAGTATGTGCGTGTTCGCAATGTAATTATCTACGCTTCTATGTTTTAAATTTGTGAATTTCCCTCGCGTTCGAGCGCAGGAGCTCCAACAACTTAATCCGGACAGTCCTTTCGTCTTTGCCTATTACTAGGGATTTGAGAGCGAGATGGTGAATCGAAAGGACAGTATATGATTCATATATGCTTATTCGCTGTACTTAGAGGCTGATTTCGTTTTTTTTTGGGGCTTGATCGGTGATGGTAAGCAAGATAGGGGGATTTAGGAGGTGAAACCCAGTCCTCGTCCATACTCACCATGGTTTTTGTCCGAAACAAAGCGAAGGGCTTTCGGATGCCGAGTATCAACCTCCTGGTTCGGTTGTGAAGAGACTGAAATTATCTGCCGAGGCTGAATCGACACCAGCTCAAAACAGCCGAATTGGTATGCTACCTCGCCGCCGTGCAATCCCTTGATCCGCCATCAAATGAGCAGAATTCCCAAATATCCAGATTTTCAATTTGAGTAGGGATTTTTTCTGACAATATCTGAGTGTGCAGGATGAAAGAAGACCCAAATACAAGTACTTTCACAAGTCAAACCTTATGAAAATATTCAGCCGTTGAAGCGCTATAGGCTCGACAAAACTGCCATTTTGGGCATATTTCGGCAAATTCCGGTCAACTCGGTCGAAAATGGTCACTTTGCGGGGGCTATAGCGCCTGTTTGCCTGTATATTTTTCCACAGTTTAAATTGGCGCATAGCTTGCTGGACCTCAGGCTATAACATGAGCAGATCAGCTCCCCGCACCAAAAGAATTTGACTGACTTGTAAAGTCGGCCGATATCGAAATTCCCATGTTTGCGCTCGGCGTGATGGCGTATCAAAAATTTGCCCAAAACCAAACCCAAAGAATAAGGCATCTGGATCCTATGAACACAACTACAAGTTGTTTGAAGTCAAAGTGGGCAGTAATCATCGAAATACAGGCCAGAAATCAATCGGACATTTTTTTTGCCGAGTTAGTGTAGAGTCCAATTAGACAACGAAGATACCCTTCCTCCGAGCAGTGCCCCAAGCTCGCCGGTTTTTTTGGGGGGAAAACAACGAACCAGAAGCTACTGAAGAGACTCCACTCCGTCCTCTATCACCCTTGAACCTTGACTTCACTCCTCTTCCTACCACTCCTCCTGGCAATTCTCCCGATGGTCCGTTGACCTCCCCATTCATTCCCAGTCCAGTCAAGCTGTATGGTGGACGTCCGCGCGTTTCTGCTCCTCGCCGTAACCCTCGTGGAACCCGAGATTTGCAGAAGCAACCAGAGTGGCAAGCAGCTGGGCTTCAACAAGCACGGCAGGAGGCAGAAGCAGTTGAGCAAGCGTTGGCAGAGAAGGAGCGGGAGTTCAAAGCAAAACAGAAGCAGAAACTCCAGAATACTGTGCACGGCTTCGTTAGGGACACTATGAAGGGTGGTACCTCACTTCGGGAAATTCTTGACGCGATGTTTTCCATCAATCAGGACGACCCGCAGATCACTGGAGTTTTCTCTCGCTTCTTTCGAGCTCACGGCGCCAATTTGATGCAGAAGGTCGCAGAGCGTGCCCCGGAAGAAGGTGATTTATTCGCCACCCAGCAAATTGCAGACTTGGTCGAGCGCGAGGGAAAGATCATACAGAATCTCTTGACGCGGGAAAGCGGTACAAAAGTCTCCGAGCTGTTGTCATCCTTCAACATGAGGGGCCTAGCAGATGAGCTGAGAGCAGCTGCGCCAACGATGTGGGGCATCCTTGTTGCTGTCTCGACTGCAACGGACGATGAAGGCGAGTCGAAGCGAAGAGATCCAAGTTTGGTAAGCGATCAATTTTGTACGAAACGAGTAGTGCTGCCGGGAGCTGGAGTTAGCTCCGAGCTGAGTTCAGCTCCAACTCGACCCGTTACCATAAACGGCACCTCGAGGTGATGCCAGCTCGCCTCGCCTCGGCCCCCAAAACAGGCACCGTGACACTTTTGACAGCGTCACTGAGTGACTGGCGCGTCTACCACAATCCTCGTCCTGCCGCTCACCGGCTAGCGTGTTCCTGCCGCGAACCAATCCTCCTATGCTTCACCTCAACCTCGCTTGGCGTCGACGTCACCGTCTGACTGCTACGCAGGACGCGATACGCCCCACACAGAGCTGGAAATAAGACGCAAAGGTGGCGCGTCGGGAGAGTCTGTTGGCGCACTCAGGGTCCAAGGTACGCGCAATAGATACCTCCAAAATGTTATATATATTGCCCCAATTATACTCCATCCCAACCCTCCCTCTTGTGAACTCCCATGGCCTCGCCGTCCTGCCAATGCGGCAACCCGCAGGCATGCACTTGCTACATCCAACCCGCACGTCAAAACAATTTCACAACGAATTCCTACCCCACGCCCAACGTCTTTGGCTCCTGGCCTGGCTCTCAGGCTCATGCCATGCCTCTCCCGCCTCAAGCTTTCATCCCCGGATCGCCGTATCCTCCACCACCTCCCGTCACTTTCGGCCAGACTTACGGCTTTCAAAATACATACCCCGCCTCATTTAACACCGTGATTCCTCCCCCTTCCTCTGCGGCAACCCATGCACCATTTGTCGACGCGACTAACACGATTAATGCCGGCCTCGCTCCGCCACAGCGCAAGAAGAAACGTAAAGCGAATCCCAACGCTAACTCGGCAGCTACATCGCGCACCCGTCGCCGCATCGACCCCAACTCCACCTCCGAACCGGCTGTGTTCGGGGTCGGTCCGTCTGACCCAAATGTTGCAGCGGCAGCAGCTGCCTCTGAATCAGTTTCCCATCCTTCAATCCCTCACCCCAACTAATTTTCTATTCCCGGATTCTACGAACGATTGGTTAAGTGGATCGCTGTTGATGATCAGGTTGGTGCTATCTCATCATTGTTTCTTGCGATTCTGATATATTTGTTTAGTCTCTGGACGTGGTGGACTGTCCAAAAATCCAGTCAAACAAACTCGTACACTCGTTACATCGTGCCGAGCGTCTGGTCAACGACGGGATAATTTTAAGGAGACGATAGAACGTGGCAACGAGGAGGGCGGCTTCGGCGAACCCGCCTTGAAGCTGCGCGTCATACAGCTCTTGCAAGATGTCGACACGCGTTGGTCGGCTACGTTCTTGATGATAGACCGGTATCTTGAGCAAGATTTGGTTTGTTCTATTGTTTTTTCTTGCCAGTAGTGATTGAATTTGACTTGGAATTTCGTTTAGGCTGTTGAGGCATTTCTCGATGACCCAATGCAAGTCGAAATTTCGGATGATCGACTCGATCCAGTCACCAAGACTATTCTCATCGACATTCGGCGGTTTTTACAGGTTCCGCATCTTGTCCAGGAGATAGTCTCTGCGGAGAAAGCACCTACCCTGTCCTATGTGCTTCCACTCTACGAGCAGCTCATTGCCGCCCTCAAGCTTCTTGCACGAGAGCTCCCGAAAATCAGTCTCGGTATCAACGCCGCTGTCGACAAATTCACAGAATATCTTGGGATGTCTCGGCGCACTCGAATGTATGCGCTAGCGATGGGTAATTACTTCCTTGTTTGTCTCTTAATTCGCTTCAATCACTCATATTTAACTTTTAGTTCTAAATCCGACGACAAAACTCCAGTGGCTAAGGGACAACTGGTCTTCATCAGATGCTGAAGAAGCCAGAACCTGGATTCGTGCAGCGGTGCGTCCCAACTTTCACATTATACTGCGCTACTGACAAACTCCCAAGATGCTGGAGTACCGCCGGGAGTTCCGCGCTCACCAGAACTCTCCGAGCACTGTGCACATACCTTCGACCGCCAGCCGCCGCGCTGTTCACACGCCGTCTGCATCCCATGCCGCTCGTGCCCAGAAATCTGGGTTTGCGAAGCTTGGTGCTCTTGTAAAAGAGCTGTCTGCTTCCGACATCGAATCCCCACCGAGTACTCAAAGTCCGCAGCCGCTTTCGGAGGAAGAGCAAGTAGAGGCAGAGCGCCTATGAGAAGGAGGGTTTGCTGGGAGGCTCGGACCCAGAGTATGAGGACCTTGACTTGCTCCGCTACTGGGAGGTGAGTTTAAGTATGTTCTTATACAATGTTGGTCTGAAAAATGTTGCAGGCTCGTCAATATCGGTTCCGTTACCTATTTCGCGTGGCGCTTGATGTATTGCCTGTTCAGGCTTCTGCGGTACCATGCGAGCGTGTTTTCTCTTCCAGCAAGGACACAGATGCCTCCCTACGCAACAGTCTCTCCCCCGAGATGATGGAAATGCTCCAGATTCTCAAATTTATTTATCGACAGGATCGCATCAAATTTTGCGAGGACTTCGTCGTAACTGAGGAAGATCTGTCTGTTGTTGATATTGACCCTGATGTAGCAGAAAGGTTGATTGCGTCAGGGCGTACTCAAGAGCTTGAGGATCTTATAGAATCTTCCTGGGCTTCGCCCGTTTGATTTTTGCGTTGTATTCACTTATATAATCATTGTGCTTTGTATTGTTCCATAATTTACTCATAAACTGTATAGTCTTTTATTGTGCATATGTTTATTGTACTTATTGGAGAATTGTAGCACATTTTAGAGGTGCATACGAGGTCAAAACAGTGCAATGCAGCTCAAAACGAGGAGACGGGGAACCGTGGGACGGAAACTTCCATTTATGGATGTCAGCTCCGAGCTGCCTCGGCCCAACTCCGAGCTCGAGCGAGCTGATGGGCAATCACCTCGAGCTCAGCTCCAACTCAGCTCCCGGCAGCACTAGAAACGAGTGATTGAATGTCCAAATCGGGAACAGGTCTTCACGACAGTCTGCGCTTGGTCTGCGCAATGGTGAGCCTATTGCGATCCCAGAAAGCAAACAATTTCCAGGCTGTCATCGCACTCTTGTTGGCTGCAAAACGCGAGATTGAGGTCTTCGCGCACGCCGGCATCTCCCTCTCCTATAAATCCGTTATGAACTACATCAAAACTCTATCGCAGGAGGGGATACGGCAGTTTCGTGCTGTTTTCCGTTCATGCATGTGTTCCATTGTGTGGGACAATCTGACAGTAACCATATGAAGTTTGATTAATCAATCCCGGTATAGGCCGCAAAACAGGTTTAAGCAGTGTTTGTTTAATCAGCTTGTAAGGCGGCGGGGCATCCTGCATCACATGGGGCTGCAGGCGGACCACTGAGATGGTTGCGTCCATCAGTGATTGAACAGAAACTGTTTAATCATCGTTTAACAAAACAGGCCAAAACTATGGTGTTGAATGAATCAAATATATTCACCTTCCCTATCGACTGTACAATAACTGTTTATCGACTGTTCAACAAAGCAGTTTAGTAATCAGGGTTTAACAAATCAGCAGATGCGACGGCTGAGGATGGAAGAACGAAAAAGATAGGAATTCGTCACAATGCTCAAAGACAATGCCGCCGACGCGGTATTGTTGGGGGAAAGTACTCGTAGCAGGTTACTGACTGGTTCCGCGAAGAGCCCGGGTGCCATGACCGTGTGTGCAGTTTCGAGGTTCGAGTGAGTGCAAGAAAGGCATCACTGAACGAAGAATCAGTAATGCTAGATCAGAGTGTATTTAATCCGTACTGTATTCTGTATTGACTCTTGAGAGAAATACAACGCTGCCGCGTCGAGCTATAAGCAGAAGGGTTCTGGAGGAACGGAGAGGATCGCACACAGCGTCGACGACCTGGCAAAACACCAGAAGCAAAACTATAAGAGAGATGAGTCAATAAATGAAGATAGACACATAGAATTCACACACCACTACTGTCGTAGCCACAGAGGCAAGAGTAAGACTGCCAGGTGGAGTTGAGGGAGGAGAAGAGATCCCGGGGGTACATAGGTCTCCCCAATATGTCAAGTCAAGGCAAGTCGAGACTCGACGCGGCACCTAGACACTTGTCACAAGGTGGTGTGCGTGGAGCGGGCTTGGGAGCGAGGGACATTAGAGACGGAAAGGTAACAAATGGTCTTGAGGTCGACTGAGCCTACGAGGCGCGTCTTCGGAATCGAAAAAAATGGAGATGGAAAACAGTGAACGCACCCGCGCCAATCCCTTGATCTCTACGACGTTCATCTCCGCATCTACAATATCTCAACATACACCGTTCCTGCCCGCCCATGAACCGCCGCTGCAGCGGCATCTCGAGAAAGTAAAAGGAACAGAAAAATCAGTCATCTTCGTCCGCATTGACGGGGGAGCTTGAAAACACACCAGAATTCAAACTGCCAACGAGACGCGCTTCAACGCAGAGTCCACGGAAAGTGACCTCAAGTTGGGTACTTGTAGGCCTATCGCGACTCGCAAGAGCCAGTCAGCTGAGGCAACTTAAGAGTACAAGAAGAGAAGTACGGAGCAACCCCACGGGCCGCCGTAACGATGTGAACACAACCAAGCATTTGAAATGAGAATGTTGAAGGCGTGATTGGATAGTCGAATTGGTGCTAGGCGAGTCCGTCTGGTCGAGCAATGCGCACCAAAGGAGGAGGATGGGAAGAAACGGTGTGACGGTCGTGACACAAACAAAGGGCTTTCCACGATCGCGAGCACGTGAATTTCCACGCTGTCACGACTTGGTGAATTTCGACTCGCACTCGACACTGTGAGATCTGAGACATCATTGCCCTCAAATTGCCCTGCCGCGCCCTGCAAGTCAGTCTTACACTACCATAGTCCTACTTGCTAATAAGCTGGATCTCTTCTTGGCTTTCTCGGCATGGACTCCAAGTGGACTCTGCAAAATGTTACAGTTACTTAGAAGTCAAAATCACACCGTCTTTCACCTCTGCAACGGCAAGAAATTGAACTACCTTTTCACAGTGGCGCTTTGAATTAGTATAATGTCTGCGAAGTTTACGCTGTAGTATGATAGATAAAGTTTTTTCGGCTGGCATGTTTACTTACCGTATTACCCTTTGCAACTTTGACTCTGAGTCGTTGATCTGTTGTTCAACGTACTTTGTGGCACCCAATTTTAGAAAAACTGTGATCCCAGTTGAGCATTGAACAACGGTTGAATTTCGATAATTCCAACTCAGGTCTGCCTGAGAAACAAAATCACCGTAACTCGAGATCAAGTTTTGAGTCGATGCTCGGCGCCGGCCGTTGCGGGTGTATCTAACGAGAATTTCAAGTGATACCTTCACCGATACTGGCATTGTGTTGCAGACAGTGTAAACACAGCAGCTTGAAGCTCATCGTCAAGAGAATAGAGCAGGGTGCTTGAGTTGAATACGATGCCAAGCTGTGTTGAATATCAAATCATGCGTCAAAATTGCTCGATTTCGCACTCAACAGGATCCAATGAGCTAATCATCCCTAAATTCTAATCTTTACCCAAACAAGCGCTTAGACCCTCAGCATGCCATTCCTGAGAATTAGCGTGTTCCTGATGTGAACCTTGCAGTGGCCAACCGCAATCATTGTTGACTTAATGTTGACTGAGAATTTTACATAATGCTCATTCTGCAGTCCGACTTATTTATTTTCCCACAAATCCGAGCCAGATAGGTACGTTTATTGCTCAAGCATTAGAAAATGGCAGGTTTCTTTGATGCCATGCACACACTGTCGACGCTCGAGGTGGACGTAATAAAACGTGACCGCGTTGTTGACAAGCTGGCACGTGATGTGAATATCAACCGTGTCACATCATTCGTCGTCAAGGCAGCCAAAAGGCAGCTTGACTCTGTTCCACCACGCGCACTCTCCCCTACCCTCCCTCATTTCCACTTACCGCCAGCGACAACGATGGACAGCTGCCTTCAACTGCCTCTGTGCTTTCCCTACGCGGCCTCGGATCGGTACCGCCTTACAGCGTGAGGAGTCAGTGAGATTCATCGAGGGAATAAGTACGTCGACTCACTTTTCTCTATTTCTCCCACCCATCGGCATTCTCGCAGCCCCCGTCGCTGTCATCGCCTGCCCTACGCCCCTTGCATGGTGTTTGCCTCCGGGTTCGAACACCTTCCGCCTTCTCCCTCACCGACACTCTTAAGAATATCACCACGCAACTGCCTGCTCAATCCGCTATCTAGCAACCCGACACCTTTCCGCCTCCCGACCCACTCCCGCTCCCTCCCATTATCATTGTGCGCCATCCCTCTTCTTTCTGATCCGACGCCGGCGTACCCAATTCCTCCTCGAGATGCCGACTTTATTCCCACTCGTCAACACCTACACTGACAGTTATCTCAATCCCTGCACACCAGCTATGCATCGCTTCCATCTGGCTACTCATACGGGGCAACGAGGTGTGTTTATTTACCTATCTCGATTTGCTTCCACTCACACATCCTCTCCCGCCTCTCGACACCGACTTCCGCGAAGACATCGCGCTCTGCGCTTGACACACGGACGTCATCCTGACGCCTTCGAAGCACTCCCTCGCGCATCTACCTACATAACTGACAACAGCGGAAACAAGGCTGTTTCCATCTGCGCGGGGAATCCGTTCAGCCGCCTCAACGTCGAGCTGCTACTCGTATGATAGCAGACAGAACTTCATATCAAGCCGGAATTTTGGACAAAATTCTTTGAAACTTGAGATTTAGCAGGAACTTGGGGTGGGTTTATAGGCAAAATTTTCATTTCAGAGAAAACGGAGTAACCCTAGTCTAGGGTTAGAAAAGCGCGAAATTTTTGCGCAAATTTTCAAAAGTGTGTGTACCTAACTTCAGGTTTCCGGAAAAAAGCCATCGGATTATACAAGCCTGAAGTTGGTCAGTAGCTCACTTCAGACCCTAGCAAACATCTGGAGCAGAGATCTCCTGGTTTTGGTTGAGATTTGGTCAAAGTTCAGCGGTGCGGCAGACATTTGATGCGTTGATGAGATCGTTCAGCCACCGGCTATGGCTCGGCCCGGACCGAAAGCGCGAAATCCGTGGAAGAAAAAAAAAATTGTGGATTTTCAGATTTTTGACCAGGGGGATCTCTAGTCTTCCTTCTTACGGTGATTTCTGCACAGTTTCAATGCCACTGGGTAAAAAGTGAGTGCACAGTAACGATTTCCAAATTAGGTATCTGACTTGTCACGAAGTTCGGTCCGCTACCATACTCTGTACGCATCGTCTCGGAATGGTAAGCACCGTCTGTTCACGTGATGTCTTTTGCCGACAATTTTGAATTGTAGTTGTGTGGGTAAGGGGAGTGCAGCGCTTGAGATTCACTGCGTCAACAATGTTGTGATTGTGAGTCTCATTCAAATTGTCCTTCCGTTCTTCTTCCCTTCACGTTTGCATCGAGGTTGCTGTTTTGTTAAACGGACCATTTGCTCTCCTAATCTGTCGGATGAACACTGCTTAAACCGTTTTGTTAATTTGTAACATAAACAGTGATTATCTACAGATAGTCAATAAATTTGATTCTTCCCCCGTCTTGATTTCAGTGTTCTGTTAAACATTGATTAACGACCTCTGATTAATCCGACTTGCGCAGTGCCAATGCAAGCGGGGCCGCAGGTTCATGCACAGGCCCAGGTAGGTGTTCAGCAGAGCATTGCTTAAACGTGATTTGCGGCCTATACCGCAATTGATTAATCAAACTTCATATAGATTCATCGAATGTTCCTCCGCTCCCTTCGGCGGCACATCCAAAGAAGCTGTGGATGGTTGAAACACTATATTATATGAAAGAAACACTATGCCGGGAATGCACACAATGCTACAATTTTGTTCAGCTCGCAAGAGTCACCACTTACTATTTGCAGAGTTCAACTTGCTTACGGTCTTGCGCAATACAGGAAGCATATCTCGTCCTAGATTTTTTAAACCGGGGGGAGATCTCCTTGGAAAACATGATCTAGATGTATCTGAGTGACAATGACCGTTTCCCACTCTCGAGGAATCCGGTTCGTACCGTCCGTTGCCGATTTGGTAAGTTTAACTTGCCGAGGTTCTTGCCGGCCACATAAAGCCTATCTCATCCTGGTTTTTTTCTTTTAAGAGGAGAACTATCTTGAGAGCATGATGTAGGGGGTATCCGAGTGAGTATGACCGCTTACCCGTCTCCGAGAATCCGGTTCGTACCACCTCTTTCCTTTTTGGGAGGTTCAACTTGCCAAGGTTCGTACGGCACATAGAAGCAATATCTTGCGCAAGATTCCCGAGTTCAATTACAAGTTCAATATCAACTACATGCTTGAAGAGCCACAAGATAGTACACTTGATGCAAAAGTACAAACAGACGGAATTATGAAGCCTCCTTCTTTGATTTGGAACGCGTGCCATAGTCGGAAGTCACAGGGTTTGGTTTGGAGGCCTGGAGTCAAGCTCAGGAAGCGTATCATCAAGCTAAAGATTACTCACCGCTCTCGCTAGCTTCGTCGCAGGTCTGGATTCATTCTTTCTCGCCTTCTTTGATTTGATCTCGACCTGGATGTTGGTCAGTATCGGTAAAGAGATACAGAAAACTACCTCTTCGAAATCCGCTGGAGAGAGCTTGAATCCACCGGGCGGCAATGGTGTTGAAGGCTCTCGCTTGGGCTTAACAAGAGGCTTCGGTTGCTAGAGAAAACCGAGCGGTGGTCAGCAATATTTTGGCAGAGATTCGATTGAACTGATTACGGGTCTGGATCCACGTGCAGGTGGCAAGGAGAGGTAGGTTTGGTCAGGGTTTGACCGTTTGGATGCCTTGATATTTCGGTGGTGCAGGCCGTCAAGAATGGGGTCTTCATCGTTGTCTAGTTGCATAAGATCGCCGTAGTCGTGACTTTGATCGCGGTGAAAGTTGGCGTCTTCGAAATCACAGTCCAAATCGAGTTCAATGAGAAGTGTAGCAGTGAATGGAGCGAGGACGAATGAAATGAAATCGTCTAGGTCGATGAGCTCGGAGTCCGTAACATAGTCATCGAAAGCGCCAGGATTGTCGCCAATGATCGTGTCGACTGTGTGGTATAGCCTTGAGGCGAGATCGTCGGCATCTGGAGCAATAATGCGATTCAACGTGGAATGAATGAGTAGGGACCCTTTGGGGCCATAACTACGCCATGTGAGCGATCGAAAAATGAAAATGCCTGATGGGAGGTACGCACTAACCACACCGCGCCTGCAAAAGCGCGTTAGTATAGTCTTTCTTTGACGACGCCTTCGAGAAAGGATAGATTTTGCTGTCAATACAGTCCAGGAATGTCGTCCAGATCGCTGACTCCTCGAGCGTTTTCTTATCGGTGATCATCGCCAAGATGCGAGCTGAGTGTTTGAGTATGCGAGAATGAAGGAGGTTCCAATCAATCGTTGCCGGCCAGTTATTTTCTTCTGCAAGAGAAATCAGGAATTCGTGATTTAACTCCTTTTTGATAGTGCCGCATATCTGAAGCTCGAGCCATTTAACGCCAGTGCCATCCTCGCCGCGTTCGTTGATCAAAGTTTGTCGGCGTTGGAATAGCCCAAGGATTTGATTATTCTGTTCGTTCGGCAGCAGATCCTCGCAGAGAAGTGAGGGACAAGAAGGTGGCAGATCAGACCATTGAAGCGGTGTGGGTTCTTCTTCCTCAGAGTCTTCGAGGTGGGGCGGCAAGACGGTTTTGGCCTGCGAGAATCAGAGACGTTCGTGGAAATGGTCAGACTCACTTTCTTGATCAGCGGTGGGCTATCGGGCTCTTTCTTCGCTTTACGTTTGATACCATGCACTTGTTTTTTCTGCGGATGACGTGTCTTTCAGTTCCCCAAAGAGATATACTTAGAATACACACCGTAGTTTTGGGTTCCTTAATTTTCGGTGCAGGACCGGAAGCGTCGTTAGTGCAAGCGGCTCACAGCCAAAACAATGGCACGACATACGGGCTTTCTCTCGTTCTCCTTGTCATCGCCCTCGGCTTCCTGTCTTGCTCGCTCCGAAGTAGTCTGCCGTATTTACTCTTCGTTAGCACGGGCTTTGAATGCTCTGTGTGAGTCTAGAAAGCATACCTGCTTGGGCGTTTTAGTTGGCTTCGGTTCGTCATCTTTATTTCCTTCGACTTTCTTTTTTCCAGCATCTTTCTAGCGGATGAATAACCACTCAGAGAAAACATTCGCCACGAAAACAGCGGTGAAACTCACAGGCTTGCCCAACTTACGCGCCGATTTCGGCTCCTCCTCCTCCTCCAAATCAGCTACTACTTGTCTCGCCCGCTTCCTCACTGCACCTTTAGCCTGTTTCTGTCAAGACGATGATTTGGAGTCAGAAAGGGTTATGAAGATGGGTACATACCTTAATTTGCGTCTCGGACATAGCCTACAGTGGTGGCAAATAGAAATTGCCGTGGCTTTTTGGCCAAAATCTTACTGTATACTGCACCGAATGACCTAAAATAAGATGTAGGGATAGATATATGATACTACTGTACCACTTAGAACACTCAGCTATATATTATGCCCTGACAATGCATCAATAACAGGACAGTTTCTGATTATTGCCATATCTGGAAAAGCTCAATGTATCCTCAGCAAAAAAGTGTCATAATAGGATGAAAGTACTTGAAAAACAATGCTAGTTCTCACTTTGATTAATTGGAATTGACAGGAATTGACCCTCATTTGAGCTCACAACAGCTACTTGAAGTTGGTCCTTTTAGCTATTTTCTCTACATTTTCAGCTATTTTGTGTGAAAATAGCCAACTTTGAGCGGCTGCTGTGAGCTCAAATGCGGGCCAATTCCATTCAGTCAAAGTGGGAACTAGGACTGTTTTTCAAGTACTTTCATCCTATTATGACACCTTTTCGCTGAGGGTTCATTGTGTTTTTCCGGATATGGCAAAAATCGGAAATCATCCTATGATTGATGCATTCTCAGGGAATAATATATTGCTGAGCGTTCTAAGAGGTACAAAAGCATCACATACCCATCTCTACATCTTATTTGAGGTCATTCGGTGAAGTATACAGCCAGATTTTCACCAAAAAGCCACGGCAATTTCTATTTGCCACCACTGTATGTCAATATTCTAAGCATGCAAGATTGATAAAAGAGATAATGCGACGGACCTGCTTGCTTTTCGATGGTTTTTCCTCCAGCTCCTCCGAGTCCGAGTCCGATTCAACCCGCGCGCGCTTCGCCCTGCGGCGAACCTGGACCTTCGCCTGCTTTTCCTCCTCCTCCTCGCCAGCCTCCGTGTCGTCCCCATCAGAATTGCTCTCCAAAGTTCCGCCTGCTTTTCTAACGTCCTCTTTCTCTGCCTCCTTTTCCAACTTATCCCGGACTCGACGGCGCGATCGTGCGTTTGTAAGATACTTTGTCATGATATCTTTAATCGGCCAATACCCTGCAAATCTTCTAAAAAATGCATATTTCCCGGCGATCTGAGGAGAAAATGAGTAGTAATCGGCAGTCAAGAGGAAGGACGCACGATCTCCATTGCTCTATCAACCACTCCGGGCTGTTGTTTGGATATTGTCTTCTGTAAATTGAGGTGGACTGCAACCTCGTCTTCGACAATTTGCTTTCCGAAAAATGATGAAATTAAACTTTCGTGAAACTAAATGAGAAAACGCACATATAAGCGATTATATCGCTCGTCCTCATCCTCGAGGCCCATAGCTTCTTGAACGTTGTAGCCGGAGCCCGTACCCGCGTCTCCTTTCGGCTTTGGTATAAGATTTTGACGCTCAGGTGCTGCCTTCTTCGCAAACTGCGCGTTCTCGCGATTCAGACGTGCTGATGGAAACTGGATTCAGGAAGGGGGAGGCCTTGCATGAAGACCTTACCAAATCCCTTATCCTTCCGTTTATTGTCCTCCTGAAGCTGCTTGAGAGTCTCTGCTGCGGTGATCTTCTTCTTTAAATTCATGTCGGTGGAGGAAGAGGAGAGGAGAGTCACGGTCACATGGTCGCGGTGTCACGGTTATGTCATAGGTGATCGTGAATTGATTGAGCTCAATGTTTACAATTTCTGCTTAACTTCTTGCATGTTGGCGCTGTGAATTTTCAAGAGTAGGATATCAATCAAGCTTCCTTGCAGGCCTCGCAGATTATCTCTCAGTTTAACGGCCAATCATATAATTACAATGCATCAACGACAAGACAAATGTTTAATCTTCAACATCACCTCCCTCTGCCTCGACGAACAGGGGACGAATGAGACCACCGGTTCGGTCAACAATATACCACCGCGCTCTGGTCTCTATCCGGCCGACTACCGCTACCACACACTGCAGATCATCCACAATTGGTTCACCGATCTCTCGATAATTGACAATTTCCACGGCGGCATCTTTTCCTCCGGTGTTGGTGCACGGCCTGAGTAGCGCAAGAAGCCGTTTCTTTCCGGATAGCATGCCCAGAGCCTTTGTCTTGGGCAGGTTACATACAAGGATTCGTTCGAGCCGCCCATAGGAGATTTGTTCAACCCATTTATCAGCTGAGGTACGACGCACTTGGATTTCATACTTCAAACTATCAGTATGATAAATTTGAGAGCAGGCAGAAACTCACGCGGACGAAGGACATGTTTCGTTCGGCTATGGATCCATCTCCACATGCTGATGCGCTACGAATCGAGTCGCCGTCAACAATGCGAAGTTTGCCGAAACTTGGAATTATCTCCGGTATATGTTGAAGTATATCATTCGTGCGTTTACCAAGGATATTCCCCAAATACTTCGCGATTTTCTTCCGAATATTTAGCTCAGCCCTATATTCGCGCTTGTAGGGCGGTAACAAGATCGCCTGAGGATCTGGTAATGTTCAAAGTTAATAATTTCCTGAAGGCAAAAAAGAAATGATAAACATACAATTGTCATGAGTGTATCCCTCTCCGTCTCCGTGTGGTAGATTTGAAAGTTCGCTCTCTAGGTCATATCTAGCATTCAACTGTTCAAGATAAGCTGTACGAAGAACAATGTCGTTCAGGTTAGCCCATGGCATTTTCTTCGAGCGTAGACCGGACTGGAGAATGCCGCAGTAGCGCTCCATGAAAAACGTCCACGTTGTCCAGGATGGGCCGCAGAACAAGATGTCGTCGGCAATATGGAGCAGACCGTGAATGGTGAGTGTGCAGGCTGAAAGTCGTGATTCTGAATATTGATAATAGTACCTGTAGATAGTGAGCAATAACCGAAATCAAGTCGTAAATTAAACTCACTCCTCGTATTTATGAACCCAGTTTATAATACTCTGCCTCAGCTCTTCGACCTGTGTTTTCGTGGAGGTGAAACGGAGACAAGCTTTGATGATATCAGAGAATTGACAAAGGTGAACGTGATATTTTGGGTCGGGAAACCGATCTTTCAAGAGGATGGGGGCGAGGTAGACAAACCAGAAAGCCCATGCCTCGGCGGTGTAGTACGCTGGATTGGCACCGAGAAGGCGGACGAAATCAGCAGGCAGATGCTCCACTGCAGCGGCGGTTTCCCGCCAGATTTCGTCCCAGACATCCTCCGCAATTTCGTAGTCTCCGGAACCTACATCTAATCCCTTGAAAACACCTCTCCAGAGTTTTACCAGATTTTGAACATCGTTTTCGAACAAAATGTGCATGGCATCCCAAGGGCGTGATCGTGGATAGTCCATGGAAGCAACACGTCGGAGCGCAGGGCGGCCCTTCATGCCATGGGCCTTTGCGAGGCGATTCTTCGCGTTTGCAGCAGTGCGGGTATCTCCCAAGTCTATGTCAATCTCATCAAACCGTTCCATCTCTGCGTCCAACTTTTCCTGTGACCGTGGCGGCAAGTCCTCCGGATCCCAAAAATTCCCGTCCGGCCAGCGCAGAGGTACATAGTAAAGTTTTTCGCCTCCAGTGACATTGCGCACACCTCGTATCTCGCACGAACGGCACGGACAAAGGCTGTTATGCCCCTTGATGTTCATGCTTTTCTCGATGGCGATGATATCTCCCATTTCGAAGAGGTTGTATCCGCGCAGCATGAAGAAACTGCGAGTCTTCGCATTGAAGGTTCGGACTCCGTGCGCTAACGCGGCGCACTCGTTGTCATATGGAACGAGAAAGCTGTATGCATCTTTAGGAGGATGTGGGCCGGGAATGACACCAGCCGACATGAGCCCACCGTCAAGCGGATTCGAATGGGTGCGAACTTCGGGTTTGATACAATAATTCTTGACGAGAATTGGAGTTGCGGAGGGTCCGCCGCGCTGGCGTTTGTAGAGAAGGTACGAGTCCATGCAGACTCCGAGGCAGATGTCGTATTCGTTAGAGAAGTATTTGTGGGGGAGAGTTTTGCCGTCGACCACAACGTATCGTTCGCAGAGGTTTCGGTAGTGTTCGCCATCGAAGATGTCGGATATTTGACCGGGAATATGAACGTAGTTGGCGATAGAGCAACCGTTCGATGGATTTTGGGTTCTGGAAGAAGCCTTGCAGGCGGGGAATAATGGGGATATAGCAGAACATTCGACGTGATTTTCCGGAAGCGGTGAACCGGGCGTTGTCACAATAATTACATTCAGTGAGTTCTGCGTACGCAGCGGTATACGCCATGCACGAGTTCACGCAGCAGTCGAACCACATGGGCTCGACGCCCGAGAGGATGGCCATGCGATGGAACATCACCCACTCGGAGCTCAGATCCATCTTATGTGAAAACGAGTAGACCATGGGGTTGTATGCGGCGCGTGGCATTTTCGTTATCAATTTGAGTTTGAACGCGCGAACATTATCACGATCTCGGTCGCTCAATGTTGCGTTGCCTGGCATGCGTCAATACCTCACACTACGCTGATCTTTGGAACAACGAACGGGCTTCCCACAGTCTAGTCTCGACTTCAGAATCACGATGATATTCCATCCTTCTAACTACGAATAGAGTAAAGAAATTGATTCTGTGAAACCGGGGAAGAACATACACTCATGTAGCGACGATAATTCTTCATCAGCTCCGAGCATCTCGTCCAGCTGTTGTAACATTTCCTCATGAGTCAGCGGGACATCAAGGTCTTGAAATTCATCGAATTGAGCCCATGGGTTAGCATCTGAGCTGCTCGCAGAGGGAGAGTCGGGTTCAGATGAGATGGAAGAGTCGTCCGAAGCCACGGAATCAATATCCATTGCATCGCCGGCGGAACGAGCAGCATCAGAGTCCGAGCGCTGATCCATGTCGACGTCAGGAGGCAGGGAGTGCGACGGCGAGCGTGGTGACGGTGAACAATGGCTATCAACATCTTCCGATAGTTCGGAATCATCGTCAGAATCCGAGAGCCCGGGCTCAGGAGAAACAGAGGGTCGAATGGAAGCTTTAGGAACCTTGCGCTTGTGCCGGCGCCGTCCACGTTCAGTGAGAAGCTTGCCACAAGTTGGCTTGCAGAAGCAATATTTTTTCTTCTCTTCGCTTTTCTTCCCTTTGGATTTGTTCTGTTTCTTGGGCGCCATTAGGTCGAGCGAGGTGATCGCAGAATGAATCAGTCAAAGGCTCAAAGGTTTTTTAGCCGAAGAGTCGCCGAATCAGCAGAAGAATAGTAGCAATGGGAGACTGAAGCAGTAGCCAGAGGTCTCAAGAGTGCTGCTGCTGGGGCGAGGGGTCGACAGACGGAGAGCCGCGAGTGAGGAAAAGAAGAGAAGGAGAAGAAGCCATCAACTCCCACAAACAACCGGCAATAGCTGCGCCAGAAACGGCAAACGGTGCCGAAAATGATTGATTTGTCTGATCTGATCGTTACAAGTGGTGCCGACCGTGCGGGGATCAAGTTGAACATCGTGCCCATGAATTTCCGGGAACCCACTCGCGGTAAGTAGATATATGCCAAGTAGGTTGAGCCCACTCAGGCTGAGTAGGTCAAAACCTACTCAGATCCAAACCTACTCATGCGGAGTAGGGAATGCTCAGTCTGAGTAGGTCCCTACTCGGCCCAAGTAGGTTTTCTCCCCACAGTGCTAGGGAATACTGTAAGTAATGTATTCTTGGGTACAGAATAATAGAAGCTTCACCTCAGCGTTGTCTTCAACAGCTGAGGAAAGGCTTGGCGCGTGACGTGACGTTACATGTCACTGCTAGCGATGACGCAGTTGGATTCAGAGTTGAGCCTGAAATACACTTGCGTCATAGTTGCCTAAAGATAGATTTTAGGTTTGGCTCGCTCGCTTCCCGTTGGTTTCGCCACTCAACCTGCTTCCTCATCGCCAAACTGGTAGTCTTCATCGTCTCTCATCTCTACTGGCTCTACCGTGTCCCGTGGTTTCCCCGTGTTCGTGAAAGCGCCGGTCTTCTCCAAGAATTTGGCCAACGCCTGCAGGCCGTTCGCGGTCCCCAGAATTTCCGGGAGCGAGATCTGCCTCGACACTTCGCGGAGCACCTCGCGATGTTCTTCGTGTCTCTCGCATTCTTTTAGTACGTGTTCCCTCGTCTGGAATTGTTCTCCGCATTGACAGGCGATTGTTTCTGTAGGCACGAATTTAGCGTAGTATTCCCCAATAAAAGCGTGACCTGTTCGGCATTGAACTAGTCGGCCGTATACTTCGCGCTTGGTGTCCGTGAAGTGGACTTTTGGTTTCAAGGCTGGGGGAATCCGATCGGCAGTACGGAGATATTCACAACTCCATAGTGGTATTCACAGAGTTTTCTGGTGATTTTCCCATTGAAACCTTGTGAACCAATTATGGGAAAGTCAGGGGGTTATGCGACCACAGTGAGCTGGTCTGGCTGCGAGAGAAAAGCCAAGACTATGCGAGGTAATTATCAAAGGAATTGGGTCCAGGGGGAAGCAGTACCAGCAAGATCAGCATCTTTCTTCTTGTGGCCCATGTGGAAGGCCGCCCGAAGTGTCGAACCAAGCAGGTGAGCTGTGGGGAGAGACAGGAAGCTGCCAGCACATTGCTTGTGATTGTTTGTTGTCGGGGCTGTTGCCGTTTGATTGGCATTTTGTTCGATGTTTGATGGTGGTCTGAGTGGGTAAAACCATGGTTTCTATCGCTAAATTATGGTATGACCATGGAGGGACCATGGTATGAGCTATTCTCATGCTTCAGTTTGGAGGGGCTTGACCTCAGACAATTACCTCGAACATGTGAACAAGAACTGTCAAACCACAAACCTCGGACATCAAACCCGAACCACAATCTCGCTCAAAGAATCCTCAGTATGAAACCACAGCACATGTATAAACTAGAGCCTTGGACCACAGGCAATGCTGCAGACCTCAATCCTCAACCTCACTCCTTAACCACATAATAAACAACGAAAAAAGAATGTCATTCGGCCGAGTTCACAACTGTCAGCGTAATTTGCTGTTCGGTATCGCCCGTATCGAGTGGTCAAGACGAGAAGTCGAAAGAAACTGCGTTTGTGTAGAGAACGTCGTGGTCTCGGTTACAAACGCATAAAGACTACGTAATGCTTACGAGAGTACAGTAATAATTACCGCTAACAACAACCTCAAACACGCGAGCGGTTGCCTGGGTATTTCTCAAGCTTGGCAAATGCTTTGTGAAGCCCATGGAGTATGAGAACGTGGCGTAAAATTTTATTGAGGATCAATGGAAGTCAATTTCGTGCGAACAGTCGGATTTTGCGCACTTGTGCATCGCTTGTCAAAGACAGGCATGAGAGTCTGTGCGAAACGAGAGTGAAGTCTGCAGGAGAATTTTGAAACAGAGCTAAGAAGCTCGGTCGATGGGCGGGATTGTCGGTCAGCAGGTTAAAGTATGCCGGCAAGTCTGTTGTGGCTTCGCATTCATAAAAATGACGACCAAAAATTTTGAATTTTGTTTCGCATTTTCCTACCATGAGCTCCGACAACGACTTCCTAAAATCAGACTGGATCCTCCAGAACAAAAAATGGGCAACAGCACCGCCGAGAGTCAAAAAAGGAGTCTCTGCGCTCTATGCACTTCCGCAGATCGTCGAATTTGAGCTTCTTCCGTCGCCCTATCTTCCCATCGCCCAAATGCTTGAATTCAAGCTTCCATTCCAAAATCCTGCCCGCCCCAATTTCTCTCCGCTCTTGTTCTTCAGCTCGAATCTTCCGGACGCTTTGGGCAGCGACTTGGTCACCCGCATACGGCACCTTCCCATTCCGGACTCAAAAACTATTAAAAAACTCGTCACAGAGCAGGTTTGTGCAAAGCGACCCGGGTCGCTTTGGGACCTCCCAGATCTCCACAACGAGCAGTCTTAGGTGTGAAGTGTCAGCGACCTCGGAATGCCCCAGGGCAATACTCTTCTAGGTTGCTTAGAGCTCACACCTGGTATCTGTTGTGTGCGGAGATCTGAGCGGTCGAAAAGCGACCTGGGTCGCTCGTACAAACTCTCTAATATATGTAAAAGGAAAAGGAAAATTTGAAAACATAGCGGATGGGTGGGTGGGCCAAGAAGAAACCAGGGGCTTGAGGACAGCGAGCGCAGGCAGGGAGAGACGGGCGGGGTCGACATGAGAATCGAGAGAGAGAGACTCCGATCGTCGATCACCGCTGATCCACAAACCCTATTCTCTCGAACACTCGTGCCTCGTGGACGTGAGAATGTCAAAATCTGGTTCCTTCACTATCCATACAAGCCTACTAATAGTTGTGTTCTCCTCTAACAAATTACAGCTCAGGGATACAAGAAGATGAGATAGATGGCTGTTATGTCTTGAGGTACCGGGTCACCCGCCGCAAACTCGACGCGGCGAAATAATTTTGCCCGCGCAAAAGCGTCCCCTCCTTGGTCAATCCTTGGTCCCTCCTGTGCTCAGAAACGAGAGGAAACAGCGCCACCATCATTTTTTGTGACGACCTGCTACACATTGTAACGATACCAAACACGGTCGATGGTGAGACCCGGCGTGGCATCATATCCAATGATGAACCTGGCTACGCCATTGGCACTCCCACTGAACTCAATTTCAACGGGTGAAGCAACTTCGAGGGGGTTCTCTAGTTGGCCGGGGATAGTGCGTGCCTTCACATTGAGCTTGACAGACGAGGGACTAATCTTTTCCAAAAAACTTCGGTTACTGCAAAGCATGACCTACGATTTCACCGACCGCGCAGCCTTCAATATCTGCCAACGGAAACATGCGCATCTGACCAGTAATCGAGAGCAACCTGGTATTGGTTCGCTTCCAAGCCATTAGGACTGGAGAAGTAATAAAGGGGAGATGAAAGAACGTACCGAAGTTGGCAGGGGCAAGAATACCGGAATCAACGTCGTTAACAAGGCGGGCGCGATGAATGTGGAGATAGTCGTCCCGGGCGTGACGAAGGTTGGCC
The DNA here is from genome assembly GCA_037176885.1 of Favolaschia claudopus. Lineage (NCBI taxonomy): Eukaryota > Fungi > Basidiomycota > Agaricomycetes > Agaricales > Mycenaceae > Favolaschia > Favolaschia claudopus. Next base: position 93,187 of record JAWWNJ010000111.1, read on the forward strand.
AAGAACGCCTCCGGGTCCGCACGGTCACACGAAGGATTTGCAAGGGAAACAACCAATGCCTGCCTCGGGTCGGTTACAGCCGATGCCGTTCTCGCCGCAAGGAAAACAGGAGCAGCCGGGCTGATAAAAGAAGATGTCAGGGATTGAGAGAAAGGTTAGAGGGCTATCGACAGCAGCGGGCTTCTCCGAAACGGTTGGCATGATGCGATGGTTTTGGCTATCACGGTGCGTAACGAGGATGTCGGGAACTGGAGGGGATCACGGGAAGAACGTAACCCGGACCGTCGATTGGGGGAACAGAGGTAATAGTGGCGGCAGGAGCAACGTTTGGGACATCAGGAAGCGGACGCGAAAGGGAGTGTTGAGTCATATAAGCGGCAATGAGCGGGGAGTTGTTGGGGTACGACATGGTGGGCGTTGGGAGTGGTAACAGCGAAAGAGTAACAGAGGGGGTGAGAATGCGAAAAGTAGATGGTGTTTGAACAATCCGGGGTGGCGTCGCATTATTTATTGGCAAGATACGATGAATGAAAAAGCCTAAAATGTTATTATCTGCGACTGGCTAGTGGGCCGGACGAGGTAGTGGGCCATTTTGTAATTTCCAAATGATCAAGTTGGGATGCCCCTCCACGCGGTTGATAGATTCGAGAACGAGCTTGAGCGATGCTATATGTGAGTTTTTGAGGAATACTGGGCTGTCAATCACACAGTGTGGGAGGTTTTCTGTAGGGAGACGTGTGAACCCGCATTCTTATTTTTAGACCACTCTTTCGCGCTCTCAGCAACCCCCTCGAACCACGATACGAACGAGCATTCTGGAGATTCATGAATGGTCCTCAGACCTCAATGTACGCCTCCGTATCCTGTACTGGGACAATTTACATCCCCGGGGCATATTGGAGGTGGGTGGCCCGTTAGATCGTTTTTGGTATTTTTAGACATCTCATAAACAAATATTCCACGCGCCATGGATACCTCTCCCGATCCCTCTAAAAAACCTGATAAACCTTCCAGGGGGTAGGAACATATTTTAAACTACTAGTGTAGGTGTCAGGTATCCTCCCTGTGTCGGTACGAGGCCAAAGATGCTTAGGTGGCCCAGAACCCAGTCGCTGATAATAATCATTGGAAGAATGGGGCACGAGAAGAATAATAATTGGGATGGAACAATAAGCGGCAGGAGAGCGGATGTAGGTGCGGAGCACGAACGTGCACGGTGGGAAACGGCGTGGACGAGCCGAAAACATTCGAGTTAACAAGTACGAAGTCGAACGGAAGGAAGGAGACTGCTGACAGAATATGTCAATCATAAGAAAAATTTCACGGAGATTTTTCAAAAACAAACAACCTTTTACGGACTCATTGTCACTCGGAGAGGACCGGATTTGGTTGAGATGACGCGTTGTATCTATGCCTCGAGGCAGAAGAAGGTTGGCTTTCACGGTTACAACTGAGGTAAAATTAGTATCCACGAGGAAGCTCGCCAAGACCACAAAAACCGCAGAAGGAGTCGGACTACCTGAGTAGGATTGTTGGTAACGAAGGTTCCAGGAGTCAGTGATGAATGGAAGAGGAAGAATGACCGGAGGCGAAAGAATTGAAGAGACGAGCAATCTCGAGGGCACGAGAATTGCCGGATTTGGCTAAGAGTTGAGACATGAGGCGTGCATGAGGCTGCATGAGGCAGATGATGAAACACTTTCTGAGGATTGGAAACGGGCAGATAATCAGACGAGGGAGAGCGCGTGGCGATAGAAGGCGAGATAGTAATGGTATGAAGATAAGGATAACCACATGCCACAGGTTGTTCAACATGCTGCACTGTTCTGGAAAAGAAAGGAAACCGGGTGATGACAACGTTGAAAGAGACGCTAGCGCTGACTGGGGACAGTCAGTTGCTGTGAAAAAGGGAGATGTTGGGCGTTGAAAATTTTCAATGTTGAAAAACATGGATGATTTCACGATAGGTGATCATCACGATTTGATAGGATCAACCCAGCGAAACGAGCTGAAGTTGAGCGTGGAGTTTCAGTCGAAGGGATTAATGCGCTGAGCAGGGTGTAATGGAAGAGCAAACTATAGGCCTCGTTTGGAGTGTAACAAAAGGCAGCTGTGAGAGAAAGATCTTTAAGGGCTGTGAGTTTGACATGAAGGAAAAATTGAGTTAAGGCCATGTATGTGGGAAATGTCAATCGAAGCTCGCTGAGGCATCTGAAATTTATGATGCTACTGTATATGCTTTGCGGGAAAGGTCTGATGACGACTGCAGACCTGAACACGGGGTCAGACATGTAATGGATTTTGAATCATCATGAGCCTCACTTTTCGCAAAGAGCTCTAACTTAAAGCTCTGAAGAGTTGCAGAAAGCAAAGGAAGGATATCTTCAAAGAATTGGTTTTGCTGCACCCGCATATCCAGACTCAACGACTGCAATTGACCAAGGTTGACGCCGAGGGAAAAGACACTGCCCTCGAGGAAGAGGGTGAACTTTTGGCCAACGAAATGGATGCTGAGATCTTTGAGGACGGGAAACATGTGGTGTGGAAGACGCATGAAAATTTCTGTGCCTTCTTCGTCTAGGTCAACATGCAAGAACCGGAGTCGTGGAGCATTTTCGACCACAATATTCTGTAGAACGCTTTGAGGCAAGCGTTCGCAGGCATGCAACTTCATATCCAAAAGACGATATGGTGATATCAGATTAAGGCAATGCTACAGCTTGTCTCTGTATCGTACTGGCAATTGAAGATAGCGGGTGCTGTAGCCAAATCCAAATGAAAGACGGTGCCAAAGTGTCTGGATCGCGATATATCGCCATCGGCGACACACCTGACTAAGAAGCAGCGGTATAACCACGCGGGGTGCGCGAGGCTCTCTGAAGCACGGGAGAAGGAGCGGACTCCCGCCAGCAGCAAACTCAAAAATCAGGGAAAGAAGCTCGGTAGGAATTGACTTGAAGGTGGAGGCGTCGCTAAATAGGCCACTGCCCTTAGGCAATTCTTTGGATTCAACCTGCGAGGAACACGCAGACTACTAGAGTGTCAACAGTCTGATGAATAGACGAGGCTAAGTCTTACTGATTTGCGCTTGCGCTTCATTGGGGGGAAGTTCTGGGCAAACGGCAGCGTCGGCAGGGTGCCGTCTGAATTTATGGTGTTTTAAGGTGCGTCGGCCACTCGGTACCCGGATAAGCAGAGCACTGTGACATCGTGTTATTTGCCCCAGAGCTCACTCGACGCACCAATAATATTGCGATACAGCCGTTTTGGAAGTTTTGAATTGAGTGGTGCTCCTTCGTTTGCGCTTACGCTTGACGATTCTGTCATCGGCAAAGCCGGAAGCATGACACTTTGTGGGGGGTAAAGCCGCCAGAGCGAATGATACGGCTCGGAGTCCGACATCCCGCGCTTGGCAACACCCCAAGGAAGCTGCGCGAGCAACGCCGTAGATTCGGCGGCAAGAACCGCTCGGCTAGGATTCTTCCTGCTCATCTTCCGCTGGCTGCTCACCCAGGCTTGTGAGTCCCTCCATCGACCCCACGGCTTCTTCATGTCGTCGACTGCCTCCCAAAACGACAAGATCCAAAGCGGAAAGTGAGTCGCGCTACCGCCGATATGGTGTAGACGAGCAACCCGTCGAGGACGCTCTGGCCTCTCACTGTAACGAGTTTTTTAATAGTTTTTGAGTCCGGAATGGGAAGGTGCCGTATGCGGGTGACCAAGTCGCTGCCCAAAGCGTCCGGAAGATTCGAGCTGAAGAACAAGAGCGGAGAGAAATTGGGGCGGGCAGGATTTTGGAATGGAAGCTTGAATTCAAGCATTTGGGCGATGGGAAGATAGGGCGACGGAAGAAGCTCAAATTCGACGATCTGCGGAAGTGCATAGAGCGCAGAGACTCCTTTTTTGACTCTCGGCGGTGCTGTTGCCCATTTTTTGTTCTGGAGGATCCAGTCTGATTTTAGGAAGTCGTTGTCGGAGCTCATGGTAGGAAAATGCGAAACAAAATTCAAAATTTTTGGTCGTCATTTTTATGAATGCGAAGCCACAACAGACTTGCCGGCATACTTTAACCTGCTGACCGACAATCCCGCCCATCGACCGAGCTTCTTAGCTCTGTTTCAAAATTCTCCTGCAGACTTCACTCTCGTTTCGCACAGACTCTCATGCCTGTCTTTGACAAGCGATGCACAAGTGCGCAAAATCCGACTGTTCGCACGAAATTGACTTCCATTGATCCTCAATAAAATTTTACGCCACGTTCTCATACTCCATGGGCTTCACAAAGCATTTGCCAAGCTTGAGAAATACCCAGGCAACCGCTCGCGTGTTTGAGGTTGTTGTTAGCGGTAATTATTACTGTACTCTCGTAAGCATTACGTAGTCTTTATGCGTTTGTAACCGAGACCACGACGTTCTCTACACAAACGCAGTTTCTTTCGACTTCTCGTCTTGACCACTCGATACGGGCGATACCGAACAGCAAATTACGCTGACAGTTGTGAACTCGGCCGAATGACATTCTTTTTTCGTTGTTTATTATGTGGTTAAGGAGTGAGGTTGAGGATTGAGGTCTGCAGCATTGCCTGTGGTCCAAGGCTCTAGTTTATACATGTGCTGTGGTTTCATACTGAGGATTCTTTGAGCGAGATTGTGGTTCGGGTTTGATGTCCGAGGTTTGTGGTTTGACAGTTCTTGTTCACATGTTCGAGGTAATTGTCTGAGGTCAAGCCCCTCCAAACTGAAGCATGAGAATAGCTCATACCATGGTCCCTCCATGGTCATACCATAATTTAGCGATAGAAACCATGGTTTTACCCACTCAGACCACCATCAAACATCGAACAAAATGCCAATCAAACGGCAACAGCCCCGACAACAAACAGTCACAAGCAATGTGCTGGCAGCTTCCTGTCTCTCCCCACAGCTCACCTGCTTGGTTCGACACTTCGGGCGGCCTTCCACATGGGCCACAAGAAGAAAGATGCTGATCTTGCTGGTACTGCTTCCCCCTGGACCCAATTCCTTTGATAATTACCTCGCATAGTCTTGGCTTTTCTCTCGCAGCCAGACCAGCTCACTGTGGTCGCATAACCCCCTGACTTTCCCATAATTGGTTCACAAGGTTTCAATGGGAAAATCACCAGAAAACTCTGTGAATACCACTATGGAGTTGTGAATTTCACGGAGATATTTTCACTGGGTCCAACTATGTGAGTGGGACATTTCATGGTGTTAATTCACATGGTTTTGGAATGATATCCATCTCATACTGTATTCCAATGAAAACTCTTTCACTGTGTTGGATTCCCTTCCAATACTCCGGGAAGTCACTTGAAAAATACGTGAAAACACAGTGGAAACTGCATGAAAAATCTACTACGTAGATTTCGCTTTGACCAGCGCAGATTTCGCTTTGACCAGCGCAACATACAAGTATTAGTCGTATCTCTTTTGTACGGAAGTACTTACTGAACTAGTACAACAAGTCTTTACTAACGATTGCTAAGTTACGGTACTCAAAGTATGTAAATTGACTATATTACTGTATTGGGAGCACAACCAGTACTGGTGACCAGAACCATGTACCGCGTTCGAGGCAACTTTAACTCCATGAATTTCACGAGGTTTACGGGTGAATTTCCAAGAGTTGCCAGGAAGCGAGGAATGAACTTTCTGAGCAGTTTTCACACACATGCATTCATTCGATTTTCGAGTGAAATTCACGTAGTTCATATTGCGGACTCTGATTTTGTGAATCGGGTACGTGAAGTCACAACCCCATGAATCTGAATTCACTCCATAAACCCGTGAATTGTGCAATTCTTGGTCCGGCTATGGGAAATTCATGGGGTTCTGCAACCACAGTGCCAGCTCAATATTCAATCTTGACATTAGCAACAATGACTCTGTCAGGCTTTCTTGCCGGCTATCCCATTGATCCCACTGCTCCGATTAGTACCCTTCTCAATCCTCGCATCATCGAGCGCAAACGGGATTTGTCTTTCGGTCCGCCTATCCGGACTGTGCTTGCTGACACTGCTTGTCGCCCTTTCGCCAATGATTTTGTATGCGACGAGGCTGCTGAATTCTACATCGTGACTGACGAGGAGTCTGTCATTTTTTTCGATAAAGACGAAGGTGAGTTCCAAGTTCTTTTTTGGCGACTGACTTCTCACCCATTTTCAGCTGGTGTCGTCTTCGCTGAACTCATCGTTGTGCGGGATGTTTTCGGCGAGCAGGGTATGTACGCCCGAGTCGACAGCCATATGCGAGTGGTTTCAAGACGTCATTGACACTGCTGTAAACGAACGTCGCGATGTCCGCGTGAGTCTTCCTTCGTTATCGTATAAATTGTCGCTGATTCAATTTCATGTAAGCCGAAAAGCGACGGCACCATGGTCCAGCTTGGTTACAATGCTGGACCTCGTGACCTGAGGGTCTTTCAGCTGGCGAAAAGCTACACAAAAAATCTCGATGAACAAACGAAAGCCGACCACGACACGGAGGTAATCGCAGTGACCATCACTTGGGCCACTGCCAAAGCGTGGTTGCCGCTCGATAACCAATAAAATCGAGGATACCCTCGAGGAGAACGGATTGCCGCGTATTGCCACGCGGAACATTCCCGCAGGTGTGTGTGTCCTTCTTTTTACCGATTCTGTCTCAGCGAATCAACCTTCCAGGAAATGGGTACCAGATCCAGTTCCGTGACCTGGCTTACAATTTTCCCACATTCGAGCGAGGCCTACTTTACTTATGGCTACTCCGCGTAAGCATTTGTATTGCCTTTTCCATGTTGACACACCTCATATCGTCCCAGCTCATACCACAAAGACCCATGCTACGTGTCTGGTGTCTGCGGTATCAGCCTTAATGTTGGCCGTACCGTCAACCCTCCGCCTTCCTCGACTTTGGCAACGCCAGGCCTACGCCAAACATGATCGCAGACCCGCGCGGGCAGCGCACCTGGTCAGGCGCCGAACCTGGGCTCAAATTTCCAACGCATCAACGGGAAACATGCGCAAATGTTGGCTGAAAGTTTCGATGGTACACATTCGCCTCCACTTTGCTTTCATACTCACTATTTGAATAGATATATCACCCCGATAAAAATGCAGACATGCCTCAAGATTGGCAAGACCTCTGTGACGCAATCACTAAACGTCTCAACAGCAAGTTCTCGTAGATTACGGCTATATATGTTCCTGTAATTGCGTATGAATTAATGCTTTGTTTGATGCTCCTTCGGTCCAACTTTGATCTACATAAAACTGAAAAGTACTTGAAGTTTTTCGGGTGTTCTTCGGCACGATTCTGTTTTCAATCGACGACGCAGCCAAATACATTGCGTGTCTCTTTACACCCTTCACCATGCCTCCTCGCGAGGATCCAGTACGCGATTTCCTCTCCAATGCCGACAAGATCATGAGGGAGGCCCGACTCGTAGTGGAGGCTCTCCCTAACGCGGAGCTCTTTGCGGCAGAACGTTCGCTCCGGCAGCTTCGTGGCATTCACGTAGTTCTAGCTAATATGGACGATCCTTGGCTCTCTCAGTCCGAAATCGATGGCTTGATCGACGCTGTGATTCACACCGGTGCTTGCTTGGAAAACTATCTGGATAGCCCACACCCCCCGCATAACATCGGCACCCGCACAGTTCCTTCTTCCGGACGTGGCCGACCTCGTTACGCCTTGGATCTTGACCGTGCCATTGAACTATACGATATGGGCAATACTTGGGAAGCAGTTGCAGATGCGATGGGTGTTCGACGCCGGACGCTTTACTATCATCTGGAACGTGCAGGGCTATCTTCTGGTCGACTACCCTTCACCACCATCTCGGATGCCGAGCTCGACGAGAAGATATCATCAATATCCTTGCTCCACCCGTTTGCAGGGAGTAACATTATGTCTGGCCATTTGGAGGCCATGGGTATCCGCGTTCCAATCAGACGCATTCAGGAAAGTCTTTGGAGGGTTGACGCAATCGGAGTGCTGGTTCGGTAACTTTTCATTTGTTATGCTCATCACGCTTAACCTTGCTAATTCACTCCTACACAGTTGGAACGGCGTCATCAAACGCCGTGTCTACAAAGTGCGTGGTGCTAATGCCCTCTGGCACATGGACGGAAATGAGAAGCTACGACCGTGGGGTTTTTATGTCCATGGGTGCGTTGACGGCCACTCGAGACTGATCATATATTTGGTGTGTTGTAATAACAAGCGGTCTGCAACCGTGGAAGCGCTGTTTTTGCACGCCGTGTCAATTTATGGCTGGCCGAGCCGTATGAGGGGAGATTTTGGAAAGGAAAATAACGGTGTTGAGAGGAGGATGATTGCGGGATGGGGAGAGGCTCATCGAAGCTACCTTCGCGGAAGGTTCGTCTTTTAAGCTGGTTCAAACATGCCACTTCATCGCCCACATAGATCCACACAAAATATTCGTATGGAACGAAACTGGCGCGATGTCCGGAAGGATACACTGCAGTTCTTCCGCGAGATCTTCATGTACCTAGTGAATATCAATCTTCTGGACATGGAAAATGCGATCCATCGAGTTTGTCTCTTTGTTGTCTTTCAGCCTCGAATCCAGAAGTCTCTCGACGAAACAATCGCTTCATGGAACCTTCACAAGATCCGCACCGCCGGAAACAAGTCCCCACACGCTATTTTTCAGTTGAGCCGCGAGAAGGCAATTAACCGTGGGTACTGGACTGGGGACCCAGGCGATCCGCTTTCCACCGCCTCTGATCCTCATTATGGCCAAGACCCTGAGGCACCTCTCCCCCCAGCAGAGGAATTGCAGACAGATCCCACTGCCGCAGACTATACAGAGTACCCCGACCTCCCAGCCGAGCGGGAAGCTGGCGTTGTCATCAATGATGATGATGAGGTATCGGAGTGCAGGGAAATATTATTGGGAATGGACTTTCTCTCGGATGACATCATTGATCGCATCAATGATGGAACCTATTTGGTGGTGTTTAAGCGATGCGCACCATACACCAACAAGGACTACGCAGGAAGGGTCTGGGTTTCCGAGACTAAGAGTTCACACAAAAAGAGTAGTATAAACACGTTAACGTTTTGAAGCGTAAATGGCACCGTTTTGATCAGCAGTGACCTGGACACTTCGGTCTCAAAATCTTCACGGACCGCCTCGACAGTGATTGATAGTGTTCCGTCTGGGCCCTTTGCCTCCCGATCTCTAACATTTACTCGACAAGTTTTATCAGGCATGGCATCCATAGTCTCCCTCTTTATAATCTCCCTCTTTATAAAGTTGCGTCGTGTCTGTCCGAAGCCCTTATCCCCATTTGTGCGCGTTCTTTCAAAAAAAATCCCTCTTTATAAGATTGCGTCGTGTCTGTCCGAAGCCCTTATCCCCATTTGTGCGCGTTCTTTCAAAAAAAAAAAAAAAAAAAAATCTCCCTCTTTATAAGATTGCGTCGTTTGAAATAATATCAAATCTTAGGCAAATCTACCGTAGATGAAGATGCATTGTTGGAAGCCAATGTCTCACCAGAACTTGGCTCGATCAAAGTCGAGATGCGCATTATACACATAAGTTGTAGTATCAGCAGCGGGCGCTCGGCGCGGACTTCGCGAAAGGCACTTGGTGATAAGCAACACCCTTACAAACCGCAAGTGCTTCATGAGAAATCGAAGAAGGCGGCCATGGGGCACACAGGAATTTGTGACGGAAGGCGAGTCAGGTTGGTCGACCGAGTACGATGTTGTCCGGAGTCTTGGGACTTTCATCTTCAAGTACAGACCTATCGGTAGATTTGTTTCTACTGTGTATCTCTGCACCATACACCTGATAGCTCAAACCACAGATGTACTCGAGTACTCGTAGCCACAGGCATAGCGCCACGGGACGCTCTACCCCAGATTGCCAGTAACGAAGGTCGGGGGCAACGCCGCAGCTGAGATCGCGAGGCTCGAAGTCCGTTGCTGCCTTTATACCGGGATCCAGTACTGATGCCTTTTATCTAGGCACAACTGCGAGAGTTGAAAGGAAAGGTCGCCAGAGTCAAATCGGAATCGTCAGAGAAAACCTTTGGGTTCGCGCAGGATGAAATTATCGATTTGACTTGACACATCACTTTCTTCTAAGTTATGGTGGTCACTCTGTCGGTTTGATCAAATCAGTAGAAAATATGAAAGCGAACAAAAATGTGTCGAGAATCACCGTTTGAGCGAGAAAAAAGTGTCGGCGTAAAAACTTTGTGCACAGTGTAAAAAGTCACGGCGTTGAAACTTTCGGCGTTACGCCGGTTTATAATTCACAGTGGCTGTGTCTCCGACTGTTCCAGCACCCATTTCTGGGCAAATTTTTGGTAGGTTTGTCCAGCTCAGTCGTGAACAGGCAAGAGCAGTGAGAGGTTTTAAAGTGATATGCCTTCTATTGAGGTTTTGGATGTGCCGGTCTGTCAATCATCCAACTCATGATGACAACAATTCACCCAAAATGGGTGTGCCAAACCAAAATCTGGCGGCCATTGAGCTCAGGGACTCTGGCTTGGGCGAAAAAATGGTATACAGGAGCGAAAAAACCGGTTTTTGGCCTGTTTGGGGGGTCTGTTTATAAACCGGTTTATAAACACCCTGTTTGAAAACGAAAATTAAAAAACCGTTTATAATTGCTCTAGGAATTATAAACAGCACCCTATTTTCGGCGACATCCTGGATACGAAGAGATAGATACGACTGGATACGCTTATAAAGCTCAGGGATAACAGCTCGGACGATTCAAAACAGTACAAATTAAAACAATAAAAGAAAGCAACTAAGTATGAGCGCCCTGCTTTAGCAGAACACCCACATTTTGCGTTGAATGTTGCGTACACCTGGGCAGGACAACGAGTCGTTTAGGGAGGGAAAGGTCCGCATCCCGTTGCGCACGGGAAGGGGGAGGGCTAGGTGACACCACTTGGGTAGAACTGGGAGCGTGTGCTGAGCCAGCAAGAGGCTGGTTAGCAGGCGGAACCGATAGTGGGGATTCGGGTGCTACTAGGCTCGTTACCAGCGTGCCTCCGATATGCAACGATTTTTTGAGTTTAGGTAGGTCGTTGCCGTAGGCAGGCTGGTACTTCTCGGGAGGGCTGTCGCGGAGTTTGAATTTCTCCCACTAGTAAGATGAATTCACTCCTGCTCCTGGTAAAAGTTTGGATTTAAGCTAAACAAAGTGATGCAAGCTAAGTGTATATACTCTCCCCTCATTTTCATCCACTAAATGTGAGCTTAGCGAAACCGGCGTGCTTTCACTAACGCTTCATTCAGCTATCCCGAAAAGAAATCTGAAATGACTAGTCAAATCCTCGAAAGGAAGCTCGGCGAGGAACGTTTCAGTGCGCAATGCACTCACACTCACCGAACAATTGAATGCCTGCACGCACTTCGGCGGTTGCTGTAGCCATAAGGACATGAATGGCTTGGGATACGGATACCACGCAGTTCAGTGACTTTACGTGACCCATGGCCTCAAGCCTCCGGTTCTCTTGGCGAACAAGGCCAATGCAACAGTGATCGAACTTGGCGGCTTCCCTGACGTTTCCAACAACCGGTATGGGTGCTACACATCCGCAGCAGCAGAGGTCATCTGCTTTCACGGGATAATCCAGCAGCTTATCACAGAGATTATTGACGGAAAGCAGAAGACGGGACATCCGAATCACGTCGAGAAGAACATTTTGGCTGGGTTTAACTGTCCGGCAACGATGACAGAGCTGGTCGCGCTCGCTCTCTACGGTGTTTGTGTTTCTTGGCCTTACATGGCTATGGTCCGGGGCTCCAAGGAACGGCCCATTAACATGCTTAATCTCACACCTCTCCATCGCAAACTTCCGCAGTTCTGCGCACATATGGCGGCCAATCCCTGGACGATGCTGGATCCAGCGACCCCACTCGAAGAGCTTACCATCGACGCTCGAGCCTTCCGCAAACAGCTCCTGCCAAATCTTTTCCTGGTGATCTCGACGATGTTCTCTGGGTGCGAAACAGGATGGATCCGATTTACACCCGAGTTCCGCATCGGCGGGATTTTCGACTCGCTTACTCAGTTGGCAAAGGGATAATCTCCGAATCCCATCAACAAACGACCCTAATGAAGGCATGCTCGGGACGTACCGCAGCTATAAAAAGGTGCACACCAACGGAACACCTTGGTCTTTCACAAACCAGACGCGCGTACAGCGAAACAATACGGAAGCGTTCGTCAAAAAGCTTTGCGACAAAACTGTTGAGAAGTATGTGATGAGGGAAGTTCGGAAAGATGGTGCAAGGAACGCGACATCACTTGAAACTAGTGTTGCCGGAAGCTGGAGCTAGCTCCGAGCTGAGTTCAACTCCAACTCGACCCCTTCCCAAAAGCGGCACCTCGAGGTGATGCCAGCTCGCCTCGACTCCACCCTCGTCACCCAAAGCGGACGACGTGACATTTCTGGTGGTGTAACTGAGTGACATCACACTCCCTCCCCAGTTTCTGTATTGGCCGTTTCTTTGGCCGTTTTCGACGTATAAAAAGCAGTTTGAGCTTGAAGAGAGCTCAGGAAAACCTTCCACATAAAAATTTGGTCCATTCTCCCCTAAAATTTTGCCCTTCGGGTGGAAAGATGAACCCTGGGACACTAGATTCCCATATCCGGTATCAGCTCTGAGCCCGCTCCGGTCAACTCGAGCTGACAGCGAGCTGATGGGCAATCAACTCGAGTTCAGCTCCAACTCAGCTCCCGGCAACACTACTTGAAACGGTGCTGCCATTACGGTGACAGGGCATGGATCAGCCACTACACGCCTAGACGTAGTGTTGCCGGAAGCTGGAGCTAGCTCCGAGCTGAGTTCAACTCCAACTCGACCCCTTCCCAAAAGCGGCACCTCGAGGTGATGCCAGCTCGCCTCGACTCCACCCTCGTCACCCAAAGCGGACGACGTGACATTTCTGGTGGTGTAACTGAGTGACATCACACTCCCTCCCCAGTTTCTGTATTGGCCGTTTCTTTGGCCGTTTTCGACGTATAAAAAGCAGTTTGAGCTTGAAGAGAGCTCAGGAAAACCTTCCACATAAAAATTTGGTCCATTCTCCCCTAAAATTTTGCCCTTCGGGTGGAAAGATGAACCCTGGGACACTAGATTCCCATATCCGGTATCAGCTCTGAGCCCGCTCCGGTCAACTCGAGCTGACAGCGAGCTGATGGGCAATCAACTCGAGTTCAGCTCCAACTCAGCTCCCGGCAACACTACCTAGACGATCGGCAGGTGGAGCCCAGGTGGAAATTTAGATCAGTGGTTTCCACGGCTGGATCATAGGAACCCAGCGAACAACCGCTGGGACTCAGCCGCGAAGTAGATTATTGGCTGCCAGAAGCTTGATCACTGATTTCCAGCAGCTTCAACAGGTAACAGCTAACTTCACGTAATATTTATTACCGTTGACAACTTCACGACTTGTCTCCCTCTTTATAAGATTGCGTAATATTATACAGTCGTAAACTGGGAAGCGCAACGATTAGCTTTCCCCGCGGATTATTCGATGAAGAATGCACCAAAACTCTGAGTTTTTTGTGCTAGGGTAATAGCCCCGCATCCTTTTAGCAGATTCGTCAAAAATTCGGGGTCGATACAGTCTGTTTTGAGTGAGTTCAAGGGCCAAAGTTTGGCTTCACCCAAATGGGCCAAATAACGTAGAAGAGCAACAACAGTAAACAAAACTAGGATCCTTCCCCGCAGGTCGCGACAACATAGAGCATGTATATTTAGGCTCTAGAAGTATCATACCACAAATCAAGCATGCACAGAAACACCAGGTGGTGTTTATATTGCAAGGCAAAATTCGCAATTCAGCTGAAAAAATCAAAAATCAGCAACAAACCAGCTGGTTCTAGCCCTTCAAAGAAGCTATTCAGTCCAATTTTTTTGCCAATGGGAAATATGGTTTGTGGGGACTTTTTAGACACCAAATTCTCCATGGAGATGTTCAAAGGTTTGGGGAAATCACAAACTTCCTTCCAAAATTGAGCATTTTCGACAAATTGCGCTCCCATTGCCCAGGGAAGTAATTTTCAGGCTCCAAAAAGTGGTCCATTGAATTCAGCGACCTCAAAAATGGGAGAGTGCATTTTCCAGCTCGCCAAAATGTCCGCGGGTACGGAATATGCGTGTTGCTCTTCTACGTTACGTTGCGCTTCCCAGTTTACGACTGTAAACTACAGCCGTTTTGGAAACAATATACGGGTTTTGATCGAGTGGTGCTCATTCATTTGTGCTTACCTTTGTTTTGCTTCCCATCACCAGCTCCACTTCAGCCGAATCTGAGTTTTGCTTCCGCCTCCCAGAGAACACCAGGGAAAAACAGGGGGTTAACAGAACTGAGGATCAAGACTCAGCTGCTACTTGCCCAGAGCTCGACAGGGCCATGACTTGCGAGCAAGGGCGAAAACAAGGGACCAGCGGCACTTGATGTGGTGCGGCAACGCTCCACAAAGTGATGCTGCCGGCTTTGCCGATGACAGAATCGTCAACAAACGTAAGCACAAACGAACGAGCCCCACTCAATCAAAACCCGTATATTGTTTCCAAAACGGCTGTAGCAGGAACTCGTGCTCCGCTACGAAATGGTCAAGAGTATAGACCATGATGAAAAGAGAGATACAGCGTTCAAGTAGTCGAATGACAAAATGAGAGAGACTGAGCATTTCCTGGGATCCGTTATTTTAGACGCTCGTCACCAACCTTTGGTTGGTTCCTCGCGTCCTGGTGTCCACAGTCTCCGATTCCTAAACAGGCGCGCATACAGTCGCGGCAAAATCAAAGGTGACGTCACTTTCTCTCTGTCCGATCACCACCGTCCGCGATTCAACCTGGACAAGGTGTTGTCATCCACCGTGTCCCCGTCACTGTTGACCCCTCCTACCGCTCAATAGCGGAGGAGCTCCGATGGTCGAACGAGGAGATTGGGGCTCTCGGGGACGTGATGGGCATCCGCGACTTGTGCTCGCTGGAAGGTCTGACGAGGCGTCGAGAGGGATTGCAACAAGGGGTCCCGCAAGAGACTTCCTTGATGGTCATGCTGCTCGACGCTGACCACGCGCGTCGGTTCTTACGAGAGGGAGTTTTCCTTTACGGTTCGCACTGCCGCGTGTCGGTGTACGAACCAAGAAAGTGCTCACGGTGAGGGTATCATACTAACTTTCTACTCCCTCTACCTGCTTCTTTTACCTCAACCCCCTACGTTTACTTTTGTCGTCACCCCCACATTCCACAACTATACTACACCAAACCCGATCAGAATTCTTCTTACCGAAGATCTTCAAAACGACGACGCCGAGCCTGATGTTCTCAGACTTGAGACACGCCGTGGTGTACGCCCCGAAGATTATCTTCTTGATGAAAACTAAAAACCAGTACACAAGGCCACAATCTGCCGTCTCGTTTTGAACAAAGAATTCGTCGCTAAATCAAAGAACCGTGGCGAGCGCGCTATGGGATTGGCTATAGAAAAAGTTCGCACATCCACCAAACCAAATGGTACACGTCTGGGCAGCAGTCTTACCGGCGCATCGTTCATCTTCGGCGATCCGTTTGCTACTCTCATTCGCACACCCACCAATGTCTCCCTTGCTCTCGCTCGCTCTACCGAAATTCTCGTGGACGGCAAAAGAGTGGCCGATGTAAATGTTTCCTCGATCCAGAATGCGAAAGCAATCATCAATCTCACTGGTCAAATACTCCTCGTCAAAGCAGTCGTTCCTAGACCCGATGATGCATTGAACGAATCCGAGGAGATATGTGCCGACTCCACATGGAGTTGGCTCTGGCTTGGATCGTATCTGATGAGCAAAAGCAGCATAAGGGGAAAATCGCCACGGACACTCCCCATCTTGTATCCACCGGAGGACATCTTGTCGAACCTATTAATCCCAAAGCGGTTACCGCTCACGACCGACTTTCCGTCGATGAAATGCGGCTCATCAACTCCACGGGCACGACATGGGCAATGGATCATGGTTTATTGGTGGCGCTCACTGAGCAGTTTATGGAAACGGGTGGAGGCTGAGCAGACAGAATTGCGAGAGATGCCGAATATCAAGGATGCACTCATTGGTTTTCCCTACTTGTGGGCAACAGGTTTTTTTTTTTTTTTTCTTCTTCTTCTTCTTCTTTTATTTGTGTTGTCGATGGCCAAATTTTTTGCAGGGATTCCAGCACTCATATCCGCAGGGGGAACGGAGTTTCTGACTGCAAAATTCTCCGACGACCCGTGCCTCTACTGCTCAGAAGTACCATCCAATTGGCGGGGCCACATGGGCGCTCATATACTGCGCAAGTTGCGCAATGCCGGCGAGATCGAACGGGACAAGAAAGACAAGAAATCCGGGCAAGTGAAAACGTACCCCGAGGTAAGTCAATTCCAGCTGATCACCGGCATTTGCTGACTAGATATTGTGGCTGCAGGTTCAAAACTCATACTACTCGTCGTGTGCTGTTGTTTGTACCCACGGGGCCGAGTTACCGCAGTTGACGTGAAGTATAAAGATTTTGAAAACCATTCGCTCGCGGAGTCACCCTAAAAGGGCAATGTTGAGATGCTGAAATGGGATTTTAAACTCGCGCCGGGAACTTTGTCACAAATGTGACGCTGTCACCAGTTCCCGGCGGTTCCCACGCCCCAACCCTTTGATGGATCGTCTTTCATGTATCAGAGAAGGGCCAGGATGGCCTCGCGGCAAGGGCTGGCACCACGCAGTGGGCCTCCGCGGCGAGCGGCAAGCCACGCGCAGCGGTCGGGGACTGGGGTGGAAAACCCCAGCCGTCTGGGCCGGCGCCCGCAACACAACTACCATATGTATTTAGCACAAAAAATCATTGTACCTTTGAAAACC
Organism: Favolaschia claudopus; assembly: GCA_037176885.1. Lineage (NCBI taxonomy): Eukaryota > Fungi > Basidiomycota > Agaricomycetes > Agaricales > Mycenaceae > Favolaschia > Favolaschia claudopus. The sequence goes on from JAWWNJ010000111.1 coordinate 110,070, forward strand.
CCGCACAATGACTCGAAAGCTTTTGAGCTGTTTCAGGTGAATCAACAGCTAAATTGCCATCCTCGTCAAGCGGCAGCTCCACGCAGTGGTGCGCCGCAAATTTTGAAGAGGATGCCAATTTAGCTGGGAGTTCACCTGAGACGGTGAAAAAGCTGGAGGAAACAAATCTAATTACATTGATGCAAGGTTCTTGTACCCAGAAAGTGCAAAAAACAGGTCGCATCAGCTGAAGAAAGAGGCAAAAAGAGCGCGACTGTGTGGGAGCGTGATGTCACATGTGCATGTGACAAAACTTCCCGGCGCGGGTTTAATGTCCGCTGAAATGACAGCGAGGCAGAATGATGGTAAAATTTGATCGCGGGCCAGGAATAATATTTTCGTTCACAAAAGACCACCACCATCGCGGCCAGTGTAGCGCACGAGCGCTAGGATTCCAGAGAGCGGATCCGCTGTTCCTACACGGCCGAGCATTATCACCCTCACTTTACTCCATTATTCTCTCTATTTCCTGGTCCATGCATACAAGCGATATCCGACTACCCTCACCCTCTCCGTGCTTCACCATCTCCGGACCTCCGACCCTCTTCTGGACCTACTCCTCCCATCCAGCCTTCTCTTCCACAGCGCCAGCGCCGCCCCCGCACTTGTCGCAAATGTGGGGTTGAGGACTATCCGGCGAAGAAAGAGGTAGCCTTCTGCGTTCACAGGTTTTGAGATTGTGGGAAGGCGGGAAGCGACAAGTCTTGCGCAATAGAGCTTATTAGCAAGTGATGAAAAACTGTTTTTTTTTTTTTTTTTTTTTTTTTTTTTGGTGTATATTGTTGTGGGGGTGTGGAGCTGCTCCGAATTTTGTACCTTCTCCCTGTTGCTCGTGGGATCAGGCTCGCCCTGGTCCAACGGACGCATAAAAAGGACAGGAAAAGCGACAGTGTAGTATCTGTTGGTTGTTGTCCTCACCTCCCTTGTCCGCAGTTGGTGGTCTGGAACACACAGCGAGGTAGTCCCGCCCTTGCGGCTGTTGAAATATAAACCGAGATCAGTTAATTTGAATTTTCTTCTGAACTTGAAAATCATCGGTGCAAAATCTTTCACCCGTTGCTAATAAGCTCTAATAAGAATTGTTATCATATGTTCAGAAACCTAGTATTGACCAAAGTGAGAGGCCCACCTGTGAATCAAGTCGGGAATGAGGTGGATGCGGCCCTCCTGAAGGATATCACGAAGGATACGGCCGTTTAATTGGCAGTAGTAAGACCAGCGAAGGGAGGGGGGATTAATTTGAATAGCTAGGCAGAAAGAGCGTACTGTTTATGTGAATATATTGGGAGGATGCGGTATAAGCTGAGTGAGCATTTTGCTTCAGAACTCATCCCTTGTTTTTTTTTGAGTTTGAACGATAGCGGACATCACTTCGTGAGCAAGCCTCCTCTGACAAAGGCTATGACAAAAAACAGAGAGAAAAAGAGATAAGTAGGGAGGATGATACAGTAGGTATGATATATACGTATCGGGAAAGGAAGGAAAAAAACCGTCTGCAGAGTCACGAGAGATGACCGTGGTAAAGATGAGGATGGGATATCTCAGTCGCAGTCGCAGGCCCAGGGAAGCTTTTCTCCCAGCCGTGCGCCGCGTACATCGCCGCCAGAACTTCAACACCCGGATTACCCGGGAATACCGGGAATTTTCCTGGTTTCCAGGCACCGCCCCGGCGCGTCGCTCCCATCTTGCCCCTGGCGTGGCGGTACGCGATCCCGGGTTGAATCGCCGTACCGATTCTGTCCTGGGAGCACATGACACCGAATTCGGGAAGCCATGTCTTGATCTTGCAGCGCAATATTCGAGAACGACAACCGGTGCGGTTCCCCCATCCTTGAGCGATCTTTCTCTGCAAAAGAGTTAGTTGGTAGCGTCGACGACCTTCGCAACCCGCGTGCGGGTCGCGACGAAACAGGCGAGCTACCAGCTGCCTTGCTTGCCTCGCTGCGACCGCGGACCGCTACGGGCGTAGGAGTGGGCGTCGTCAGAGTCGCTGCGTTAAACGGTGAAGCCGAGGGCGTTTTGCCGACCCAGAGACGCCAATGCAAAGCGTTGCCGAGGGCACGCTCGCAGCGGCCAATCTCTCTAGCCGGAAGGCTGGAGAGTTTAGCCCAAACGTGATTCGGGTAACATCTGTCCTGAGTAAATTTGGACGCGAGAACGAGGGAGGCGAGAAAGAAGGGGAGATGGTTGGAGATGCGATTCGGTGGTAGAGTCGGACCGCGAATGCTCTGGCAGGGGCTGGCTCAGCAGGACTGGATTCACCACAACAGCGGGAAGGGACGAGGGAGTAGCCGGGCAGACTATCTCCTCGTTATCGCAGACACGAACTGTGTCCATGACGTCTTTTTTTTTTTTTTGAATCCTTGTTATTTTGTCCTTTGTCCCTAAAAACATGGTAGGCATACTCGGTAATCTAAGTTGTAGAGCTAGGTATCCCAATGGACCGTTTTCAAGCAATTGTATCGACCGGCGGCAGACTGTTATCAGGCCAACATTAGGCCGTGAAGAACGTATGCGCAGATTGCGCGGGAGTCAAATAGGGTGGGGGTCTAGGCCTCACGAAGGGGGCACTGGTGAGTATGGTAAAAGAAAGGAGGAAGGAAACAGAATAGAGGGAGCAAGGGGGCATAGGACATGTTTGTCTACATGTGTGATACCCTGTGTGTAGCCCTAGGCTTGACTTTGCAGTGCGAGACCCGACACCAAGATCCATGGACAAGAGCTCCATGTTTCACAAGGTGTTCAGCTTCGCTTCGAGATGCTAACAAAATACGCATGGGTACAGTCATGGGCTTTTTGATAATTCGTCGTCGCTGCACAAAAGTGCACTGTCCTTAAAGGATCCGCCTAAGCCGCTGGCACGTAGCCAGTCACTGAGGGTGCGCGAGTTGGCTCTATAGCCAGGGTCACCAGGAATTGGTGTTAGCGGGGCATTGTGGACAATAACTGAGTGCCAAGCACCCCCGACGTCGACCCGTGGTAGTCGGCATTGCTTTGGAAGGTGGAGTAGCGGCCGTAAGACTTTCCAGATGTTGGGCGCCAATGACATGGCCGTCTCGCTGGCAAAATTTGCGTCATGGACAAAGTTGAGGGCTAGATTCCCGTTACGCGTCCACCGGATGCTGTTGATGATTAGGGGATGAGATCTGCCTTTATAGCAAGCTCATCGGAGCAGACGATCGGCTGTGGGCGGACTGCTGGTGGGGAGGATAAATCATCCAGGCGGAAGATAAGGTCGGGCGTGGGCAGAGTCCAGCTGCCGCTCTGTTTCGACGCTGGCAGTGGTGTATCGTTGCTGGGTTGGAGGCTTCACATCCGGTTCTGATGAAACGGTTTGATCCGGGGTTCTGTGCACAGCCTCGGCATACGTGGCAGCGGAGGCAGAAGGTCCTGCAGGAACAGAGGGAGCTGGTTCAGCTGGGATCATGCGAGCTGAGTCTGGCGCAATGGTATCCCCAAGGTCGATGCGCCGACAAAGGGCACGGAAGGCATCACTTGCGTGAATTGATAGAGTCAAAGTTGGGTCGGTGTCAAGGATGACGATCACTGTAGCGAGAGCTGAGTCGAGCAGGTACTCGAGGCGGGAAAGATGGGCAGATGAGGAATCAACTATCTAGCAGCAATCACCTTTTCCTCCCACATCTACAAGGCCTTTCAGATGGCGCAAACGGGAATCATTGAAGCAGGAGATAAAGCTGGGGATGGAAACTTTGATTAGTTGAATGTTGACTGATCTGATATGTATCTCTCCAAGATATTCGAATCCATATGCACCTTCGAGTTCTCTAGAATACATCGGAGTGTAGCACACGAACATGAGCGAGAGCAGTGCAATTATGTCAGCTTCTTCACCACTTCCCGAAAAAACCGAAACGAGTTCATGCAGTGCAATCACCTCTTCATCGCTAATAAGCCCTGGAGGGGGCTGAAAAATAACCTCGCTAAGGTCTGGTGGCGGTCCAACACGTCCAACCCGAGAACTTGAACCCTCACCGAGTAAGTTGTTTCCCCGCTGTGACTCGAGCACGTTGTCGTCGCGGAGACCCTGCCATTCAATTCCGTACACCTCTAGCTCTTCCTCATCCAAGCCTTCCTCTTCAGGTGGAAGCTGGTCTCCACGCACACCGTTGATGTACATGTCAAACACAAACACGTCCGTCGGAGATCGATTCGGCCCGTTTCGGATTTGAATACGGTGTTGATTTCACGATTCAGCAAAGAATGCAAGTTGGCTGTTGATAGTTGGGAGGAAGAGGAAGTGCAAAAGCCAAATGTGTGCGACATTATTGATATCGAGGCCGTACCGCAGCTCGAGCAGCACAAAGTAATCGCCCCAGGCAGCACCAACCTGTGCGGTTACATCAACCCAAAGCCGTTCAATGCGAACATTATGGACACTTCTATATATGACTGAGTTATTTATCAAAAGAAAAGAAAAAAAAAAGGCATTAATACCTTCCCCAGATGTAAGATCACCGACGGAGCCCCCTCCGTGACTCCAAGCTGCAACATAAATGTTCTCTGTGCCGTGGTCGCCACGCAACCGGGACGGAACACCGTAAACACGAGCGGCATCCAAGAAGAGCTCGAGCACAGTATCAGCTGTATTATTGTCACTAGGAGTAGCCATCGATGAAACCGTGAATTACAATCCAGCGAATTAATCCTAATATTGATCAAAACCTGAAGCAGATTGAGTTCAAACCATTGCGCACCGTGCTGTCCCATCGTGATGCCAAAGGGAGTTTGGCCCAAGTACACGGTAGTTCCGGCGGCGTATTCGGATGCGCTCAAATATTCGGCGCACTGGGTCAATGCGGAGAAGGGATTCGGGGACACGCTGAGTTAGTACACGGTGTCCAAGCCGACGTAGCATACCACCGAGCATACTCAAATCAGCCCGCTTGTAATGAGTGCGGAGGCGGAGGAGAAGCATATCAAGCTCATCGTCAGAGATATCAGAGACATAAAAGATGTCCTCCTCTCAGGCTCAGATGCCGCACCCGGTCCATAGCCACCGTGCATTGCCAACCTATCAACGAATCGAATACGACTTCAGCGACGACGGAGAGCTGGACCATGCCACCGCGGCTGCGGCAGCTTCCAGAAGCAGCAATGATCCCACTCGCACTGGAAGCGCAGAGACCTACTCTGACGTCCCGAATATCCCCACCACCGGCCTCCATCATGATCATCGGGCTTTTTTCTGCACGTGTAGGCAGAACACCGCTGGTGCTCCCGCCTTGGTCAAAATCATACCAAATAGTTCCTGGGCTCAGGCCGTGCAGAAGCTTGATGACAAGGCGTTTCCAGAGGAGAAGGAGTGGGATAGATTTCGAGAGAAATTCCGAGAGTCTCTACTATCGGATCCCACTTTTGGATTTGAAGATAGCAGCTTCAGCAATGACGAAGACGAAGTACTAGTCGAGGTTGCGGAGGACAGGGCGGAGCAGGAGAAGGAGTCTGACGATACTGGCTACGTCCGGGTTTGTATTACAAGTTCCCGCCGATGACTTGCTTTCGGAGTATTGGAGTACAAATGAATACTTAGCTTGGAGTATCCCTACTCTGTTTACAGAGGTAGGGTTCTGTGGTAGACTCGAACCAGTCGCTATCGGGGGAACGGGATAAGTTGATGACAGTCGATCAACGGAGCAGTGAAATAGCGACTGGAAGATAATCCCATGCTTTACCACAGCCGGAAGTTGCCGGCCGTTTTAAAAGACTTAGCCAAAATTTCGCGAAAGCGCGTACGTCGACCCCTTCCGTCCGAAAACTTGCAAGGGAATAGTTGTAGCGCCGGTATTTCTAAGGCTCTCTATGTTTTTAGAATCTCGAAATTTGCAAAAATAAGCATTATTACACGGAATCTTTCCTGATAGGGGCAACCCAATGCCCTTTTCTCCCGTCACAGTCCTCGATCCTGAGCGTCTCAAAGTCGCTGCCAATGCTCTATGTACAGTATTCAACATCCCTTCCTTGCACCCACACCAAGAGGAAGCCGGCCAAAACATACTCAGAGGGCGGAGTACTTTTCTTGATGTTCCGACAGGAGGCGGGAAGACAATCGCATTTTGGTACCCATTATTCTATCACTGGCAGCCCGGAAACATTGCAGAGAACTGTCAGAAGATTGTCCTTGTTATAGGCCCTCTTGTGGCACTGCTTGAGGCCCAGGCAAAGACATTGAATGAAAAAGGAATACCGGCAGCTGCACTCACATCAAAGACTCGAAATCTTGACGAAGTTCTCGCGGTACGTGGAATTGGAGTTTATTGCTGTACCAAAGACACTTACAGCTTGGTATACATAGGACCTGGGAAATAACAAGTTCCGTGTTGGCTTTGTTGGGCCCGAAATGGCGCTGAGCACCCCATTCCATGCAAAGGTCCTCAACAATGCTTTGTTCACAAAGAATATCATAGCCCTGGTTATAGACGAAGCTCATTGCATTTGCGAATGGGGAGGAGACGATTTCCGACCTGAATACCGGAAGATAGTCCAACTTGCAGCTCGTTTACCCACCGGTACTCCAATACTTGCAGCCACAGCAACAGCTCCTCGTGACGTTACCAAAGATATCATGGGCTATCTTGCATTACCGGAGGATACGGCGCGAGTGGAAGTCTCGAATGAGAAGGAGAATGTCTCACTGGTCGTGCGCATACTGCAGGAGGAGCCGGAGTCCTTTGCCGATCTCATCGTGATGTTCCCAGATAGCTTCGAGAAACCCGAGGACTTTGCCCAGTCCTTGTTCTATGTGAACGGAAGGCAGGACGCTGAAAAGCTACAGGATTTCTTACGAGACAACACACCAGAGGGAATAGACCCCAAGATCTTCGAGTTCTATCACAAAGACATTGAAGATGCTCGCAAGAGTTATATTCAGGACGGACTGAACAACGGTACAATACGTGGTGTACCTGCTACAGATGCCTTGGGTCTGGTGAGTACAGCTCGAGACGGAAGATCGCAAACTTACCTGCATACAGGGCATGGACTTCCGGGCAATTTTGCGAATCATTTTGTGGATGCGTCCTCGTACCTTCTTGTCCCTTGTACAAAAGATAGGTCGATGTGTGCGCGACCACAGCAAGCGAGGCGTGGCCGTGCTCTATATCACGAAAGCCATGTACACGCGTTGTTGTATTGAGCTGGACAAGATGCGCCGAGAAGATGACGAAAGTTCGGACTCAGAGGAGGAGGAGGAAGAGCCAGAGGATGCAGAAGGGGACAATGAGCAACAGGAGGACCGGGACGCTGCAGCGGCAGCCAAAGACAGTGAATCCGACGACGAGGAAGTGGTCCCAGCTCCAAAACGTAGGAAATTCCACCAGAAGAATATGTCGCCACTGGAAAGACGTGATCTTCGGTATCTGCTGGAGTATATTGTTACAGAGGAATGTCGGCGCATTCCGTGGAACAAATTCTTTGGGAACAAAGAGAAGAGTGAGTTCGTCGGCCCCGAGTTCATAGTGTTCTTGCGCTGACGCACCTTTCCACAGAGAAACTACAATTTCCCGTACCACCCGGACCGTGCCGCGATAATTGCAACCCAGAGGAATTTGAGGTGGAAAACATTGTGCTAACTGGCGGCCAGAATCTGAAAACCGGTCGGCGAGAGGTGAGCTCAGACGAGCTCGACGCGGCGGTACGCGAGAGGCTGAAGATCGTCCGGAACCAAATCGTAGCCGATGTTTACCCCAATCAGCACTTTCTCACCGGCAACATCATCCTCGCCGACACTGTCATCGACGCATTGGCTAAACGGGCTCGACTTGTAACATCTGTGGAGACTTTGCTGCAACAGACACGCTGGGGTCAGGCAGCTCGATTTGGGGACGCCGTCGTCAAAGCCATACAAGATGTCGTGGCTTTGTTCCCAGACCATGCAAAGGCAGCGCGTGAACAGGAAGAAGCTGAGCGCGCGCAACGGAAGCTGGACGCAGAGGCCGCAAAAGAACTGCGTAAGCGCCTGGTCTTAGTTTTTGATGGCTGCTATAATGCAGTTTTCTCTCAACGCGAACCGGTGGCGCCGTCTCTTCGCAAAACTAAAAAGCCGAAGGAGCCTCGTCAGATATGTCGACAATTCTTGCAACTCCCCAAGTCAAATGTGAGTCTTTTGCTCCCGCTCTCGCACACCCGCTGTAGTGACTGCATACACAGCGTTACCCGCTGTACTACAATGTTATAAGAAACCCGATTTCCATGCTCCGTATCAAGACATGGTCGCAGAAGCCGACACACTACGAGACCGTGGCGGAGTATCGAGCCGACTGGCATCTTCTTTTCGATAATGCGCGAGCTTTCAATACACCTGGTTCTCAAATATATCAAGACGCTGAATATCTTCAAAAAGTCTTCGACAACCAGCTGTACCTGCTAAGTAATCTACACAATTTACCAGATTGCGACGATCTTCCGTGTACGTCTGAACTTGTAATCATATCGTTGATTCACTCCTGATATTTTCTCAGTGGTCACTGTGCCTCCGATAATAGGTAGCTCATTGCCGTTACATCAATAGTTTAATGCAAAATATCATCTACCATCGCTGCTGCACTAGAGAACAGTTCACCCGGCTCAGTCATATCAAAGAACTCCTCGTCATCTGCCCGCAAATCTTCTTCTGTGGGTTCGTAGTCTTCCTGACCCTCGCCCTCACTATCTTCCTCCTCCTCTGGTCGACCTCTACCTCCAGCCTCAGCGTACCCGCGTGTTTCTGCCTTTCGTGTGTCGCGAGTGAATCGCTTGAAGGCTTTCCGGCTATTTCCATACAGCGCACCTTCGCGAAGCAGATCCCGAACAGGGGAGACGTGGTCATTTGCAGGTCGTGCTCGAACGAAGGACTGGATCTTCTCAACTTCCAGCGCGTTCGCCAAAAGGGTGACCTCGTCTTTGATCGGCGGTGTCTTGTGTTTCTCACCGTATGCTGGGATGTCGAAGGCGGTCTGCACAGTCCGCATTGCGTCGCGTAACGTGAATATACAGACGGTGATCATTGACAACCACTCCCAGCTTTTGTTTGTGCCTTTCGCAGTATAGATGATCTTCGCCCAGAAATTCTGGTGCTCTTGGAGAAGGTCCACTGGTTTGAATCCGAGTACTCGACCAGTGAGGTTAACCAACCAATTCACCAGAAACAATTCTCTGAGAGATATGAGTGAATTAGCCCATGAATAAGACTCGAGAACACACCGTAGTTTTGGAGGGAAATGCTTCAAACGAACGAGAGTCTCAAAAATAGCATCGGCATATCGAGGCATTGTTTTTGGTGTTCGCATCATGACCATCCAGACGGAAAGAACATTCAGGACACGACCAACATCGCCCTTTTTAATCGCCTGCACAAATTCAATGTAAAAGAGGGCATCGCGGTTGTACAAGATGGAGTTCTCGAGCGTGATGTCACGCTTGTCTGGATCTCCTTCTCGCAACGCGTCTACGGCTGCGGTCGAAAAGAGCTTGTCGAACACAATACGGGCGACCCTCCTGAACTCTGTGATTGTTGCTGCCTTAGCCCATTTCTCGACACTGTCTTGCCCGCAATAGATCCGAAATCCGTCGACAATGTGAGCTGGAAGGGAGATGTGGATTAGCTCATGTGCTGGCTTCCACGGCGTCGCTTTTTTTCCTGACCAACCGGCGGTGATGGGCTTTCTCTTCAAGAGCTTGTTGTGCTCCCACCACAAACCTCCAGGGAATAGCGAATTCGCTTTACCCCAATGCTCATTAACCGTGAGTCGACCTCCCGCCATCTCTGCGTGGAATAATCCCCAACGGCGGACTGATGCACGCATGCTTGCAATGGGGGTAGTGCTATTTCTTCGTGCCGACTCAATCTGGGCCAGAACGGTGAGAGGTTCTTTGTCTGAGATCATTAGATACTTACCTTCTCCTTCAGCGAGTCGGTCAACAGGTCACCGTCATCAAACAACAAGCCATGGGCTTCCAGCGCGTCGTCGTCAAGTCCCAGTTGGCGCAGAACGGTTTCATATACCTCTTGAGTACCTTCCAACGTTGATTCGTCTATATGCATAGCCGGTAAGGGATATTGCTCCGTTTTGTGCAAGGGTATTTGAAATATTTCAGGGCAATCTTCAAAGTCCTCCTTGAGCTTTGCGTTCGCACCCGGGACGTGCTCGAGAGCTAATCGCTGCATCTGCCAGAAGCACAGGGCTGAGAGCTCCTCTGCACTTTGCGGGGATGGCAAGGCGTCCTCAGCAGTCCAGTCAATGACCGGCAAAGTACGTTCGCGAGGGGGTTTCATCGAGAAGGGAAGGGTACCATGCCGAGCATTTCCACCTGTAGCGGGGTCGAAAAGAGGTATGGCTGTCACTGTTGTACCGTTGTCGAAATGACTCTTGGCTTGCAGCCGCTCGGACGCTACTCGGAACGCGATGTTTAGATTGTCCCACACAATTTGGCACATCGATTTCCTGATCAGCTGTCGGACACGTCCCATGCCCTCTTCCGACAAGCTCTTGACATGGCCGATGATGCTGCTGTACGAGATTGACAAGCCAGCATGCGCAAGAACCTCTATCTCTCGCTTCGAGGCACCCGATCCCAGCAGGAAAAGGCCGATTACCAGCTGAAAATTGTTTGCTTTTTGCGACCTCATGACGCTGATCAGCGCGCAAATTGTTGTGAAGACCTGCGTAGTCTGAGACACTCGGATAGATGAATGCTAGGTGAGATACATACCAGGCCCTTGTGCTTGCGACTCTCGCCGTCTCTCTCTGAGCGCGTACTCTTGTCAGGTTCGGCAATAACCACCAACGCCCTCCACAACCACGGAGCTGCGATCTCAAGCTCTGTTGCTAACTGGTCCATCGAGAACTCCTTCAATAAATTGATCACCGATGTCGTAGAGTTGCGAGTCAATATATTTTGAATCGCGCGACCTTCGTGCCGGTAAATTTCAGCAAGTTCTGCCGAGATATAATCCTCTCTAGCAGATTCCGACCGCGCAAACATCGTCCGTGCAAGCTCGGCACCGTGTGCTCCGACATAGCGCGAGATATTGAGAGAGGCATTACGGTCGCCTCCAGGGCGAAAGACCCCTTGAAAAAATTCCTCGAGATCTACGAAGTTGTAACCTCCGTCTTCCGCTGGTTTCAAGACATCCGCTAAAACCTGCTGAGCTTTTATGGTGCATTCAGCGTCTCGTGCCCGGCGCAGATCTGCCGCTTGTTTTGCCTGTTCTTCTGCTTCAATTAGCTGCTTTTGCTGGGCAGCAAATGCACGATGCGCCGCCGCGTGCTCTTTCTTCTCTGTTAACTGCGCGAGAGCTTCTTGGTAAGCCACTCGGTCCGGTGTAATTTGGCTCCCTTCCAAGCGGCGGACTACGGTGGAAAGTTTTCGAGTTTCAGGTGTGTATGCTGGGCGACCTCGAGGGTCTTTTATTGGTGTCTCGTCGATAACAGAGGACATCGGGGATGAGAGAGGAGCCGCCATAGAAATATCGCGTGAGTAAGGTGTCACAGGAGTCCGGTTGCTGGCAGACGGCACAGAAGGCTGCAAGATGCCCAGGAGCGATTCAATTGAAGGTAATGGTGGAGGGTTATCATCAGCTTGCGGGGTAGACGGTCTCTCGGGAGTGAAACGGCTTGGACCAGCAGCCATTGAGGGTGAGCTTTCATTCCGAGTCTGTGCTCGCAATTTCTGCTGTTTTCGGCGCACTTTGGGTGGTGTGGGTAAGAATTCATCATCCGAGTCCGTCTTGCGACGCTTGAACACCATCGGGATGAAGAGGATGTGTACAGTGATGCTTAGGTTAGAAACCCCTAAACGGCGGCACCGACAGTATTTGGCTCGTGGAGCACTCATTTTTGCGAATTTCAAGATTCTAGAAACATACAGAGTCTAAGGATTGCCGGCGCTACGACCTTTCCCTTTGAAGTTTTGAAACGGAGGAGGTCGATGCACGAGCTACGTCGAAATTTCTCTAAGTTTTTTAAAACGGCCGGCAACTCCCGGCTGTCCTAAGTCATGGGATTATCTTCCAGTCCCTCTACATCATTGATCGAACGACTGTCTTCGATCTTTGTACTACACTCTGAGGGACTGGTCAACGACTTCGGCAGACCCCTCCCCTCATGGTTGCCGTAATATTCCCATATGCGGCAGCTTCACGTAAGTTTTTCCCACCGGCTAATTTGTTAGCTTTATCAAGTTTATGTATTTTCGGACTTAACATCAGCATTTGAAGCAAAGAACCTGTTGTTTTGCACGGAAGCGCAACGTAACGTAGAAGAGCAACACGCGGACGTTTTCGCGAGATGTAATTTGGACTCTCCTACCATTTTTTGAGGTCGCGGAATTTGATGAACCAGTTTTTGGAGCCTAAAAATGACTTCCCTGGGCAGTGGGAGCGCAATTTGTCAAAAACGCCCAATTTTGGAAGGAAGTTTGTGATTTCCCCAGACCTTTGAACATCTCCATGGAAAATTTGGTGCATAAAATGTCCCTACAAACTATATTTCCCACCAGCAAAAAAAATTGGACTGAATAGCTTCTTCAAAGGGCTGAAACCAGCTGGTTTGTTGCTGATTTTTGATGTTTTCAGCTGAATTGTGAATTTTGCCTCGCAATATAAACGCCATCTGGAGGCCGACTGAAATTTCGATTTTTGCCTGATTTTTGTCAGAATTGGAACAGGCCTTCGGCCAATTTCCGATCAAATTCGTGGGAATTAGCCGCCAAGCCCCATTTTTTCACCCAAAAACCTCTCAAAAAGGTGTTTTCTGAGCAAATCTGGCTCCCCGCACGCGATTGACCTTATCAGGCCAATTTCGTATCCCCGCCAAAAATCACAGATCGACAAAAGTTGAAGCGCGGCTGGCCGCAAAGTTTTCAGGATCTGACACAGGCCTTGACGCATATTGACCCATTTTTGTCAGGATTTGACACAGGCCAAAGGCCAAGATTTTCCGAAATTTGTCCAGGCATTTGGGTAAATTATCCGGGGTCCTGCCCTGTTCGGGAACCCAATTTGCTAGATGTAAGGGCTCCATGATACCGCATAAGGCAGGTATGCCTGTCACACCGTCATAATTCTCACGCCCCACTCCTGCCTCCCCGCCCACTTTCCGCCGCAAATTGCAGATTTTTTTCCGACAACCATCAAAATACCGAGTAGTAGTTGAGATACTGAGCTCGTCATTGTCAACGACGTGCTACAAATTGAGGGATGTGGAAGACATGGCGAAGTGATGGTGCCGTGCCTCAGTGTGACAGTTAGCTGTGGAAGAGCCAGCTGTACGCGAATTAGGTTCCCGAACAGGGCCCTAGGATCCGAGATATCTCGAGGGTCTATGGTGCGCATCGCTTAAACACCACCAGATAGGTCCCATCTATTATGGGGGGGGTGTGTTAAGCTTTAATTAGGACCTAACATCTTCTTTAGCTGAAGCTAAGGGTATAGTTAAGACCAAGTTACGTAACCCTTAATTAACTTGACCCTTAACTCTTAGGTTCAACACTGCATTGAATTCAACGACCTCAAAAATGGTAGGAGAGTGCAAATTCCAGCTCGCCAAAATGTCCGCGGGTACGGAATATGCGTGTTGCTCTTCTACACTAAGTAAACAAAAAAAATGTCCGATCGGTTTTTGGTCAATATCTCGCTGCCAAGGGGTATATTCATCATCAAATGACTTGTGAGAATCAAGGAGAGGCGAAAGTCAATTTTTGGGTACAATGGGTACATCAATATTGGCTGATTCGAAATCAAACAAGCCGAGCGACGGTTTAGCCATATTTTCGACTTGACTGGGGATGTTTTCTGAGGCAATCTGTGAATATAGAGTGAGAGATGGAACAAAATGGAGTGATTTTCTCGGTCAAACCATGTAAAAATTTGTAGCCGTTAAGCCGCTATAGGCTGAACAAAAGTGTCATTTTCATCAAATTTCGGCAGATTCCGGTCAAAATGGCCGAAAATGGCCAATTTGCGGTCGATGTAGTACATTTCTGCCTGTATATTTTTGCATGGTTTAACTTGGAGAGATACTTACAGTATTTTGACGCTGCTTTACACACCAAAAATGATTTTGAGATTTGAGTTTCATGTTTTGTTCTTATGCCACATCTGAGTACACAGACCTTTTCCAAGTACCCCACTGAGTGTCTAACAATATTTTCGAGGATTTAGATGAAGAGAGGGTGTCTATGTTCACAGATTTGTAGTGTGTAAACGACCGATTGATGAAAGTTGCCAAAATTGATGGCACTGATGTCTCACTTTTCGCCAGCTCCCGACCATCTATGGCCAAAGCTCGTGCTCAGACATCTAAATGGGGCCTAAATAACTCATATTGAGTATACAGTTACATGATTTGCCCAATTTTCCCCGAATGCGGCCAATAATCAAAGTGTGTAAAGGAATGTCGCTGTGTAAAGCAGCGTCAAAATACTGTAGTGCATCCCGGGCCTTAGTCTGAGCAAACTGGCGGGGCGAATAAAGATCATTTGGGGAAGTTGAAAAATCGCGGATTGGGGATTCTGGCCGGCTTGATGGCAGATCAAAATCGTCTGCCAAACAAATCGACAGAAAGAATTCCCTTTGACCGTAAAGCCCACATTACATTTTATTTGAGGTCAAAAGGTGCTATCATTGTCGAGAACGGCACCGAATATCGATCGGACATTTTTTTCCTCCACTTAGTGTACGTTACGTTGCGCTTCCCAGTTTACGACTGTATATGGTAATTGCACCGGACTGATTTTTTTTCAATGTATTTTTTTACACCACACTTTTCAGCGCTAAGCTCTACGGGAAAATGGCTATCATAGGATTAAAAGTAATCTCAGTCATATACTAACTACTTCAACTAGTTTGGTGCATGTTTGAGCTCGCAACGGCCTGCGGAAGTTCGGGTGAAGTTGCTTATTTTGCTTCAGAATTGCCAAACCTTTTCAAAGGCTCCATTCGGCTGTCGTGTCTTAGCGTCACTTAGCGTGATGACGAGTAGCAACTGGTGAAAAATTTGGAACCGATGATTTTGATTTGGGCATACAATTCAGAATTGAATAAAACTGGTACAAAATGACTTTGCAAACCGGCCGGCTCCACGGTCAGCTGAGTACATTAAACGCGTTCGCTCCGGCCTCACACCGCTTTAGCAGCTGTGTTGGACATCCCTCCGATTTTTCGCACTCAAAACTGGTGTGCCTTTCCGCCGGTTGAAGCTCTTGGGCTCCTTCTCGCGCGGTTTCGATCTGCCTGCGACATGTTTGAGCTCACGATGAAATACAATCGATCGCAGACAGCTATCAGTCAGGTCGTTAACGAGCTATCCGAATATCTGGACGAGCGCTGGAGCCCTCTGCTCGACTTTGATACCGACGGGATTTTTGCCCTAGCTCGGATGGCGGAATATGCCGCCGCAATTAGAGAGGTTGCGCAAAAGCCATACGAGCCATCTGGTGGCTTTTGGCGTGTGCGCAGCATATGGCTCCTAATTCTTGGACGTTCAAGCATCATACCTATATTGTATGCAACATATCCGCACAGTGTGTAGTAGCTGTCATGGGCTTCCCCAAATCACCAGAATTCACGATTAATTTTGCGTGCCGTCAAATTCCATCAGCCCAACACAACGACGCCGGCGACGCCCTTCCTCTTAGTCTCTTATAAACAGACAATACTCGTCATCACAGAAAGTAACCGGAAATTGTGCTATTTTTGACGCGGTCACGTGTTTTTCTCACGGAACTTGTATCCTATATTGTAGTTTAGTATGTTCCATTTACCCCATATGAGTTTGAAGAAGATTGCCGTTGTATACGTTGACCAGGAGTCTGCACAAATTCGAGAGTGCCTCGGTTTGCAGTAGTTTGACTGTGAATAATGCAGAGAATATAACCAAATCCCTGTTTGAGACGCATGTAGGGTGATTGTGGTGTGATATGGTAGTTGTTCAGACTTAGGGGTACCCTGAGCAGCCTTTTGTATGACCTTCAACCTGCAATATTGGCAAGAAAAGGTGCATGCAAAGATCTTAGCCAGAATTGTTGAAATTGTGGTTTTGGTTCCAAATGAAACTGTTGGAAGGTACACGAATGACGCATAATACTAGTTCAGCGTCTTATCTTGTAGTTACAGACAGTTTGGAAGCAACTGCCCTTTAAAAATATGACTTTCAGCTGTGAAAATGTTGCAGCACGCAAATCTGTTTATGTTTGTTGTGTGCCCTTGGACAAAACTTGCCTAGACTTTGCATTTGCACTTATCTTTCCGGTCCAATTCTTGTGCTGTGGAATCATTCCATGCATATCTACTACCCAAGAGTATCAAACTCATAACTATGTGCCAAAATCATTGTCCAATGCTGCGCTTTTGTCGAATTGCGCAAAATCACAAGTGCCAAAGTTATTCTCAGTCTACGAGCTGTACTGAATCTTCCTGGCTGAGATGACCAGTGCATGAGATGTCAGTAGATGCCAAACATTATGTTCATAAAAAATTCACCACAAAAAACTACAAATTTGGCCCAAACCGATCAAATTTCCAGTTACTTTCTGTGATGACGAGTATAAACAAAAATGTCCACGTGCCTGCGGTTGTTATATATTAGTGTGTCGCTTCCCACGGTGCCTTG
The DNA here is from genome assembly GCA_037176885.1 of Favolaschia claudopus. NCBI lineage: Eukaryota > Fungi > Basidiomycota > Agaricomycetes > Agaricales > Mycenaceae > Favolaschia > Favolaschia claudopus. The sequence continues at coordinate 126,716 of JAWWNJ010000111.1, forward strand.
ACGGGAGGGTCGTCTTATTATGTAATCTGAATTTTCTCGCGTTCGCTTGCGCAATTTTCGACGCGTTCTTGCGCGTATTTTTGACACCATTCTCCAAGATCTTCCAAATAGACCATTTTCCCAACTTGAATTCAGTCGAGAGCTGTAAAAACGACCGAGTTCTTGTTGGATGTGTTGGCCGCCGCCCAAAGGCGGCCAAACACAACTGTGTCTCGTATCACAAACACCTACCCAAAATTTAAAGCATACAACGTTCAGGGAGTGTAAAGAAAGGTTTCAAAATGTATTTTGTTCCTAAAACTATAGAAAAATGAGCAGCGACTGAGTGGAAACAGCCAGCCACTGTAACACCCGACTGTGATCTGTTGAAGGAGACAAATCTCCACATCATGATACAATATATGACTGAAGTACAACATACCACAATGCGGGAATGCTTTCGACCTCCGTTCACCCTGTTCTACTTTCCGTCTCAGCTTCTGCGCTCGCGACTGTTGACTGTCGTATTCTTTGATATCCAACAAATCCTCAATTTTGGCGGCGAGTTCACGTGAGCGACAGAACGACGTGGGGCTGGACATACTCTACGGGTTCGTGTTTGTCAAGGAGACAGAAGGCCATCACCTTTGGTTGAATTCTCCTTTGATTCCCTCTCCCTTCTCTTTCTTTGGCCGGGTGAACGACGCTAAAATTCAGATCGAGGTTGTTTTTTGAAATGGTCAAATTGCTGAAGCTGCGCTTCATTTGAGTTTGAAACCTGAGCCGAATTCCTGTTGACATTTGCGTCGGACTCGAGATTCCTCTTTTGTTTCGAGCAAGAAAGGTTCAGGTCGAGTCATGGACGGTGTTGCAGGAAACAGTGAGCGTAAATGGTGTCCAGTCGAGGGCATGGTGGTACAGTAGTTAGAATGCAAGGAGCTCATGGGTGGAGTCTGGTGGAGCGGTGAGCAAGAACTCAACATCTTTGCATAAGGTTGGACACGGGTCCACCCGCGGGTCCCAGACGCCGACCCGTACCCCTACCCGCAAGTACCGTACCCGTGGAAGACCCGACCCGTAAACCCGCACGGGTCACCCGCGGGTATGCGGCAGAGCTCTCGGCATCTTCCGGACAACCCAAAACGCTCATCAAATCATTGCTCGGCCCGTTTTCGACTCTTTCCTGATGACGAGAATCATTCCAGGTAGCGGTCTCCCGCATTTCGGCCGTTTCTAGGGTAGGGGCAGGCTGGGCGGCGTCGATAAAGGCCTTAGCCGAGCTTCAGCCGAGCCTGCCGGGACTCACGGGTCTACCTGCGCGGGTACACGGTATCGAGCGGGTCTGCGAGGTGCTGACCCGTACCCGTACCCGCCAGACCCCGGGTACAAAACCGCGGGTAGACCCGGTACCCGTGTCCATCCTTATCTTTGCAACATCTCAACAAATCCTGACGACGGCGGTTGACGGCATTGTGGGGCCTTTGGCCAATACGAATGAAGGGAAGACAAATTATGTTGGCTGGTTTGTCTGGCACCGTCCAACGGATGCTACGAAAGTGGCGACAAACTGGGAGCACTGTCCGGATCCCTATTGAATTGGGGAGGCCACGCATTCTGACTGCACTGGAAGTTGATGCAGGTAATTTCGCCACATTTGTAGCAGGTTCTGACCAGCTAAAGTATCTGGAAGGGCTTGTGTTATGGACGCCTGATGTCTATACGTGGGAGCTCCAGCACGCCTTGTTTCTCTGCACCGGATTACATGTTTGCAGGAACACCATCCGGAACGCCCTCATTAGACATGGATATACAAGAAAAACCGCAAGTATTCTCGTCTTGAAACTGCTGACCTGTCATAGATCTCCCGTTCCGCACTCGAAGCCAGTCCTCTCAAACGGCTAGCATATCAGGCTGCAGTGAGTATCCATCCAGCCCGGCGACTTGTCTTCCTCGACGAGTCAGCTTGCAATCGACACACAGCAAAGCGTTCGAAGGCATGGGCTCCTGTTGGTGAAAGAGCGCGGCGGTTGGATTTTTTTGTAAGGGGTATACGGTAAGCGGTAGTATGTGGTGCAGCGCTGAAAATTGACAACCGCTAGCTACTCCATTCTGCCCGCTATATCTCTTGATGAGATTCTTCATCTCGATATCATCACCCGATCATGGACGGCGGTCGAATTTCGCTATTATCTCGATGTCCTTCTTGATGTTATGAATCCTTATCCCGGTGACAACTCTGTGCTTGTAATGGACAATGCCAGTGTACACCACTTCGATGGTATTCGGGAAATGGTCGAAGGACGGTCTGCATTCTGTCTCTTCTCTGTTTCCTGAAGCTTACTATTTGTACAGCGGCTGCCGTCTTATCTATCTCTCACCCTACTCACCCGACTTCAATCCGTGCGAAGAAGGTTTCTCTTGCCTCAAGGCGTGGATCCGACGGAATCGGGATGAGGTTTTGAGGGAGATGGAGGATAGACTTGATGTCAACCCAATGGGTGTGTTGTGGAATGCTGTATACGAGATCATGACCCCCGAGAACATTGAGGGGTGGTTTCGGGACTCAGGATATGTTGCGTAAATCCAAGAAATCTTTCTTCGGATAGTTACAATATATATAACAATGTCAGACGATGCGTGATTTGACGTTTTTTCGCCGCCTTCAACAGTGCTTGATGAAGGGCCCAATAGCTCCGTCTGCCATGCAGATGGTTGTCTCGAGGTTGTCTTGTGATACTCTCTGTTGAAATCGGGTCCGCTGCCTGCATAGCTGATCCCCTGCGCAACGAGCGCAGAGGCATACTGAGGATAATCAAGAGCTAGATACTTGTCATGCAGGGCATGAAGGACATCAGAGATCGTGATGGCAGTGTCGTCGTCGAAGTCCGAATCTGAATCATCCAGTGCACGCTTGCGAGACGTGAGTGCGACCCTTCTCAGCAGGTTCGTCGAGGCGCAGGTTCTCGAGGGGTTGTGCAGTCATCCTTGGCTTCACCGTCGTGCTGTACAGCCATGTCAATCAATTCACGGAAGAAGTGCGAATAATTTGTAACCTACGATCTTTCGCGCCCAAAATGAAACCTCAGCAAGACCAAGAGGTACATGCTTCCCAGGGTGCTTGCTGCGCGGGCCCATAACATAGCACCATTAATTCTTGCCAGGATGCTCCATGCATGATAGCTTCTCCTGGACATTGTGTAATTCGGGAACCGCAACAGCCGTTTCAGATGGCTTTTCCGGCTTCTTGGTGGTTTTACCGTTCGTCTGCTCCTCCTGACCTCGCATGAGATCTACTCGTCAAGTACAGAGATATAAACCTACCAAATTGACAATTTGCATGACAACTTCCTTCTTACGACGAGTACCGAACGAGTACTCTCTTGAAGTTTGATCAGGTCCCTGAACGCATCCTTGAGAGTCACTCCGGCAGCGGATGGATTTGATGGGATTTGGATTTGATAGTGGAACTGATGTCTGTATGTAACGTAGTCCGCGGAATGTCCGACGTTAGCCGCCGTTGTGTTTGCAACATGCCTGCTTGTCGGCGACGACGACGAGCTCCTTCATTGAGCCCATTGCTTGCCTCCAGAACGGCGCACTTTTTGAGAACAGTGTGCTTTGATTACTATATGTTGCCTGCCCAATTTTATTGCTATAGCAGACCTCTTAAGTGCCAGCGCAGGCACGGCGGGAAATGGAGCGGGATGGCGGGAAAATGCCGACGAGACAATGTGCTGGCAGTTTGGCGGGAACAGTCCCGTCATCAGTTGGCAACGGTGACTGATTGGTGACTGATCGTCACCCATCAGCTCCAAATCCCATCAAATCCAAATCCAAATCCGCTGCCGGAGTGACTCTGACATCTTGTTCCGAAGAAAGTCTGTGGTAAGGGTCTCCACGACGTTCCTGCGCTTCCTTCCAGCCCAGCATTGCCGTCTCTGGGTCAACATTCATTTGAGCATGCATACGCGAGAGAAAGTCGGCAGGCGGAAGGTCGGCAGGCACGATGATGCGCGTGAGCACGGGAGCGGCCTTCTTCTTCTTGTTGTTTTCGGTGGTTCCATACACGGGAACGTCAACCGTGATGTTGCGGACTGTCAGGGATGAGCGCTCCAGTGTTTTGTAGATAGCTGTAAGGTCATCACGGCCCACAGCTGCACACTGTGACTGACCAGTGCCCTATTTTCGTATGAAGATTGAGCTCGTCGTGGTCGACGATCTGGAGGGCGGATGTGACGGATCGGCGTTCGCATCTGCCCGTATGTCGTTCCCATGACCAAGTTCAAAGATTGATTCATCAACTCAAAACAAGATAAATATTATATTCCATGCCTATACCATGAAATTCGGAGGAAACATAATTTAGAGGAACCCTATAGTACTACTAGAGTACTTATGTAAAAACCCCAGCCAAATTATGCCCCCTAACGCCAGGACTGTGACACTCATACAAGCTCTTAGAAACACCAACAGCCCATACAAGGGACTCGGAGAAATATAATTCAAGGAACGGCCTTATAATGAACTGAACCGAATCTCGAATACACTGCCCAGTGAAGGCTTGGGAACTTGAAATCTATGGCCTGACTCGGAAATATAGTGGCCAACACCCCACAGAGATCTTGCCGCAACTGTAGATACATTTGAGCTTAAAATGCGGTTTAAGCCCCGGTGTGGAAGGGTGAGATGGCCGTCAGGTCGACTTCCCCTTCTTCCCCATGTTTTCTCTTACTTGATTTGGCATCGGCAATCGTACGGTATATTTGTTCTGTACGTAGATAGCCAAACATTACGCTTCTTGATCCCAAACCACCACGACCGACACGACTAGTGACTTGAGCGCCCCACCGAGGGCGAGTCGTCAGTGAAAACCTTTCAACAGAGGAGCACATTACTCCTACAGATCCGCATTTCCCATCCCGACGCGTACTCCGAGCCTCTGCGCCACTTCCGTACTTCGAGCCTCTCTTTTACTTCTACGCCTCCACGACTTTCTGGGGACCTTCACCTTCATTTTCCTTCCATCCCTTCAGCCCAACAACCGGACCCCCGACCCACATTTCTGTCTACCAGCATCGAACTCTCTTCTGCGACAGTGGAGCCCACCGCGAGGGGAGGGTTCTTCTATCGAATCTTCCTTGGGTCGATTCTCTAGAGTCTGTGTGTCCTTTTCATCGTTTCCCTTCGTCTCTTCCGCTCTACCCCGTCCCTGCACCCTCTACGCCGTCCACGATGCACCCGCGTGTTCGCCACGTCACGCCTAGAGGCGTGCCCGCTTACGATCCGAGTTCCCCGTCGCCCTCGAACTCTCTTCTGCGACACCGGTCGGCTGGCGTCCAATGGGGGGTCGGGATGAGAATTTCGGATATTATGGCTGGGATCACCTTTAGAAGTACTATCATTCGATAAATAAAATTGAGGATCATGATCCTTAGCCCAATGTTTCAAGATATGAAAAAAACTTCGACCATCCGCACCTATGGCAAGTCAGCCACAATCCTGAAATGATTGCGCTAAAAGCGCACAAAACTGAGCCCAAGAAGACATTTTTTGGTCTTTTGGTCGGTTTCCTTGCCCAGGAAATACGTGACAAAAAATCATAGGTGTTGGAGAAGTGTTGGGCACTGTACTGTATACAAATGTCATCACAATCGGCATGAGGAAGATTGAGTCCCGAATTGATACAAAGCTTTGCTAAATGTGTAGTTCCCCATTGGTCGCCCAAATTCAAAATGTCGTTTCTATGTTCGCCTTCGTCGACACCTCTGGCTGTCTCGCTCTGCGCGATGATTGGTTTTATGGCGGGATGGATGGCTAAGTCAATTCGGTACTGGAATAATCTGATGACCCTACATCCCTGACACTGTCACGATCAGCCCCTCAAAGACTCCCGGATCCATTTCACGCCTGAAAGGGAGAACTGACATCCGAAAAGGTGGAAATCTACTGTTCTACTTTTGGGGCGCCTCGATTTTGGCGGTGTTGAGTGCCTGGACCCTTCTCAAGCCAGGATATATCAGTTTTTCGAGGAGTCGGAATGATAAGATTGGATATGGGGTCGACAAGATTTTGGGGGCTTTGGGCTGACCACTAACAAATATGTATGTTTGCGCCGGATTTGGTCGGAGTCGCAGAGTGTTGAAGAAATAAAATAAAATAAACCGGAGTAGGAAGAAACACAAGAGATCAAGATATTAGTAGTATACATATGTGAAGACAGACACTTTCGCCGAGGCCGAAATTTAAGAGATCGAATGGCAAAATTGTGGCAAACACATAACAAAGCACAACTATTCCTCGTACAATTGTTTCGTGCAGCATTTTGGACAAATTCAAATTGAATTGATATGGTCACTGGTAGTTTCTTTCGGCGTGTAATCAAAGGCTGTGGCTAATGTCATCGAAGGCAAGATTCTGTGCGCTACAGTGCTGTCAGTGTGACTAGTAATCATTTTCCCGTGATAGCTACAGTTGGGGACACACTAAAGTGAAAAGTGCACTGACAACTGTTACAGCCGTTTTGGAAACAATATACGGGTTTTGATCAACTGGTGCTCATTCGTTTGTGCTTACCTTTGTTTTGCTTCCCATCACCAGCTCCACTTCAGCCGAATTCAAGCTGAATTTGAGTTTTGCTTCCGCCACCCAAGTAACACCAGGAAAAACGGGGGGTTTACAGTACTCAGGATTAAGACTCAGCTGCTACTTTTCTAGAGCTCGACACGGCCATGACTTGCGAGCAAGGGCCAAAACAAGGGACCAGCGGCACTTGATGTGGTACGGCAGCGCCCCACAAAGTGGTGCTCCCGGCTTTGCCGATGACAGAATCGTCAACAAACGTAAGCACAAACGAACGAGCACCACTCAAGCAAAACCCGTATATTGTTTCCAAAACGGCTGTAATGTCGTGTCACAAGTCATGTAACAAACACTGTGCAAAGTATTCATCATGAAATTCATGCAGATTGTTATGAAATTCAGGTTTCATGATGTTTTGTCATGAGCGACGTTACAGTGAATTACAAGACGGTTTTCATGATGCTCAGAAATCTGCTTTTGTGACAATATGGATTCACGACAAAACATCATAAATTTTCGTCATGAAACAACTACTCAATTTTTTTTTTTTTTTTTGCTAAGTCCACCAGATGCTCATCCCAGTGTTACACCAGTATGGCGGTCAGTTTGTAGTTTTAATCAAATTCGTATAAAGTGTGATTTGGGGGTAGAAAATGTCGAAAATGAAGACTTACACAAGATAACTTACCTTGCTATCTTTTCACCGCAGCGTGTAAAGTTCTTGATGGCGAAGTGTAAAAACTTTTTGTGTTTGAGTGTAAAAAGTTTGTGTCGGCCCGAGCTCCGATGGCTGTACACTTTGATGATGAATTGATCTCCAACTCGGCATGTGGACTTCAACAGAGCTTTGTTCAACTCGGTTTACTGGTGCCTTTGAGACTGGCATGTCAGCTCATGAAGGGAGTAGACACTGCTGCTTAGGCTGTTCTTTGAGCTGGAGGAGGGGACCGCAACAACCCAAGGTGTTGATTTAGGTCCCCTCCAGTGCAATCTTAGGTTGAGTGCCACCCCTTGAGCTAAAAGAAGCGCAAGTTTAAAGCCCAGTCAAAAGTCAGTCGGATAGTTTGAAATGTTTTGAGATGAAATGGCACAAGCAATAACCAAACGGAATGATTTGAGATCGTTTGTCGTGGGTGAGCAAACTATCTCGTTTTAACATTACACATAACTCGAGTCCAGCGCTACCGCAAGCATTCCCTCGGACCTCTGCCCGAGTCACCCATCGGCCGTTGGCAACAGGCAACATAAAATGACACACTTTCTGCCACGTCACTTCCTTGTCTTCTCCCACCTCGTCTCCCCCTCTTCTGCCTGCTCCGTCTCCTCAATCTCTCCGCTTTCTGTATTAAATCAGCGCTACACTTTACAAAAGTGCATTCATTTACCCTCGTTCATGTGTTTCTCTCTAACACGGCCTACAGACGACAAAGCCTACAACTCGCGGGGGTGTTTTGTCGAGGTCGAAGGTATGTTTGCACTATACTCAGTGTCTACAAGATCAACGGCCTTACCCCATGCTTGCAGACGTCAAATGCCCATCGCAGACCAATAGACATCGGTTGCTCGCCGATGGTGAGTGAATCTTCCAGTGCGCTCCCACCGAGTCGTCGTCTACACTCGTCTCATGATTTCCTTCTCAGTTTCCTTGGTCCGCCCTCTTTCACCGAGCTAGGAATGCGCAGACTAAGACAATACTTGAGTTCCCGCTATCCAATGCGCGGTCGCCTTGCCGGTGCGGTTACCAACCTGGATCTTTGGCGGGATGGTACAGGTAAGCATGTACGGGTTCCCAGTATATAGTGTATTTCACTACCGTTGTTATACTACTGTTCAAGTTTATCTCAATGCATTTCACATTGTTACAATTATTTGGTCGACGCCATGGATGCCTTGCGATTCGCGTGGAATGAATTGAGATGAATTGCGCAAATTCTCGAACTATCACAATCCAGCTCGCACCATAACGCTTTTTGGTGCAAATTAGCGGAATTGTTTGTGATTCGGCGAAATAGTTTGAAAGTTGCTCGTTTCATCTCGTTTATTTGCAATCCCTCCCGTGGACTTTTCATTGGGTTTAAAGCTCCATTATATGGCTCTGTGTACTGGTCCTACCTGAGCAAGAAATACCACCTAGTCCCCCACTGAATGCGATAGGTTGAATATTTCAACATCTCGGCCATCACCCCGCATCAAATACGCAGCCACCGGACTTCGGATCGACGCAAACTTTTTACACTCGCACCAAACTCGCACACGAAAACTTTCTACTCTACGCGAGTGAAAGTTTTGACACTTGTAAACAAAAGTTGAGTTTTCGAAGATTTTTGCATTTTTTTTCTAGTTTAGCTCAGAATGTACTTTTTATACCAATTTGATTAAAACGACACATTGACCGCCATACACCAGTACATGGTGCTATGTAGAGTAGTAAGTCTGTCAACTACATCCTACTGAAAATCGGTTGGTTAACAAGTCAATAGCTCAGTCACCGACTTGAGAACAGATATGCTAGCGAGATGTATCGACTGAAATCCGATGTCACTCAAATCTCCATTAGTCTAAGAGTACTTAATAGTCTGTGCTGCGCTGCGCTGCAGTGCCGCGGTCCGGAGTTCGACTCCGGCTGCCGGTAGCCCGATTTATTTGCCCCGCGCTGGCCTCCTTGAAGTTACAAGGCCTCAATTATGTAGGCCTTAATATTATCAGATATTAAGCCCTTAGCCGCCGAGGTTGCCCTTAATAAGGTTATTATAAGCGATGTAAGATGTCCGTTACATTACCTCCACTTTTAGGTGGTCTTTTCGCCGTTTCGGTTGCAGGGCTTACCTCTTTAACGACAATCCTAATCGCAAAAAGTTCGATCATCGCGGTGAAGCGGTTATTTTTGTTGGGTATCCGGATGATCGCAAGGCTTGGAAGGTTTATCGCCCCTCAAAGCGTACCCTCGGATCGTCGCCTCATATCAAATTCGACGACAAGTCAAATTGTGGGGAATAGAGACTTTGCGGTAGCCACCGGTGGCTATTGGTAGCTCCTCGTGTGCAATAGTTCTTTGAGCCTCCGGCTCAAGTAGCCACCACTGCATCCTGTCAATAGGACGTACAAATGGTGGCTAATCCACCCAGAGGCTGTCATCCGGTCCCGAGAAAAATTAGCCGCCAATAGCCACCAGTGGCTACCGCAAAGCCTCTGATTTCGGGCTGAGGGGGAGATACACTCATAGAAATATTCTTCTCTCAAGTCGTCTTCGAGCGAAGCTGATGATGAACCAATCCGGTACCTTCGCGTGCACCATCCCCTCCTGCTCCGGCTGGACCTGCGGATGTTGTGTCACAACCCAAACCCCGGGCACCTCGTCAACCTCGTCCTCTACCACCTCTGCGCGAACCATCTACCCGTATCCGGGCAGTCGCTGAGCTCAAGGCCGCCGCCGCAAATCCTAATTCAGGGTTAGCGGAAGCGGCGAAGCGCCAGCTCCAGAGGACTCTGACCGAGCGCCGGAAGATTCTGCTTTCGGAGTACTACAGCTCCGGACAATCAAACTCGACAAATTTATCGACCTTTTCCCACGACCCCGATATGTATCGGAATCGAAAGGAAACGAGTTTAGGAGCCTGCTGAATTTTTTTGGTGAGAATTCATCGAGCCGTTCCGGAGATATCCGCTATTCTTAGTAGAGGGTAGCCAAAATTTTGGCCGGACCCCCCAAATTACAAGGAAAAATCACGAAAATATTGATTTGAGCTCTTTACGACTGTCTGAGTCTGGCTCTGGACTCAGAATGAAAATTCAACGAGCTGTTATGTCACAAAATAGGAGGGAACCTGTGGGAACATTGTGACATTCGTAACAACATGTCACAAATATGTCACCTCCTGTCACCTTGGCATTGCCAATTCGGGTTTTTATGGGTTCTTCAAAGCAAAAAGGGCTGAGGGACAAGAGTAGTTGCATATAGTATCCTCTGGATAGTCAGAAACCATGAAGGCTGGGTCAACATTCGTCTGGAGGGGCCAGAAAGGTACACACAATTTCGTTCAGACCGCCCAAAAATTTGGCCAAACCCATTTTGTCGTGGGAAAATTCAGGAAAAATCGTTTTTAGACGTATTCTGGGGTGCTGAATCCGTTTCTGGACTCAGCTAAGCCCAGAAAATAGCGATTCGACCGAAAATAAAATTGTTGACTTTGATTGTCCGGAGCTGTACGTTCATATTATTGGTCCCGGCGAAGTTCCTCGCAATTACAAGGAAGCGACGGAATCGCCCGATCGTTCCGAGTGGGAGAGCGCGATGGAAGTCGAGCTTGATAGCATTGCGAGGATGGGTACATGGGAACTTGTCCCACCACCTCCCGGTGTCACCCCGCTTGGTTCGCTCTGGGTCTATGCCTTAAAGCACGACAGTACTGGTGCTATCACTCGGTACAAAGCTCGTCTATGTGCTCAGGGTACACCCCAGCGCCCAGGTATCGATTTTTCAATGTGTTTTGCTCCTGTTGTGAAGTCAGAGTCGCTTCGTTACCTCCTAACCCTAGCTGCAAAGCTAGACTGGGAATTCCACGTTGTGGACGTCGACTCCGCCTTTCTCAACAGCGAGACGAATCCAGACGAGCCGCCTATCTACATGTCTCCTGGAAAGGGGCAATTTACGGGTTAAAGCAAGCCGCACTTCTCTGGTACCAAAAGTTACGTTCCATTTTGGTCAAGATTGGTTTCCGAGTGTGCATTGCTGATCCGTGCGTCTTTATTCGTCGCCTGGAAAAGGCTATTTTCATCATCAGCGCCCACGTTGATGATCTTGGATTCTTCTGCTTCTCTGTTGCAGAGGTCAAACTTCTAAAGAAGCAGATTTCCGAGCATGTCCGAATCAAGGACTTGGGAGAGTCGAAATCCATTCTTGGCCTCGAAATCCTAGATGCACGGCCCGTATACTCGCCAGTCAACACGTCGGCCGCTCCGCTTTCCAAGTCTCAATCTCCTCAGACTTCGGAAGAACTCCAGCGCATGGCCAACGTTCCCTACCAGCACGCCGTTGGTTTGCTCATGCATACCGCCGTTCAATGCCTTCCAGCCATCACGAAGGCAGTTCGGGCCGTGTCGCAATTTAGCTCCAACCCCGGTGAAGCTCATTGGGAAGCCGTTAAACGGATCCTCGCGTATCTCAAAACCACAGGCGACTCTGTCCTTGTTCTAGGCGGCAATGAAGACCTTACCCTTCACGCTTGCAGTTGGCTTTCAGCGATTCAGATTGGGCAAATTCGGCCCGATCCATCTCCGGGTACGCTGTCTTCATTGGATCCAGCTTAATCGCTTGGTCAGCGAAGAAGCAGACTTCAACGGCTCTATCGACTGGCTCTACGCTGGCACACATGTTTGATCCCATCATTATGGTAGTTACATCCGCGTAAGTACTCTCGAGTATCCCGGACTTTGTTTCATGCAGAAATATTTACCCAATTCTGAGAAAAGCTTGAAAAACGATACAAGATGTATTAAATGAATATTTATGTCACTGATATCCCTGTTTACTGAGTTTGAAAATTGCGGCAAGATTGAAAGGGGATGTAATGGGTATGAGAAGGGTGGAATATAGAGTACTAGCAGTTACCCGTGCTACGCTACGGTGTGACTCATCACGCAGATTACAGCGAGAAAAAGTTGTATTACAGAGTGAATATACATTAATAAAGTTCATTTTAGTGTCTGTTACTGGAACCCCCTGCGCGACGACCGGTGGAAGTCCTTTCACCCCGGTCTTGACTCTTCCGGCCATTTGATACATCCGTTTCTTGGGGTTTGGCTCGGATGCGTTGCGAGGAGATGTCTGTTCTCCGAAAAACCCAGTAAATTTGGGGCGCGCAGGAGTACTGTTGTTGACTATCCACAGCCTGCGCACCATTCCCAACGAAGAAACTATGCAGAGGCTCTGGCGGCTCTTCTAGTTGCTGCAACGCGACCTTGCCATGATTACAGCACATCCCGTACGGCGAACGGGAATTTTTCGGGGGTGTAGGACTTGCTCAGCGACCCAATGGAGTGCTCCGCATGTGGGACAGCGGTGGTTCATGTAACAGAGATCATGGCGAGATTAGGCTCGAAACCAGCCGTTATAGTAGCAATGACGAGCAAGCAGGTATTACTGACAATAACAAGTAATACCTGCTCGCTCGTCATTACTCCCACTAACGGCTGGTCTCGAGCCTATGGCGAGATGGCGGATCCAGGTAATCTTTGCGCGCCGCTAAAAACAACTCATCGCAGGTAGTCCGACGATCATCTTCATAACGGTATGCAATCAGCGGAGGAAGTACATAATCTAAACATCATTTACACGTACTTGGCGGCCGCGCGGGACTCGCATTTTGATTGTATTGGCGTGTACGATTGCCTGTTCCTTCAGGCCGAGCTTGTGCGAAAATTAACGGCTTGAGACCGACTATAAAGAGATAACTCACCATCAGCAGCGGAAGCACTCTGTTGTGTTGCAGGTGGGGTAGGGAGACCGTTGTGGATGGCCTGGAGAGCGAGACTTTTCGAGCCTCTTGAACTGAACAACAAAACTGACTTACTTGTGATACTCGAGAGTCGGCGGAGGATCTGTAAAGCAGAAAAGTGTGTTAGAAGTAAATACCAATGAATATTGAATGAATTGCAGCGCACCGACATCCATTCTCGCAGCCTTCTCGGCACGTTCCCGCTCCCTTCTTGCTCTTTGGGCCAGGGATCTGTTGGAAGAGACTTGCGGTGGAGGTGCCGGACGGTTTTCGCGAGCTGTTTGATGTCTTCTGCGTTGACCAAGGGATCGCGCGCTAAGAGTGGCCGAATCTGGCGGGGCGGCATATTTTTATCATGCTGAGCGGGGACGCGTCTGCGGGGGGCTGCCTTCATTGCGCATAAGTCACGTTGTATCTGGCGTTGTAGTTGTTGATGCCTTCGCGGCGTTGTCGGAGGAGTTAATAAGTTCCTAGAAACGGTGAGTCTACAGCAGAGGCGGGAGAATCGAGTGCACATCTTCTGTTAGGTTAGAATGAAGAGAGACGGTGAAAAGAGGTCACACGGAAGGGTTAAAGAAACACGTTTATTGAAGGCGAGGCTACGGTGATACAGCTACATTGCGTGTGGGGTGTGTTGGAGCGTTGTGGAGGTTGGAAGACGTGCGAGCCAGTAGCGGAGTTGTGGTGAGCTGTTTGGCCCGAACGGATGACGTTGGTGGAGCCCTCGGGTGTTCCCGGAACCACTTGATTGAGTTACTACATGTATGGTGTAACACAACATGTCCTGCAAAGCCCTCTTGGCATTAGAGAGTTTGTGCGAGCGACCCAGGTCGCTTTTCGATCGCTCAGATCTCCACAACAACAGATACCAGGTGTGAGCTCTAAGCGACCTATAGGAGTATTGCTCTGGGGCACTCTTAGGTCGCTGGGACTTCACACCTGAGACTGCTCGTTGTCGAGATCTGAGCGGTCCCAAAGCGACCCGGGTCGCTTTGCACAAACCCGCTATTGTCTCGGTCACCCAGACGTTCGAGAGAGCAGCTTTGCGCGCTGCGCGCGCAAGGGCGGACCGGCGGTCCGCAATTGATCCTTGCCACGCGAGGTTGGGTAAATTTGATGTGCGCAAGCTGCTCTCGTGGGGCATTTACAGTGGCGGCGCCATCTGATGCCACCCCTAAAAATAGAACAGCCCATTTCTAGAACTATTGATGCAAATGGAGTCGATTGGGGGCCCATCATTTTTTGGGGGGTGGCATCAGATGGCGCCGCCACTGTACCCTATGACACACCGCCAATGGTGTCACATCACGTTCTGCATCCCCTCCGTCGACTGTGGCCCTAACGCTGTCCAATACGTTGGGTACCAGACAAGACATCTTATACATGCTTCGATATGCCTTACCTAAGGCTCCATTCGGTAGCGTCATTTCGGAGCACTTGACGTCATTTCGGAGCATCTCTCACCCAAATTTTGGCAGGGAATTTTTATGAAGTGCTCCAAAGTGACGCTAAATGCCGCTAAATGACGACAGCCGAATGGAGCCTTAGAAATATTTCTAGCTTTTTTGAGGAATGTTTTCATAATCAGTCAGCCAGGTGCTAGCAAAAAGTGCCGACTTCGAGAGGCCAAAAACAAATGGAAAACAGACTCAAACATATCCGGAAAAAGGGGGCAATCATAAACGCATTCCTCTCTGCATCGTCAATTTTTTTCTGGGCCAGAATTCGACGGGGAAGAAAAGAAAAATGGGGTGTGACACCATGGGCGGTGTTACTACATATACTGACCACAAAACTGGACACCATTATGACGAAACTGGAATCCCTACCCACTTTGACCACCCAAACCACTCCTGCATCCACCAGCACCCCAGACAAATCCTATGCTTCTGTCGCCGCCAGCTCACCCGCCACGTCACTCGCCCCTTCCCACGTCACCCGTGACACATCACGTGATCTCACATTGACCCCGAAAGATCGCCTCCACAAGGCGTTCGCCAACGACACCCACTTCGCAATCCAACAACAGTTCAATGCACTCATGAACCAGATGGAGTTTGACTCCCCTATCCACCCATCGGCTCGTGCTGTTGCGAAATATCGCAACGGAGACATCCGTCTTACACTCGCGAGAGTCGAAGAGGTAGAGGTCCTTCAGGAATACCTCAACGACTGGCTGCCCGCATTCTCCAGTCTGCTCCAATTTCGTTTCCCCTCCTACGCTGTTGTCATGCATCGTGTCCCCACTGGCTTCAATGTTGGTAATGGCACTTTGGATGCGAGCAATGACTCGTGGGAGAACGACATTCTGGAGCTAGCAGATACGAATGAAGTCGACCACGAGAGTCTGGTCCGAGTTCACTGGATCGGACGCCGTTCCAGCGAGCAGGTTCGAAAGACCAAGAAATTCTCGTCATTGGTTCTGCACTTCAATGATCGGGATGTGGCAAATTACTTCATTACGAATAAGCTCGCTCTTCACGGTCACCTCCATCGCACCGAGAAGTATTGCCCGCAGCCCATGCAGTGCTTTAACTGTTACCGTTTTGGACATATAGCCGCGCAGTGCAAACGACCTTCTGTTTGCGGCACCTGCGCTTCTGACCACCCCACTTCGAACTGCCGCTGCCCCCACAAGACTCCCTGTCGTGCCAATTCTTCTGGATGCACCCATATCGTGCTCAAATGCGCCCTCCGGGGATGCGGCGGGCAGCACCGATCCACCGATCCTGCATGTCCCGTCCGTCAGTCGATTCTTCGACGCATCGCGGCCGAGCACCATGCATCGGGGCCGTTTTTCCCCACGGATTAATTCCCCCAATGCCAATCCCTGCCCCTTCCTCTTGCTCCCACACCCCTCACGTATTCACAAATTCCCTGCTCTCCCTCACCCCCGGGATTACTCCTACTGAACCCATGAAAACCACTCCCACCCATATAAATGCAATCAATAGTAGAATCTCATGTTTAGAGTAGCATCATACGCCGTAAACGGCGTCCAGTTACTATAAAAATGGAACTTTATTATTACATATACGAATCCCAGACGTTCCGGTGATCCTCGCGTCCATTATTTTTACCCGACCTCGCGTGGCGCGGATCACCGGTACGTCTGGGTTACCGAGACAGCTCTTGGCCTATGGTGCCCTCCACTTAGTCACCACCAATTTGTGACAACCGTTACTACTCGGCCGGGAAAACACCGATTTTTTATTCCTCTTGGGAAAACACTCAGTTTCACGCAAGGAATCTTTTGGCAAGACAGAATTTTTATAGCGACAAAATTGAACGAGTTATAAAACTTCTGACCCCCCAAATTGGGACTGTCCCTCCGAATATGTCCCTACTGGTCAAAACTCTCTGCGACACGTTGTGGGATACGTCTGTGAGACTTGTATACCTTAGAACTAAACTTGCGGACGTGTAACTGAGCATCCTGAGTCGCCATGCCGGATGACGGTGACGATGATTCGGCACGAGGATGTCGACCAGCACGCGCTCTGGCTGCCGCACTCAACAAGTATTTTCGTTTGCGGACCATGGAAGACGGGCAGACGTATTATAGACAGTGTAGATGTAGAAAAGTGTCTTTCTGCAGGCGAAAAGAGGTATATACAAAAAAAAAATCGGCCTTCCAACGGCCTTCGGCCGATTTGGGACTAGTACATTTTTGGCGGTGACTAAGCGGAGGGCACCATACTTGGAGTAACTTACTAAGGCATGCGGCTAACGAATTTGGTAAGGTCCACCCTCCCCCGTGGGAAAATGGCTTATATAAGGCTCAAATAAACCGATTTTCCCTATTGTTTTCGCAGCCGACTTGGGAGGATTTATCTACCTCGATTCCGTTGTCTAACAGAATATAAATTGTGGAGGAACAAGCCCAAAAAAAAAAAAAAAAAAGGTTATGTCATGCGAATCAATGGCATCTGTGGGAGATTACAGTCTAGATACATGATGAGGACCGCTGCGAAGTGGCCGCAGGAGCTTCGACCTGCGCAAGAAGTTTTTTCAGGCGTGCTACCTCACCTTCGGCAAGTTCACGTGCCGCCTCAGAAGTCTCAAGCGCCGCTTCGGCGTGCCGCCGAGCCAGCGTTTGCTCCACCAAAGGCCGGTTATTCACCTGCGGACTGTGTTAACGACATGTACGAAGGAGAAAAATGCCTGGACACCTCTTGCTGTTGCCGCACGTTCTCGACAAATTCTGAGAAGGCGGCTTCGAAACGCTGCCTCACCCCCTCAGCACTGAACACTCTTTTGGCTTTCTCTGCCATGAGACCCTTTACCTTGTGAGTCAGCTGCCACTGGAGTGCGTCCGACCTCATGAATCGAAAACTCGGAGCGGTGACCACGTCCGATTCTTCGCACCCCATGATGGTCCTTGTGACATCGAAAATGGGCCGGCCGTAATAGTAGCAATTTGACTCCAGCAGGTCATAGTTTGGGCTGTGTTTGGACACAAAAGACGCCAGAGACAGTACATGTGCGACTGAAATTTGGCTTTGTTCTGGAGCTGTGATGGTGGCTAGTAAGGTCGAGGTGCCCGGTTCGATTTTATTGATATGGAGAGGGTCGCGTCGTAACGATATGATGATACGGTCGTCGGCAACGGACGTGGTGCGCTTTTTGGAAGCCTCCATCGAGTGACGAGCAGCGACGGCCATAAGGGGGGTACGACCTTCGTTTGTTGGGCTACTAAGCAAGTGGTAAGCGAGGTTGCGCGGTAAGCATACGAATTCCTAACGTGGTGATCGGTTCAGCGATGGAGGTGCCGTCGGCAGGAGCCTCTATCGTGTGCAACGTGATCTTTTCCTTGGTTTTGTCTGGCGGCTGAAAGTCGGTGCCCCATCGCTCTACCAGCATGTAATTGGTCACACCAGATTTTCTGGTGTCCTCGAAAGAGTATACGATGTATTCGTGCAAAGGTGCGACATCGCGCTGGAAGTACTGAACCTGGGTGATGCGCAAATTCTCACATGCGTCACCGCTTGCGACCATCTGTGCCTGCAAGACGAGAGAAGTATAGACAGCGAAGGGGATGTGGCTGAGAGCAGCCGACAGCTTAAGAGGTTGGTGGCGATTTTCGTCAGTAATCGGAAAGAAAGTAGCGGCCATGGTAGGGGACATTGGGGAGGGAGGAGGTAGCGAGTTGAGGTTCATGATATGTCGTATATCGTGATAGAGGGCACGGAGACGAAAGAACATCTTAAAAGCTAAGTAGCTAAGAGATCCTATACTCAAGTTGTATTGAAAATGTCGACGGTTGAGGCTGCAGAAGGGACTGATGAGGGGCAGACATTTGATCACAGCCGCTTGCCAGTCCCCATAACTTACTTCGGTATGAACTGTAGCGCTCAAACGAAGTATTAGTGGGTCACGTGACCCATATCCGAATCGAAATATTTCTGGGCGATTGTCCCAAAAAGGATCATGCGCTGACTAAGCATGATTAACCGTTCTTTAACGAGATGGTCTCTCGGCAGTGCAGCATCTCCTTCTCGTAAGTTTAATTTTGTCGTGTTCTCTTGAGGTACTTAGCTGGTTGCGTTCGCTCATTGGTTGACTTTCGTTCATTTCACATCACTGCGGCCTGCGGAGTGGATATTTGCTTTCGTGCTCTAAGCTCGACAAATTAGGAATTCATTTCCGTTTATCAGCTCAACAGCTTTTGCAGCTATGGACTACGCCGCAGGCAAGCAAAAACAAGAGCTGAGGGTTTGTTTCTCAATTTGCTTCCTGCCGTCTCCCACCATCGATCTCCTTCAGCAGCCGCCAACCCGAACGCTCGTGCCTTCCTTTTCAAAGCTTCAAGTCTTCAACGCTGCTGGCAGTCTGCTGCGTTGGATTCTACTAACAACTCTATCGATTACGCACTGCTTGGTTGTCGCTCAGTGTCGCTGCGATCTCCAAGAATATCGCTACAGATCTGATGAACCATTGTCAAGTTTCTTTCCATTACTCGTCGAACGGTCACTTTGTGGCTTCAATATTACCCATCTTTGTCATTCAACATTGCTCTACAGCTGTTCATACTCAACGCAATCGAATTGCACTCGAATCAAGCCTTGCCACTGCCTGCCCTCAACCCCAACAATCTTTTTTTGTTACATTTTTTCAACATGGATGGTCTGAGAATGCTGGCAAGCCTAATCAATCAACTCATTGAATATTTTCTGCCGTCCCGTCCCAGTTGATCAAATTCAAGGCACTTCATCAGAGCTCGAATGACCGCCGCGTCAATATGGTTCCGAAGATTTACAATGTTTGGGCCAACTAGGTCCTTGATGAGAACAACAAGCAACACAGTAGGTATTTGGATACAGAGATACTGGGAGACTTCTGACTCTTCATCACTAGATCCTTGAGCTGAATCAAAGCTGTCGTGGCTTCTGAGGTACGTCGCTGAAAAAGAAAAATCGATTGGCAGCTCGCTTTCCCGGTTCAGATTCCGGTAGTGCATTCCGAGTCCATCGGAGCGAAGTGCAGCTCGTTGTAAGGGCAACCTTTAGGACCCGAGATGTCTCGAGGGTCTAGCGAGGGAGAATCCAAAGTTAATTAAGAAGCTACTAAGAATACATCACACCGCACCTAGCGAGGGAGAATCCAAAGAGAAGAAAGGCTGAGGATTCCCACGCTAGGTGCAGTAAACATATAGTAACTAGTTCCCACAAGCTCGGAGCAATCGGCAATGATCCGGGCCAAGTCACATGCCTTACTCCACGATGACATAGGGCTTTGGGGATTTGACGGGAAAGTGGGAAATCTGCAGGAGGCCTGCGTCATAGGTGGCTGTGTAGTGCCAAAAGAGGGAGTTCCCCTGACATCATCCCCCCCTTGGAATGCGGCGCCTCGACGCATAGATCGCACCTGAGCTGGAGTTGACAAGCGGTCACGGAAGGGAAGGGAATCGAAGGCAGCAACAGCAATGGAGCGAGGTTTGGAAGGGTATTTGCGGTAGAAAGCAGCGACAGCGTCCGGGGCAAAGACATTAGAGTGCTTCACACCATTGATCATGGGACGGTCATAACCAAGGGGTGATCTGTCAAGCACCATCAAAGATGAGGCCTTGCAGTATGCTCGTGTTTGTCAAGGACGTTCAACCACTTGCGCTCACTTAGACGCGAGCTGCCCTCGCAAATTGAAGTATTTGGATGCTCCCTTATGCTTCTGGGTACATTTATAGGGATATAGTGTCACCTTGAAATTTCTTCCGGGCCCATTCTTTTTCAAGTGTGTTATGTAAGTCAGACCCACCACACCACAAAACATCCTCTGTGGCCCGTTTTTTTGCGCTCTTTTTAGTGGTCATATTATAATATGGCTCAATAACACTCGACTTGACATATTTCAGCTCAATAAACCCCCCGTAGAATATACAGGGAGGATGGACGGTGAGATCAACGCCCATCATAAACACGAGCATACTGCAAGGCCTCATCTTTGATGGCGCTTGACAGATCACCCCTTGGTCATAACCCTTCCAGCGAACAAAGTACCATAGACTTCCCGTAGCGGATCTTGGCATCCAATATCTCCTCGACCTCCCATTGCTTGTCGCCAGGAACGTCAAGGACTGGTGGCGGCTCTTCGTGTCTGGGGCGAGTGGGGAATGGATCGGCTTCCACAAGCTGAAGTTTCACGACAGGGAAGACAGGGTGGAGGGCAGAGTACCGGGGCGGCAGCTCCAGTTTGAAGGCACCATTACCGACGACCTTCAGAACCTTGAAGGGGCCGATACGCCGGTGGGAGAATTTCACCGAAGGGCGGGTGGTGCGGATATCTGAAGCATCAACCCACACCCGGTCACCAACCTTGATGTCTGGAGCTGGTGTCCGCCGGCGGTCATAGTACTGCTTGTACTCTGCTTTGGCCTTGACAAGTGCTGCCTTCGCCTCGGAAACCCCTGATGCAATCCGATCGTGGAACTCGTTCACAGCCTCCAACCTAGAGCGTGCAGCGTGGGGGCTCAAAGCCCATCCGTGGAAGCCGACCAGTGTCCGTCATGAATGGTACCTGCTGCGTGGAGGAGTGCATGTGGTTGTTGTACGCAAACTCCGCTGCAGGTAGCAGCTCATCCCAGTCGTCCTGCTTGTAATTGGTGAAGAGTCGGACGTACTGCTCGATTTCCTGGTTAACACGCTCCGTTTGGCCATCGGTCTGCGGGTGGTAGGCCGTAGAAGTGGCTGGGGTGACCCCAACGAGGCGCCAAAGCTCGCGCGTGAACTCTGCGATGAACTGGGTGCCACGATCCGAGATGTACTTCTCTGGCAGGCCATGGTGGCGCCAGACGTTCCGGTAGTACAGCCGAGCAGCACCAACCGCGTCGATGGTGGTGTGACACTCCATGAAGTGCGCTCTCTTCCCAAGGGCACAGACAACGACCATGACTGCATCGTATCCATGGGCCTCGGGAAGCTCGACGATAAAGTCGACCGACACGGTGTGCCAGCGCTCTTCTGGGATCTCTGTGGGGTGGAGCTCACCAATCGGCAGTTGACGAAGCGCCTTGGTGCGGCAGCACAAGTCACAAGTCGCGACATACCGACCGACATGGCGCGACAGCTGGGGCCACCAGTAGTTCCGAGACACGAGCTCCAGGGTCTTGAAACGACCAGCATGGCCTGCAACGCGCGTGTCATGGTGCTGCTCCAGGATGCGTCGGCGGAGGTCCTTGTCTCGGGGGACGACAATCTTCCCCCGGAAGTAAAGGAGTCCACCTTCAATACGCCATTCCGAAGACCGGGCGGACCGCACACCTCGGGCCTTGAGGAGTTCCTTCGCAGTCAGGGCAATGGGCTCTTCAAGGTCGGGGTCTCCAGCAAGCGCATCACGAATGTCGCGCAGGAGGGGAGCCTCAGGGCCAGCAATAACCAGGGCCTCGGTGGCCCGAACGTGGAACAGCTCGGGTCGAAGCAGGGTAACGTCCTGGTTATCGTCCTGCACTCCATGGTCCGGTCTCCGAGAAAGCGCGTCGGGGCGACCCATGAGGCGACCCGGTTGGTGGTGCAGCGAGAAGTCGAAACGGGAGAGGTAGAGAGACCACCGAGCTTGGCGACGGTTGAGCTTCTGGGCCTTCCGGAAATATTCCAGGTTTTTGTGGTCCGTCCAGATCTCAACTGGGTGCTGCGCGCCCTCAAGGAAGTGGCGCCACTCCTCAAGGGCTCGCACGATCGCAAGCATCTCCTTGTCGTGAATCTCGTAATTCCGCTGCACCTCGTTCAGGCTTTTGGAGTAGAACGCAACCGGATGCCACTTGCCATCGTCACCCTGCTGGGAGAGGACGGTACCGGTGGCATAGTCAGAGCTGTCAGCCTCGAGCCGGTACGGGCGTTCGGGGTTTGGGAGAACCAGAACGGGGTCCCGAGTCACCCGCCGCTTGAGCTCGTCAAAGGCAGCTTGCTCTTCAGGCCCCCAGGTCCAGGCAATGCCCTTCTTGGTGAGTCTGAAGAGGGCTTGAGCAACGTCTGAGAAGCCCGCAATGAACCGGCGGTAGAAGTTTGTGAAGCCAAGGAACTGCTGCACATCCTTCTTATTCTCAGGCGCTGGCCAAGCTGCCACTCCTGCAACCTTTACAGGGTCCATCTCGACGTGGTTGTGGGAGATAATCACGCCGAGGTACTCAATGGAGGTCCGCTCAAACTCACACTTCTCGGCTCGAAGGTAAAGCTTGTTTGCGCGAAGCCTCCGCAGGACCTCTCGGACGATCTCTCGATGCCGACGGATGTCTGAGTGGGCAATGAGGATATCGTCGAGGTAGACCATGACGTCGCCAGAGAGGATAAGATTCTGGAAGATGTCATTCATCATGGTCTGGAAGGTTGCAGGGGAGTTGGTCAGACCGAAGTACATGACCAGCGGCTCAAACAGTCCCCGGTTGGTCCGGAACGCTGCCTTCCACTCGTCGCCTTCACGGATTCGAACGTTGTTAAAGCTCCATCGGACATCGAGCTTCGTGAAGTACCGGGCTCCCCTGAGTCGGTTGATGAGGTCGTTGATTAAGGGGAGCGGGTAACGATTCTTCACGGTCATAGCGTTTAAAGCTCGATAGTCCTGTATGAACCAAAGTCCGCCGTCCTTCTTCTTGACGAAGAAGACGGGTGAGGCCATAGGTGATTTTGACGGTCGAATCCGGCCAGTGCCAAGTCCCTCCTCGATGAAGGCATCAAGTTCCTTCTGTTCGAGAGGCGAGATTGGGTAGACCTTGCAGTTCGTGGGTTTAGAGTCCGGCACGAGCTCAATGGCATGGTCCCAGGATCGGCGTTCAGGCAGCGAGTCAAAGGACTCCTTGTTGAAAACATCGTCAAACTCTCGGGCCCATTCGGGAACGTCCGAGCGCGCCGGGGCTGAGTTTTTGGCGTATGCCTCAGCCAGGCGCTGGGAGACGGTGCTTCCAGCACGGATATCCTCAGAAGGCAGGAACTGGGTGTAGAACACCCGGTCTCCCGGCTCAAGGGGGTCATCCACTTCATCCGCATCATCCACTTCATCCACATCATCCTCGTCATCATCCTCGTAGTCCGGGAACAGCTCTGGCAGGTCATCGTATTCATCTTCGCCTAAGTCTATGGCGCAGATGGATGGAAGGGGACCAAGTCGGAGCTGCCGGAGGATCTCAGCGGCCAGGCGGGACTCTCGGCGTGCAGCGCGAGCCTCCAGGCGAACCTCGGTGCGGCACGTAGAGCACTCGCTGGGGCATCTGCTCATCTTGACCTCTCGGGTGTCCCAGTCAATCTCCGGGTTATGCTTCCGGAGCCAGGAGTAGCCGAGGATGAGCTTCTGCTTCCCAAGACGGGTAACAGCGAGCTGCATGCGCTCAGAGTGACCACGATACTGCAGCACGACGTCAGCCACCTCGCGGATCGCACCAGCCTCATTTGGCCAGCCATCCACATTGAAAACTGGAATGGGCTGTGCAAGGCGGCGGAGGGGGAGGCCAGACTTGTCAGAATATAAACCGAGGTGGCTGAAAGCCAGTAGAGCTCTATCAGAACAAGAGCTGCTGGAGTGCAGGTGCAGGAGCACACGGAGGGGCACAAGAGTCTCAGAGATGAGGGTAAAGAGTAAGAATGATTGATTATGGACTGTACTCAACTACGAGAAGTATATAAATGTAGATAGGTATCAATGGATAAGAAATGTCCGAAGTCGGAATGATGCGAACCAACAAATTCATATCCTGACACTCCCACCTTCGCAAAGAACGAGATATAGCCTACAAAGGAATAAAAGCAACAATAACGAATGTGCGAGAGCTCCCACCGAATAGCGCATTCAGAAGACACAAAGAACTATAGCAGTCATACCAAAACAAACACCAAGGCAGCGCAAACTGCAATCAAGACAATGGCTACAGTCCCCGTCACCGAATGTTGAAAAGACAGTTGCGCTACAATGGAGAAGTTGGCGAGAACAAGTGTTGTTTCCGCAACTTGGCTATAATTGGTCGTCCGCATGTGCGATCCAAGTGGAAGCCCATAAGCCTTCACTTGATGATAACCAGATCCTGCGCGTATACATAGCAGCGCACTGGCCATTAGATACCTAGAAAATACCAGCGAAAATGGCTCCACTATCCAAGTGAACAATAAAATCTGGATGTGATACACTGTGTGCGCAAGGACAGCACAGCAGTTGGAGCAGCAATGTTGGCTCCCACCTATCCCAAGAGACCGCAGCATACAGTGCAGCGATTAGGAATAGAAGTTGGTGGTGTGTTCTGCCGAACGGTAAGGGTCGTAATCTGTGATGGAAGAAAGAGGTCGGCAGAATGAATATGGAAGCTCATGCTGGTAGGAATTGTCGTGCAAGGGGAAGTGAACCGACAATGGCTGTAGACGCCGTTGTAATCCATGGAACAGCAGGACAATTGAGGTAAATAATAACCTCCTCGAGGGTGAAAATGCTAGGGATGATGGAAGGATCATGAAAGGAAAAAATTCCTTTCAATAGTGAGGATCCGGAGAGAGGTCGAAGCTGCACACAGTGTGGGAGAACTGAGCATAGTGTGTGGGAAAGAACTCTCGGACAGTCATCGGGTTGAGTAGGTCATGTGCATAGGCACTTGACATCCATGAGAGATCTCTACAGCAGTGTGAGAACCAGTAGATGCTGTAGAGATAAGAGTGTCGAGGCTGCAGTGTAAGGGAGGCTTGAGAGGATGACCTAGGAAGAGCAGCAAAGATTCGAGGTGGATGTGAGGATGGCATAGATCAGGTTGAGCAGTGGAAGTAACGAGTGGATGGTAAGATCCCGGAGGCACGCTGGAGCAAGCCGCTCTCGCATCAAGCTCAGGCGCTAGGGCGCGGGGCCCATAACCTGTCAGAATATAAACCGAGGTGGCTGAAAGCCAGTAGAGCTCTATCAGAACAAGAGCTGCTGGAGTGCAGGTGCAGGAGCACACGGAGGGGCACAAGAGTCTCAGAGATGAGGGTAAAGAGTAAGAATGATTGATTATGGACTGTACTCAACTACGAGAAGTATATAAATGTAGATAGGTATCAATGGATAAGAAATGTCCGAAGTCGGAATGATGCGAACCAACAAATTCATATCCTGACAAGACTTAGCTGCGAACTCAGAGTCAATGAAGTCTGAGGTGGCACCACAGTCAACGAGACCTTCGAGGGAAAGCTTGGTGGCGTCCTGGACTGCCTGAATCTCAAGGGGGAGATGCAGGGAGTTGGCACCGGGTGCAGCAGCAACAGTATAGCGCTGAGGAAGTCTACGTTCCCAAGGCTTTCGCCGGATGCGTGGGGAACGGAGGGGAGCAGGGGGTACGTCTTTCATTTCGGCAGGTTCAACAGATGTAACATTGGCAGACTCATCATACAAACATGCGAAACGATTAGGGGACGCGATCGAGGGCGTACCGCTCACTCGTCGCGTGGGAGAAAACCCTGCTCTTCCTCGGCGACTACAGACTCCGGCTCAGGGAGCGAGTCGGTGGTGGCAACCCGAGCCACCAGTTCGGAGAGGAGCTCGGACCCAAGCTGACGTATGACCTCGTCAAGGACATCAGCGGCTCGGACGTCAGCCGGGGTGGGGCAATCCCGGGCCAGGTGTGGACCGCCGCATCGGTAGCAGCCACGGGGAGGTCCTCTCCCGGAGCGCGTGCGATCAACGTCCATGGGGACTACCAGCGGAGGAGCAGGAGCTGGCATGGCCCGAGGAGGAGGCGTAGGAACAACAGGGAAGACACCTGCTGGACGTGAGCGAGCGGCTGGCGGAGCTGAGGGGGTTTTCGGGAGAAGCCCAGCAGCACGAGCCCGCACGTGCGATTCGTACTGGCGGTACGCTCGGGTCCGCCAAGCCATGTAGTCGCGGAGGTCTGGGGGGTCGCTGGACGAGGTGATGGCCGCATTGATGGCAGGGTCAAGGCCAGAGCGGAACTTGGTGACCTTGACCAACGGGTCAGCAAACCCAGCAAGGTCGAAGAGGTCTTCAAAGTCATCAGTGTACTTGAAGACATCCCGGGAGCCCATATAGTATGCCCTAGACTCGAGTTTGTGTAGGGCGTGGTCCTGCTCATTCTCCTCGACAAAGCGTGAGCAGAACTCCTTGGTGAAGGCGTCCCAGGTGAGGAAGGGGAAAGGGGTTTTGATGGACATGCGCTCAGCCCATTTTTGCGCAGAGTCTTTGGACATAAAGGACATGGTGAAACGCACTGCCTTTTCCTCGGACATCTCGCCACCTTCGACAAACGCCTCCGGAACCAGTCGGATGTAAGTCCGAGCTAGTCTCTTGTAAACAGACGCTACAACAAAATATATCCTCGTACCTGCGGTTTGTTGTAGTCTGTCAAGTTGCTGTCATCGGCGATTGGAGGTGAGCCAAATGCCGTAATGATTTTAATCAAGTCGAATCAATCGCGTCGTTGTGCATTCTGCTACGTGTTTTTAGTTACTCTGCTGTGCGGGGTACCTTTGGCAACTCATTTCAATGATGTTACTCACTTGAATGGAAGGAAATGGCTGAAAATTGACGGAGATCGCAATTTGGTGGGTTGGCCGCCGGCCACCCGCGGTGTTGTGAATTCCTGTCGCACTGAGTGAGATAACTCACTCAAACTTTATATACCTGCTCGACTATGTTAATTTGAGCGTCGTGTCCCAAAATTTAGGCAATTGACGGGGGCACAGTGGTAGTATAAGGTGAATAGCGGGTGGGAACTATTTCCCAATTCGTACATTACGGCATTATGCCCACCTCCGTGCATCACCCCCGTGGCAAAATACAGACTAAGTCCGAGCTGAGTGAAGGAAGGCCCGGCCAGCCGAGCGGTCGCCGTCAAAGACGAAAGGGGGGTTCGGTCGAAGGACCGTTTTTGCTGCCGGGGTGAGGTTGGCAAAGAGTCCTGGACTCTCGGCCGGAGGCTCTGGAGGAGCGGCAGGGGTCGGAGCAGTAGTAGTGGAAGGATTGGCAGCAGTTTGAAAAAGCTCGACCAGACGGTCAACAGTCCTCTCGAGCCTATCCATCCGCTCGGCGGCGGCTGCAGCAGCGGCGGCAGAGTCGGTCATGGTGGGTTCTAGAGAGGGGGAGGAGGGGGCAAGATTCGCGGTTTGCGCGTCCGAGACAGCAGAGGAGGAGTCCGACGAAGCGTCTGAAAAATCGCCAAAGCGCGCAATCTTGACCAGTTAATCCCTTGGAGCCTTTCTTCTGCTGTAAGGGCAACCTTTAGGACCCGAGATGTCTCGAGGGTCTAGCGAGGGAGAATCCAAAGTTAATTAAGAAGCTACTAAGAATACATCACACCGCACCTAGCGAGGGAGAATCCAAAGAGAAGAAAGGCTGAGGATTCCCACGCTAGGTGCAGTAAACATATAGTAACTAGTTCCCACAAGCTCGGAGCAATCGGCAATGATCCCGGGCCAAGTCACATGCCTTACTCCACGATGACATAGGGCTTTGGGGATTTGACGGGAAAGTGGGAAATCTGCAGGAGGCCTGCGTCATAGGTGGCTGTGTAGTGCCAAAAGAGGGAGTTCCCCTGACACTCGTGCACTCTGTATTCTTCCACTAGTGTTGTTATCGATATTGACTTCAAACTAACATACAGAGAGCAGCGGGACGTAGAACTCAAGCGAGTCCGCCATTTATGTTCAATGTCCATGCCCCGCGGGTGCCGGAGCGAAGCGGAGGCGTATCTTGTCCGTCTTAATTTCATGTCGATGTCTGATCGATGCCTCTACTTTCTCTTCTACTCGCTCGCTCGCCGCAAAATAAGGTGTCTCTGGTGTTGGTGTTGTTAAACATTATACAAGGTGGATATATGAAATGTAAGGTATAACTAATGTGAAATAAATTGATTATGCATACTAGTAGTATTCTTCCTCCGAATCATATCCACTGTCCTCCGACTCTGTGTCTCCCAGATCTTGAGCTGTAATCAGTTCTTCCGGCTCCTGGTCTTCGTCTGGCATCTCTGGTGTCTCCGGGTTAACTCCGCGCTGGATCCGAAAGTCTCTGGGCAGCCCTGCTTCAAGATAGCGCCGGCGTTCCACGGCTTCTCTCCACAATTTAACTGTGTTCTCGCGATTTCCTCGAGCGCCCTTCTTCGGAACGAGAGTTTTCTTTGGGTCGAGATCTTGAGGACCGTAGCGCGCGTGCCAATCCAGCTGGGCATCGATGAGTGGCACCGATAAGTAACCCGGTGCTCGCAAAGGCAAATTTGCGGAATAGACCTCGGTCATGGTTAGGATGGCAATGACTCTGTCGATAGCGTCAGAGGCAGCCTTTGTCTTTTCGCCACGACGTCTAGTCTTCTCGATCTGTGCTTCGGCTTTCTCCTTCCTGTGCTGAGCCAACGAGATCTTCTGCTGCCGATTGCCGCCAGATTCATCTTGTTCTCGAGTTGCTTGAGGTGATCTGATGTTCTGTTGAACTTGTACTCCGTCAACGCCCCTTGGCCTCCCCCACCTCTTACATATGACGTAACAAATTTCCTTTTTTGGTCAACTGATCCGAAAGTGATTTTGGCGATGAATGGCGAACGACCTACTTATACCTATTTTATAGAAAAGGCTTTTTGGATGTAGTATGTATCATAAGTGCTTTAGCTAGTTCTGTATGAAGGTGGCTTTTCTTAAGGAATTTTCTCTCAATAAAGAAACTTGAATTTGAATATATTTAATCAGTTGTAGGCATGGAGAATTTGTGGACATCTTGAGTTGCTGGGGGGAACAATGTTCCCCCCAGCCCCCCCTCCTTTGGTCTGCCGGCACATTAGAGGAGAGATAGATTTTTTTTTGGCTTTTGTATCGTTGATTTCAATGTTTAATACAATATTGATGGAAAATCTAGCGCGGAGGAGACCCCCGCGGACCCCCCTTTAACGCTCGCCGCTTGGCCCACTGCGTGGTGCTAGCGCTCGCCGCTAGGGCCCACTGCGTGGAGCTTATACATATTTTTCGCGCGGTGGAGCGGTGATGAAAAAAAGACGGGTACAAGCAAAACGAAAACGTCAACGCGGGCTTCGAACTCCAGACCTCATCGCAAGCAATCATGGCGACGAGATTGGCAACTAGTGCTGCCGGGAGCTGGAGTTACAGCCGTTTTGGAAACAATATACGGGTTTTGATTGAGTGGTGCTCGTTCGTTTGTGCTTACCTTTGTTTTGCTTCCCATCACCAGCTCCACTTCAGCCGAATTTGAGTCTTTGCTTCCGCCACCCAGAGAACACCGGAAAAAACAGGGGGTTAACGGAACTGAGGATTAAGACTCAGCTGCTACTTGCCCAGAGCTCGACACGGCCATGACTTGCGAGCAAGGGCAAAAACAAGGGACCAACGGCAATTGATGCGGTACGGCAACGCCCCACAGAGTGGTGCTCCCGGCTTTGCCGATGACAGAATGGTCAACAAACGTAAGCACAAACGAACGAGCACCACTCAATCAAAACCCGTATATTGTTTCCAAAACGGCTGTAGCTCCGAGCTGAGTTCAGCTCCAACTCGACCCGTTACCATAAACGGCACCTCGAGGTGATGCCAGCTCGCCTCGCCTCGGCCCCCAAAACAGGCACCGTGACACTTTTGACAGCGTCACTGAGTGACTGGCGCGTCTACCACAATCCTCGTCCTCCCGCTCACCGGCTAGCGTGTTCCTGCCGCGAACCAATCCTCCTATGCTTCACCTCAACCTCGCTTGGCGTCGACGTCACCGTCTGACTGCTACGCAGGACGCGATACGCCCCACACAGAGCTGGAAATAAGACGCAAAGGTGGCGCGTCGGGAGAGTGTGTTGGCGCACTCAGGGTCCAAGGTACGCGCAATAGATACCTCCAAAATGTTATATATATTGCCCCAATTATACTCCATCCCAACCCTCCCTCTTGTGAACTCCCATGGCCTCGCCGTCCTGCCAATGCGGCAACCCGCAGGCATGCACTTGCTACATCCAACCCGCACGTCAAAACAACTTCACAACGAATTCCTACCCCACCCCCAACGTCTTTGGCTCCTGGCCTGGCTCTCAGGCCCATGCCATGCCTCTCCCGCCTCAAGCTTTCATCTCCGGATCGCCGTATCCTCCACCACCACCTCCCGCCGCTTTCAGCCAGACTTACGGCTTTCAAAATACATACCCCGCCTCATTTAACACCGTGATCCCTCCCCCTTCCTCTGCGGCAACCCATGCACCATTTGTCGACGCGACTAACACGATTAATGCCGGCCTCGCTCCGCCGCAGCGCAAGAAGAAACGTAAAACCAATCCCAACGCTAACTCGGCAGCTACATCGCGTACCCGGCGCCGCATTGACTCTAATTCTACCTTAGAACCCGCGGTTTATGGGGTGGGTCCGTCTAACGCAAACGTAGCGGCAGCAGCTGCAGCCTCTGAATCTGTTTCCCATCCCTCGATCCCTCACCCCAACTTCGGCTCCCTAGTCAACAAAGCTTCGGCATCCGCAGACGATGCCACGGATGTCTGGTATTTCGTTCGAGGTGTTCACGGCGCTTCCGCGCCAACCGTCGCACCAGAACCTACGGAAATGAAGCAGGATCGACCGGATAAAAAGGTGTTTTCTCATTTATCGTGCCGCCTCTGTCCGTGAGTTTTCAGATGTATTTTATTTTGTGTGTCCTATCCGAACTAACCCCTTGTTCCGTTAGATTTCCAAAGTGGAAGGCGTGGAAGAATGGTCCCGGACAAACCAAGACCATTAGAAATCATCTCGAGGGGGAACATGGCAAAGTTTGGAAGGATATGGTCATCCTTAAGGGGCTTAAGAATTGGGAAAATCTTGCGAAGGCGCCGCAGGTTGCGGGAGAACGGGAGAAATTCTCCCTCCCCGGATTCTACGAAAGACTGGTTAAATGGATCGCCGTTGATGATCAGGTAAGTGCAATCCCATCTTCGCCTCTTCCATGTTCTGATATATGTGCTTTCAGTCCATAGACGTGGTGGATTGTCCGGAGCTCCGGGATCTCCTCCTTTTTATTGGGACTCAACTGGAGGACAAGGACATACCACATCGTACGAAGTTATCCGAGATGATCGTCAAACGGTTCCAGGCTGAATATCAGCTGATGATTCATGAAATTCAGGTACTGCGCATCTTGTTTGCACAAAGTAAGTCGCATCGAGTCGTGAATTGAATAGCCTACTAACGATCACTCAGGTTGGTATGATTACATGCGACAATGCTAGCAATAATAACACATGCATGGTGTATATTGCGCAAGAGCTCGCCGTACTCGGGATCCCTTTCGATGCGGAAGGGAACAGAATTCGGTGAGTTTCGATGATTTATTACCGAGTCCGACGGCTAAAGGCATTCAGATGTTTTCCACATGTCGTTAATATTGCCGTCAAAGCCGCTCTCGCAACACTTCCCGAATTACCTTCTCCTCAAGCTGGTATCGATTTGGACAACTACGGCACGCCGATTCCCGAGGCGCTGAAGCAGGATGTCGGGTATTGGGAGGCGCTGAGAAAGAACCCTGTCAAACAAACACGAACACTCGTTACATCGTGCCGGGCATCTGGTCAACGACGGGATAATTTCAAGGAGACAATCGAACGTGGCAATGAGGAGGGCGGCTTCGGCGAACCTGCCTTAAGGCTGCGTGTCATACAGCTCTTGCAAGATGTCGACACGCGTTGGTCGGCCACGTTTTTGATGATAGACCGGTACCTTGAGCAAGATTTGGTTTGTTCCATTGTTTTTTTCTTGCTGGTAGGGATTGAATTTGACTTGCAATTTCGTTCAGGCTGTTGAGGCATTTCTCGACGACCCAATGCAAGTCGAGATTTCAGATGACCGACTCGATCCGATCGCCAAGACTGTGCTCGTCGACATTCGGCGCTTTTTACAGGTCCCACATCTTGTCCAGGAGATAGTATCTGCGGAGAAAGCGCCTACCCTGTCCTATGTGCTCCCACTCTATGAGCAGCTCATTGCCGCACTCAAGCTTCTTGCTCGAGAGCTCCCGAAAATCAGTCTCGGTATTAACGCCGCTGTCGATAAATTCACTGAATACCTCGGGATGTCTCGGCGCACTCGAATTTACGCGCTGGCCATGGGTAAACACTTCGCCCTTCGTCACCTCATTCGCTTCAACCACTCATATTGTTTCTCAGTTTTAAATCCGACAACAAAACTTCAATGGCTCAGGGATAACTGGTCCCCGTCAGATGCGGAGGAAGCCAGAACTTGGATACGTGCAGCAGTGCGTCCCAAATCTTCCCATTATTGCGCTACTGACAAATCACTCGAAGATGCTGGAGTATCGCCGAGAGTTCCGCACTAACCAGAACTCTGCAAGCACTGCCCAGATTCCTTTAACTGCCAGTCGCCGCGCTGTTCACACGCCGTCTTCGTCCCACGCCGCTCGTGCACAGAAATCTGGTTTTGCAAAACTGGGTGCTCTTGTAAAAGAGCTCTCTGCTTCCGACATTGAATCTCCACCAAGCAGTCAAGATTCACAGCCGCTTTCGGAGGAAGAGCAAGCCGAGGCGGAGCGCCGGGCGGCTGCCGAAGATGAGCAGATTGTCGACACGGAGCTGAATGAATATGAGAGGGAGGGCCTTCTGGGTGGATCGGATCCAGAATATGAGGACCTCGACCTGCTTCGCTACTGGGAGGTGAGTTTCGAGTATTCTTTGTGATTGTGTTGGTTTCTAAATTGTTACAGGCTCGCCAGTATCGGTTCCGGCACCTATTTCGCGTGGCGGTCGATGTATTGCCTGTTCAGGCTTCAGCGGTACCATGCGAGCGTGTTTTCTCTTCCAGCAAGGACACAGATGCCTCCCTACGCAACAGTCTCTCCCCCGAGATGATGGAAATGCTCCAGATTCTCAAATTTATTTATCGACAGGATCGCATCAAATTTTGCGACGAGTTAGTCGTAACCGAGGAAGATCTGTCTGTTGTTGATATTGACCCTGATGTAGCAGAAAGGTTGATTGCGGCAGGGCGTACTCAAGAGCTCAAGGATCTTATAGAATCTTCCTGGGCTTCGCCCGTTTGATTTTTGTGTTGTATTCACTTGTATAATCATTGTGCTTTGTATTTTTCCATAATTTACTCATAAACTGTATAGTCTTTTATTGTACATATGTTCATTATACTTTTTGGAGAATTGTACCACATTTTTGAGGTGCATACGAGGTCAAAACAATGCAATGTAGCTCGAAACGAGGAGACGGGGGACCGTGGGACGGAAACTTCCGTTTATGGATGTCAGCTCCAAGCTGCCTCGGCCCAACTCCGAGCTCGAGCGAGCTGATGGGCAATCACCTCGAGCTCAGCTCCAACTCAGCTCCCGGCAGCACTATTGGCAACACAAAACCACTCTACTATAGTGAGGACACCAGGTGCAAAACTGATGGCAATACATCACGTCCTTTCTCGTCCCAAAGAGGAAATGATTTCCTAAATAGGCAACGTCAGAGGTGGGGGAGGCGTAGGCCAGCTTACTCCGTATTGACAAAAGTAACCGTTAATCCGACGATTGCCGACCACGTGATATTTCTCCAAGACTTCGAGTTTGAAAAATACGTCGGGATATTCCTTAAACCTACACAAGTTGTTGTGGGCAACCTCTCTTCCTGAGGCTCTTCAGAGCCAGCACAATTTTGGCAATAGCTTGAAATTCACCTGTGTCTTTCAACTTCTGCTCATTGTTCAACGGAAATCTTAGCAACTGCGGTTCCAGACCACTTTCGGCTACCTCTAGCTTGCACATGTGATCTATTCAAATATTTTTGCACACTTGCTTTGTCTAGTAAGGTGGTAAACAACAAGTCTACAATCTGGAAAACTCTTCGGCCCCTTGACCAAACATGGGGGATTAAGGAAGCCATGGAGGCCTACTTGTACTATTCCAACCGGTTGTTCACTGGGTGTTACGAGGACTCCTGATAATCCCTTTGGAGGCTAGGTTATGGAAACCCGGAGCACCACGCTGATGGTGATGTGATCCCATCATATATTGTGTGATCTCCGCCTGCGGCATATCACTATGACTTGTATATACCCGGAACACCCCCCTCAACCAACTTCGGCGCAACTTTGTTGAGGGTGTTATGGGTTTAGTACGCTTACTTTTGCGGCAAGGCTACAGTTGATTTCGACCTTTTAATCTGTCATCAATTTTCCAGATAGGTAGCCGAGTGGCTGTACGAGGTCACCTTGCAGACAAACCCAGCGCCGATTTGCCATGAGGATCATATGGCCCCGCTTATTGGGATAAGTATGTTCCTACTGTAGTCATAAACAATATTTGTTACCTCAAACACTCTTAATACCCATCGGGATGCAAAGCAATTGATGACGGGCATCGCCCTTGCCGAAAACGGCAGCTTTGTATTTGTTTGGTTCGCAGAGGTGCTTGGTTCCAACTTTGTAAAGGTTTCAGCGCCTGAAAAACAGACTGTTTCTCTTAGTATCACTGAGAAAATATCTTCGTAAGAGGCATAAAAATAAAAGTTATCCCTTTTGGTACACCCTCCCTAAAATTCCATGTCAAACCTGCTGCATTTTTCAACCCTACACCACTTCAAGAGAAATGCAAAGGAATTTTATAAATCCAAGGGATAACCTCTGAGGATGCTCATTACAGAAGTATTTTTCTCCGCAAAGTTGAAAGGTTACCGTGTGTTTTGAATAAACGATGGATTTTATACTGGCAACCCTTGAAACGCGTGAGGTCACAGATGTCACACTTGTGATCTTTCTGTGCGACGCGTCTCTCCTCATCGGCTGCACTCTCATACTGCGCTCTGTCAACGTTTCCTGCTTCGCTGCTCTTGCTTTGATGTTCCTGCACAATGCCCCCACCCTCCAGAGGTCAAAAGGCGGCTAAACAATGTATCAATAACCGCACTGATCCTCACCCCCTCTCACCCCGCCCCGTCCGCCGAAGACGTGGAAAACGTTGACCCGATTCAGGATGCCGTTCCCATGGAAGATACTACAAATCGGCCGAAGAAGAAGGCGAATCTGCGGACGCAGCTGGCCGAAAAGGATGCACAAATCCATCATTTAGAAGCGACGATCTCCCAGCTCTCGGCTGATCTGCAACAGCTCCGTTCTGACTTCCACCACCTTGCCAATGAAAATACTGTTCTCCGAACCAAAACAGATGCCCTTTCTGCTACCAACCGCTCTCTGACGTCTCTCAAGCGTAAAGCAGATACTAGTTGTCGGGAGGAACTAACCCGGCGCCGGAAACGAGTGAAGCGCCTCGAAAACACTCTTAGCACGACTACAAAAACTCACGCGTCTTCGCTAAACAACCTACAAATCACCCTCGACTTGAATACCTCTCGCATCTCTTCTCTCGAAATCGCTCTCGCTGCTGCTCATAAAGATCTCGGCTCTCGTGATGCTCTCGTTACTTCGCTACGCTCAACAATTCAGGAGAAACAAATGACTTTAACCTCCACCCGTAACCGACTCTATGCCGCTCAAAAGCAGGCTTCTCGTGCTCAATCCTCACTCGAAGACATTAACGGAGAATACAAGAAGCTGCTGAACTGGGATCCGATGGACGGCGCGGAATATTCGGCAGAGGCGCGCAAGCTGATGCGCGACTTGACTCTAGCTGGATGTGCAGCCGGAAAGGTGGAGGTTGCTGTGCGGGCTTGTGCGGAGGCCTTTGGAATAACGATTCGTCGGAGCCGGCTGATGAGCCGCCGTACCGTTGGGAGAGCAATTGACGAAGGTGGAAAGTACGGAGAGCTTCAATTGGCTGAAGAGATTCTTAACGCACCAGGTACGAATCATGACATTCATCGATGCTTGTATTACTCAATTGTTTACAGGTTTTGTTGAAAGCTCAGACGGCACTTCATTCCGTGGAGTCAACGTTGAAAGTCGGCACATCACTCTCGCTGTTCCATCATACGCTCCTGGTGTAGACGACAACGACAAATCGACCTGGACTTACCATACTCGATTTTGGGAAGTCGCCCCCGCTCTCGATCACACCTCCAAACGGCAATTTGAAGGCACTCTCGAGGCGGCTTCCACAATGGGTGCAACTTACTCCAATAGTCCACTCGCAGCCCAGGCGGGACGGCTGATGGATTCCGACGAGTATTTCCGAAAGAAATTAGGCGAAGGAAGGGATCATGCGGCAGATGGGAAGAAGGCTTTTAGCTACTCGGATGAACACAAGACCAGCATCATCATACGGGACCTTGGGCAAAGCGCCATGGACGACGAGGATCTACTCACAGGCGACATTCTCACCATGTCGCGCTTGACGGATGATGATTTACAAGAGGTCGGAAAAATCTCTGCCGAAGAATTGGCGTCCTTGTGAGTGGTCTTTCACTGCTCCCTCCTTTCCATTCTTCTTCAGTTGGGAATAGACCAAGCGCCAAGCGAAGCGAGCTCATTGGGAAGGCTCTAGAAATCAATCTTGGGAAGGAGCGGTTTGATTTGTTGCCTGCCGACCAGCGCAAGAACCTCATCACCCATTTCTTTGGTGGCTGTTGCATGCACAAGGACGCCAATGTCCTCAAAATCGCCTATGCAGCGGTCCAGCGCTTGTATGAAACCCACAACCTTCCCTCTCCCGTCATTCTTGCTAATCGCGCCAACTCCGCAACAATCGCCCTCGCTTCAGCCGACAGTGCAGCTGCCCAGAATGCCGTCGAGGACAGCTCAGCCGGTGCTATCAAGCTCTTGCAGCTGATGGGTGCCTTGTTTCGTCACAAGGATCGTGTCCGAGGCTACCAGGACCGTTCTGCTCTCTTTGTTCGGCAACAGAAACTCGAAATGTTCAATATCAAACGATCTCCAAAATTTCCGGATATCTCGAACACACGATACGGATGCTACACCCATGGTGCCGTAGAGGTGGTGTGTTTTCACAGCATTTACTATGAGCTCATCACTAATGCAATTGACGCCAAAACAAAATCCGGCACGGCCAATCACGTTGAAAAGAATATATTGAAGGGTCTTGACTGTAAGGCAACGATGACGGAGCTCGTCGCTTTGGCTTTATACGGTGTCTCTGTCTCTTGGCCATATATGGCACAAGTTCGCGGTCACCATGGAACGATCGTCAATCTACTCTCGCTTACCCCGCTTCATCGCAAGCTGCCGACATTCTGCTCTCACATTGCCGCAAACCCTCTTATATTCTTCGACTCGTCAACACCCTCGGATCAACTGACTATCGACGGCAAACCTTTTATGAACGACCGCCTCTTGGACGCCATTTCTATCATCCGCGGCGATCTTCCCAACCTTGCCCTTGTTATCTCTACTCTCTTCTCCGGCTCTGACGGCGGCTGGGTTCACTTCACACCGGAATTTCACGTTGGTGGAACAATCGACCAGCTCACTCCAGAGCAACGCCAAAATCTTGTTGTACCTGCCACCAATGATCCCAACGAGGGCGCACTCGGCTCGTATACCACCAACATGGGATATCGGCCAAACAGCACTCCTCGCTCCTTCACTAGTCGCACTCGCATCGCCCGGAACAATACTGAGGCGTTCATCAAGAAACATTATGACGCTTCTATCCAGAAATACGTGATGAGAGAGGTCAGGAAGGATGGTGCGAGTGGTGCTGCCGCCAAATTTCGTAAAGCTTTGACTGCACTTCAGCGGGAGAAGGCGGAGGAGGGGAGGAAGCGACAACAAAAGTCGGCAGCAAAGAAGACAGCAAAGGCGGCGTACCTGGCAGCGACAGCCCTCGAGCTCGACATTCGCAAAATCAATGTGATGATTTCAGCACAACTTAAAGACCAATTGGCGGTGTACCGGGACCGATTAACAGACGCTGTTCTTGTCAAAATACCTTGGAAGGATATGTCGACTGTTGCAGTTCGACGTAAATTGGTTTTGGAAGCCCGAGAACGCGAACTTTCGAGGCGGTTTGTACTTTAACCTTCCTCATACAATGTTTTCTGATGCGCTTCAGTGCTCTGGCCCCCACTGCCGAGTCAGACGACTCGGATTTGGTGCCAATGAGGATGCTGAGTGGGAGGATGTTGTCGAGTAATTTATTTTATGATGGTGAAACAATTATTTTTACGGTTAAGCCAAGTAAATCGATGTATTTGAACCAACTTTTACAGCGAGAATGAGTTCAGAATGTTATCGTGGAACCCAGAAATCGAAGGAACATGGAAAACAGGTGTGGCAAGGGAGAGCAAACAAGAACAAACATGCCGTTTCGGTCAAGGGCAATGCCCGTCATCAAAGAGTACATACAGGATTAGTAGCATAGGCGTTCACCGAGCGCCTAAAGAGGCGTTGAGCGCCTACTCCTGACCCGAACGCCTATTGCGCGAGCAAACACCTACTTATGCATATGCGAAGGCAAGTTTGTTCCGAAGTACGAGATTATCGTTGTCGCCAATCAATATTCACGTATATTCCTTTCTTCCTCCCAACCCCCACCTCCGCAGCGCCCTCTCTCTCGCTCATCCACTTACCTTCCTCATCGACGCACCCATGCTCAACACGACCAAGGCCGAGTCCAACGACGTCGGGAGCCAAGCAAACAGCTTCCAAGTCGTCTCATCCGCGGTAAGCTTACCGCTCATTTCTGATTTTCCACTGAAAATTTGACGGACATCAGCGCAGGCGACTCGCAAAGATTCCGCGGCCTCTGTCGATGCCGGAGACGACGACGAAGGAAAGGTTTGGGTGCTCAAGAGGAGACGTCAGAAGAAGGGATGATCGGAATTTCCGAGGTGCGCATGCGGCATTTCTTTTTGAAAACAGGGCTCTCATTCCAAACAACATTAGTCGCACGGAATTATTCTGGATCCTTCAACGCCGCCTCTGACATTCGTTTCTTCGAGGATTGCAGTTTCAAGCATGCACCGGTGGGTTTCCGGGAGTGGGTTGTTGCTGGATGGAGTCCATCCGTTTCGCAATGTGCGTATCTGTTTTAATTGGCCCTTTTTCTCTGTCCCGCTGAATTTTGTGCTGCATGTACAGGGATAACTATAGGTCGTGTTATTATCAAATCGTACTTAAATTGAGACGGTTGGGGGCAGTAGTAAAAGTAGTGTAATAGTTTCTTGAGTTGGCGCTGTGTAGCAACTGTAGCGTCGCACAATTTTTAAAATACTGTATTCTTACAGTTTCAATCAATATAATAACCTCGAACTTGCACAAAAAATTCTCTGCCTCAAAGCACAGACCCTTCGAGTCGCCCGCTACACGGCATTGAGTGGGCATTACTTATTGTGTATTACGTACTGCGCGCCAAGAGGGCGCACGGCGGCGGCGGCGCTTTGCAAATGCCGAAGATTGCCGTCGGTAGCCACGCAGTAGGCGCTCGATGAGGGAATAGGCGTTGGATCGACGGAATAGGCGCTCGGCGCCATCAATAGGCGTTCGCGAGCGCCTATGCTACTAAAGTTGTCGTGCCTCGTCATCAAAGCAATGGGCTTTGGTCGGAAATGTGAAGTAAAACACGATCACATGACCGTATCAATTTCCTCTTCTTCTTCGTGTTTCTCTGCATTGGCAGCAGTCTGATATTTGTTTGATATATACACACAGAGCTTGAATCTAGACAAACGTTTCTTCGTGTTCTCAGCCAAAAACAGCGAGGTTTAGCTGAGAAATCTAACAAAATTCCTCGAACAAGCCCTCGAGCACAAATTTCTATTCTGTCAGCTTGAAACGAGACTTCAATGAATCCTAAATTACTATAGCATATAGTCTGATGAATGTAGTACTGGAGAATGCACAGAAAAATCGAACAGAGATTACAAGTAAACTACCAGTCATCTGCGGTGGTGTCCTGCTCCTGTTCATCATCAGAGAACCAGGCAAAGACTCCTTCGTTTCTATCGTTGTCTATGACTTGAGGCTCGTCATTGTCCAGCATCTCATCAAGCCGAGCTAATTGTTGTGTGTCTAATGAGATGTCAGTTGCTCCATTGCAAGCGGTATAAAAGAGACCATACCAAGACCCTTGCCATTATTCACTCCGCCCATATAGAAACCCCCTTGGTCTCCGATTACGTCGTCGTCGTTAGCAAGAGGTTGCAAGTTGGGCATGAGCTCAATATCACTTGCACAGTCTTCACGCGCCAATGTGAGAGCGTGACCCCAGCATTCATTGATTCATCAAGATTCTCTGGTATCCCGCGAACCGCGTCAAGCGCGTGGAATTTATCAAGAAGAGCGAGGTAAACATCCCAGCAACTCTGGCGCGTTATTTCTGGGCTGTTGATTTCTTCGTACATCCTTGCAATGATTACAGCGAAGGATGGAGGAACCAGTTGAAAGACCTCATGATCTCGAGGTGCCCATATCTCACGGACACGATCGATGTCAAGGGGTATTCAATCTTAAAATTTTCTATACAACGTCGGAAAAGTGATTTAAGACCCTTCTGACCCCTCCCTGGCTACGTAATGCTGATGGAAGCCTGCCTAATACAGTAATTTATTGACAGTTTTCTCACGATCCGAGGATACTTTTGCTCGAAAGTGCCTGGTTTGGGAATATTTTGCCGCAAAAAAAAACATAGCAAAATGATCCCTTGGTTTCTTGCGTCTTTCTGGCAGAAGATTTCCTGCATCTGGCTTGGGTCGGGGAACTCGCCGGACGGTTAGTATTATGTAATATATCTCATTTTTTCCTCTTTTTTTCCTTGACCCTCCCAAACGTGTTTTTGAAGCATTCTGCAACTTTGTCCAAAAAGTGAAATAAGAGGTCCGGGACCCACCCTCCCTGCCAAGGCGGTGTCTTGGCTTTTGCCGGTGAACACCCCTTGATCGATGTTCTCTTTTCGGACTTTGATCTTGATTTTTGTAAGTAAGGCATCTGAATTCGAGAACCGGAAGAGAATCAACGAACCTTGAAGTCTAAGACTCCGTAATCTTCAGGGTGCTCGAACATGTCGTTCGGAACACCAATGGGTAATACTTTGTTCTTATCAGCACGCTTCTTTGTGTTGTTGACCCTCTCGCGATAGGCGTCGAGCTCTTTCTGTAACCAAGGAATGAATACCCAACGGAATACCAGCCTTCAAAACATGAATAGAGATCTTGGCGCAAAGAAACGGGAACATACGCTTCAAGTAATACGTTCGGGTCATACCATCCATTGTTCACACCATGATCAAGAATATCTTCAAAACCAGGAGTAAACCGATGGTGAAGCTGTCGCCAGGAAATTTCTGGCGGCACATTCTTCTTCTCTCGCATCCAGCGGTGTTGCAAGGTGCCCTCGAGCGTTGGATCTTGCAAATGGCGAAGAAGAGTATGGCCGTTCGCCACGCCATTGCTTTCCGGTCCCGGGTCACTTTGTGAGATTAGAGGCATCACTGGAATGCAGTGAATCAAAATCAATGATAACAGAGAAATCGTTTTGATTAAGAGGGACTTTGCTTACCTCCAAGAGCTTCAACGACATCAAGATAATAGCTCAAAATGAGCCGTGGATTGCTATTAGTCCACCAGATGTTCACCCATTTAATTCGACCGATGAACGGGTCAATGCCGGTATGTAGAGCAAGTCCAAACTTATACTTCCATTTATCGTGTTGATCAATGGCCCACATGTCGTTGGCTCCTGCGGCCCAGAATCTCTTTCGTCGAAGTCGATTCTTGCGGCGTTCCTTCACCAATTCCGGCTCATAAATTCGGAAGTACTCAGTAACAGTGTTCCTGTTCAGGGCCGAATCAATAACCGAAATTCTTTGCAGTGGAAGAAATAACTTGCCGTGCGACGCTCATATTCTCCTCATGGAACAAAAGACTGACTATTTCTCGCGCCCCTGCTTTGGGATACTGTTTTCGAAGTCGAATCATCGCTGCTCGTATAGAGGTGGTGTCATGGTTCTGTTTCCGAGAGCGGTAGAGGCCGAGAGACTCTCTAACTTCTCGAAACCGTGTTATCCTGTGACGAAGAATTTCAGCCAGGACAGAGCCAAGACAGCGAAGACTGTAGATCAACTGTAGATCATTACCCTAGACCACTCGAAGTCTACGCTCATTTCACGGACGATGTCAGGGCTAATCGTCCTGTGGTCTGCGAGCGCTCCTCATGTGGTGTTGTCCTTCAACCTGGAGATCAAAATCGGCACTTGGTTAGAAATCAGAATCCGAATTTACCGGACCGAGTTGTATGCAGCGCTTGTTACAACTGGATTCTGGGCAAACCCGACACTCTTGGTGAGGAATCCTATCTATTGTGCATGGTTTCGGTCTGAGATTTGAATATTCAGTGCGTGGTGATATTTCTGAGCGAGCTGCGGCAGTACGTCGCCAAGCATTGGATGCGAAACATAAAGGTAGATATACCAGTGCTTGTATTGTTTTCCGCTTCACCGAATTTCGCAGATGCGACTCCGCTTCAGCGGCAGGTTACTGCTGTTCCACCAAATTATTCGATGCCGCCTCCACCGCCACCGGGTGAGTTTCAGTTCGTTTTGAGGTTCGACTCAATAGATTTGACTATATTCTCTCTTTAAAGCCTCGATGCTACCACACGTCAATGTACCCAGCTCGTGGGGTGCTCCTGGGCACCAATCTACCTCCAGTACAACATATTTTCAACCCAACGGATATTCAGCTGCACACGCTTCCTATGGTGCAGAGCGACAGGCATGGGCGTCGAGGGCGTATCACCACGATCCTGCAGAGAGCATCGGTCTGATTTTACAGATTTTACACGAGGTTCCTGTTAAAGGGTACCTTGGTCTTGGTGCGCAAAAGAGTATAAATATTTGTCAGTTCAACCGCTAATTTTCTATCTTAGAATCTCAGTGAGGGGAAAGAAGTCCCAGCAAAAATCACTCCGGCGGGTCTGAGAGGACTAATTATCCAGGTCATGGGCCCACGCCTGGCTGAGGCAACTCACGTTTATCCATTTCCCCTGGCGCAAATGCCTCTCCGAGAGGTTGTTCGCTGGATTGACCTCGGTCAAGAGGATCAAAACTCACCTTGGTTTTACAATCGCTATATGGGAAAGCCGAATCACAAGCAGAAGGATAAGACAATGGTCTACAAACGACCTAAAGTGTCGCGTTGGTGATCCCAGCTCCACAATGGGAAGCTTACATCGACTGGGATGAGGTTTGTTTGATTGTTGTATTTCTGCTAAAGTCTTTCTCACCGTTAATTTGAAAAGGACACTCCGAAGGCAAGATACATGAAGCTCTGATCATGTTCAATTAACAATATAGTCACAG
This sequence comes from Favolaschia claudopus, assembly GCA_037176885.1. Taxonomy (NCBI): domain Eukaryota; kingdom Fungi; phylum Basidiomycota; class Agaricomycetes; order Agaricales; family Mycenaceae; genus Favolaschia; species Favolaschia claudopus. Next base: position 170,401 of record JAWWNJ010000111.1, read on the forward strand.
AGTTCTGTAATCGCCCGTACGACTCGATCATCGTCGTCCTTTTCCATTCAACCTTCGGTTCCGGAGTCTTCACGCTCTCAAGCACTAGGAGCGGCTGACTGGGAGGTACCGGTACTGAATCTTTGCCACACTCATGCTAACCAATCAAAGAAGGGAAACAACCCTGATGTTACTGATAGAGAGAGCAACAGTTCCGAACATGAAGAGGTAGTGAACCTTTACTTTCCCAACTTTACAATAATCTCTCACGCAAATGTGTAGTCTCGGCCTCGAAAGGAATATACGTGAATATTGATTGGCGACAACGATAATCTCGTACTTCGGAACAAACTTGCCTTCGCATATGCATAAGTAGGTGTTTGCTCGCGCAATAGGCGTTCGGGTCAGGAGTAGGCGCTCAACGCCTCTTTAGGCGCTCGGTGAACGCCTATGCTACTAATCCTGTATGTACTCACGAGCAATATGCATTTCTGCATAATGTCACACATGCGTGACATTGTCACGGAAATACTATATATGGTAGTCCGACGAACACCGAATCACTTGGAAGTTCTAAATTGAGAGCGGTAAAATTCACCAAATTGTACGATTTTCGCGATTTCAAAATGCATAAATGCACTCTTCACCCTATGCAATAGGCATTATGAGGATAATGCATAAAATCCAAGCCTACCAAGTCGGTGGACACCAAAAGTCGATGCATAATGAGGTTTATGCATTTTGACCTCATGCATTATGAGATATCCGACTGTACGTCGGAATCTGGACACTTGTTTAGCCATTAGCCATTCAATGGCTGCTTCGCAAACAGGCTATTTTCACATAGTTTTGGTTTCACATACCGAATTCACATATTCAACATGGGCTATTGGAGCATAGTGAACTTCACAACAAAACAAGTTGTATAAAATTGGAAGAAACTTATTACTTATGGTGGGCGTCACTTAGTCACCACCTCTCGATTACAAGGCCATCTGTGGCCGCAGTTTTTATGACATTCTTAATTCCTCTTGCCAATCGACTCCTTTTCAACAGAGGAACAACTTCGGAAGACGGATTTCCCAAATTTAAATATTTGAAGGAGTTATAACTTTTCACCCCACCCAATTTGGTAGTACAGGCCAATTCCGGCATTTGTTGGCTCCACAAGGTTTGAAATCAACATTGTGTGGTCAGAAGCCCAGTATCTATGGTAGTGTTCCATACACCCGAAATTAGACTCTAGGCATGGCAAAAGTCCACTTGAAAAGCACCCAGACTGTGTCGAAATCCACGCTCAGATAGGGTATTTGAAAAAAATTCCGGCCTCCGGCCGATTTGGCAGTAGTGCAAGAGAAGCGGTGACTAAGTGACGCGCACCATAGTCGAGTCTCTCTCTACCTCACATTTGGCTCTGCTTTTAGATATCTCAGATCTCAGAGCTCTGGAAAAGTCGAATCATGTTATTTTATTCACTGTGTCATCCAGTTGGGTTCAAATATAGCTGGCTAGTTTCCAACCCGAAAAGATTGGGCCATATATTGTAATTCTCGCAGATAGAAGCAATATTGATGCTGAAATTCACTCCCCAACATCGTGAAATTCACAATGAAAAGGTGCCCGAAGCAAGGTACATGGTTCAGGTCACCAGTACTTACTACTGTGCCGGCACGGTATATGAGATTATCCTATAGTACTGTACAAGTTAACACAACCGGCTGTCGAGATGTTGAAACTCACACGCGGTCCCCGGCGGCGCCGCACTGCCGCTCGGCGAGTGCGCGCGGGCAGTGCGGCGCCGCGGGCAAGGAATCAATCCAGGCGGGGTTTGGGGCAGCTGTGTACGGCCCCGTACATAGGTAGGGACGCGAGCGCAGCGAGCCGGCCCTGCCGAAGGCGGGGTGCTTAAGCTTGTCATTGTCCAATTGAGTAAGCAGTAGAAAAGAATTATCACGAGTAATAAGGGAGATCGAGAGGAGAAAGTTGTCCTGTGAGTATGAGAGGGAATGTTATGTACACCACAAGTGAGCGCAGAGGTCAAGTTGATGTCCAGGTGAAATTCCCAGGACGTTGCGGGACTAATGTTGCCAAATCACCTCTCGGACCTCGCGTTGACCTCAGAAATGAAAATTGGCCAGCTTTGTCTTTCAGGGATTGTCTTGCGTCTTTGAAATCGCGTCTTTCGCGGTCTTTGTCTTGGGATGTGCCACTTGCCAGCACTCAGATGTCTTGGTAATGAAGGCACCATTTGTTGACTTCATTTTCAAGAGGGAGTTGAGTACCGTACTACGAGCTTTCTACACAATTTGCAACTGAAGACAAACCAAAGAGGATACTTAGGCCCCGATCGGGCCCGTCGGTAACTCTGCGGTAACCCTACCGTCCCTGCCAAGTTTCTGCCGTACGGTACCTATGTCCGAGGTACCGTACGGCAGAAACTTGGCAGGGACGGTAAAGTTACCGGCGGGCCCGATCGGCTGATCCTGGCGAAGGGAAAGGTTACAAGGAAAGTCGTGAAAAAGGCTTATGTACTATGTCTGTGGTTACGGAGAATTAATTAAGTTTTCAAGTTGCAGAAAAAGAGAAAAAAAGAGGGAGAAAGAGGAGAGATTAGTAGATACCTCTGCATGAATGTCCCCAAATTTCAGAGCTCCAAATTTGCTGCAGCGAGTGCAGTTTACAATTTAGCGTCTTGATTTCATCTTGATTCTTTTCCTATATCGAGTAAACATTAGGGAATTTAAGACTGTGCTATTCGGGTTTGCGTCCCAAAACGACATAGGACACAGCCAATGGTATTCAAAGTTGGTAACGAGTTATGACACGGAAATCGCCGCCGTCAATTGCCACGAGTCGCGTCACTCAGCTAGGCTCTCCTACTACTTGGTCTCGTCTCGATGCCTCCTACGCGTCAAGTCTTTGCCTTTCACTCTACTTCTTGGCTTATCTATCTTTCGGGCTGTTCTCACGCAAATACATCCAAAATTCACTCTACAAATCGGCACCTCTCCCTGGGATCGACACCCTAGAAATTTCGGTCCATTTGCACGCGCGACTCGACGATTCAACGCAGCTTGCTTGCATGCTCAATACCTTTGCTTTAACATGATATTCAAGGAGCTGAATAGCTGCCGCACACACGTGAAGGTGTGTGATTGCAATTCTCGTTATCGGTCTCTTGCTAACTAGCCCGTGTCCCAGCGTCACCCCATCCCGATGCCGCTTAGCCGCACCGGCCGACGCTCCAACAGGCGTCGAACGGCGGTGTGGCAGCATCTGGAGTGTTGGTTAAATCGGCATAAAGCCGTTATCGTTTAGTGGCTCGCGTGAGTCGGGTGCGAGTGCGCACTCACTGGCATCCTACGCGAGCCACTAGCAATGCCGAACTCTCTCGCTTGACGGGACACACCCCCGCGACAACGACGACGGCGATCCAGGATCAGCATTGTGTAACCGCACACAAACGGCCGGCGCGGGTTCGCGCTTTGCCCTTTGTGCGCGGTTATTGACGCCTTGGCTCGCGCTCACTGCGAGGCACAATTCATCAAAGTATTGAAATACTATTCAGGTCTAACGCAAGGCCATGCTTAATATACTAGGATGGACGGCATTCTTTGCCTTTATCTCTTCCTCGCCTTCTCGCTCAGCTCCCGGAGTCGTTCTGAATGGGTCAGTGGCTTCAAAATTGTTCTAAATCACTTGGACTTCATTTTTCTTTCTTCCGCGCCGCGCGATCAAGTACAATCCAACATTTAAATATCTGGCCTCAATGTTTGTGCTGGCTTGACCCTATTCACTCCAATGGAACCCAAGAGAATTCTTCTATCTGTCTATGTCGGGGCTCAAGACTGGGTTAGTGCTGTACTGCCCATTCAGTTAATTTTTTTTTTGAATGTTTTCATTGACGGGGTCCACCTATAATCCAAGACAATTATACTTATCTTTAACTCGAAACATTTAAATCAGGCTATATACTGCATGACGGCGCACAATGTCGACCTGAATCCTCGCGGAATTTGCGTTGAATCCGGCCTGTTTGGGCCCCATGTTCATGATTGTTCTTGAAATCACTTGAGTCGAGACATGCAGACATTAAAAGTACATTGTCTATGTCTTATTCTGGCTTTTCTCTATGCTGTATTACAGTACCTTTCCCATTGCACGACGGCAGGTAACATTTGCGGCAGGTACGCTGTTGTCGTTTATTCTTCGGCGGAGGCTTGGCGAGTTCCAATGTGGTCTCCACGCGGCGCACTGACAATTCCTTCAAAATCGTTGACGGATTAACAGGCGGTGGTTGCGGAGGAGATGTCAAGAGGCTCGGAGCCACTTAATTGCTGGGTCCTGCCGCAAACTCTGTAATCAATGTTCCAAGCCCCGGATCGCAACTTGAATCTGTTTCAACGGGTGGTGGAGGAGTTGGAATGGGTGAGCTGGAGGGACCAGAGGATAAAGGCACGGGTCCGGGGTCGACGGGTTGAACGGAAGCACCAGTTTCCGTGGATGTCGATAAGCGCAAATGACTACGAAGACAAACAAGTTGGAATGGAGCTGGACCGAAAGCGGAGAGTGGTTTTCGGCCATGAGTTGAGATGACCGCAGCCGGTACAACAACTTGCGTGACTTCGATTAGCGCGCGGGTTCGACTAATATTGATAGAATCGAAAGAGCCGTTCAAGGCGACAACACGGCTGCGAGCAAGAGTCGTGGAAGAGAACAACACATGTTCCGGGAGCAGCCAAATCCGGGAGAGGTGCGGGGACAGAGACCTTCATCAGCTCGTCGTAAGCGCGACACGCATGGACATCCAGGGCAGCATAAGGTAGAGAGCAACCAAGTACGGTTGCCCCACGTGATTTAGCCTTTTCGAGAAGATATAGTCCGTTCCACCTATGCTCGAGGGAAATTAAAAAATCTGGCTCTACAGTTCTGTGTGCATACATACTAGGTACCCAGAAATCAAATACTATGCATGCAAGATGAGATTCGACGGACTAGTTCCCGAATTGATGGCAGACCTCAAAATCCCATCAAATTCATCGTTTTTGCATCATTCAAGAAGGGGAGCTCAATTCTTAGCTCGTCGGCTCGTCTCGTCCCAGAAATTATTTAATTGCATGATGAGCTGATGAGCTGCTGATCCCACTCCGCATTTCTCTCCACTTCCCATCAAATTTTGATCCCCTCATCAAAAAATCGATATTTTACGGACGAGACGAGCTGACGAGCTAAGAATTGAGCGCCCCTAGAACTAGTCTTTCAATTTTACAGCTTTCTCTCAAGTCCAAGTTTAGGGACATCGTAGATAGGACTCTCCCCAGATCTGTTGAGCCAGATTTTCTATTTTCTTCTTAGCATACGACGAACGGACTATATCTTCTCGAAAAGGCTAAATCACGTGGGGCAACCGTACTTGGTTGCTCTCTACCTTATTTAATCTGTGCTTCAGATAAATCGCTTTCCCATGCGCTACTGACGCGTGCTGCGACGTTTTTATCAATTCGCTTTTGGAGGCAAAGACATTCGGTCCCAGCAAACAATAACCCAAACCATCTCCACTCTATCTTCGCTCCATCATCATCTTCTGCACCACCGACATCGGCGGTCGCCTCGAAATTGTTGTCTACAACCCGCAATGTTACAACTTCAGCCGGATCGTTGACTGCTAGCGACCCGAGAACCATTCCAGTGGTCGAGGAGGATGACAAGAATGGAGACTCGGGGGGTGATGGAGATGGTTTGGATTATTGTTTGCTGGCAGATTTTTCGACCGAATGACCGCAGGCATCCCGCGAACGGCGCGTGGCTTGCCATTATAATCAGTTTTCCAAGGAATAACTAAGAGATATCTGAAATGAGATTACTCACCTCATTTCCGAGACGAATAGAGAGAGAAGTGGGCGGAGGCAGCTTTACCGGACGCCCGACCGGTCGTCTAGGAAGCTCCGGCTCGACTATCCCTTGCGCTCGAGCTTGCTGCTTTGGCCCACTTCCTCGAGGGCGCCCGCGGGGTTTCTGGACGCGTTGCTTTTTGTTGCATGAGCCCTTGGGCCCAGTAACCATATGAAGTTTTATTAAACAATCCCTGTCTCGACAGCAAATCAGGTTAAGCGATCGTTTACTTAAACAGCCAGTAGGCGGCGCACCGGGCAGCCCTGTCAAGCTTGAACCTGTTTAACGAGGATTAAGCACGACTTTTGAACAGTGTTGAACAAAACCGTTCAAATCGGTGTTCATCACAAAATCAATTATATTGAGCGTAATACATTGATCTACAGATTAACAGAACAGGATTAATCAGTGCTAATCCGACCGATTAACAAACAGCAGACATGTTACTTGAACAAGATTCAAAACACGGTGAGAAGAAAAAAAAGGGTGAAACACTACAATTAGTGATAACCCAACTGTTCAACAGAACAGCGAAGACGTCGACCGAGACTTGAAAATGATGAAAAGAGAAGGAACTAAACGTAGACGAGGCCCGAGATGTCAAGGGCATTGTGATTCGTGAAGCGGGCGAGCGTGCATAGAGGTGGGAGAGTGTGACGGATCGGCGTTCGCATCCGCTCACGGCGAGATCTGCCCGTGTTGTCCCCATGACTCCCTTCACACAGCCTCGTATAGGTAGTTAGTTCTTGTCGTAGATAGCTTTTCCCTTGGTCAATCTAAGACTTACACCAGTTCTTTTTGTTTGATCCCCTTGTGCCGGAACTCGACTCGCCTCCGCTTCCGTCACAGAGAGGTGAAATGCTTACCGAGCCCTCGTGCGTTGCCTTGAACTTGCGCCAAAAGTTGAAGCCTGGTGGCAGAACAGATGAACTAGAAGAGAGCGAAGATAGCTTCCACACACCAATACATTCAACCTGATGAAACCAGCAAAACGACGTCAAGACCGCATTGCAATTGCGGGAGGCTGCGATCAAAGAATGGGGCATTAGCTTCGTAAGTATGCAGCCGAAGGGAAAGAACTTCACCTAATGCACACAGCAGAAAAGAATCAAGCGGCAAACTGACAGTAGCAAGTCAGTGCGTGAGGGGCCAAATGCGTGGACGCGACGTACAGTAGTACGGACATATGAGTGACCGAGAGCAGACAGGGTGGACAGCAAAAGTAGGAGGGAGAAGGTGGCTGCGGAGAGGAGGCGCTGTGGCCGGTACTGGGTCACTCGTGACTATGGGGACAGAGAACCAGCGCGTACCACTTGATGCATCGACGAGCGAGCTCCATGGACTATACAGGGGTGAAGGGAGCTGTGGGGGGCGCAGTGAGTTCGGTGCATCAGCATGAAGAAGGTTGTATGAGACGGAGCGGGTGACGAATGGGAGAGGACGAGAGCTGAAGGTTGTGTCCATTCAAGTTCTGCCGTGCGGAACATTTGTTGATAAAGTGAGTGCTTCGTCTCAGAGACCCTATTCGTTCTTTACCCTGTCAAAACAGGAGGGACTTCGACATCTACCTCAGGAACACCACGCCGTACCCAACAAAGTCGCAATCCAACAGGCGAAAATTGACAATATCGCCGTCGTCAACAACACGGAAGGCATTGTTGTGGACCGCGATGCAACTTACGCTGACGTAGTTGATCTGCTCAACGACCTCATTCCGCTGCCATTCGCGTACTTTTCCCGGGTGGAGACTGAACAAGAGGGTTTCGAGCCGGTGTGGTACCTTTTGACACCGGTCAAAGGTAGGCTTGTCGTCGTACCTTCTGACAACGGCTCCCTTGGACCCGACGGCGCTGCTCTTGACTTCAACAAAGGAAACTCCACCACGGGCTTCCGAAACAGCAGAATCTTCATAGGTCATTACTGCCTGGTACCACCAAGAGAAACATACTAAATGATCTCCAGCTTCTCGCGATCCCGTTCCCATTGAGCTTCTGCGCGAATGGGCGCCATCCACCTCTCCTACATATAAACAGCATGACATAGATGAAGGCAAGTGGCGACGACTTATCCAGATCGATTATTTCTCACTTCCGATCGAAGAAGTGGAGGAGGCGTCAGCCGATTCCGATGTCGAACAATATATCCCAACGCGCAAAAACAAGAGAAGGCTTTCTTCAAGCCGAGAGGTGGCCGTTGGCGCCGAGTCCGGTTCTGACAATGAACGGCCTCATAAGAAACGGAAAGGTCGGTCCTGTTTGCTGTGTTACATTACAACCGTCAGTTTATATGGCATTTGTAGCATCGTCGAAGACATGGACCCGGAGTCCCGAAGTCTCGGATGATGACTTCATTGACCTGACGCTCGACAACGCGTCGAATACTCGCAGCACGCCTGATTTTCTTCGCAAGCCGCCCCGGTCGCCTCCGCCGCGTGAGGACCCTGCTTCGCCTGGCCGCTCGGAGATTCACCTCGACGCGACGCTCGGGAATCCGTACGACAAAAATGCGAAATTTGAATTCTAAACGTGGAGATGTACTTTTTGGACACTATTCCCTTGCCCTCATCAACCCAATCTCTTGTTTGTGTCGTTCCGAGCTCTGATATCGTCGCATTATTTCTTGGACACCGTATGGTACCTCTCCCCATGGCCCGCGCAGAAAATTGGCATTGTTTCTTGACATAGTATAACAGCAGTACTACTAGATACCGCATACCCCTTTGATGGTAATAATATAACCTTCAACTTCTTGTACAATTTGCTCGGTGTGAGACGTACCACAACCATCCCTTGCTTCAAAGGTCCAGCTTCAGTCCACAGCATTCACAGGCATTCAGTCCTTCTTGTAACGCAAGCTTGACGACCCATTTTCGAAAGTAAGAATGAGATTTGGAGAGCATCTTGTACGGCGAGACCAAACTTCAAAGCGAGACCGCCAACTTAGACATCAGTTGTCTCGGGCCACAGAAGTGTAGAATTGGAGCCAATTGTGGGTCGGCAGGCTTAAAGTTGAAAGGACCGGTGAATTTGAGGCCTTGAAGAGCAGAAAATCCGAGACCGTGCAACGGCGGTGAGGGGAGATGAGGACACGAGGCTCGGCCGTAAATGGCCGAAATCCGACCTCGCCGATCTCACTCACTTGCGGCCCCGCCCTACCAAAAGCCCTCCGCCAACTGGCTCGGACGACAGTCGCCTGTGTCGGTCAACGCGCCGACCGGTGTCAAGGAATTTTCTATCAGTCAAAATATGATAATTTTTTACCGAAGACAATTGAAGATATTGTTCCCTTCGCCCGGACTCTGGAGATATATTGCGACACTTCAGATTCTCCAAAGTGTTGTCGTCCTCAGTAACCTCAGTAGATACATACCCCTCACAATATATAACTTGTAAAGCAAAGGTGTGTAAAATATATCTTCTCTGCTATTCGATATGTGTCCCGAAGTCTCGCGATATGTGTTTTATTTGTTTTACAAACGGGCGAGCATACCCGGCAGGCTCGGCACCTCGTAGGAAATAGCCGGAACATGCGCGTGTCGTGTACTGTGTCTGAAAATTGGCTGCAGGACTCGAGGTGGTCAATTTTGTTGTGTAGGAACACTAAGATACTTAATCCCGCGTGTATGCTCGCCCGTTGGTAAAATAAATAAACCACATATCGCGAGACCAAAAAAATATATCTCACCTGGGAGAAGAGATATATTCCACCCCGAACTATCTCCACTTCAGAGTTTTGCAGCTATCCAGAATCCAACCACATCTATCAAGATCTCCGGTGGTAAGTGAACATCTCGAATGACACCCAAAATATATCTCGCACGCATCGCATTATCTATCTAGAGTGTGAACACCAATTTCGACGACACCAGACTCAACGACCGACGGTATCCGCTCAATGCCCGTCCCGTTCAGCGCAGCTTTAAGCAGATGGGCGGCACCCGGAGAGTTCGAATATTCTTGATCCGCACCTGTTCCGCTTCGGCGTTCGCCGAAGGTTTGGTTCAACAGGAGGAATGGCCAAAAGGATGGGAGTGGGACTCTGACAAAGCCCGGAAAAAGGCCAACAGTGGGACTCGGAAGCTATATTGAACCGTTCAAGCCAATCTCTTGAACAGGCTGAACCATGAAACACATTGAACCAAAAATTGTTGAAGTCCAATGAACCGGTTGAACCAGAACCGTTCGAGCCAAAAAATGTCGAGTCTTCATGAACCGGAAAATGTTGAAGTCCACTGAACCAGTTGAACCGTGAACCACGAACTGACTCGTTCGAACCAAAAAATGTTGAGTCTTCTTGAACCAAGAAATGTTAAAGGCCACTACACCGTTCATGGTTCAAACCGTTCATAGTTCAACTAGTTCAAGATGGTTCAAACGTTGAACCAGAGGGTTCATACCATTCAATCTCATTCGGTTCATTGGTTTACATGAACCACCCTTTTATTTTAAAGGGGGATGGTTCGAACCGGACCTTAACGTTGGCAACGGTCCGGTTTGAGCTTGAACGCTGTGGTTGCTGCTCACAGAGAAGCGGAGCTGAGGTCTAGTTTGTTGAAAATCGGGCAGAAGGGGGAGAGATAAGCGCAGCATTCACTGGGAGAGCCAAGTTGGGGGTCGGTATATTGTGTTCGGGTGATTTTATGTGCGCAGCGTAGCTGCGTCCCAATGCTCAAGGAGAACATGACCCTCCAAAGGTTACAGTGGTGGCAAATAGAAATTGCCGTGGCTTTTGGTAAAAATCTCGCTGTATACTTCACCGAATGACCTCAAATAAGATGTAGAGATAAATATATGATACCTCTGTACTGCTTAGAACACTCAGCTATATGTTATGCCCAAAATAGCCAACTCTGAGCGGTTGTTGTGAGCTCAAATGAGGGTCAATTCCATTCAACCAAAGTGGAAACTAGGACTCTTTTTCAAGTACTTTCATCCTAAGTATTATGACACTTTTTTGCTCAGGGTACATTGTGTTTTTCCGGATATGGCAAAAATCGGAAACCATCCATTATTGATGCATTCTCAGTGCATGATATATTGCTGAGTGTTCTAAGAGGTACAGAAGTATCACATACCCATCTCTACATCTTGTTTGAGGTCATTCGGTGAAGTATACAGCGAGAATCTGCTGCGAGATTTTTACCAAAAAGCCACGGCAATTTCTATTTGCCACCGACGATTCCGGTGGGCACAGGTACTAGTACTTATATGAAGGAGAGCGAGAACCCTTGATCATACTTCATTGGAAGCAATGCTGAGACATCTAGCGGGAATATCAACGAGACGTATGGATGCAAATTATGATGGACTGTGATTGATTTCTGCAATCCAGCAATCAGTGGAATAGGGTTGAGCATAAGAAATCAATATTTCGGCGTCGCGGAAGTTTTGTGACCTTGAAGGTGTACCAGACTTTCACCCAAGCGGCGAAATAATTTTCTATCAATAGCCAGGACAAGTCTGACGAAGTTGGGCCATCGACAACTAAGCAAGAATTTGCGGCATAAAGTGGAATTATAGTAGCAGAACAGACGGATGCTCCTGATGGGCGAGGACGGCTCTGATGCTCTGGGCCATCAAGCTACTGCGATAGTCATTCAAGTTGGCACTGGCATTCAGCAAGTAAAACACCGAGGTCGCAGTACTTGAAGTGAAATCCTCCAGGAAGTTCATTTGCGAAGATTTTCATAAACGAAGCGGAAATTTGGTGCTTGGGAATTGAAAGTAGTCCACAGCGCAGAGTAGTACAGAAACGGGTTAAACAACCGCTGGGGGTTGGGAGGAAGGCGATTGAATGCCGCAGAATCAGCTTACAGTGGTAGGGGAAATTTGTGGAAGTCAACAGAAATTGCACCGGGCTGTCAAGAATCGATGAAAAGGTTCATCGCAGGTGCAATCATGTGAGTGGCGGCACTAAGGAAATTAACAACTTGGTAGGAGTCCGGGGATACAGTGTTTAGCGTTTAGTGATCAGCATGGAATAAGTTACACAAAGAGAGCAACGGTACGGCAATTTTTGGGCATGTTTTATCCGAATCGAAAATTTTGCGGGCAGGCATCATAGGTGATTGTCAGAGGTCCTGCTGCGGAGGGGTACACGGACCTTATGCAATATGAGATGTTGAACTGTATATTCAAAATACTCCCCACAATCGTAATATGCCGCTACAATAAGAGAGTTTATTCAGGAAGATCCAAGATATAACATTCATGATCACGAGGTCCGCCAATCGGCTATGCGCGGAATAGAGAACTCCGAGAGCCAATCGAGCATACAAACTCTCCATGATATCAACATCTGGGCAAGAAACACAGTCTCCATCCAAGGTTGCATTGTCAAAGTCAATCAAGGATATTGCACCTCAATCATTCACTACAACATTTTCCTCCCGAACATCATGATGGTGAATACCGCGATCGTGTAGAGACAGTATCGTCTGACGTAGTTGATGTCTGATGGGAGTGTGAGACCTAGACAAGTGGATAAATAGGGAAAAGGCACTTCTGCTTCAGCGTTAAACAAGCAAAGTTGGGAACAGGAGTTCCCTCGTAACTCAAGATGACTCCAGTTTTCGCCCCATTGGACACAATCCCATGTACAGAGGGGACATTCGGAATGCCACGGGTACGGTCAAGAATGTGCGCCTCGTGCCAGATAGTGAACCCAGAGCGAATCCGGTGGCACCCTCCCCGAGACAGTTGGTAACAGGGGGCTAGTTGCGCTCAGAAAAATACGTCAAATGCCAGATGTCAGACGCACAATGTCAGACGCACACGGTTCCACCAACGGTGCCCTTGATGACAGGCAGAAACGTGGCATGTCCATATTGCAAGATGTACACACCACGCCTGCCAGCCCAGAGCCTGAACAGGAGCAGGAGCAGGAGGAACTGCGAAGTCAATTAAAACTGGCTGGCAGATCACGAACAACATACACATATATTGAGCAAGTTGAGGATGAAATCGTGGACAAGCCGATGAATCCGGTTGACTCAGCACTATATTAGGAGTTTTTTTTGTGCCTTATTATCTAAAATTAAAATCTAACTGTGGGGAGCCTTTTTTGCGCGCTCCCGCGGTGTGAGCCATCGAAAGAGAGGCTAAGTAAGTACGTTATGGGCATCACGTGATAGTTGGGCGATCATTCTGTGGCAGCACGTGATCAATACGTGTTGGTTGAAAAGCGGGCAGCGATCGGGGCATCAGTGTTCTGCTTGTAATCTCTACCACCATGTCGATTTTCCAAATTTCGCAAAACTCGACTTCTGTGGCTCCAAGATGTCAATCTGCGCTGCATACTCGTAGTGAGAAAAAGTCATGGACGGTCGGTTCTTTGACCGATCTCGGCTGTCTTTGCACCCTTTTCTATGATTCCAGGTGCTGAGTGTATGTAGACTACACTTGCAACAAATTACTGACCATCACCGAGATCAAATATAATTGATGTTTGGCTAAAAACAGCCAAACAATCAGACAACTCCGAAATTGATTTTTCTAACTCAGCAAGAATTTTTTTTCACAGAAATACTTCCCGCCCAGGGTGTACCTCTAATAAAACTATTGAGATTCAGAACTTGGATGAAGCAAAACGGTGCAGCCATTCTTGAGATATCGCGCTTGCAAGTTTGCCAAAATTGCCGTAAAATAGCCAAAAATGGTAAAAACAGCCAAAAGTGGCCAACTCTAGTCTCATAAACAAGACTTTATATACTTTTTTGAAGATAGTCGTTCAAACGTATATAAAGTCTTGGACGCGTGAGGGGGGTCGGCTGAGAAGCGACAATGATGGTTCGGCTTGATCACGGCACCCATTTTAGGAAAGTCACTAGGACGGCATCACACCGCCGAAAGCTTTGCACACTCGCATTGACTCTGAGGGTCAAGTTCACCGCTGAGACTGTCTGTGTCAGGTAAAGTTCCATGTCTGTGTAAGATCTTCTGCTATTTGTACTCCGAGGTCGCCTATAGTTTTGAGTCGAGTCTAAGCGCGGTTTCAAGAGGAAAAGTGACCTTAAGCCGCAGCTAAAAGGGAAGCAGTCCGTTAATAGCACATATACAATGCTCTGAACTTATTTTTTGAGGCTCAGAGGGTTGCAAGGATGCTCAGAGGTATCGAAAGTAGGAGCACTTGCCCAATTTGGCAGCTTCCAAATGGAGCGAGTTTCAAACTCCGCTGATCTGTGTCGCTTCTCCACGGGACCCCTCCACGAGTCCTTGACTAGCCAACTCCAGAGCGTGATATCTCAACAACGGCTGGACCGTTTGACTTCATTTAAGTTGTAGAATCACTCAGCTTTGATGGCGCTACAAGACAGTGCAAATCATCATTCGAACAAAAAAAAGTCCCGTTGACTTACAAAATTGAGGTTTTGAGCTACAAGATTGTTTGGCCATTTTTGGCCAAACATCAATTATTTTTGATTTCGGTGATGGTCAGTAATTTGTTACAGGTGCAGTCTACATACACCCAGCAACTGGAATTATGAAAAAAAGGGGCATTTAAAGACGGCCGAGATCGGTCAAAGAACCGACCGTCCATGACTTTTTCTCACTACGAGTACAAGGCACAAGGCACTTTGTGAAGAGTTGGTTGAGCCTCCTGCTCCCACATGGCTTCAAATGCGCGAGAATATTCAAGTCATGCAAGTAGAAACATGCGCTGTCTGCCGAACCTCTACCTCAAGCTTCGGTGCGGCTATATGCCCTGCACTTCTCCAAACAGTGCCTGTGCCCCTGACACTCGCGTCCGAGCCTGTATGGCCCGCCAAATGCGACTCACCATCGTCGCTGGCCCGCGCTCTGGCTGTCGCGCCCGTCAAGCTCCCCTCCAAGACCTTAGTCGTGTTCAGCGCGTCTGGCTGTGCTTCAAGAGCCCCCAGCGCTTCCGACGAAGTCCTCAAGTGCAATCCGGGGCCTTCAAGCTGGGCAGCATCGCCGATGTCGACGTCGACGAAGGCTTCGCTGGCACTGCGCTTAGCAACCGGAGTCCCCGGGTCGTTACCCGATTCAACCCGAACACTCCCCGGAACTGTGCCGCCGCATCACGCCATTTGGATTTGTCTTGCTTTGCTGACGGTATTCAAGTACGCCGAGGCAATTCGAGTCGTCGCTCGCGTCAAGTCCTGTACCTCAAGCTCAGCTGCGAGCTCAAGAAGCACGGCTCACATATCCAACGGCCCGTCAACCCTTCAGAAGCGCGGGATGCGAAGACATAGCTCGAGCTCTCGAGCGGGTTCTCAAGAAGCGCAAAATCAGTCTGCCACAAGCGCAGTAGATGCTCAAGGCCCACCCGCCGCTCCGCAATACCTGAACTTGATGTATTGGAATATATTTCACAATTTTACACTCAAATTGACTAGTTCCGATTTTCGTGACATTCTCACAAGCTACGATATCATGTTTTTCGCCGAAACTGATATGCTGCCGGAGAAGAAGACGCGGCCGATGTCCCTGAAGGCTATACTTTGGTTTCGTTACCCCGTAAGCCTTTCCTGCAAACATACCGCCGTGGCGGGGGTGTAGCCCTTTTAATTCGCGACAATATTGATTTCGTCAAATCGTCGTTGAGTTCCCCTGATATCCTGGTCATTGACCTTAGTTTTATGTAGATAATTGGTGCTTATATCCCTCCGACAAGACAACATCACGCTAGCAGGGGTAGACGGAAGTTAAGCCCTTTGAACAATTATGGGAAACTGTTTCGCTGTGTACTCAAAGTCCCGAGAAACCCGTCGTTTTGCTATCGGATATAAATGGCCGTACCGGTTCAAGACAAGTTCCTCAAATGGAAGTCGAGTGGCCTCGCTGTTCCTCAGACGAGACCGTCAACACGCGGAGACAAGCAATTCTCGAATGTGATTCCTACGGACTCTGTATCGTTAACGGGACTGCGCTAGAGACCGTTTCTCCTGGTCGCTACACATCGCACCAACCAACTGGACAGTCAACAATTGACTACGCATTCGTGTCATACAGCCTCCTTTCTTTTGTTAAAGAGCTTCACGTTGATCTGCCAACATCGGACCCGAAAGATGACTGGGCCGACCACACTCGTATTGCTCTCAGGCTGGATATTTCGCAACTGGCCACCGTTTCGGTCTCAAAATCAAGTCGCAAATCACAGAGGGTGCAGCCGCCTTCCCCTGTGTCTGGACTCCGCGATTCCCGACTCATAGATCGCTTGTATCAAGAGACAATGGAGTCGGCGCAATCAAGAGATGATGCTCTAGAGTCGCTGTGGGGTCCTCTCACCGCCGAATCTCCGCCATCCTACGTGTATGTGGACGGAATCGGCCGTAAATCATCTTCTGCAGGGGCGGGGGTGTATCTTGGACCAGGCTCACCTCTGAACATGTCACTCGCGGTGCCGGGGCCACTGGCTGGAACAGCAGATCGCGCGCGGCTGTTTGCAATATATAAAGCTCTCCAAATCATCAACCCTTCAACCACGCTGGTAATTTACTGCCCCTCAAAAATGATCATCCGCCAGCTTTGCTACTCTGCTGCAAAGAACATGAATCTGGGATGGCCAGGCGCAAATGCGGATTTATTCAAAGCTACAATCAAGCTGTTGGCTGCACGGCATGCTCGTACCTGTTTCGTGCATATTGACTCTGACTCGAAAAATCAATCCAAGAAACAGGCTTACTTGCTCGCAAAGCAGAGCTTCCAAACGCGCCAATGTGCAGATTCCAACCCGGATCCTTTCGTCGCTGATCTCGTTGTATTTCCGCCTCAGAACGACATGGCTATTCCTCTCAACGGCAAGCACAAAGTTTACACGAACTTGCCCGAGGTATCACCCCCCAAACCGAAATTGTGGCAAACTGGGATCGACGATGACGAAGATTTGAACGAAGAAATTTCGGCGCACCGTGGGCGAGCAAAGGCCCATTCGCTCAAGGCGGGTTTACGAAAACAACCATTGGCATGCAAAACACACAAGGATTTCTGGGATTTCGTTCGCAAACGAACTGATCCTCGAGCGCAGAAATCCAAGGTCGGGCTTCACGAGCTTTCTGATGACTTCAAAGGCCGGTTAAACTATCCAGAAGTCATGCCGTCGTCTTTTAATGCAGAGCAACTTGCATTAAACAAACGGATGGCAGCGGATCTCAATCCTCCTCCTGACAACTCTCCGAGAAAATCATATACAAGGGATATCACCATCGAAGAGATTGAGTCCATCCAACGGCATATTAAGTCGCATGGACTAGAGACAGCTGTCGGCTGCGACGATTTCTCATACGAGGAATGTCTAACTGTCCCAAACGAGAAACTGCTTGAATTTTTTCATTTTGTATCAACAACGGAGACGCTCCGAGAGCTTGGTTAATTGCAATACTCATTGGAAATCTGAAAAAGGATAAAGATCCCACCGATCCAGCAAGCTACCAATTGATTGCGCTCGAGTGCTGTATGCTCAAAATGTTGACTCTGATCATTGACCGACGCATTCGCGAAGGAGCTGAAGATATTGGTGCTATCCCCGTCACTCAGAATGGATTTCAAGACCATCTTCGGACCAACGATAATGTATTTGTCCTCCGAACGATGATAGAAATGGCGTGGTCGGAAGATCTTCCCTTAGAGTCACTCCGGCAGCGGATTTGGATTTGGATTTGGATTTGATGGGATTTGGAGCTGATGGGTGACGATCAGTCACCAATCAGTCACCGTTGCCAACTGATGACGGGACTGTTCCAGCGCATTGTCTCGTCGGCATTTTCCCGCCATCCCGCTCCATTTCCCGCCGTGCCTGCGCTGGCACTTAAGAGGTCTGCTATAGCAATAAAGTTAGGCAGGCAACATATAGTAATCAAAGCACACCATTTTCAAAAAGTGCGCCGCTCTGGAGGCAAGCAATGGGCTCAATGAAGGAGCTCGTCGTCGTCGCCGACGAGCAGGCATGTTGCAAACACAACGGCGGCTAACGTCGGACATCCCGCGGACTACGTTACATACAGACATCAGTTCCACCATCAAATCCAAATCCCATCAAATCCAGATCCTGCTCCGCTGCCGGAGTAACCCTTATATGTTGCATATCTGGACCTCAAGAACGCCTTTCCGCACACTGATCGGCCAACCCTCTGGGTCAAACTGGCAAAACTCGGAATTTTAGGGCCTCTGATTGAATGGCTGAAGTCCCTCTATGATCGTATCGGATACTACGCCTGGACGGCAAGTATGGAGCCATATTCAAGTCTCTTCTGGGTATTCTTACAGGCGACCCCGGTTCGCCGCGCTTGTGGAATTTATTCATGGCGGATTTCATACTGCAAAATTTCCCAGGAGACATCGTCTTGAACGGAGCGCCGATCAACCAAACCGCTCATGCCGACGACATTATGATGGCAACGACTACCGAACACGGTTTTCAGTTCCATCTCAATGAATCCCAACATTGGGCTGACGACAATGGCTGTTTAACCTCGATCCCGAAATGCTTATACCAAATTTATGAGCCTCGCCGTCGCAAACCCGGGCTATCGCCTGTATTTCATCTCAATGGAAAGCCTATCGAACGCGTCATCAAGGGCTGTTATCTAGGCATCCACATCGAGACAAACACAAATTTCATTTGGCGAGAACAATACAAAGTCAAGGCGAAGAAAGCCCGGACTGCAGCTAATGTTATCCTGGGACTCCACCGATTCGTTGGTGACTTAACAACCTGGGATGCGCGGACTCTTTACGTGGCTCGCGTTGACCCGTATCTCATTGCGGGATGCGAGGTTTCTCTTGATGTCGATGCAAAAAGCCTCAAATTACTTGAAGATGTTCAGTGCATGTTCATCCGTCGTATGCTTGGAATCTCCGCGCGCTCAATGCGAGCCGTGCTATTCTCGGAAACTGGTATTTGGCCAATTCGGTATCGACGCGTCTATCTGGCCCTCAAGAATCTCAAGAATCTTTCTTACCTCATTAAGCTGAAGGCAACAGACGTAAAACCACAGCGGCCTGCGTGGAACGCACTCCAACAATCCATTTCCCTGGCGCGTTCTGAGAAGATTTCGTGGGTCAATGACCTCTGGGCATTGTCTTGTCAAGGCTGTTTATACCCGTTGCGCCCGATATTTCCACCGAGGTTACTGTTAAGACTGTCAAGGAAGCAATGAATAATGTAAAATTATCGATGGAAGCATGGATCAACCACGACGTGGAAACATCGTCCAAGACAAAAGATCTTCTCGCGGGGCGCCTCGAAATGGCTCCGACACCGGAAAGCTCGTCAAGAAAGCTCTGGATTTTCGCCTTCACCTCCGAATAACGTCCACCAGGCATCGTCGCGCTCTGACAAAGATGGTTGTCTCGAGTCATTCCCTTGCGGTTGAACGAAGGCGCTGGGCCGAACGGGACAAACCAAAAGTTCCTCGTGAATATCGACTGTGTCGTTTTTGCAAGTCGGATATTGAAGACCCCCCTCATGCTATGTTCATCTGTAACCATCCAGCACTATTGCAACTGCGGGAAGCTTTCTTACAGAAGATTTACGGCGAGCTCCCGGACATCAAAGATCTTGTTGCAAAGAACTCCTTTGCTACTCCTTGGGATTTCTTTCGAGACCTACTCCCACGTCGTCAAATTACGCCGCTACTGGCTAAATTCGCTTACGACGTCTTGACCATCTTTGATCAGGCGCCTATGCTTTATGTCTACCCTCCAGACAACGCGATTACGCCGGGTTCAAACTGATCAATATCTTTGACTGGCTATTCTACGCCAGCCCAAAAGTCCATGTGCTTGTTTCTGAGGAAGCAAGATGGTGCGCATACACATTGCAAAGGGACGACATGCGACAGCGTCGGTTTTACTGGTGGATACCGGGGATTTATACCTGGGAAGAGAGAACTCGACCCAGGTCCCACAGGGTTTTAACCGGAGGTCCCGCCATTCCAACGGCCGGCCAGTTCACCGATAGCCAGCGTCTTGCATGATCTAATCCCTGGAACATGTGTGTGCTGGGTTGGCAGTCTTTAGCGACATGTAGAGATAGACACCCCTACAGTAACTAATTATTTGTCTTCCGTAAACTCGTTGTTCAGGCATTTGGACCACGCGAGTATAATATTACAATATCTAATACTGTGGCCAGAAACTGGCATACAAATCATATTTTATGCAGGATTGCCGTCGAAAGCGTCTCTCATTGACAGTGATGGTTGTTTGACCTAAGGGCTTTTGATCGGATGATTTGATATCATGATGTGGCTGTGACCTCCCTTCTCCACGAACAGCGGGATGGTGAGCAAAATTCTGGAAAGCAGGAGCACTGAAAAAATCGGGTGGGGCGCTGAAAACAATATATTAATCCATGTCTTGAACACCTTCAAGCTAGATTTTCCAATTTTGAATTTTGACCCCGCGGATCAGAGGGAACTGGGCAAAGCCGGAGAATTCACTCTGAAGGAATTGAAGATTGGGGCATAAAACACGTATTGGCACATAAACCAAGCCGAAAGAGGCTCGCTGTCGTCACCAATTTTGCACCTAAGATGGCCGGCATCAAACGCGTGACGCGACGCGTTGTCATGCCGTCACTGTACCTCCGCATCCACCGAATTCCGCCCTCCCGCCACTTTGAATGCTGGCAATTGATGGACTCGATGGCCTGGCAGGCCGCGTGATCCATATCAGCTAGCCGCGTTTTCTGAGTACCGGCAACGGCGGTCCAAGAATCGTGCGCTGACTAAGCTCGGCTAATGTCACATCGTGGCAAATTGTACTCGACCTTCTCTCCGGGCCTGCTGAGCCTTGCTCGACCCCTCTAAATTCCTCTACATAGCAATCTCATCAAATCCGTGCTTTAGGAATACATCCATGTACTTTTTATTGGAAAAACATGCAAGAGAACGAGCAATATGAGAGTTGTTTGGCCGTGCTTTCTGTACCTTCATCACTGCGAATCAGAGTGCACCATTACAGCCCGTCACGCACCCATTTTCGGGCAAGAAACTGGTCTAAATAACACTTTAAGGCATTTTAAATGTAATGTCCAGAAAGAAATTGCAAATTTCTCCCCGCAACTGGATGAAATGGGCGCCGAGTTCCAAGGATCTGCGATTCAGGGGAGACAACAAAAAATCTATTCTGGACATTACAAATGAAATGATTTGACAGCAATTTCCAGATACTCAGTTGTGCTACAGAGAGCGCGCCAGAAAAAATACCAGATTTTGCCATCAAGACTGAGATTTTGGCCGGTGTGACCAAATGTGACGCGCACGATGATTTGATCAAAATCCTCCGACATTGCCGGTACTCACGTTTTCGTTTTCGATTTTCGTTCATACTGTTCTAGCCTAGCTTTAACTGGCTATTCTCGCGAAGGTCTTCACCAAATAGATTGTCGAATTGACGTTTGAATGTGGCCCATGCGTCGTCTTCGATGCCAGAGGTCGTGGTGAGAATACGATGAATTTTGTTGTCGTCCGGCGTAGCATCCGGAACCGAATCGGGCAGGCGTCGAGCAAGTTGACCCAGCTTCTTGAACAGGCTTCGCTATTCGTCTTCATCCGTCGCGAATGCATGCAAAGTTAAAAAGCACAAGCTTCCACCGCACGCCGCTGATCCGCAGTCAATTCACTGGATGGGATGGCATAAGAGTCTGGTCACGAGACTAGTTCCCTTTGGGATGGCATAAGAGTCTGGTCACGAGACTAATTCCCGGCTGGCAGCCAGGGCGGACTATGGTTGCGGCCAAAACTTCATGACCAGTCGCAATTTTGCTCAAAATCCTTCGGGATTCGAGATTTAGCAGGAACTAGGGTATGGTTTATAGGTGAAATTTTTATTTCAGAGGAATCGGAGGTACTCCTAACTTAGGGTTACAAAACGCGAAATTTGAACAGCGAAAAGCCAAAATTGTGTGTACTAAACTCACGAATTTGAGGCAGCTAATCAAGTCTTTCTCTGCATTCTGCCTCTGCAACCCCGAACCCCTTCTTCCGGACCCCACAGTGAAAGTGAAATATCCTAACCAAGAAATCGGCAATGGCCAGGCGACATTGATGCTGCTGCACAGCCACCGGTCCGAGTGATCCGCAATCAAAAGAATTGCCGTGCAAAACATGGAAACCCAATTTTTCGAAGTTTTGCTCCAGTCCGTTTGTAGTTTACCTTCTTGCAATGCTATTTACACAATCCCAGGATGTCTTGATGAAAACTGACGTGACAGTATCAATTACCAAATTGGGACTGCGACTTGTCACGAAGTTCGGTCCGCAACCATAGCAGAGCTACACAAGGAAGGTCTTCATCTGTGGACTCTGGACTGCGCCTCCAGTGCGCCCTGGCTAAGCTCCAGCTCTGTGTTCCACAGAGATCCTTGGGCCAGCCTCTGTTGCTCTCGTCTGGCAAGAGGTATGAGCTATGGTGCATCCCAGACGCTAGGCTCTGCTCATGCTCTGCCTGCTGCGAGTCACAGACTCGGGGTATGCACACTGGGGGGAATAGCAGAGCTATGGAGGCATAACCTCTAATGCATAGACTCCGCAGTATCGCCCCAGCAATGCTCCAGGTCTTCCCTCAAGGCAGCAACCTGTAGCTGTTTAGGCCTGCCCGTATTGCTCCTGTCTGACCTGCAGGGTATGTTGAGTGCATCCCTGGCGCTATAGAGCTAACGCTCCAGCAGCCTCTGAGTCTACGCTATGCATAGACTCAGGGTATGCACTCCCTATACATCCCCTACAGCCCCCCACTTTTTCTTCGTGTAGTCCATGCGAAGACGCTGAACGAAAAATTATTCCTCCATATTTGCGGAAGAAAAAATAATCGGAGGGAAAAATGGGTGCTGTTGCGAAGCAGGTGAATGTGGAGGCCGGAAGTCGAGTCCAGGGGAAAGAGAAGACGGAACGGGTGGTGATGTGTCAGGCCGGATGAGGAAGGGATATGGAAATGGGTTTGAGATGCAGCAGTATGATGGGCAGGAAGACCACAGGCAAGTCGAAGGGGCGAAGCTGAACATGATGGGAGTGTCGTGGCACGGGCAAATGAAGTGCATTGAGAAGCATATGACATAATTGGCCTTCGAGATCGTGGCCGCCGGTAGGTAAGTAAGTATGTAGGTAGAATTGGAGAGACGGCATAATGGAGAAACGAGACACAGGACGTAGCGACTAGCGCACAGACCCATGTTGGATAGTGTTGCATCTGCAGCTTCTGCTTGGGGTAGGATGAAGCTGCAGATGCAAATCCTTAACTTCGCCTCCTTCGGAAGTCGAGGAAATACTGACCAGCAGCGGATCGACCGCGCTCGGTGTGAATAAGAGAGGGACTTGAATCTCGCAAGTCGCTCTGGGAATGTGTCGTGAAAGCACAGCTTCCTCGTCAAGCATGTTCTGAATGCGTATGAATAACTGGTAGCACGTAAACGTGCAGGGACAAGACAGACAGCAGGGGCAGCTAATGGCGAGACTGGTCGGCACATCTCACGCAGCGCTCCACAGCTGATATGAATAGGGAATACGGGAAGCGGAATGACTAGCGCATTTAAGCACAACAAGTTGAGGCGGATTGCCAAGGAACCGTGGCGACGCGTCGCTAGCGCCAGGTGTAGGACAGGATGCGAGAAGCAAGGCAGCGTTCAAAAACGCGCCCGCGACTCGAGCGGTGAGATGGGGTAGGAGTGGCGAGGACGTCGGTCACAAGAGTGTATAGGACAGACAGCCGCCAGATGTGCATTGTAGAATGAATCGGCAAGAAGAGTGAGCGCGAAGATGTATGAGACAGACACCCGCAGCTACACCCGTGATTGAATGGCGCGGAGCAGTAGCGGTACCGTCTTCGTTGTGGTGTTGCTCCAGAATCCAGATCCCTCAGCCCCCCAGCGACAGCGCAAGGAAGAATGAAACTTCAGAATCGCTATGGCCCCAGCGACGACAAAAGAAGGAGAGAAAATTTGAGATCATGAATCCCAGCCTCCGCGTGCCCCATGCGCCCGAGGCCGAACTTCCGCTCAAATGCGCAGCGAAAAGGGAAATTGGCATGGAATGCCAGCGGAGGAAGCAAAACGGAGGACGAATAAATGACCAACTAGCAGCCCTGACGACTCAGCGTCGGCGCTTCGTAGCCGTTGTCAATGCGGGGAACGAGGAGATGCGCTGCATCGTCGACATGGCGCGGTGTATAAGAAGATGGGAATTGAAGCATGCTAAAACTTGAGGAGATTCGGTTGTCTCCGGCAAACACGTTTGATCGTGACTTCGGGTCACGGGTTCCGAGGAGTAGCGCACTTGCGGTTCAAGCCCCGGTCGGCCGGCGGCTGGGAAATTCAACTTTAACAGACGCGCGGCAACAAATCATCCATCACACTTTGTCTGATCAGGCGTACGCTGCCGCCTTGATCCTTTGACGCCCATCCTACGGGGATCGCAACCTCGGCAAGCACTGGCCAAAGGCCGTCGGACCGGGACTTCATGCCCGAGGCACTGGGAGTTGATTGGTTGCATAAAAAGGGTGACGTGGGAGGAAAGGACGGACTGGAAACGATTAATCATGTAGTCAGTTGATGTCGGCATGTCGTGTACCATAGCCGCTTGCAGCGGCTCGAGCACGTTAATTGATCTCAACAACAACAACAATGATGTCGTTGGCAAGATCTTCGTCAGCGAGCATGCTCTCATTCCACTCCCCATACGGGTTTACTTCGCGGTTGAGAATGAATTGACGAGAAAGTAATGCGAAGACACGAGCACAATAAACCCCGCGCCCAAGACCACAGGAGCAAGTGAGCAGAGTCACCCCAGCGTGCATAAGTGGCTAGTCCCGGGGTCACATAGAAATTCAGCATTGTTCGGATTCCCATTAGTCGATATCACTCAGGTAGTGCGACACTTCTCACCGACCCTCAGATCATGACCTCTCCGTATGTGCCATCCACTTATGATGTCCTGAACTAATTATGTGCAGTGAGATCGGGGATGGAATCGAGATCTTCGGAGACGGAAATGTTCCCTCCGCGTTCAAGGCTTTCCCTGAAGAGCATGTTTGTAACCAATTTTTGCGAATGGTTTCAACTGCCTGCCTTGGACGGCTGAATTTGCGCCACAAGTAGAGTCAATGCGGATTTTATCCGTGCAATAGTTTAGTATATATGCTTTATGTTTATGAATTATACATGCCTTATGCCTATGAGTTACAACTTCAAGCTTAATTGTACCACATTAGCGCCGAGAACGCGAATGATAACTCAAAACAACGTGAAATTAACAAAGAATTCATCTATATCTTGCTCTGGCCGAAAGAATGCAGATTACTCTCTGAAACCTCGCTGTTTTTTTCGGTAAATTCAGTACAGAGGTCTATCCGTACCTTATCTAATTGTTTCCGGATCCTCCAGATATCAGACTGACGGCGATACCGCGCAAAGCAAGCAGGTAAGAGCATCACGAGGTCACGTGACCGCGTCAGACTTCCCCTCAATCCGGTTTGTCCGAGTTCAACCGAGCAGTTTTTATCAGAATCTATGTATTGATATCCCATCCTTAATAATTCGGACTTGTTTGTTTTCTTAGCAGAAGAAAGAAACTGGCTCACCTTGTCCGCCCATTGGAGAGACCGAGGAGTGTTCTGGGTCCCATTGCCTAATCGGGCAAGCACCCGGCCATCAACGAAGCGGTGCTCCGGCTTTCCATACGAGGCTGACATATATGTTTTAGTTTCGAACAGCGGCGGAACGGGACGGTGGTATAATTATGAACCTAATAATGATTTCCCTATACTTGAAGAAAGTCCTATTTTAACCAACAAGGTGAGATACTTGGGGTTCATGTTTTGAGTACGGACCGTTAGATTCAACACACCTCGACGCATGGGAGAACTAAATTTAGCCCTCGAATTCGAAGAATTCGAAGACTGATTCGACGAATGCAAGGCAATGTGGGTTCATGTTGAGTCAACATATGAATTCCTAGAATCAAAGCATTCTTGGAATATTTCAAACCCGCCAGAAATGAGCATCCCGTACGCCACGATGGCAAAATTCTGTTCCGGGGCACGCGCATCACGGCGACTGAGTCGGCATGTTGCAACCTGGAGCGAACATGTCAGGAACAAAGACCATATATGGTAATTTTCTCTTGATTGCCAGCCGGTGAACAATGTGTCCAGTGAACAATTGGGCTAACGCGTAACACCCGGTGAACAACCGGTCGGAATAGTACAGTAGCTACTGTATGGGCGATATACTGTATATTTATTATTTGCGACATGTGTGGTAAATTAGGGTACAACTAGGGGCGCTCAATTCTTAGCTCGTCGGCTCGTCTCGTCCCAGAAATTATTTAATTGCATGATGAGCTGATGAGCTGCTGATCCCACTCCGCATTTCTCTCCACTTCCCATCAAATTTGATCCCCTCATCAAAAAATCGACATTTTACGGACGAGACGAGCTGACGAGCTACAGCCGTTTTGGAAACAATATACGGGTTTTGATTGAGTGGTACTCGTTCGTTTGTGCTTACGTTTGTTGACCATTCTGTCATCGGCAAAGCCGGGAGCACCACTCTGTGGGGCGTTGCCGTACCGCATCAATTGCCGTTGGTCCCTTGTTTTGGCCCTTGCTCGCAAGTCATGGCCGTGTCGAGCTCTGGGCAAGTAGCAGCTGAGTCTTAATCCTCAGTTCTGTTAACCCCCTGTTTTTTCCCGGTGTTCTCTGGGTGGCGGAAGCAAAGACTCAAATTCGGTTAAAGTGGAGACTGTGGAGCTGGTGATGGGAAGCAAAACAAAGGTAAGCACAAACGAACGAGCACCACTCAATCAAAACCCGTATATTGTTTCCAAAACGGCTGTAAGAATTGAGCGCCCCTACTTACACTTATAGCAACAACTTTGTTGTACCGCTGGCAACTTCGAGCTGAATGATAATTAGTATACAGTGCCGGACACGCAAAGTCGACAACTTTGATCTTCCATTTATGGAAGGTGTGACACATGCCCAGGCGGTTAGTTTTCTGTGTAAACATGTTGTTA
The DNA here is from genome assembly GCA_037176885.1 of Favolaschia claudopus. Lineage (NCBI taxonomy): Eukaryota > Fungi > Basidiomycota > Agaricomycetes > Agaricales > Mycenaceae > Favolaschia > Favolaschia claudopus. The sequence continues at coordinate 197,246 of JAWWNJ010000111.1, forward strand.
CAGACCCGAACAACGGTGTTGCACGAGCCGATTTCCCCAAAACTCAAAATCAAACAAAATTGACCCCAAAATTTTGGCCGAACACCGAGATTTCATGGGAAAATTACGAAACATAGCGCAATCGACTCCGTTAATTGAGCTGGTTCTGTCCCTGATAACATCAAAGCAATTTCACGAGCCGTTTTGGCACAAATTCCTTGGGAAACATCGCCGTATTTGGACAACTTACATCATGTTGATCAATTCTATCACTGTCAAAGCTTGCCGACCACCATGCCGTGCCGCTGCCGTGGGTTGGTGCTGAAAATTTGCACGGATTACCGCCCAGATTGTAGTTCAGGCCGTCGCCCTTCCACTTACACCTGCCAAGGATCAGTAATTTTGCGCTCGGAGCTCAAAAGGGGTACACACAGTTTCGATTTTTGACCTCAAAAATTTGGCCACAGCCAAAATGTCGTGGGAAAAACTTCGGAGGTGGTTTTTTGAGCTTTTCAGGGGTCGGCGAATCCGAATCTGAAGTCAGATTTATCCCCAAAATTCCCGTTCGCCGGCAATCAACATTGTCGACTTTGCGTGTCCGGCACTGTACAACCTCGCGGACGACAACTTTGAGAAGTGACATGTTTGTGATGTGACAACTGATTGTGATTCTATGCCGGCATCGACAACTTTCACTCTGCTCACAACAGTGTCGACAACAACTTTTTGTCCGTAACGAAACTGGGGCTACAACTCTTTCTGGAGGCAACTTCTTTTGTATACAACTTGGGCTTGTAACAGTCTGTCTGGCTACAACTGAATCTGGCGACAACTTTGTCTGGTAGCAACTTCTCACTTGTCACTTAGGAACTCTTGGTTTTGGTTCGGACTCTGAGTTTGATCTTTCCTCACTAAACTATATGCAGGAAATGTCAAAAATCTCTTTTGAAACATTGAGAGTATGCTATTTATGAGCCATGCTGCTGACATACCTCGCATGATTTTACCGGGGCCGCTGGTCGCGCCTTATTAGCCTGTTTGCGATGCAGCCATTGAATGGCTAATGGCTACGCAAGTGCCCGAATTCCGGCGTATTGACGAAAGCTACCCCCGGTCTGAGCATCCAATTTTCATTCCAAATAGCTCTTCTTGACTTCGGCATAAAAGTTTAGCCCATCAAACTTTCCCTAATACGGAAATCGGTAGCCATTCAATGGCTCCAATGGCTCTTCGCAAACCCTCTATTACCACTTTGGGCTCCCAGTCGATCGGCGTCATATGCAGATCGTCATACTTTATTTGGATCGTCCCTGGTCGCCTCTCTCTCGCAATCAGCCTTATCTCAGCAGCTGCATAGTACTCAGGTGATACATCAGCCCATCACCAAGCATCTCTCTTTCACCGAAACGACATCCAATCCTTTATTTTTCGACGGTGCCGAGACTGGCAAGCTGCGGCGAAGGCGACGGCGAGGAGATCGAGGACGACGAAGAAAGAGATAGAGACAATGTCGGAGGCGCTAGGCGGAGACGAGAACTAAGAAGCAGAGTCAAAGTTAGTCTAGTAGTTACCGCGGGGGTCCGACCGGAGTGCACCCTTATTACATAATCTGTCAACAATTGGGCCACGTGCATCTGCCACGTTGAGGTGGGGGGACTGTGGAGGACGTGGATGGTTGGCGCGGCAAAGGTCGGGCCATAGTCATATCATTCGAGTTGAATTCGAGCCTAAGAGCAACCTAAGAGAGCACTTTTGCCAAACTTTGTGATTTACTGGAGTACTTACCTCATATATAACTTTTTTTTTAGATCTAGGTACTGTAAACAGCATCTTTTGATCAGCTCCTGGATGTGGATTCGGCTTGACAGTGCATATAACGACTCGGAAAGAGTACCCGAGAGGAGATACGTCGCTCTGCAGCACAACTGCAGCAGGAAACATTTCAAACAGGCTTTGTTTGTTTGTTTGTTTGTAGTTCTAGGGTTATCGTACCTGGCCCGAAGGCTACGCGATAGTACACTACGGGAGTATCTAGGGCTTGTAATCTAGGTGTAAGTAAGGGATCCGTATTTTTACGAGAGCTATGAGAGAAAAGTAAAGTAGTTAAAGTACGTATGGGAAAACTCGGGGTGAATGAGAACACAACTTTGAGCGGGACAGATACTATAGCGGATGTAAGGTACGCCGAGATGGTGCGGGACTGCAGAGGAGTGGATGATTAAGGCCGGTGAAAGAGGCGGGAGTACGATAGGGTAAGATGAGAGGGAGACTAAGTTCAGGAAAAGCGGCCGGTAGCAGCGACAAATGTTATGAGGACTTTGAGCAGATCAGGGTGCGAGAGAAGAGAGGGGACATCAACGGAGCCGAGGAGACCTGCAGAGTAGGACGCGTGCTGGAGATGGCGGCGGAGATGCTCCCAAGCCGGGCAATGGAGTAGAAAATGTACGCGGGTTTCCCGAGCACCACAGGCGGGGCAAGCTGGGGAGTCAGTCTGTCTTAACCGAAATCGCGTGGCATTTAGGGATGAAAAGTTGGTCCGGAGACGGGCTATGGTGGAGATCATGGCGCGGGGAATGTTTGCCGTGTACGGGTACCGCAATATGGTTGAAGGTGCGGTACGATCGACTTGACGGAGACCCAACCCGGTGGGGCTAGAAGCCCAGCGCTCGGCCCAACGTGCAAGGATACCCTCCCGGATACGGCGCCTACAAGTGGTGAGGGAGACGAAGGCAGATGGAGAGGGTGGGAGACGTGTCGCTTCTTTGGCTGCCAAATCGGCGAATTCGTTGCCGGCAGTTCCGATGTGAGCTGGAGTCCACAAATTCGTAACGCGAAGATGGGGACAAAGCTCTAGGGCCCGGCGAAGCAGGCGGTCGTAAGCGATAGCTCTGAACTGACCGGAGCGGGGGGAGGTGGATAGAACCGATTGAAGACCTGCCTGCGAGTCAGAGACAATCAGGACACGATCATACCCTCCACCCAGAGCCTGCTGCGTTGCAGCGATCAGACCTTCAACTTCTCCCTCGGCAACTTGTCCCTCTCCCAACGGAATGAGGAGTCGAAGTTGTTCCTCTGCGCCCTCGACTCGCACCGCAGCTCCGCCTGCACTCCCGTCCAAAAGCGAACCGTCAGTAAACCACGTCGACCCCTTCCAACCCTCATCAGCAAGGAAACCGTTCAAGATGGACACGGCCTTCGATTTGGACGGAATAATCGTGTTGACCGGAAGCGGGTCGTGCCAAGGAGGAGCGAAGACCGAGAGTATGGGTTCCATACCCAGCGTAAAGTCGATGTCCTGTGATTGGGGGGGAGCAGTGGTTACCGGGGGAACAGTCAACGAAGAAACTTGCCTGTCTCCAAGAGGCGGAGACAGACCACAAGCCAATGGCTCGGTGACTGTCCCCCCTCGCATATTGCGGGCGCCGCTGCCAGCTTGGTCTGCGCGCGTGGCCGCCGTAACCACGGGGGTTTTGAGTTCGATTTTGCGACCACGTATACGAGAGCCCTGAACCGGTACGTCTGCCGGCCATCGAATAGCGGGGATACGCTCAAGGTAGTGCAGTGGCGAGGCAAACTTCGGGTTGCGCGGTGAGTTGGATATAGCGTCGCGGACCAGCGGGGTGAGGCCATGAGCAGCGGGAAGGGTGAGGTAGCGAGCTAGGCGGTTCTGTAACGACATTTCCAACCGTAAATCAGCAGGGAGAATGGCTGCTTCCTTCTGCAAGGCTGCGAGAGACGTTGTGCGGAACGCGCCGGTAATACACCTTGCGGATGCCTTGTTAACTTGTTCTAGTGGCTTCAGAGCGGCAGGCAGGAGAGGGAAGAACGAGGAGACACCATAGTCCGCACGAGGCAGAACAACAGTGAGTACGAGATCGCGCACCATTACCGGTTTCATCCCCCAGACAGCATGAGTCAATGCTAGAGCAGCGTTCAATGCACGGGAAGCGGAGGCGGCACGATAGTGGATGTGGGTGTCGCCTTTGAGCTTGGAGTCCAACATAACGCCTACCCACTTGACAGCATCTGAGGGAGAAATGGTCTGACCGTCAAACTCGACAGTAAATCCGGAAAGGTCACGTAGCGACGGAGAGTGGTGGATGAGCTCAGTTTTCTCCTTCTCGAATATAGCATGGTCGTCGTCTGACCAACCTTTGGCGATGACACCAGCTTCGTTAAGAACGGCGACGTTTTGCGAAGGCGATCTCGAGGCAGTGCTAAAATTTACATCGTCAACGAAGCCGTATGACCAACTCGTGAAGACGCCGATGGCGCGGAGTCGGCGGAGAAGGCGGTTGATGGTGAGGATGAAGAGTATAACGGTGAGCGCAGAGCCTTGAGGTCCACCCTCCACTGTGCAGCGATATGTAGATGTCCGCACCCCATCAATGACCACGGTGACCTGGTGGTTGTGGAGGAAAGACGCCGCCCAGAGAACCAACGCGCGGGTAAAGCCTAGGCTCGCAAGCTCACGGATCACCACCGCATGGGACATGCGGTTGAAGGCGCCCTTGAGATCGTAGAACAGAGTTGAGACCGTATTTCCCTTGTCCATCTCCGCGCGCACACGATGGATATACCCATCGACCGCTTGAGCAGTGCTGTGCCCGGGGCGACCACCGTATTGGGAGGGATCAATGAAGTTAAGGGACTCAGCTTCAAAGGAAATACGGTCGGCAACTAGACGCTCCAAAGGTTTGGCCAGGATGTGTTCGAAGTTTTCTACTGGTCGCCATGCCTTGGTGGACGTCTTGTCCTTACGCGCGCGCTTGTGAATGGGGACCGCGGTATTTGCCTTGAAAGGTAACGGTTTGACGCCGAGACGAACCGAGGCTTTGAAAACGATTCGAGTCCATTCAGCGATGACTGGCCATGCGAGACGGACGTGACCCATCTGAATGCCATATCTGTCAGGAGCTTTCCATGGGGGTGAAGAGAGGATGACGTTGTCGACTTCAGCGTCGGTAACCTTAACGAATGGACGTTCGCCAGGTATCGGAATCGTCTCTGCCAGATGTATTGGATCGTCTGAGGGCACGGGTGCTTCAGCAGTGAAAAACAGGCCTGAGCGAGGCAACACGTATGCAGCACGGATGAAACTTCTGACAGATTATGTAATAAGAACGCACTCCGGTCGGACCCCCGCGGTAAGTAACAGACTCTATATCTGTCGAGGTACGAGACACAAGATACTAGAGCGTCTGTCTACGAGAGACTAAGTCAAAGTCGGAGGCGGCGGCGGAGACGGAGACGGAAGCTAAAGTAACGGGACTTCTGAAGGTGCAAAAGTAGGTCGTATTCGTCAAGGATCGCTACTATATATACAGAATACGATAGGAGTGAGTGAGATAAAATATATAAGACTAGAACTTAGCGGAACTTAAAAACAAGCAAGTCTCGATGAAATATCGCGGAAAGGAGGAAGATGGCGGTGAAAAGCAGTGAGAATGATAAGACTTGAGGTCATAAGTGACGCGAGGAGATATAGAATAGAATGGAACGTGAAAATGAGGTGAGTCGAGAGGCGAGGTGGTGGAAGAAAGCAAGAGGAAGCGATCAGTTTGTCTCAGAAAATGCCGACAAACAGATGGTGGATGCCGTATGGGCGCTTGTGTGTCCGTGGTCAGTGCTCGAGCGCGCTCAACATTAACTTGAAAAAATAAAGTAGTGCATGTTTATGTACGGTAAAAATAAGTGGATTAACAATGAAGCATTTACACGAGAGCGTCAGAGAGCCAAGGGTGTGCCGGCCCGTCAAGCCGAGACCTAGGGCAGGGAGGGTGGTTCGACCTGGGAGGGTCAGAAAAAAAAAAAATTGATTATTTTTTTGGGGGTGGAATTTGGTCCCGGGAGCTCAAATTCACCTAGAAATCACTGTTACCGCTGTTTCTATTCAAAATATCCCGGGCAATATGGTTCACATCGCTCTTTTCGAGTTTCACTGGCAGTCCTTCCTATTTGGGACGATCAACTTTGGCTGTGTTTGATTTCAGCGGCAACAGAGGATACAATGCAGGTGCGTCTTTTGCTGGGTTGTAGTAGATATTTGGTGATTACTTCATCTTATGCCACCTCTAACAGTTGTTTTGAGTTCATATTTTGAGTCAAGTCTTGGTCAAGCACTTTGGTACATTGGTATCACGTGAATAATTACTCGATTTGGGCAGTACGTAATGCTTACGTGGTAGGGTGGTTCAGCCAAAAGGTCGGTTTGAAAAAAAACAGCCATAGGTATTTTTTTTTGGTTTCCGCACACCCTTGCAGAGAGCGTCCTTGTTAGCGGTAATTATTTACCACTCTTTACTTTACGGCATACTGTACTCTCGTAAGTATTACGTAGTCTTTATGCGTTTGTAACCGGAACCACGATGTTCTCTACACAAACGCAGTTTCTTTCGACTTCTCGTCTTGACCACTCGATACGGGCGATACCGAACAGCAAATTACGCTGACAGTCCTCGTCAGCCACCCCAAGCTGCAATACCTTCATCGCCGAGCCAGTTGTTAGAGCTGCCACGGGCGCCTGATCGGCACTGCAGCGCGAAATCAATAGAATACCGACACAATATAATATACAGTCTTGTACCCGGTAATGGGACGATCAAATCTTTTGCCGACATTTACCCAAAAATGACATGATTTCTATGAAATCTGAGGGCGCCGATCCAGTCTTTGGGTCCAAATCAATGTTCGGGCAACATTGTGTAGCTATCGCCTGGGAGTAGGCCTATATCGGCCAAGATCAAGGTGAAAAGTCGTTATCAGTGCAAGGATGTGGAAATGGGACGTCACAACAGTCACGCCGGCTATTCAAGTTTTGACGCGTTTTTTTGCTGTTTTCTCTGTTTGCTCCCTTCGGAGAAAGTTCTAGTCGCCCAAGGTAAGCTATTAAATACTGCCAGGCAGCTTGTTTGACCTCTGCAGCTCGAATTCGGGCCATACTCTCAACCCGGGGGGATACCCAAATGGGGAAGGTGAGCATCATTCTTCAGCATTTTCCTGAAGTTTTGCTTTGTGGCCTGTCTACTTTTGCTTCTCTGCCCTCGGTATACCATAGGGACGTTCATTGTGCATACAATCATGTTTCCACTTAATATTGAGGCTATAAAAGCACCCAACACTGAGAAAACCTAAGCCGATGCCGTGATTTGATTTCACTTTTCAAGACTTGTCAGATTGTTTTGAGCGCAGAAGTAGAACGAGTGCAATGGCCAGTCTAGCTTTGAAATATGTTGTTGTTTACATGTTGAACTTATGGTCTGAAAAGGGATTCGGATACACTGTGTATATTGCGCTCAGAAATTGGGTTTGTCCCATTACCACATACCGTCCCATTACCAGGTACAAGACTGTAGATGCTCACCCGACTGCAAGGTACAGTTTGTGGAGCACCCGGTGTGCTTGTTCTTCGTCGTCGTTCTGCATGTCAGTGATGAACTTCAGAAGGCCCCTGTACGTTGTTTCAAGGCGTGCTTGGGTGTACCCGCCGGCGTCAACGTAACGGCCACTTGACCAGCCGTGTAGTCGGGCTCAAACCTAGAGGCAGGATATAAATGAAAGTAGCATGTATGATCTAAAAGAGACTTACGTAGACAGCGACAAGGGCCACCATGGTATCTGGGGTTCAAATTCATTTGGATGGCTGTCAGGCCCTTTGAAAAGCTTCTTGTACTTGCGACCGAGGCAGCGTGGCTTTGAAAAGAATTTTTCGTTAATGGTGTCGATGATTGGCCCTGAATAGAAGGGACGATTGGCCTGAAATTTTATCTGAAAGATCGAATAAATGCTAAAATATATAACAGAAAAACGATGGCCATACCTCGAGTTTAGGATTAGCAGCATCGTCGGCGGCGCCGTCGGCAGCAGCGGCTGCTTTCTTCCACACCACAGGGAAGATGAAGTGGTAGTCCTGGAGTGCTTTTTCGACGCGCTCGCGGTTGTCCTTCTTTGTTGAGCTGTAGCCGGTGAGTTTGAAATAGTCGTCCGTCTTTGGGGTGATGAATTTGACGATGTCGTTACGGAGGATGGCGACGCGAGGAAAGATCTTTATGATGTGTATGTCAGCCCAAGTAGCAGTGTAAGTTAGCGACGACGCACCAAGCTGGCAATGATGAGGCAGAAGTCCTCGTCTTTCCTAGCGCGTTCTTTAATATGCTGTGCCTTCGCGTCGTCTATGAAAGTGATGAACCAGACCATATTTACCTCTTTATTCCAAGGGGGTGTCGGGATTAAAATTTCGTACCATGGGTTGGAGGGAGGGGGGTGTAAGGGGAGAAGGGCCCAGGAGCCAAGTCGATAACAAACCTGGGGATCAGAGATCCCCAGTGAACTACTTATATACAAGAGGTGACGTAAGATATGACATAAGTGAGCACACAGCATGATGTCTTGGAGACAGAGAACTTCTGCCCAAGTCAGAAGATGTCATAGCTGTGGAATCCCCTGACAGGGGGGGGGGGGGGGGTCTCCAGAAGGTCCTTAGAAATTTTCTTGTGTCTAGTACTCATAAGCTTCCTGAGGCTCATAAACCAGTTGTAAATTGGTTTAAACTTGTCCGAGGGTAAATTTCCGTCTCATGAACCCATCTGACTGTCAAAGCGGCAATAATGTTCCGGATTTGGACAGTTTTCGCACGCTAAATAAGCGGCGCAAAATTTCAACGATTATTTGGCCTCTGTTGTCAGGCCACAAAATTAAGTTCTAGAATTTCTTCTAGTAAACAAACTCTCAAACGCACGAAACAGATATAAAAATGGTGGGTTTCGGAAATTACCGAGGTGGGTGTGTTGACCGGCAACACGGCAGCCTGACAATGGTGGGAATATACTACCCTATATAGGAGGGGAGGGGGGGAGGGGGGGTCTGGCCGAGGGCTTAAAAAATAAGTCGACCCGATATCCGAGTTTCGAATCCCGACACCCCCCTTGCTTAATCGATGATTCGTATGCGGCCCGAGACATCGGATGCGCCGAAGTGTGGGTCAAGAATTGAATCTGAAAGCAATGGGAAGGAAGACAAGAAGACAAGAGAGACGAAATAACATTAAGAACAGACCCCCTAGATTCAAGATTATCCCTCTATAAGTGTATTCCATCCCGACCAAAGCCAACTCCCCGAGACGATTTGTAGCCTTCTTCTTCCCAGTGGTGCGCCACATGGGGGGGGGTAGACAGAGCCCTGAAACTTGTTGGTGCCGCGCTTGGCCGTGCACGAGGAGTCCAGACTTTGGGAACCGTTTCTGCTCCTTCTCCGTGGCGTCGATGTCGATCCGTTCGAGCGGTAAAGCACCATCTTTGACAAGAATAGGCCCAAAGTATTCGTCACAGATGATGAATGAGCATTTGGCTTCTCTGGCCTCGGGCATTGGACGTTGATTGGACGACGAGCAGCGGCGATGATCCTATACTTGAAAAGAGGGCCAGGCCATCAGTCGCGTGACTTTTGACAGAAAATCACGGGGTTTTGTCAACATCCTAGGCTGTCAAGATGTTCAAACTCACACGCGGTCCCCGGCGCCGCGCGCCGGCGAGTGCAGCGAGCGGCAGTGCGGCGCCGCGGGCACGGAATCCAGCAAAAAATCCGCGCGGGGTTTGGCCCCGACAAGCTGTGCACCAGCCGTAGGGAGGGACGTGAAGTCAAGAGAAGAGAGAAGATCAACAAACATCACGTGTGGATTCGCGCTGTCAATCAAGTTACGGCACCCGGCACCCGGCCTCAACAAGTTGCCGTCGTTGAGCGGTTGGTACATTTTAGCGTTGTCAGCCTCAAAACATTGTTGCTGGCTAGAGTTGTAGTCCGGTACCTAATTTAGTTGCTACCTAGGGAAGTTGTAGTTGCTTGCCTACCCTTCCAATGTTGTCAACCTGACATTTCGCAGTTGTCACCTTGGAAAGTTGTAATCTCAAATGTTGCGCTCCATCCAAGTTGTGGTCAAGTCGGTTGTGTGCCCTCAAAGTTGTTAACCCTTTGAGTTGCCAATATTTTGTCTTCAAAATGTCCTAGTTGCCGCTAATTTACTCAAAAAAAGGTCAAGTTGTCGATTTTGAATTTTTATACAGTATATGTGCCATACTACACCACCGACGGAATGTGATGTTGAGTTTGCGTGTGATGTGTGACATCTCCCTGGCGTGTGGACTGAAGCGCCAACTGGATGCAAATCAGGCCACTTGCGTAAATTTCGCATGTCCGGCGGCCATTGTTCTCACATCAAGCCCGCGGTCTTCTCCGGCCACTTCCGGCTCGGTTATAAGGTTGACACGTCACAAACACCGCACCACACCTCTCCCTCTCCCACCACCACCATCCTCCTTGCCACCGTCTCCTCCACCACTCAATTTCTCGCTCTCTTCTGAGTTAACCCAATCTGCCATGTAACTTCTCCATCCTCCTTCGGCCTGAGCTTGGTCTGATTTTGCTGATAGATCCCCTGCCACCCTGCGCTCTCAAGCTCCTGCTCTCTCGCATACACCCTGGTGCGTCTGCATATCATTGCGGCTCTCCCCATAACTGACATACCAACAGCTCTTACTTTCCTGATTTCAATTGTTATAGGTGGCAACGGGAATAAGGTGTGTGTATGGTGTTTTCTTTAAATATGCCACCGTTAACCTCAGCCAAAGTTTGTACAGCGCAGCTGCTTCACTGTCAAGCTCTTCGGGAGGGCAGAACATTATGGTGAGCAGGTGAGCTTTGCTGGGTGTGATTGGAGGTCACTGTGCATAATGGATTCTTCTCTGTAAGATGTATATACATTTCCGCCACAGTTCATTTCTCCCTCTGTATCCAAATGTGATCATGATAACGCAATTAAGTATATCAAATGTGAGATGTCAGTGTGATATGAATGGAAGGAATGCTATCAGCCTGCTGCTTTCCAATATGTCTACGGGACGCTACAATAGCGCTAAAAAAGCGTGGTGCGCGTCGTGGCCAGCTTAAGGTTGATGTGATTTTGACGTGTGACCTCTCATTGTCCGGGTGACATCATGTCACACGCCATATTTGCGTGTCAACTTCGCGGTGGTGTACTGTACTGTATACTTTCGACCAAAGGTTCACGGGGTGTCACCCGTCACCTTCATTGTTCACTGAACAAATAGTTCAGGATAAACACCCGTACAGTACTACATTGTTTGTTTTCCGTAAACTCGCTGTTCAGACTGTGGACCGCGCGAGTATAATAAACCCCCCCTAGGCTCGAATCCAGCCTGTGTATGGAAGCAAGCTTGTCGATACACAGGCTGGTCGATCTGAGTTTGAATTGCCACGTCACACCGAGTTACCAAAAAAGGTTATTCCACTAGTTCCTCGCCGCAGCACATTTTCGATGAAATTTCTTAATTCAACAACACAATGAGCATTTCTGAGTGTTATTGTGCACACCTGAGCTTGAACCAAGCTGAGATTGTGCCGTGGGCAGGAGTTCTGAACACATTCAGCGACACAGTCCACCACGTGATGCCACGTATCCACTGTACGAAATAACCTTTTTTGGTAAGTTGGTGTGACATGGGATTTCAAACTCAGATCGACCGGTCTGTCTATCGACAGCTTGCTCCATAGACAGACGGTCACCGGTCTAAACCCCCCCGTACGTATACCCCCCGCGAACGAAGACATGGTAGAGTCGACCAATAAATAAAGGAAGGGAAAGAGATTAAAAAGTTCAGAGAAAGAGTAGTGCGCACGAGAATATTCAGAGAACAATGGACGTCACGTCGTATGTACGCCATGTGAGACCTCGGGACCAGCGCTATCGAAGCTTCACGCTTCCCAATCCACCAGTCGGGGTATTGCCCTTCAATATCGCCGCCCTTGTGCCAGCATCGAGCCTTGGTATGACCCGCACCTCCACAGTTCTCGCAAGTCACGTCAGCGTTCGCCTGCGCAGCCAACGCACCCGAGTTCCCATATCCAGCCGCCACCGTGGTCTGTCCAACTCCACCTCCCTCAATCCCACGAACCGTGCCATCTTCAAAAGCGAAAGAAATGCCGAAACCCGTATTCTTTTTCCGAAACAGCTGTAAAACAGTTCTTTCATTTGTATTCACTGATCGCTCCTCATATTTGAAATTGTTATTATTCTGATCATCGTGGCGTGAGTAGTGCTGTCCAAAATTATAATACGAAAAATTATAACAATATTATATCATGGATAATACGGATACGATACGAGCCTGGCAGGTCGCTCAGATTATTAATACGCAATGTTACAATATGATTATAATACGAGTATAATACGATATGACAGGACCGTATTATGCATATTATTTCTGTATCATTTCAGGGGAGACTCCGGCTGGAGGTAGGCCTTGGAGCTGGTCATTCTCAACCTTCCGAGCCTCCTCCCGAGGAATTACTCTCAGTTACTAACTCCCTACAAATTCTTCACCAAAACGGTCTGGATCAGCGATTGATGATCGGTGTGATGGAAAGTCAGCACCCGGACTGGAAGGAAGAGTTGGGAAAATTTGTTGAAAATGAGGCAGAGCTGCTACAATCCTGTCGCAGCACATTCACAGGCGCTCTATCAATTAAGCACAGCTGAGTGTCATTCTTCTGGGCTGAAAAAACTACCTTTAAAGGGGGTGAAGCCGTATTAAGATTATAACAAAATTATATCACGATAAAAATTGTTATAATATGATATTGTTAGATACAGATACGATACGGCTCCAGAATCTGTGATATGATATTGGTATAATACGATATGGCAAAAATCGTATTATTATCGTAATATGGACAGCACTAGGCGTGAGTTCTGCATTATTGGTTTTGCATTACTATTGAAATTAGACTCACAGACGACGGTCCTAAATCGTACCTCAACGTGAATGTAACACCATTATTTTTCTTTTATCTCGTGACCGTGTTGTACTTAGACTTACATCCACTTCCCGCTCCGTTTACATTATCCTGCGCTCATAGATGATCTCATTCCGCCTTTGTTTTACTTATTACTTGCTATAAGTACTCAGATGTATTAGCTACAATTCTTGGGTGAATCTAGAATCTAAACCAGTCACTCTGTTCGCCACAAACCAGCTCTCGTGTGCCGAAACTCTTGCCTTACGGTAAACTTTCGTCACATATTTTTGACTGCTAAATAGTATCTCTGCTTCTCGTCGCCGCTTGCTCTGGTTAACCGTGGTCTGATCAACCGCTGCTACCGACTTCGACGACGACCATTTCACCAAAGTTTCTCTCGTGTCTCATCTCTTGTCTCAAATCTCCTGCTTCTTACTTTTTTCTCTCATCGCAATGGCTCAATATCTACGTGGTCGCGGACGTTCCCCAATTATCACTCGGGCTGCTACTCGGAACTCTCGTCCTTCTCACGAGGAACGCGCTGGCCTTGGTGCGTCTGTTTCTTCTATCTCTTCTTCTTCCTCTAGTTCCGAGCATCGCGCTCCCGAGCACTCCGCTTCCATGCCGGTTTCGGGTTCGCCCAAGCCGCGCAGCGTTACACCTGAGCTGTTATTCAGCCGGGTCGTTTCTGCTTCACCACCCACTCGGGCGGTTAGTTCCCCACCTGCTCAGGTGGTGGAAAATAGAGCTTCTCCTTTTGAGGAGAGCTCTGAGCTATTGCTTGTCCCGTCGCTTGATAGTAACGTGGATTTTGGCATTCTCGACTCGAATGCGAGCGGGAAAGGTGACACCTGGACGCAGGTGACTCGCGAGACTTCAAAGTCTCACAAGGAAGATAAGAAGTCGGGTGGAGTGGACCTTAATCGTTCGACCTCGACTTCTACCTCGCCGATTGAACGGGCGACTAAAGAGATGAGTTCTAAAGAACTCAGGCAGATTGGCAAGCGCTATTTGCGCATGGCCAAGGCTGCTGAGGAAAGTCGACTTACCTCTCATGTATCTGACGAGGAATTGGTATCCTTTGCGTCAGATGATGACGGCGATAAATTTGCTAAAGTTAAACTGAATAACTTTAACTCACCTCGTTCGGCAGGCCCTCAGGCGCAATCTACACCTGCGCCTACTCGGAAGGTTGAAATTCACTCTGCCTCCTCCTCGGATAGTGAATCTTCTCGAGAAGAAGGCCCTTCGAAGCCGAATAAGGGTAAAGGACCGGACCCACTTAACTGGGGTGCGGTCGATTGGTCAGATCAGTTCTCAGAGGCTGATCTTGACGCACAGCGCGCGGCATTCGCTAATTTTGAAGAAATTAAGCGTATTAAGAAGGAGCCTATCTCAACTCCTTCTGACTTGTTCCAGGATGTACCTGTGAATAATGTCCCCTCGGATAGTTCATCCTCTCCCGTTGTAATAGACAAACCTGAATATAATTCTCCTCCCCCTCACTCCGTGTCTGGCCAGACATCCACTTCGTTATCAGACGAAAGATTGAACCTTCAGAAGCGTCTGAAGGAAATCAAGCTTGAGGAGAAGCGTCAAAAGGACGCCAAAATAGCGGAAGATAAACGCACCGCTAAATTGCTTCGAAAGAAACAAGCTAAACAGGTTAGAAACCGCTCGAAGGAAGCGGTTGAAGCCAGCATTGGGAAAGAAATGCGCACCAAGAATCCTGGTAAACCGGATAAGAAACGCTCTGATTCCCCACCTGCTAGACCCATTGTGGGCGGCACATTTATCGACAATGTTATTCGCGAGGCTGCCGCTCGGAATACTTCTCCACCTTCGTCGAGTTCGAGTTCCTCGAGCTCTAGCAGCTCATCGAGTTCAAGCTCGGATTCCTCCGATGATGATTCGTCTGATTCGGGTGACGAGTCCAGCACCTCGGAGAGTTCATCAAGCTCTGAAGGGAGCGATTCCGATTCTGGAAAGTCTGCGAAACGGCGTCGTAAATCGACCCATAAACATAAACATAGCCATTCCCGCAAGTCGCGGAAATCTCGCAAATCACGACGTGCAAAAGGTTACCGCCGGTCGAGATCAAAATCTCGACGGACTACCAAAATGACCTTGAAACCGGTCCCACCTACCAAATATGATGGATCAGTTAATTCGTATGCATATTTCCGGTTTGTTCGTGAAAGCACAAACTATGTTACAATGGGCAAAGTTCCAAAAGAGGACCAGATTTTCATTATCAGCTATTTCATGACGGGATCAGCTGGCGAATTTTACGAACGGAAGGTTGTAAAAAATGAAAAACACTGGACCTTACCGAAATTCTTCACTGAACTTCTGAATTATTGTTTCCCTAAGGACTTCAGGTTGAAACAACGGATCAAACTGAACGGACTTTACCAAGGTTCAAAATCAGTAACTGAGCATATTGCCGAGTACGAGCAATTGCATACCATGATTGGGTTGCCGGATGACCAGGAGAAGGTTACCCGTCTCTGGTTGACCTTGCGCAAGGACATCAAACGAGAAATGTCTCGTCAAAAGCTTGATTTAGAAATATCATCGTGGGACGATGTCGTGGTTGAAGCTGAACAAGCTGAAAAATTACTCGGTAGACCCGAGGATGACAAGCCGAAGGCAAGCGCAAGCAAAGCTTCTACCTCCTCGATGAAAACCTCCACTCGTGGACGTGGTGGTCGGTTCTATAAGAAGCCGGTGATCCAGACTTCATCTGTGAAGTTGAACTCACCTAAACCGAACAACGAGAAGGCAAAGCCTTCTAATAACAACCAATACAAGGGGAAACGAACTTACCCTGACCGGAAATTGTCAACGAAACGTCGAAACGAACTGATGGCTGCTGGCCTTTGCTTGAACTGCGAAGAAGCAGGCCATATGGCTCGCAACTGCCCCAAGTTGACAACAATGAATTCAAACCAGAAGGGTAAACCTCCAGGTTTCGGCGCACACGCAGCGCGAATGCGTACCGCAAACGAATCAGCACTTTCAGCAAATACTGAAGTATTAGAAACCTTACCTGTTGGGTCTGCCATTTTCCGTATGGAAGCTGAGGAGGGCGGGAACCAGGATTTTAAAAGTTTGGAAACCGTCAACTCTCACCCGGAAAAGTCGCGACCTATCGGCGATTTAGTGGCTCGATTCGTTCGCATTGTATTGCAGGAAGCTCAGCCTTACCCTGGAGACGAAGAGGTTCAAGAAGAATCTCGATTCCAAGTGTACGAGACGTCGGAAACTGATTATGTTGTCATTGACAATTCAACCATGGAAGATGTGATCTTACCAATGGAATTCTTGTTTGACGAAGACTTCAAGATAGGTCTCTGGTATGCTATTGAGCGCCAGCTTGCTATAGGACTTGATCCTGAGGATGTTGAGTGGGAAGACCGCTACACTGCGGAAACCGAAGACATGTTCGCAACAATGGCAACATTTATACTACAGGATGTTGATCAAGAAATTGAAGGTCCTTTAAGCAAGGATAATAAGATTCGGGTTGAATCTTTCAACGAGGACTCTTACATTGTCACCAGTTTATTCCGAAACCTCGAACCGCAAATTCTTCCCAAAGAATTCCTGCAAAACCGGGACTTTGATCTCTCGGCCTGGTACCTTGAAAAATTTGCGGATTTACCTTCCTATTCGGACTCAGAGTCATCTAGCGCATCTGGATATGAGCCCAGTGAATCGGAAGACGAGTTCGTTGATCTACCTGAATTATTCGAGACAAGTGTTTCAGAGTACGAGTCGGATTCGGACTCGGATGATGGGGACTTTGATCTCCCTCGTTGCTTCAGAATTCCTGGATTTTGCGATGAATCTGAAGGAGAAATTGAACCAGAAGAAGTTGAAGACAAGAAAGGACCACTCCAACGACGTCTGAATACTCGGATATGCCAGACTTAATGTCGGTTAGCGACTCGGACTCTGAAATTGATGAGTTTGATGATTTTGATGATGAAGACGAACCTGAGTTTAACTCGGTATTGAGACTTTCAGGGAATCCCGGAGAGACGCTGGATGATCGTCTGAATCTCCTCTGTGAGGTCCTAGACTTACAGCATATTCCATCATCAAATTCGGAAGATAAACGACTTCGAACCGATCGCATTGGTGATCTTGTAGCGGAGGGCGCATGTGCTGTTCTTGAATTTCTACAGCCTTATCCAGGCGATGAACTTGTTGAAATGGACAGACCTTGCCGGGATAGACGTCGTTTCTATCTTGATCAAGTTGTAGACCGGCAATGGACCGTTTGGGATGAATATTTCCATGAGATTACAATAGTGCCGAAAGGTCAATTATTTGATGAAGAATTTGAAATCGCGGCGTGGTACGCCAGCGAGCGGTTGTATCAGCTGGAAAGAGAAGCTGAGCCACCTCGTCCACTTCATCAAGTGCCAATTGATGATTTACTCTGCAACGGAGCAAATCAGTATTTGAACGAGCGGGTTGAAAAATACCCTGAAATTGCAACTTGCCATGTTCGCATGAAGTATCCCGGATTATACATTGTCTCGGGAGCAAGCAAACGAGGTTGTCGCTGGCAGCTAGATCTACCAGAAGACTATCTGATGAACTGGCGGTTCAATTTCGTAAACTGGATCCGCCGCAAGCGGGATAAGATTGAACTTGAAGAGAGTGTTCGTTGGAACACATTTGAGACCGAAGATGGCTTTGGCTATCTGTATCTCCTCTTCGAGACATCGTATTCGGAACAAGAGATTCGATTGTTTGAATTAATTCAGTCAATTGAAATCGAACGGGATACAGTTGAATTTGAACTTGGTAGAACAAGTGCGCTACCTAAGTTATCTTACTTGTTGAACATGCTCGCAGATGTGCAAATTAATGACGTGTTGGAACCGTCTATTCTATACTGTGGAGGAATTCAGGTTCCGTCAGATCAAGTAAATGGAATTTCACGCACCGCGTGCATGCCTCGAGTCCCGGACAGGATCGTCGCAAAACCCTTGATTATTGTTGTTCATATCAACGGACACCCAGCGCGTGCACTCGTAGACTCGGGATCGCTTGGGGATTTGATTTCTACTTCTTTGGCAGATCAGCTTCAACTGAAACGACGAGAATTGGACGAACCAATTGTCCTTCAACTAGCCGTTCAAGGCTCGAGGTCGAAAATCAATCACTCGGTTGAAGTTAACTTCAAGTATCAAGACATTAATTGTCCACGTACTTTCTACCTCGCAAATGTTAGTGGCTATAACTTGATTCTCGGAACGGCGTGGCTGTTTCAACATCAAGTTAATATCGGGCTCAACCCCGCTCGAGTCTGCGTTGGAAGCGCAAAATGCTTACCTATTTCCGGTGTCGCAACTGCGAAGATTTACTCGCATTCAGCTGAATTAGCTGATAATTTGGTCCAGTCGGCTCGAGACGAGCTGATGGAATATGCAAAGCCGATCTGTAAGAAGGCGGCCGAAACACCTCTGCCGCCTTTGCGTGCAATAAACCACACTATTCCTCTGATCGACGAAAAGAAGATCTTACCTTGGAGACCATCTCGGTGTCCTGAGGCTCTTCGTCCTCAATGGGATGAAAAGCGTCGAAATTACTTGAAAACTGGGCGCTGGAAAGTAACCAGCTCAGGAAGTACTGTTCCTATGCTATTAGTTCCGAAAGCGAAGACAAACCCGCCGAAATTACGCACGGTGGTTGACTTGCGAGCACGCAACAAGAATACTCACAAGTTATCTTCCCCGCTTCCTGACATGGAAGGTATTTTGCGTCGTGTTGCGCGGTGTAAATATCGTTCGCTAATTGATGGCCAGGACGCATATGAACAGATTCGGATAATTCCCGAACATGTAGATCGTACAACCGTTACGACTCCTGATGGAAATATGGTCAGTTTGGTGATCCAGATTGGCGATTGTAACGCGCCTGCAACGTACCAATCGTTAATGAACTACCTGTTTTCTGATTTTATCGGAAGGTTCATGGATGTATATCTTGACGATATCATCATTTATTCGGAAACACTTGAGGAACACATAAAGCATGTCAAATCTATCATTGATGTGTTGAAACGCGAAACACTCTACCTGAGTGAGCATAAACTTCAGTTCCTGAAGCCCGAAATGAAAGTCCTCGGTCGGATTGTCGACGATGATGGAATTAGGATGGACCCTGATAAGGTCGACAGTGTAATCAACTGGAAGACTCCAACGAACCGGGACTTACTACGTGGATTTCTCGGCTCGATTGGATACCTTGCATCTCCATACCGGTGTTTGCTGGTTCTGAAGCGAAAGCGATAGCGAGCGACCGAGTTTTGAGGTCTGCTACACGTGCTGCTGAGCAACAGCTTAAGCAGAAGGCAGCTGAGGCGAAACATACCCAAGAGGGTCGAGTTTTGAGGTCAATAATTCGTAACGTTGACAAACAGGATTTTGCATCTCCAGGAGAAGCAAAGGAGGGCGGGAGTACCAATAAATCGAAATTGAAAAAGCCTGACGCGAAGTCAAGTAGCTCTGACGCGAAGTCAAGAGCGGGCACCGACATGAAGTCAAGTGCGGAGGCAAAGCCGCTTGACAGCGGTGATCAAACTTTGATCCCGGAAGCAAATCCGCCATCAACGGAATCTATTTCTCAGTCTACCACGACCGACGAGCCTCCACCTCTTGAACCGTCGACTCCACGACCGCCTACACTGTCTGAACTTGAGCAACAGGTAAAGGATATGGATCCTTCTCTCTTTCCTGTGGTCTCTGGAGGGACTGATGGCTTGGACTTGGTGAAGTTCTTACAGCATAAATACGACGAAGATTCGTTCTTTAAAGACATTCTGGCAACTCCGAAAGCCTTCAAGAACTTCGAGGTCTCTGACGGGCTCATATTCCTCTGTGAACACGATCGCAAAGTCCTCTGTATCCCTCATCTCAAATACAAGGGTCGAAACATCCGGGAAATTATCATCTCGGAAGCTCACTCTGTTCTGGCGCATCTGGGGCCTCGCAAAACCACGGACTACCTTCGGGAGTATGTGTGGTGGAAGGACTTAGTTCCGGATACGCAAATCTATTGTGACTCGTGCAAAACTTGCAAACACAGTAAGCCGAACAATCAGAAACCCTACGGATTTCTTCATTCACTTAATCCTCCCACTCAGCCTTGGGAATCGATTGGGGTAGACTTTGTGGGACCTCTCCCCGAGTCTAGGAACCGCGATAGCGTGTTCAATTCCATTACAGTTGTAATCTGCTTATTAACCGGAATGGTACACATTATTCCGAGCCGTATTAATTACACCGCTAAACAGATGGCCGAACTTATGTTCGAACATGTGTACAAGTTACACGGACTACCTAAATCCATCGTGAGTGATCGCGATGTTTTGTTTACCAGTAATTTCTGGCGTCGACTCCACGAATTGATTGGAACGAAACTGAAAATGTCGAGCGCGTATCATCCCGAGACGGATGGCAGCACGGAACGGGCAAACCGTACCGTTACTCAGATGCTTCGACAGTGCATTGGCGAGAAACAGAAAGATTGGGTTGCGAAATTACCAGCCGTAGAGTTTGCACTCAATTCCGCTCGTTCTGAAACGACGGGATATACTCCATTCTTCCTAAACACTGGAAGAATGCCTCGGTCTTTGATTTGGGATTCAGACCGTACCCGAGAATACCCGGGAATAGCTAACTTTGCATTGCAACGTCGGCTTGCCATTATGGCAGCTCATGACGCAGTTCTTGCTGCTCGCGTCAAACAAACTCGCAACGCAAATAGGCGAAGGCAAGCCGCACCTTTTGTGCAAGGAGACTTGGTTTATCTCTCAACCAAGAACCTCAAATTTGAGAAGGGATTAGCTCGTAAGCTAATTCCTAAATTCATTGGTCCTTACCGCATTCTCCGAGACTTCGGGAATAATTCATTTCAGATTGAACTGCCTCCGAATTTGAAACAGCGCGGTGTACACAATGTTTTTCACTCTTCATTACTTCGGTTCCATGTGCCGAATGATGACCGCCGCTTCCCAGGGAGGCTGGAAACTCAGCTGAATGTTTCCACCAATGCAACAACCCATGAATGGGCGATTGATAAAATTGTGGGGCACTCAGGACGGCGTGCCAATGCTGTTTTTGAAGTTCAGTGGCAGTCCGGGGATCGCTCTTGGATGCCATACTCTCAGGCGAGTCATCTTACCGCCTTACAGGATTATTTTGAGTCTCTCGGAATATCTG
Source organism: Favolaschia claudopus (assembly GCA_037176885.1). Lineage (NCBI taxonomy): Eukaryota > Fungi > Basidiomycota > Agaricomycetes > Agaricales > Mycenaceae > Favolaschia > Favolaschia claudopus. The sequence continues at coordinate 218,278 of JAWWNJ010000111.1, forward strand.
AGATTTCTGAACTTCCGCTCGGGTCTGGGAAATTACCCGAGGAAGACATTGACGTATTCTCTGCGGATATCGTCTTGATTCATGCGGAACAGAGGTATGTCTCAAATCAGAGTGGATATATAAACTCTCTGGATTTGTTTGTGGAACTCAATCCCGAGTTCTCCTCTACCTCTTACTCATCCTCTACTTCCTCAACCGTTATCCCATTCCTCGCCATGCCCAACCACAAACACTCCAACAAATCTTCCTCTTCTTCCACCCAGTCTTCCGGCTTCCGTGTCAACGGAGTGCTTGGGAAGGACATCGTCGCCCTCGCTAAATTCCTCGACTTCAACAATTCGCATTGGCTCCAGCATATTGACGATCACACCTTCCACCTTCGCGACCCCGATAACGAGACCACCCACGTTGTTCCCGCGATGCTGGTCCGCGTATACATCATGTTCAATTACCTCCTTAACGACCCCGCCAATCGCTACAAGGACATGCCTTGGGGCTATGTTGACTTCGCGCGCATCCTTAATGCTCACTGCCTTTCCGGAGAGAAGTGGGCTTACTACGACATCGAGTCGGGCCGCACTCTCTGGTATCCCGACCATCACCTCCCTTCCATCGTTATCTATGCCGTTCGCGAGAGTGACCTTGCCGAGGCGCCGCCTGCCGGGCAGTTCCTTGTTTCCCAGGCGCGTTGGGACCGCTTGACGGAGATGGACTTGCGCCGGCGAGGAACGGCCAAAAGGATGGGAGTGGGACTCGGGTAAACCCCGGATAAAGGCTGATAGTGGGACTCGGATGCTCGGAAAGGGAGATTTAAGGTCTGATAGTGGGACTCGGCTTTCCGGCACATCAGTAGAAATGATTTAGATCAATGGCACGTAATTAGGAGAAAAAACACGCCCCGACCCTTTAAAATATTCCTGGCCCCACGCAGTGGGCCTCCGCGGCGAGCGGTAGCACCACGCAGTGGGCCCAGCGGCGAGCGACAGCACCACGCAGTGGGCCTAGCGGCGAGCGTCAAGGGGGGTCCGCGGGGGTCTCCCCCGCGCTACATGAATTAAATTTAAGAATAAACAGCGAAAAAACTCGAGATACTGAGTAAATGAGCAGAGATTTGCCGTCAGGCTTAGGGAGGGGGGTCTGGGGGTGTGACGGAAGCGAAGGGAGCTCGAGTTCCGGCACACAAAGATCAACCCAAGGGAACTGGTGTAAGTCCTAGATTGACCAAGGGAAAGGAATCTACGACAATCAGCTAACTACTTATACTAGAAAATGGAGGCTGTGTATTGAGTCTTGGCAACGACTCGGGCAAATCTCGCCGCGAGCTGATGCGAGCGGTGGATCCGTCACATCCGCCCTCCAGATCGTCGACCACGACGAGCTCAGTATCTAGTCAGAAAATAAATAAACTTGTTCAAAATCAATTCAATGTCCGAAATGGTCTTTGAAAAATCAAAATCAACCATTCTGGGTATCGTCGCCCGCCTCAACGACCATTGAGGAAGGAAATCGTGCGAATTTAGAAGTGTTCAAGAACTTCCGTGCTCTCCAAAAGAGCATCGCGATCAGCCGTCATCGCGAAATCAACAGCATGGGACGCAAATCCAGGAGGTTTACCTTTGGAAACCATTGTGTTCAATTCAGGACAGTTGCGGGAAAGGTGTCCATGCACCCCGCAATTAAAGCACAAGCCGGCTGCAAGGTATTCACTCCGCTTCTTGGCAGACAAATGGCCGCCGTTGTCACGAGATTTCGACTTGGGAGGTTCGGGTTCAGCACTGGAAACCGAGATAACGCGCCCTCCGGTACGACGTTTCTCGTTCACATCTGTTTCCGATTTGGGTTCATCGGGTCTGGTCCGAGGTTTCAAGTTACTCGGCCCAGTAGTTTCTATCAGGTCTTCGGGTTCGTCAACGTTGACGATAATCTCGGCGCTTTCGGCGCCAGCGGTAACTTCAGCCCAAGTAGAAATCTCAGGATCAAGTTTGTCACGGAACATCTCTTTCCGGATGTTGGCGTTGAGGCTACGCCAAAACATAACAACCTTCTCCTGATTGGCTTCGAGCCCAATCGTGTTGAAGATTCGTTCCCACTCGGCTTTATGAACCAAAACCGATTTATTCCGTTGAACGCAAAGGCCCAACAATGTGCGTTGCTTCTCGCGATAATTCACAGGGAAACAAAAGTTGAATAATCCCCAGAAGAAATCACTCAAAGACCACACTTTATCGTCGTTCTCAACCTTGCTGTTGTAGTACTCAAGAGCACGACTCGTCAAGTAATATGACAAGTAGAAGACACGTTCATCAACGGGCACTTTTCCAACTTTGACGTAGTTGGATCCTTCTTTCACAAATCGGTGAAATGCGATGGCATCAGGTGAGCCATCGTATTCTCTGGGAGGAATGGGCTTCAAAATCATTCGATCTTTTTTAGTACGAGAATTTCTACTCCTTCTCGAGGAACGTCGCTTGCGACGGTGCCGTGTTGGGTGAGACCTCCCCGGCCCTGATCCATCTGACGACTCAGAATCTGAGCCAGAAGAGTCGGATGGTTCGGATGGGGTTGGTGAACCGTCTACACGGTCGGCATTGCGGAGCGTGCGCTCGATGAAGCTGCCGGGAACGATGCGCGCAGCAGGGGTTGGTTCGGGACGGAATCCCGGGCCGCGGGGCGGATCGACCGTGATCTGCCTGTCAATGCTGTGTTTGACAGCTGTCTGTGCCTTAGTTAGGTTAACTTTCGGCGTCATCTCTCGAGAAAGTTGCAACCTAATAATCTGCTCTTGCAGACTAGCAATCTTCTCGTCTATCTTCTGGCCAGAGGCCATAGTATCATCCTTTTGCTTTGGCAAGGATATCGGAGTTCGAGGCTTCGGTGATACCAAGTTGGTTGGCGTCCGATCAAAGAACCGAGGTGGCGGTGAATGCCGTTCATCTTTGACAGTGCGGTGAATTTCGGCAAATTTATCAAGAGCGGCTTTCTGCGCTTCGAAATCGCGTTCAGAGAAATCCTCCGAGAATTCAGCTGCACCCCAATTGCGGGGGTCAGCTCCTTTGCCCTTCAAGTGCGATGGTCCAACACCGGAAGGTAAAGCCGGACTGACAACGTGTTCAGGCACGTTCCTATCATCAATATCAATCAAGCTGATGTTCGCATCAGCGGGTGGGGTCTGTCGCGGCAAAGTCAGCCCGCGCTCCGACGCAGCAGCCAAGGCCTCTTGAGCCAAAGCCTGGTGGCGACGAGCCACACTCACAAGCTCGTCCACGCTCATATTCTTAATCGCACGCGACACGGTGGATGTGGAATGGGAGCGGAAATCCGGGGGGCTTACAGTGTTTCTGGGATTTGGTGAATGTGATCCCACATGGTGCGTAGCAACGGTTTCAAAGGAATTTTTATTACTATCCCCCAAAACTCCCCAGTCTACAACTGAAGTCAAGTGCGGCGAGCTAGGCTCGGGAAGCATCGGCGTGAACGATGGAGCGCGCATCGGGGATGCCGACGGCGAGGTCTCGCTGCCAAACGGCAGCGGTTTCACGATGCGCAAAGGCATCGGCGTCTCGACGCCCGAAGGCGACGGTGTCTCACCGCCCAAAGGCGATGGGGTCTCACCACCCGAAGGCGGCGGCAAGTCTACACTAGGGGAAGGTCGTCCACCCGAGACCGCCCGACTGTATGATAAATCGGGGGAAACGGGGCGTGCGTTTGTCCAGGAGGCACGGCTCTCCGGTCGGGGAGTTCCAGTGGGGGAACTCACATTGTCGGCAGCGCGAGCGGATCTCGAAGCAGGCATTGGAGGAACAATCTGAGTATGCGAGCGGAGAGGGTAGCGGGCGCGGCCAGAGTCAGTCATCTGGGTACGTCGAGCACAAATCTGAGGAGGGGTCGGGGGTAGGCGTAGTCAAGTGCGTCGACAGTCTAGGAGCTTGGAAAGTTCAAAAGATGTGACGGAAGCGAAGGGAGCTCGAGTTCCGGCACACAAAGATCAACCCAAGGGAACTGGTGTAAGTCCTAGATTGACCAAGGGAAAGGAATCTACGACAATCAGCTAACTACTTATACTAGAAAATGGAGGCTGTGTATTGAGTCTTGGCAACGACTCGGGCAAATCTCGCCGCGAGCTGATGCGAGCGGTGGATCCGTCACAGGGGGGAACTTCGTTCCCACCAGAATTTTTCCAGCTTAGAAAGACACCCAGAAAGTAATTAAACACGTTAAATACAAGTTTCGGCTCTACATGCCGAGGATTGATGCGACGTTGATGCCTTGATCCAGCGTTGATTGCTTGTGATGCAAAAGACATCAACAGTGGGACTCGCTTAAATAGGCGAGTCCCACTCCCATCCTTTTGGCATATACTCTGCGCCGGCAGGACAACCGCGAGCGTGCGAAGGCCGAGGGACGTGTGAAGAGACAACAGCGGGATGCTCCGGAGTACGAGCGAGTGACGGCCATGGCTCAGCGCTTGGCGTTGAAGAACCGTATGGTGGAGGAGGAAAAGGAGAGAGAGGAATTGGATGCTCGGATCGAGGCTGAGTTGGCTTCTGAAAAGGCCGCTGCTGAGAAAGCTGCCGCCGAGAAGCGCGCTGGACCGTCCGCGGGAGGTTCCGATGAGATGCAGACTTAGATTGAGTTTGCCGACGCGTCAACCTGGAGGGCGTATGTAACACCATTATTTTTCTTTTATCTTGTGACCGTGTTGTACTTAGACTTACATCCACTTCCCGCTCCGTTTACATTATCCTGCGCTCATAGATGATCTCATTCCGCCTTTGTTTTACTTATTACTTGCTATAAGTACTCAGATGTATTACAGTCGTCACTGTCATAACCCATAGCCCTCGGGATACACCTCAGGGTATGGGTTATCACAGTGTATGGCTTTCAAAGGCAGTGTTAGGTCACGTTTTCCGTGAGATATTACTATATATGGGGCGCGGGAACACTTACCTCATCCATGATCGTGCATGACCAGGTGCATGAACAGTGGTAAAATGGCCCATCAACTCGGATTTGGCGTAAATATGGGTGATTTCGGTGCATCTTACAACTTTGCAGGTAAAATCAAGGTAAAATCATCCCAAACCATGCCGGTTGAAGGGCCCGATATAGAACTTTCATGGGTTATGACCTTCGCAGAAGGTATGGATTATGGGGTATGAGAGAGTTATGGGTTATGGCTTCCATTTCACTGCAAACCAACTTGGTGGGGCCAAAAAAGTATGGGTTACAGCAGAGTATGGGTTATCAGAGGTATGGGTTAGGACAGTGACGACTGTAGCTACAATTCTTGGGTGAATCTAGAACTTAAACCAGTCACTCTGTTCGCCACAAACCAGCTCTCGTGTGCCGAAACTCTTGCCTTACGGTAAACTTTCGTCACAGTGAACCATAACGAAATAAACACAACTGCCGGCTGCGAGTTCAGAACTTCAGATGGCGAAATCAGGTCATTTCCACTGAAAAGCGCCGGATCACGCGGAGAGGCGCCGCACCGCAGAAATGTACCGAACAGCCGAATGGTAAGGTAGGCGTCAGCAAGGGGGTGCGGGCCGGAGAAGCCGGCACACCGGGCAGGGAGGGTGGGTCAGCCCAGAAGGCCGATAAAAAAAAAATAATGACCTTTGAGTTTTCGCTTTGGGATGACCTTAGACGGCTTTAAAATGAGTAGAATGCGCTGTTTATGATGTTTTCAACGAGTTCTGAGCATTCTTCAGTCAGGCAAAGCCGTTCTTGTCAAGTCGTCCCAATATGGAAGCATCAGCCATCAGCTTGGCCGTGTTTGGCAAAAGCACACTTAAGATATGTTCAATTTTTTGAGGCACATTTTAGGGTTGGAACGGAGGGATCTCCATTATAATAATCTCTGGGGACCTGTCTCCAGGCATTCAGTTAAGAATTGACCGAGAATTGGGTGAATTTGATGGCAACTTCCTTATTTGGAGGTCACGTGGTAGGGTGGTTCCCGGAGAAGGGTCTCTCATAAAAAATGCAGCATGAGGTCTTTTTTTTTCGGTTTCAGTACCCCCTTGGGCGTCAGTCACTTACAACGAGCGGTCACATGACCAAAGTGTGACAACAGCCATGATTAAGTTGTCATTAAGCTCTGGCCACAAAACATTAGGGTAAAAAGTGGGACCTAGAAGTGGTGTATTTGAGCAAATGCAAGACATCCCTGGTCTCAGAATTTGAAGATACTATCTTGTGATGGAGCAGTAGACCATTCTTCGAACCCATTTTTTTTGACTGCAGAAATGAGTTTTTCAGCGATTGGAGCCATCTTGGTTTGGGACGATGGCGAAATTTGCCGCTTATGTAAGGTTCTCATGCACCATATATGGTGGGGGACGTGACTTCGTGACAAACTTTTACGGTGAACATTGTGGCGCTAATAACTCGTGTGACAGTCACCCAAATTTCTTGATATTGCATAAATGGCTTCCTTTTGAAGAGTAGAAGAGGTTGTATGGAGCAGATTTACTCCCCATTGACTTTTGTGATTTTGACCACAAATTTGGCCATCCTAAAGGGGAAATTGATCCGAAATGGCTCTGCCGGGGGGCAATTTGATGGCCCATCAACATCCCAAAAAGGAAATCAAAGGGTTCTCTTCACCATTTCTCCGCCATATGTATTCAGAACACTTTCTCCGCCTCTGATAGACTCAAGAATGAATGCAGGAGCTTGAACGCGTTATTCAGCAGACATGAAGCCCTAAATTCGGCCGAAAACTGAGCCTAACAGCTGAAAATATACAAATTTCACAGTAGATTCTCCTAATGTCGGCCTGTTTGATTCCCTGGAGCTTTCCGCCTAGGATTCATATACATGTACATGTTATATTGAGTTATCAAAGCCATTGGAACCGCAATTATAGCGAGGCCAACGCGCCGCTGCCAACGAAAGTGAGTTTCCCGATTGGGAACGATCACCGAGCGATCAGGTCACGCGACGGCATCTCGGCACCACCCTGATGCGTGACGCCGAGCGTAAATATTTTGGAATAAGTATAGTACAAAGACAGAGAAATGCTCAACCCAATGCTCAAGGTCAAAGAAGACCAGTTGCTAGAGAGCCACATCCTGAGAATCCTGACCTGCTATATTGCACAAGTGGCAGCCAGCACATACCTTCTGCTGACTTTGAGGGAAGGAAGAAAACATTGAACGGAACAGCATTTCGATCACCTTTCTTGAAGTTTCCTGTTGCAAAGATTGCAGAAGCCAAATAAAACCACAGTGTGTCAGATGCTCAGAATGGAGAGAGGCTTTGGGTTTAAAACTCAATATTCATGGATTCAATATACAGGATATTCATACTGAATTTCAATTTCTTGAGCCCGTGGGGAATACGAATATGCGGATTCCCGGCGACGTGATCAATCACCCTTTTTAGCAGTTGCATGAGTACTTAGAATAGATCAGCGAGTGTACTTCCTCTGTACTATGTAGTATGTAAATTCAGTAAATTGCATGTACGGACTGAAGCTATGATCTGAACGACTGTCTTCAGATTTTATGTCCTCCACTAAAATTGATCAGGGTGGTAGAGCGTGACATTCTCGAGACGAAACCAGAAGATCCGGGGAAGGAAAGGGTTGGGGGAGATCTGAGCAAGGTTGGGCGTGTTTGAATTGGAAGGGAAACAGCAGAGAGTGAATGAGAAACTTGAGGCTGTATTTTTCAGGTGTCGTGTTGATTGAAGTAGTGATGGCGCTCCCGAGCAATCCAAATTAAAGACAGCAGAGACAGAGGTAAGGGTTTGTAGGCATATGTGTTGCCAGATCGAATGGAGGACGGGGAGGTTATTCGCAATGGAAGGGATCTGCTGTCGAGAGAGACGAGAATGAAATCATTTTTGCTGCAAAATTCTGAAAGTTGTCGAGTTCGGATTTGGTTCGGATTTCCGGTGTAAAATTGTGTTGTAGAATCCCGGGGAGTGAAGCATAGCAACAGATTATCGAGGTTTGAGCTTGTAAGCTTTGTAGTTTGGAGTGCACCAGAGTGCACCGCGGCGCGGGAGAGTGGGATCAGGGTTAACCGTCCGATCAGCTGGGTGCACTTAACGCACATAACACACAGCCACTCGGAGCACATAATCCGAGGCAGTAGATTTTGCATTTCTGCACAACTTTAAACCGTAGAAATATTTGTGAAGTCAGTTTTAATAGCATAGATCATCTTTGTCTGAAAGAAACACGGAATTCTCTTATATTGCGGAAGTGTAGCAAGACTTGAAGTTGCCCGCCAAAAGTTATGTGCACTGATGTGACTGTCACGTCACATTATGTGCATAGTCGCCGCCTTTGTCCTTCGTGCGCATCGCACTCATCATATTAGGGCACGATCTTTTACTGGTGGTCAGCTACTTGTGCTCAACACGTTTTGCCACGCCAAAACACGGAAAAAACGCGTTTTATCCCTCAGCAATACCCCGCAAGTCTCAAACCATTTATGCCACCACCTACTGTCAATCCCCCAAGCAGGGCCGGCTCAAATGCTCAAAATATGGGCTATCTCCCCTAAAATGGTCCTCCTTGGGGCCATCTGTCTTCTAAGGCCTTGTTGGAGAAGGTACAGGGAACAGGTACGGCATGAATCGTTGGATCAATATTAATTTCTCAGTTACAGACGATGCCAAAGCAGCAAAGATGCGGGTAGGATATTCAAGTGTCCGGTTGTTTGCACCGTTCTTTGCAAAACATGCAAGCAGCTAAGATGTCAGGGGGATGATGGAAATGTCCGAAAAACATGCACTTACAACAAAGACTACACAAAAAAAGGGTCCAAAAGAGTGCCTGGGAGATGTAAATTGTGTATAGTGAATATGATGTTCGTGTTCTTGGTTCAATTCCGAATCTACATGATTTCCTTGAAATTCTCCCTTTCTTTCCCTTTTTGCATTCTTTTTTTCCTTTTTCCCCTTTCATACAGTGCCAAGCATCACTTCTCCAACACTGCTTTTTCGGCCGAACATAAATTTTTGTGATTTATTTCTGATTTTCTAAGGAAGGAAACCGACCAAAAGAATGCGTTTGGCGTCGAGAACTCACTTTTTCCCACGGTGTTTCACTTTTTTTCGCGTCTGGAAAAAATAAAAGCATGCTTTTGGCTCTAATTTTGGATGGATTGAGGCCAGATGTGTCTAGATGTGTTCAGTAGTGATGCAGAAACCCAGAAAAAGTGGTAGCCGAGTGTAGTCGAGACCTACCTGGGTGATCCGCCGAACGTTGGGGCGGCAAAGTCCGGGATGCACGTGACCTTAACCCTAACCGACATGGGAATTTGATGATGGCATCAGCTATCATTAGGGTTTGTTTCACTTTTTCGGAGGTGAAAATACAAGAACTTGTTCAATTGCCTTGCAAAGCACAAGATGAGTTGCTACACATCCATAGAGACGTTTTACACTGTTTTTAAGTTGAATGGTGATGACGGCATAATGTAGTTTCGAGTTCAACTTTTGATGCCGTTCCCTGCCAAAAAAGGAACCGTGATGTGATGCTTGGCACTGTAGGAGTTACTCCGGCACCCAGTACTTACTTACAATGTGCGGAAAACCGAAATTGACGCGTCATAGCGACGTGGGAGAGGATTACAGTAAGTAAGTCGCCGGAGGTTGCCGGCAGATAATCACCTTTCGATTATCTCGTCTGTTATCTTGAAAAACGACTGGCTGGCCCATGTCCAAATGAGGACTACACCCCGTTTGGACTTCGGACACGGAAATCACCGCAACAACATGGGACAGGACAGCGATCAAAAGCCCGGGAGGCTTGGTTTGCGCAATACAAAGCTGTTTCATTCAAAATTCAAACGCGGGGAGCCTTGTAATACAATTTGAAATCTTCTCTCTTTTTCTCCCTTTTCTCTCTTTTTTCTCTCCCTTTTTTTTTTTTCAATTTTTCTCCTTTCTCTCAACCGACATGGGACATGGGCCATTCTTTTGCCATATTGAGTAAACATCAGGGAATTCAAGACTACAGTCGCAAACCCCGAAGCGAAACGTTTAGCTTTTGCGCTTGATTGTGGGTGGACTAGGAAGCGGAAATGGGTGGCGTTTGTTGTAGACTTATAGTTTACTCTCCTGGCTACCACTTACAATCAAGTGAATCGACTATGTTTTCATTGAGAACGAGGGCAATGTATGGGGCGAGTCAAATATCGCCAAATAACGTGATAGCGAAACACTTCGAAACACAACAAATTGAGCCATTCTTGCGCAAATCGACCAGTTTGTTCATGAAATCTGCCTCAAAATGACTTTCTATATTACTACTGTATGTCACCGGCCACAATTCCAGAGCAAAAAATAATATTTTGCAGTGGTGCATCTGCCGGCGTAAACAAAGCCGAAACAAACAAGGCCATTGCCGGCGGCGAGAGGACTTTTGACCCAATTTCTTTTGTGGTTGGGTGCTCCGATAGTGGGGTGCCTGCATGCAAAGATTTGGCCCCGGGGGAAAGCGTTAACCCTGTATTCGGCGAGTGTTTCGCTTCCTAGTGCCGTTTCGCTTCGGGGTTTGCGACTGTATGTCTATTCGGGTTTGCGTCCCAAAACGACATAGGACACAGCCAATGGAATTCAAGATTCGTAATCTTCCGTAACACGGCGCCTCGGCCTTGGGCGCCTTAATATGTGTTTCTCAGCCGTTTCGGACCAACTCAGACTTTGATTGAGTGGTGCTCGTTCATTTGTGCTTACGTTTGTTGACGATTCTGTCATTAGCAAAGCCGGGGGCACCACTTTGTGGGGCGTTGCCGTATCACATCAAGTGCAGCTGGTCTCTTGTTTTGGCCCTTGCTCGCAAGTCACGGCCCTGTCGAACTCTGGGCAAGTAGCAGTTGAGTCTTGATCCTCAGTTCTGTTAACCCCCTGTTTTTTTTCCTGGTGTTCTCTAGGTGGCGGAAGTAAACTCAGATTCGGCCGAAGTGGAGCTGGCGACGGGAAGCAAAACAAAGGTAAGCACAAACGAATGAGCACCACTCGATCAAAACCCGTATATTGTTTCCAAAACGGCTGTAGAGCACGAAAGCAGGGATATTTCCACTCCGCAGACCGCAGTGATGTGAAATGACCAAAAGAGCAAACCCGACCAGCTAGCTCAGGAGAACACCACAAAATTAAACTCACCAGAAGGAGATGTTTACGGTTGCCAACAAGTCCACGCTTTGTTTTCGGCCGAAGAGTTTTCGACGCGACTTTCTGGCGCACCTTCCAATGCTCTCTACCTCCAAGAGACTTCTCCGGGACCACTTTTCTGACGCCCAAGACGTCGAGGACGCCGCGCAAAGCATGCTACGAACCCCAGAATGCCCAGGAAAGGTGTCGGTAAGCCGGGTTTGCCAACAAGTCCACGCTTTGGGCTTCTACAAATTGAAACGGCTCTTGAGGGAGTTATTTACATGGGTATATTATATGTTCTGTCCAGGACCGTCCGTGCCATAGCCTAGAAGGTCATATATGTTTTGTATGACCAGCAATTTCGGAAACCACAACATAGTGTCATAAAAGAACAATATCAGCGGGGCTACATATCTAGTGTACCTTTGACTCGGTGACTCAGTATGGACAGCAGAACGTCGCAATATCAATAGACCTTGTTGCATGCATTGACCACAAATGAGCTGAAATACTTAGCGGTGGTGGCGGAAAAGTAAGATCACATGCACCAAACTGAATGGGGGTAAAGCCATAGGCGGAAGAGGCACGGTGGGTTCTTCTGTCTTGCTCGAATGAGGTTGGAGTGAGGTGTACATCTATAAGGTACAAGACACTTAGCGCACTGCACGCACTGGAGGATATCATTTACACGCGCCTTTCATCCGAGTCCCGACTCGCGGTGTACGCTCGCCCACCCACCATACACGCCTCCACAAGTTGCCAGCCGCCAGGATTCACAGCATGACAGAAAATTAGTGCTGAACCCGAACCTTCAACGACTGGGTCGAAATCTCGCGACAGCGGCAAGCATCTTTCGGTTAAGAAACGAAATGAATACCTTGCCGCTGGTTTATGCTTTAACTGTGGTGTACAGGGTCACCTTTCTCGTAACTGTCCTGAACTCAACACGATGGTTTCGAAAGGAGGGCCTCCTGGTTTTGCATCCCACGCGGTTGATTTCGCGCTGAACGATGATCATGATGCTCTGTTGGAGAGCACGGAAGTTGTTGAACACTTCTAAATTCGCACAATTTCCTCCCTCGACATCGAAATGGTCGTCGAGGAGGGCGAGGATACCCAAATGGTTTGATTTTGATTTTTCGAAGACCATTTCGAACGTTGAATTGATTTTGAACAAGATTTATTGATTTTTGTATGAAGATTGAGCTCGTCGTGGTCGACGATCTGGAGGGCGGATGTGACGGATCGGCGTTCGCATCCGCTCACGGCGAGATCTGCCCGTTTCGTCCCCATGACTCCATGTACACAGCCTTGATTTTCCTGTATAAGTAGTTTAGTTCTTGTCACTGTAGGGAGAAAACCTACTTGTGCCGAGTAGGGACCTACTCAGACCGAGCATTCCCTGCTCCGCATGAGTAGGTTTGGATCTAAGTAGGTTTTGACCTACTCAACCCAAGTGGGCTCGACCCACTTGGCATAAATCTACTTGCTGCGAGTGGGTTCCGGGAAACTCGTCGGCACGACGTTTCACTTGATACCCGCATGCTCGGCACTACTGATTACGATCAAATCAGACGATCAATGATTCTCGGCACTGGTTGCCGTTTCTGGCGCAACTATTGCCGGTTGTTTATGCGAGTTGATGGCTTCTTCCTCTTGTCTTCTTATCGCTCACTCGCCATTCTCCGTCTGTCGACCTCTCGCTGCAGCAGCAGCACTCCTGAGATCTCTGGATACTAGCAACCTGCTTCAGTCTTCGACTTGTATTCTTCTGCTGATTCGGCGACTCTCCGGCCCTTTGACTCTTCACATTCTACGAGCACCTCGCTCGACCTTATGCCGCACAATAAAGGGAAGACAAGCAAAGGGAAGAAAAAAGAGAAGAAAAAATATTGCTTCTGTAAGCCAACTTGTGGCAAGCTTCTCACTGAACGTGGACGGCGCCGGCACAAACACAAGGTTCCTAAAGCTTCCATTCGACCCTCTGTTTCTCCTGAGCCCGGGCTCACGGATTCTGATGACGATTCCGAACTATCGGAAGATGTCGATAGTAATTCTTCATTGTCACCACGCTTGCCGCCGCACTCCCCGTTGCCTGACGTCGACATGGATCAGCGCTCGGACTCTTCGGACTCTGATGCTGCTCATTCGGTCAGCGATGCAATGGACATCGATTCGGCGGTTTCTGACGACTCGTCCATCCCGTCTAAACTCGACTTTCCCTCTGCAAGCGGCTCAGATGCTGATCCATGGGCTAAATTCGACGAATTTCAAGACCTTGACGTCCCGCTTACTCATGAAGAAATGCTACAACAATTGGACGAGATGCTCGGCGCTGATGAGGAATTGACATCGCTACATGAGTGTATGTCCTCCTTTAGGTTCACCGAACTGATTTGTTTTTACTCTATTCGTAGTTAGAAAGATGGAATATCATCGTGATTCCGAAGTCGAGACTACACTGTGGGAAGCCCGTTCGTTGTTCCAAAGACTCGCGTAGTGTTAAGTATTGACACATGCCAGGAAACGCAACATTGAGCGACCGAGATCGTGATAACGTTCGCGCGTTCAAACTCAAATTGATATCGAAAATGCCGCGCGCCGCATACAACCTCATGGTCTACTCGTTTTCACATAAGATGGATCTGAGCTCCGAGTGGGTGATGTTCCATCGCATGGCCATCCTCTCGGGCGTCGAGCCCATGTGGTTTGACTGCTGCGTGAACTCGTGCATGGCGTATACCGCTGCGTACGCAGAACTCACGGAATGTAATTATTGTGACAACGCCCGGTTCACTGCTTCCGGAAAATCACGTCGAATGTTCTGCTATATCCCCATCATTCCCCGCCTGCAAGGCTTTTTCCAAAGCCCCAAATCCATTGAACGGTTACTCTATCGCGCTAACTACGTTCATATTCCCGATCAAATATCTGACGTCTTCGATGGCGAACACTACCGAAACCTCTGCGAACAGTACGTTGTGGTTGACGGCAAAACTCTTCCCCATAAATACTTCTCCAACAAATACGACATCTGCCTCGGAGTCTGCATGGACTCGTATCTTCTCTACAAGCGCCAGCGCGGAGGACCCTCCGCAACTCCTATTCTTGTCAAAAATTATTGTATCAAACCCGAAGTTCGCACCCACTCGAATCCGCTTGACGGTGGGCTCATGTCGGCTGGTGTTATTCCCGGCCCACACCCTCCTAAAGATGCCTACAGCTTTCTCGTTCCATACGACAACGAGTGCGCCGCGCTAGCCCACGGAGTCCGAACCTACAATGGGAAGACTCGCAGTTTCTTCATGCTGCGCGGATACAACCTCTTCGAAATGGGAGATATCATTGCTATCGAGAAAAGCATGAACATCAAGGGGCATAACAGCCTTTGTCCATGCCGTTCGTGCGAGATACGCGGTGTGCGGAATGTCACTGGAGGCGAAAAACTTTACTACGTACCTCTGCGCTGGCCCGACGGGAATTATTGGGATCCGGAGGACTTGCCGCCGCGGTCACAAGAAAAGTTGGACGCAGAGATGGAACGATTTGACGAGATTGACACAGACTTGGGCGACACCCGCGCTGCTGCAAACGCGAAGAATCGCCTCGCAAAGGCTCATGGCATGAAGGGCTGCCCTGCCCTTCGACGTGTTGCTTCCATGGACTATCCACGATCACGCCCCTGGGATGCCATGCACATTTTTTTCGAAAACGATGTTCAAAATCTGGTAAAACTGTGGAGAGGCATTTTCAAGGGATTAGATACAGGTTCCGAAGACTACGAAATTGCGGAGGATGTCTGGGACGAAATCTGGCAGGAAACCGCCGCTGCAGTGGAGCATCTACCCGCTGATTTCGTCCGGCTTCTCGGTGCCAATCCAGCGTACTACACCGCCGAGGCATGGGCTTTCTGGTTTGTCTACCTCGCCCCCATTCTCTTGAAAGATCGGTTTCCCGACGCAAAATATCATGTTCACCTTTGTCAATTCTCCGATATCATCAAAGCTTGTCTCCGTTTCACCTCCACGAAAACACAGGTCGAAGAGTTGAGGCAGAATATTATAAACTGGGTTCATAAATACGAGGAGTGAGTTTAATTTACGACTTTTCGGTAATTGCTCACTATCTACAGGTACTATTATCAATATTCAGAATCACGACTTTCAGCCTGCACACTCACCATTCACGGTCTGCTCCACATTGCCGACGACATCTTGTTCTGCGGCCCATCTTGGACAACGTGGACTTTTTTCATGGAGCGCTACTGCGGCATTCTCCAGTCCGGTCTACGCTCGAAGAAAATGCCATGGGCTAACCTGAATAACATCGTCCTTCGTACAGCTTATCTTGAACAGTTGAACGCTAGATATGATTTGGAGAGCGAACTTTCTAATCCACCACACGGAGACGGAGAGGGATACACTCACGACGATTGTATGTTTATCATTTCTTTTTTGCCTTCAGGAAATTATTAACTTCGAGCATTACCAGATCCTCAGGCGATCTTGTTACCGCCCTACAAGCGCGAATATAGGCCTGAGCTGAATATTCGGAAGAAAATCGCGAAGTATTTGGGGAATATCCTCGGTAAACGAACGACTGATATTAGTCTAGTAGTTACCGCGGGGGTCCGACCGGAGTGCACCCTTATTACATAATCTGTCAAAATTGGGCCACGTGCATCTGCCACGTTGAGGTGGAAGCAAGGTGGAGGACTGTGGAGGACGTGGATGGTTGGCGTACGGCCTTGTACGGCCATGCACGGCAAAGTTCGGGCCATAGTCATATCATTCGAGTTGAATTCGAGCCTAAGAGAGTACTTTTGCCAAACTTTTGTGATTGACTGGAGTACCTCATAAATAACTTTTTTTTTTGGATCTAGGTACTGTAAACAGCATGTTTTAATTAACTGTTGGATGCGGATTCGGGTTTACAGTGCATATAACTACTCGGAAAGAGTACCCGAGAGGAGATACGTCGCTCTGCAGCTCAACTGCAGCAGGCAACAGGCCTGAGCCAGCCAACACGTATGCAGCACGTGGTGAAACTTCTGACAGATTATGTAATAAGAACGCACTCCGGTCGGACCCCCGCGGTAAGTAACAGACTCTATATCTGTCGAGGTACGAGACACAAGATACTAGAGCGTCTGTCTACGAGAGACTAGACTGATATACTTCAACATATACCGGAGATCATTCCAAGTTTCGGCAAACTTCGCATTATTGACGGCGACTCGATTCGTAGCGCATCAGCATGTGGAGATGGATCCATAGCCGAACGAAATATGTCTTTCGTCCGCGTGAGTTTCTGCCTGCTCGCAAATTTATCATACTGATAGTTTGAAGTATGAAATCCAAGTGCGTCGTACCTCGGCTGATAAATGGGTTGAACAAATCTCATATGGGCGGCTCGAACGAATCCTTGTATGTAACCTGCCCAAGACAAAGGCTCTGGGCATGCTATCCGGAAAGAAACTACTTCTTGCGCTAATCAGGCCTTGCACGAACACTGGAGGAAAAGATGCCGCCATCGAAATTGTCAAGTATCGAGAGATTGGCGAGCCGATTGTCGATGATCTGCAGTGTGTGGTAGCCGTGGTTGGCCGCATAGAGACCCGAGCGCGGTGGTATATTGTTGACCGAACCGGTGGTCTCATTCGTCCCCTGTTCGTCGAGGAAGAGGGAGGTGATGTTGAAGATTAAACATTTGTCTTGTCGTTGATGCATTGTAATTATATGATTGGCTGTTAAACTCAGAGATAATTTGCGAGGCCTGCAAGAGAACCTGATTGATATCCTACTCTTGAAAATTTACAGCCCCAACATGCAAGAAGTTAGGCAGAAATTCTAAACATTGAGCTCAATCAATTCACGATCACCTATGACATAACCGTGACACCGCGACCATGTGACCGTGACTCTCCTCTCCTCTTCCTCCTCCGACCATGAATATGAAGAAGATCACCGCAGCAGAGACCGTCAAGCAGCTTCAGGAGGAGAATAAACGGAAGGATAAGGAAATTGGTAAGGTCTTCATGCAAGGCCTCCCCCTTCCTGAATACAGTTCCCATCAGCACGTCTGAATCGCGAGAACGCGCAGTTTGCGAAGAAGGCAGCACCTGAGCGTCGAGATCTTATACCAAAGCCGAAAGGAGACGCGGGTACGGGCTCCGGCTACAACATTCAAGAAGCTATGGGCCTCGAGGATGACGACGAGCGATATAATCGCTTATATGTGCGTTTTCTCATCTAGTTTCACGAAAGTTTAATTTCATCATTTTTCGGAAAGCAAATTGTCGAAGACGAAGTTGCAGTCCACCTCAATTTACAGAAGACAATATCCAAACAACAGCCCGGAGTGGTTGATAGAGCAATGGAGATCGTGCGTCCTTCCTCTTGACTGCCGATTACTATTCATTTTCTCTTCAGATCGCCGGGAAATATGCATTTTTTAGAAGATTTGCAGGGTATTGGCCTATTAAAGACATCATGACAAAGTATCTTACAAACGCACGATCGCGCCGTCGAGTCCGGGATAAGCTGGAAAAGGAGGCAGAGAAAGAGGACGTTAGAAAAGCAGGCGGAAGTTTGGAGAGCAATTCTGATGGGGACGACACGGAGGCTGGCGAGGAGGAGGCTGAAAAGCAGGCGAAGGTCCAGGTTCGCCGCAGGGCGAAGCGCGCGCGGGTTGAATCGGACTCGGACTCGGAGGAGCTGGAGGAAAAACCATCGAAAAGCAAGCAGGTCCGTCGCATTATCTCTTTTATCAATCTTGCATGCTTAGAATATTGACATAGGCTATGTCCGAGACGCAAATTAAGGTATGTACCCATCTTCATAACCCTTTCTGACTCCAAATCATCGTCTTGACAGAAACAGGCTAAAGGTGCAGTGAGGAAGCGGGCGAGACAAGTAGTGGATGATTCGGAGGAGGAGGAGGAGCCGAAATCGGCGCGTAAGTTGGGCAAGCCTGTGAGTTTCACCGCTGTTTTCGTGGCGAATGTTTTCTCTGAGTGGTTATTCATCCGCTAGAAAGATGCTGGAAAAAAGAAAGTTGAAGGAAATAAAGATGACGAAACGAAGCCAACTAAAAAACCCAAGCAGGTACGCTTTCTAGACTCACACAGAGTATTCAAAGCCCGTGCTAACGAAGAGTAAATACGGCAGACTACTTCGGAGCGAGCAAGACAGGAAGCCGAGGGCGATGACAAGGAGAACGAGAGAAAGCGTGTATGGCGTGCGATTATTTTGGCTGTGAGCCGCTTGCACTAATGACGCTTCCGGTCCTGCACCGAAAATTCAAGAACCCAAGACTACGGTGTGTATTCTAAGTATATCTCTTTGCGGTACTGAAAGACATGTCATTTGCAGAAAAAACAAGAGCATGGTATCAAACGCAAGGCCAAGAAAGAGCCTGATAGCCCACGAGCTATCAAGAAAGTGAGTCTGACCATTTCCACGAACGCCTCTGATTCTCGCAGGTTAAAACCGTCTTGCCGCCCCACCTCGAAGATTCTGAGGAAGAAGAACCAACACCGCTTGAATGGTCTGATCTTCCAGCTTCGTGTCCCTCCCTTCTATGCGAGGATCTGCTGCCGAACGAACAGAATAATCAAATCCTTGGGCTATTCCAACGCCGACAAACTTTGATCAACGAACGCGGTGAGGATGGCACTGGCGTTAAATGGCTCGAGCTTCAGATATGCGGCACTATCAAAAAGGAGTTAAATGACGAATTCTTGGTTTCTCTTGCAGAAGAAAACCACTGGCCACTGTGGCCAGCAACGATTGATTGGAACCTCCTTCATTCTCGCATACTCAAACACTCAGCTCGGATCTTGGCAATGATCACCGATAAGAAAACGCTCGAGGATTCAGCGATCTGGACGACATTCCTGGACTGTATTGACAGCAAAATCTATGCTTTCTCGAACGCGTCGTCAAAGAAAGACTATACTAACGCGCTTTTGCAGGCGCGGTGTGGTTAGTGAGTACTTTCCATCAGGCATTTTCATTTTTCGATTGCTCACATGGCGTAGTTATGGCCCCAAAGGGTCCCTACTAATTCATTCCACGTTGAATCGCATCATTGCTCCAGATGCAGACGATCTCGCCTCAAGGCTATACCACACAGTCGACACGATCATTGGCGACAATCCTGGCGCTTTCGATGACTATGTTACGGACTCCGAGCTCATCGACCTAGACGATTTCATTTCTTTCATCCTCGCTCCATTCACTGCTACACTTCTTATTGAACTCGACTTGGACTGCGATTTCGAAGACGCCAACTTTCACCGCGATCAAAGTCACAACTACGGCGATCTTATGCAACTAGACAATGACGACGACCCCATTCTTGACGGCCTGCACCACCGAAATATCAAGGCATCCAAACGGTCAAACCCTGACCAAACCTACCTCTCCTTGCCACCTGCGCGTGGATCCAGACCCGTAATTAGATCGATCAAATCTCTGCCGCATTCTTGCTGACTACCGCTCGCTTTTCTCTAGCAGCCAAAGCCTCTTGTGCCTAGACCCAAATCAGAAAAGGCGACATCTTCACCGCCCAATGGATTCAAGCTCTCTCCAGCGGATTTCGAAGAGGTAGTTTTCCGTATCTCTTTACCGATACTGACCTACATCCAGGCCGAGATCAAATCAAAGAAGGCGAGAAAGAAGGAATCCAGACCTGCGACGAAGCTAGCGAGAGCGGTGAGTAGTCTTTAGCTTGATGATACGCTTCCTGAGCTTGACTCCAGGCCTCCAAACCAAACCCTGTGACTTCCGACTATGGCACGCGTTCCAAATCAAAGAAGGAGGCTTCATAATTCCGTCTATTTGTACTTTTGCATCAAGTGTACTATCTTGTGGCTCTTCAAGCATGTAGTTGATATTGAACTTGTAACTGAACTCGGGAATCTTGCGCAAGATACGTACGAACCTTGGCAAGTTGAACTTCCCAAAAAGGGAAGAGGTGGTACGAACCGGATTCTCGGAGACGGGTAAGCGGTCATACTCACTCAGATACCCCTACATCATGCTCTCAAGATAGTTCTCCTCTTAAAAGAAAAAAACCAGGATGAGATAGGCTTTATCTGGCCGGCAAGAACCTCGGCAAGTTGAACTTACCAAATCGGCAACGTACGGTACGAACCGGATTCCTCGAGAGTGGGAAACGGTCATTGTCACTCAGATACATCTCGATCATGTTTTTCAATGAGACTTCCCCCCGTTTTAAAAAATCTAGGACGAGATATGCTTCCTGTGTTGCGCAAGACCGCAAGCAAGTTGAACTCTGCAAATAGTAAGTGGTGACTCTTGCGAGCTGAACAAAATTGTAGCATTGTGTGCATTCCCGGCATAGTGCTGCTTTCATCTAATATAGTGTTTCAACCATCCACAGCCTCTTTGGATGTGCCGCCGATGTATTTCAAGGGAGCGGAGGAACATTCGAGCGTGAGAATAGTGTGACGTCACGCCGTGACGCGACGCGTCTCTCTCCTTCTCCCCTCATCTTCTCGTCTTCTTCCGCCTTTCCCTCGCGTTTCGACGGCTCTTTTGCATTGAATTAGCATTAATGACTTATATTAAACACTCTCCCCCACTTTTGGGCGCCCAGCACGGTCTCTCGTCGAGTTCTACGGTCAACTATGCAATTTGGACTCTCCCACCAACAAGGACGCGAAACGACGCGAGAAGAGTCGCCAGGGCTGCTGAGGCTTGCTGAAACCATGGTATCGTCACCTATACCTCTATTTCCGCGCGTTTCAGCTCTAATCAAACCGTTTTTGGCAACCTTCAGACAACACCAACCGGTGGCAACTCTTTTTGTGCGGATATGACCTCACCCCTCAAATGAAGGCCCTTTCGAGCATCTAGGTCACTATTTTGTTTATCGTGATGGTTGGTGGAGGAGGTAACAGTGTTAGAAGTCTGCCAGGAAAGCAAGGTGAGTCGCAGCTTCAATTTTCGTCCTTTTATTTCATTTTCCCCCTCCTCCCCCATTTATTCCTTCCCCAACCGAACACTTTCTGTCGAGAGTTCACGGCAGAGCGCGCTGGGACTTACCGTAGGCCCTATGCGCTTGTCGTCGTCGCCTCTCGGCGAATGTCGGCGTTAGTTTCACGCTCTATTCACTTCTTCATGGTCTATTACTCCTGTTTATGTTTGAACTGAGGTCCATGGGTAGCCAGATTCCGCGACCTCGTACCCTGGCGGCGCCGACCCCGCCAAAACGCGGTCCCGCCTCGACGCTGTCGCCGCCAACTCGCTCTCTGCCCTTCCCCACATCGCCTTTCCCTCCAATCCCTCGACTCTCACTCCAGTCTCGTCCACCGCACAACCCGCTCTTCAAATCCACCTCACTTCTCCACCGCATTTCCTCCGCCCACTCCGACCAAACCCACATATCAAGTACATGTTGCAAAATTCATCGTGGATGAGGCGGAAAGCTGGCCATCACGACTCTGCTGACAAAGACTTGCCTTATTTAAGGGTGGTGGGTAGTCGTGGGAAGCTATCCGAAATCTTTGATCCGCAGTCTGAACTACGAGTTTACGGAAGACATACATGTAGTACTGTACGGGTGGTTATCCTCACAGAATTCTACAAGATGTCAACCGAGCACAACGTCTTTCCAGGGGGTCAATCGCGCAACGCAATCAGGGAACTGGCCGGCCGCTTGTATGGCAGGACCTCTGGTTAAGACCCGTAGGACCTGTGGGGAGTTCTCTCCCACCAGGTATAAATCCCCAGTATCCACCAGTAACCTGACGCAATTGAACGTCTTTCCCTTTGCCGACGCATGCACACCACTCGCCAAAGCGAGCCCAGGGACTTTAGGGTGGTAAGTTGCGACCCTACGCAGTCGACGGGGGCGGATAAACCAGCAGCATAGGCACTGCGTCGTAAATTTGAAGGGTTTTGAAGGCCAATTTCGCCAGAATCGGTGTGACTTCCCTTTTCGCGAGGACGGCGCGGTAGAAGTTCATTATGTCGGTAAAAGCGTTCTTAAAATCCGGTACGGTCGCGTACAATCCTGTGAGAAATTCCTCTCGAACTTGCATGAAGTCCGGATGAGGACAAATGAACATGGCATGAGCTTCGTCCTCCACGGCCTCAAGGCAGAATCGGCATTTGCGCCATTCCCTTGGGACAACATCTTTCCCTCGCTCCTTCCGCCTGCGGCGCTCCACGGCGAGACTGTGACTGGATAGAACAGTGCGCGTGAGGGCAAGTCGGAGACGACCTCTTCCTTCAGCGCCCTCCTCCTACAGACTGTCACACCGTCCCTAAAGCAGCTTTCAGAGAAATCTGAGGCCCAGCACAAGGCAATCACGTCGCTATCGAAGGAACTCGCCTCCATCAAAACCGAGAAGGCTCTTTCGTACGCAGCCGTCGCCGCCGCCGCTGCCAAGCCTCCCGCTCCCTCTGTCCCCAAGCCCAAGCCGCCCCCACTACCCTCCCCCAGCGACGAGCGCATCCTTGTCCGGTTCGACGGCGACGTACCTTCGCTATTCAATGCACCCTACTCGGAAATAGTCGCCACTGTCAACAAACACCTCGTTTCCCTCTCCCTCCCCTCTGTACTCTATGCGACGAAAGGTTCGATATCCAAATCCACGACTTCACGTAGCCCTCCATCGCAGGTAGATACACCTAAAATGTAAGCTCGAGCAGTAGTATATTTATTTGCGGTACACACCTTCATGAGCGCTTTAGAATCGTCTCCTGTCCACTGCTTAAATCCACGTCCCTCAGGAAATCGTCTCAGCCCAGGAAAGGGAGGCACAACAGCGATCCTTTGTGAAGTCAATCAATGATCATTGAGTACAATATTGTAGACAAGATTCACCTTCTATCAATATCCGCCATAATGACCTTTGCTTCGGCGGCTCCGTGCGTGAGTTCGACGTACTCGCCAACCCAGGTGACGAGATGGTCTTTAAAGGTCCCCTTGATAACTATGTAAAAGGTCGGGGGAGAGAAGCTCATGAATGTCCGCCCGCGGAAAATCCCATGTGAAGGGCTGAAAGGAATTAATTGACTATAAATTGGAAGGCACGAGAGCGTACCAGAACGTCTGGAATTACACCGTAATTGTCCCGGAGTCGTTTGTGGGTGAAAGCATCGAACAATGCGGTTGTGTGGCGCTGCGAACGACGGCCTCCTGGACCATCGAGGTTTTCGTTTGATGCGGTGCAACCGCTCCAACGTCGGCAGAAATCGTTGGTCTCTAATTTGAAGTATCGTAAGTATTTATTTCAACAAGCAACACTGATGATAACGCACTGTATTTTCGGGATTCAGGATTTTGCGACGTTCATATTGGACGCGGCTGGGATTGAGCAAGATTGTGCTAATATCTGCAATGGATGGGCCCGGGCCATCGATCGCGGGCCTGCCAGCAATGAGCTGAGCAGGCTTCATGTGGGGATGTTCATTTACAACGCCTCTGAGCTGACCCTGTTCGCGTAGAGTCAAATGCCGCACGGGGACAGGCTCGTGGTGGTGATAACCGGAATGGCTGAAGTGCGCGCCGTCTCGATAAACCCAATATTCCATGCGCACAATCCCCTATGTTTGGTGGCGGGGATTATGATCCTGCTGCCGAGTTCCAGCCGCCACCGCTTCAGCAACAAACTCTGCGGATTCGCCGTATTCAATGGCACCGAATCCTTAACGGTATGTCTACTGAAGGCAATTTTATCCCAGAAAGCACCCCGCCGGAACCGCCTGCGGATGCACTCTCTGCGGATGACTATAGCCCGTACGAATCGGCTGCCGACTTTCATCTAGCCGACCTCCTCTATCGTAAGGTGGAGATGTCCGCCAGTGCGATCGACGAGCTTATGCAAAATTGGGCTGCTCGGGACGATGCAGCTGATCCTCCGTTTGCCAACCACAAGGATCTCTACGCTACAATTGACGCCACCAGCCTCGGCCATATTCCATGGCAGTCGTTCGAAGTCTCCTACAACCAGCCGATCCCGCTCGGTGACACCGTCCCTTGGAAAAGGACCCCGTACAAAGTCTTTTTTCGCGATCCTCGGCTCGTTCTCCAGCGACAACCCGCCAATCCCGACTTCAAAGATGACATTGACTATGTAGTATGCTGCGAAGCGCGTTTACGCCGCTGATGGTACTCGGGAATACATGGACTTCATGTCTGGGAACTGGGCATGGCGGCAGTCGGTACGTCATATATACACTTTCACATTCACAACGGATTAGGATCTTATCGCCCAACTCCCCAAATGTATGGGCGCGACCTTCGTTCCCGCCATCCTCGGCAGTGATAAAACGACTGTCTCCGTTGCGACGGGACAAAACGAATATTATCCGCTGTACATTTCAAATGGATTGGTGCACAACAACGTACGTCGAGCCCACGGGGATTCGGTGACGCTGATAGGATTCCTGGCAATATGGTTGCGGACCGAACTTCGTGACAAGTCGCAGTCCCAATTTGGTAATTGATACTGTCACGTCAGTTTTCATTGAGACATCCTGGGATTGTGTAAATAGCATTGCAAGAAGGTAATCTACAAATGTACTGGAGCAAAAGTTCGAAAAATCGGTTTTCCGTGTTTTGCACGGCAATTTCGCGCTTTTGATTGCGGATCACTCGGACCGGTGGCTGTGCAGGAGCATCAATGTCGCCTGGCCATTGCCGATTTCTTGGTTAGGATATTTCTCTTTCACTGTGGGGTCCGGAAGAAGGAGTCCGGGGTTGCAGAGGCAGAATGGCAGAGAAAGACTTGATTACCTGCCTCAAACTCGCGAGTTTAGTACACACAATTTTGGTTTTCGCTGCTCAAATTTCGCGTTTTGTAACCCTAAGTTAGGAGTAGCTCCGATTCCTCTGAAATAAAAATTTCACCTATAAACCATACCCTAGTTCCTGCTAAATCTCGAATCCCGAAGAATTTTGAGCAAAATTGGGACTGGTCATGAAGTTTTGGCCGCAACCATACCTAAAAGTAAGCTCGAGTGTTTCTCTTTTGTTACCTCTCGCTCAATCCATCTACACAGCCGATCGCGAGCCCGCCGACTCGTCAGAATTTCGCACCTTTCGTCGGAATTTATTCCACGGATCTGTGCGCCACATTCTAGTCCTTGCTGCCGGGAATGACAGAACCCGAGGTCACCCTATTCGGTGATGGTCATTGCCGCCGCGTCGTGTATGTACGGACTGGGGCCGTACATCGCTGATTATCCGGAGCAGGTGCTCCTGGCATGCGCAGGGCTGGTGCGCGCGGTAAGCCGTCATTCTGGATCATCTATGGTGCGCTCGGCCTAAACACCACCAAATAGGTCCCATCATTGATGTCTCAAATCGACCGAAGGAAAAAATTTAAATTTAAATTGTATTTTTTGCTGCACAATTGGGGCCAGGCAGAGTTGAAACATACCAGGAAACCTCAATTGGTGTAGCAGCGAGGTCACAGAGGTTTCTGATAGCATATAAAATGAGGGAGTAGATCAGTGGTGACCTAAATTAGGCATGTTCCGTAAGCTCACATGACTGATTGACTGATTGCATCACTGATGTCTCAAATCGGCCCCGCGGAAAAAGTATTTATTGTGAGTTTTGAGCGGATGAAGAATCCCTCTTGAGGGATTGTACTACTACTCTATCTAATCGGAGTGTTTTGGCCAGAGGATCAGTCGTGGGAAGGTTTTGATCAGGTGGAATAAATTTCATTCTTGTTTGGTGGTGTTTAGGCCGAGCGCACCATAGTGTCGTAAGTACTAACTGGCTACAGGTGCACTATAGCAACACGGACTGGATAGCTTCGGTTAGGCCGGCCGGCGTAGCTGCCGAGCTGATCTGCGTGATCGATTGACCGTTTGGGATGTCAGGACCCCGAAAACACATTCCTCAAACCACCATATATTTCCAGGCCACGCTTCTGCGCGTAGTAAAGCTCATGCAAGATGTTCAGTAATTGGGCAAATCTCCCGTGAACTCAGCCCCCTACACAAAATTTTTGCGCTGAATCCAACCAGAAACCGACCCTACTTACAGTATGTTTTCATCAACAGCAAGTGAGTTCGCCATTTCATATCCCCAACCTCGGTCAGTGCTGGAGTACTAATATTATAGGTAGCTCTACTTCACTTTCTTACTGTGCTTGTTTCCCTGCTCTGTGACAACCCCACGACGCAATCTGTTCACAAGATCAAAATATGTATTGTATGTTCATTTCGTCCCATTTCAATGCAAAATAGTTCAGTCTGAGTTGTTCCGCGATCTGAGTGTGAGCTCTGTGGCAATTGCATGGATTTTGGGGCCCTCATAGTGTCAATGAATATCTTGCAGGTTCATGTCCGCGAGCGGAGAGTGTTGCGTTGCACATTGCTCGACACTGATTTATCAAGTTCAACTGTCAAAGTATGATTTTCGGGTGCCTCGATTTGCTTGTGATTCTAACTTCCAACTAACAGTACTAGCCCGCAAATTCTCTGATATGAGTTCAGGGGAGTACTCACGCCAATTGCTTCCATATGGCCATTTCAATGTTGAATCTAGCAAACTCCCGCCTCATCTGCTTAGCCTATTTGCGAGCTCAGGCGAGGTGAGCTTGCGAGCCTGCCTGAGTGGAAGACAAGGAAGCGGGGAGCTACGGGAGGATGGCCGCCGACTTCTTCCTTGACGTGTCACTCTTGTGACATCTTCTTCTGCTCACTGCGCTCACCAACTCGGCCGCTGCTGAGCTCCCTTCGCAGATTTTCAAGGCCCCACTCTTCACTCCCTCTTTGTGTTGCTTACACTTGGTGTTCTTGGGCTTCATCTCATCTCTCCCGAAAGCCCCGGAGCACCTCGTGTACTGAGATTGACATCCTCTCGTTCCAGGACTTTCTTCACGATCATCAAGCTATCAAGCTTTCTTCCGTTCCGAGACGCCTCTCTCGCACATCTCCCTGCTGCTGAGAGAGAGCTCTCCGTCCTGAGACGCGAAGCGCGTCCGCAGGATCCTTCGCAGGTTGTCGATCTCATCGACATACCTAGCTTCTCACAATTTTTTGCTCCCTCATCACCTTCGCGGTGATCTTTTTCTCATGTCTTTTGTATCTACTTTGTAGCTACCGTACGTAGCGACCCGACTACCTTGTTTCCTTGGTCATCAGATTTTTTTCCCACAGTGCTCCCGCCTCAACGATCTCAAGTAATTTTTGAGTTTCTCCCCCGGCCCCGAGGGTTAAGTAACTTTGAAACCCCGAGTTGAAATGATTGAGTACTGCACCTCAACTCTGTGTTTGTGAGCAGCTTATGCTCAAATATCTCAATAGCTACAACCCTAACTCGAAGGGAACGAAATCTTCTCGCATTGTTTTCGCAACAAAATATTAATTGTCGACCCGGAAGAACAGTGTTTCACTTGGCTGTTCGAGTTCAAGTTGTGGCACAGGGGATGAAGTTTGCGATAAACACCAGTCAGTAATTACATCTTAGACCTTTGTATGCTCTCAACCACAAACATATCAATTTCTATGCCTCAGAGGTGACTGACATGTTTCTACTGAATTGCAGATGAGCTATACAATCTCAGAAGGTCTACAATATTGCGGGGGGTCCAATTGAATCAAGGACAAGAGGTTGAACAGCAGATAGTCTCTCAATCTTGTCAAGCCATAACTAAGGGCTGGAGCCCATCGTGGGCCTGGCAGCGTTTGTGCCTAATTACCTCTCAATCTCATTATCTTCATAGGTAACTGAGCAGTCGAAGCTGTGTTTCGACGTCGTATATTGAATGCTCTGAAGTACCCTTTTTACCAGACATTAAGCTATAATGTTTGGGTGAGTGGCTTCGGAGGATCTCAGTCTAGAACTGACCAAAAGATGCAGATT
This sequence comes from Favolaschia claudopus, assembly GCA_037176885.1. NCBI lineage: Eukaryota > Fungi > Basidiomycota > Agaricomycetes > Agaricales > Mycenaceae > Favolaschia > Favolaschia claudopus. The sequence goes on from JAWWNJ010000111.1 coordinate 246,262, forward strand.
TGTCCAGATTCAAGCGAAGTCAACAGATAGATGAAGTCCCCGCTGTATTTCAGGAATTCCTGGGGAGTTTGAGCGCGATAAATACATATGTAGACTAGTAGATTAGGAGGAAGGAAGTGTTGCTATCACGAATTGAATTTCCCCGAGACACAGGAGTCAGGAATGAATATTCGAAAGTTGAGTTGACACCAAATGATGTGATCATACAAGATTCTCACGGTTCAACTCTTCCGCGCCAGTGTGGTTGGTGACGCCAATTCAATGAAAATTCAAGATTGAAGAGGGAGAGGTATATAGCCGATATTGAGGAAGAAAAATAGAGTGGTTGGTTTGTGGAATTCAGTGTGAATTTGAACAGCATGGCCGCTGTCAGGGTTCAAACGTTCAAGCTCAAGCTTGTATGAGCTGAGATAGAACTTGAAGAGCCGGATACCCAATTGAACTAATGGAGTGAAAGGCGTAGGGAAATTTGAAGCGCCAAAGAACAGCTCGCTCAAATGAGGCAGGTGGAAGATTTAATTCAACAGAAAACATGAATTCAATCATGATCATAAGGCTTATCAGAAATCTCCCCGTATTCTTGTTAAAGTGAGTGAAGCGGAAAGCATACTACAATCGAAATTGAGAACCTTATGATTTTTTTGTGTTTCAGTGACCGCAGATGGGTATCCCTTGTTGAACGGGTATACCTAGGATTTTGCCGTTATTGTCTTCGATCTGTGCCCAATCAATTTCCCGCAACTTAGATGTTGATAAGCATTCTAGCTTTCAGTGTTTGAGCTCCTTTTCTGGGGGAATTTTCTTTCATAGGTCCCCCGCCATCGTCACTGGCCCTTGATCAATCAGATTCATTTTTGACATCCTCTCTTTTAATTAGTTAATTAGGGAGGTTGTGCGAGCGACCCAGGTCGCTATTAAACCGCTTAGGTCTCCACAACGAGCAGTCTCAGATGTGATATCCCAGCGACCTAAGAATGTCCCAGGGCAATACTCTTCTAGGTCGCTTGGAGATCACACGTGGTATCCATCGCTGCGGAGATCTGAGCGGTCAAAAAGCGACCTGGGCCGCTCCCACAACCTCTCTATTATCCTTGCATTTGAACGCTGTTCAATTTTGCGGGCGCAGAGATGATGCATGAGATAATTAACCCCTTAGTACTACACCACTAGTGATCTAGTCAGGCGCGATATGCTCGCGAAGCGTCACTCTCTACCCGAGATTACACTGTTCCCGTGACCGCGAAATGTTGACCCCGAACGAGCCGGATGGCTCCGACAAGCGTTGATCCCCTGGTTCGTCCTCGAGGCTAGATTTCAGAGAGAGGGATGTCTCCGGGGTCCTGGCATCCCCAAAATGTCAATCCATCACGCAAATCACAGATGCCGCAGTGCCGTCTCGCCTAAACCAAGCTGTCCACTCCGTGTTGCCATACGATTGTACTCTCTGGTGATCGGAGAACCGAGTCCGAGGACTCCGAGTATCCGCCAGCACACTGCCAGCACGAAGGCGGCAATTGCCGATGTGTGGGAAATTCTTGCTAGGAGAATTCTGTGCAAGCACTGTCAAATAAAGCCATGTTCTGTCTCTTGAATTCCAAATAACCATCGAGAGATGATAGACAGGAAATTGTTTTGTGTATAAAAAATTAGAATACTTAACTACCCATTTGTCAAACTAATTAAATAGTTTTACAATTAAAGCCAAACAAAACTTCAGCTATCAGATTGTACAGTAACTACCAAATCTTTCAATCCTTCCGATCGTGAGCACAATCCATTCAATCGTTCGATTACTTCATCAGATTGAGGATATATTTTGCCAAAGTCACCATGATTAGTACATCTGGTAGAATTGGCGGGCAAAGAGGCACGTGACAGGTCACCATCAGTAACCTGCGGTGACCCCCACACCGTTAGTACATCTGAATAAGTATGTTTGAATACGGCCGGACCGCCAGCCGGAAATGACGCTCTGCTGTAAAGTACAAGAAGGTAAAAGATCTTTATAGCATTGACGTCATATTCCAAGCTACTCCGAGGGCACGCACGGATCAATCCCCTACTCTGTTTACAGAGGTAGGGTTCTGTGGTGCTGAACTCCCAATCCCCTCCTCACACAGATCCCATCAAAATGATGGCATCTGATAATCACAGTCATTTACTCCACTCCGCGGATTTTCGCCGCCCGCGTAATCCATATGATGTCATTATGTGCTGCCCCACCAGCCAATGAGAGCTGGTCGGCGCGCGAGCGGCGTCGGCCGAGCGAGCTTTGGCCCGCCTTGTTCACCGAAAAATATTGACTACCTGACAATTCATTCATTATATAGCTATAAAGACACCAAGGTTAGCCCCACCAGCCAATGAGAGCTGGCGCACAAGCGTCGACCGGGCGAGCTTTGGCAGTCTTGTATACCAAAAATTTATACCTCACCTGCCAATGAGAGCTGGTCGACGCGCAAGCGTCGACCGAGCGAGCTTTGGCCGGCCCTCCTTGGTATACATTAAAACTTAGTATCTTTTTTTTTACTGACACCTTATATATCAGGGGACCGGTGCTTGCACCGCTATCGATCTGCTACTGCATAGCAGCCTGCCAAAACGGACATCTTTTCGCACGTCGACGACGAGAATGGCGAAGTCACTGGAAGAAGACTTGCAGCCCTTGCTGGAGGCTGTCAATAGAGAGTTTGTGCGGAGCGACCGGGCCGCTCCACGGGCATGTGGAGCCGGGTCGCTCCGCTATCCCCGGGTCGCTCGCTACAATGTAATTATCGTAGATAATCTCTAGATTAATCGATATCCTTTGTATCCTCTCGCCATGTCCTCTGCGCAGATTGCCATTCTTGAGTCCCGCATTCGCTTCACGAAGCTCATGAAGGTCATGATCGAAGAATGGGAGGAAATTGCGCCGAGTACTTCCCGTACCTTGCCAAAACGGGTCAATTTGGAAGGTCTTGACGAACGAAAGTGGCTTGAGCAGTTCAGGCAAGCTTTTTCAATAGCATATAGTAACCAGTAATTGATAGATTCCTATAAGGTTTACCCACCTTCAGGTACTCGCACTGGTTGAAGCTCTTCAAATGCCCGAAACCATCGAATGCCCGGAATCAGGCATCAAGGAGGATCGTGTTACCGCTCTTTGCATGCTCCTCCGTCGACTTGCCTATCCCTGCCGTCTCGTTGATCTTGAGCTTCTCTTTGGCTGGGAGGCCAGCCGTACATCCCGGATCATTCGATTAACTGCTGCTTTTCTTTGGCAACGCTGGAAGCATTTGCTTCGTTACGACCCCAATCGACTCACTCCCGAGGTCTTGGAGAACTTCGCAGTTTCCCTCCATAACAAGGGCTGCCCTATGGATGTTGTTGCCGCCGTTATCGACGGAACGTTGAAAAAAAAATGCACGTCCGGTGGTAAATCAACGGATTGTTTTCAACGGATGGAAGCGGTTTCACTGTCTCAAATATCACCTGCTCATCACGCCAGATGGCATTGTGATTCATGTCTATGGCCCTGTTGAGGGCCGTCGTCATGATATCACAGTTCTTCGGCAGAGCGGCCTACTTGACATTTTGGCCGCTAATTTTTGGAACCACGACCGGACGAAGAAGTTTTTTGTGTACGGCGATGCAGGATACACAAACGACGATCACATTATTGCTCCATTTCGAGATGCGGATTCTCAAGCTGGAGAACGGGCTTGGAACGAAGCGATGAGCAAAGTACGACAGCCGGTGGAGTGGATGATCAAGGAGGTAAATCAAACATTTAAATTTCTTAACTTTTCAGAAAACCAGAAGGTTCTTCTCAATCCGGTTGGCCAGCTATACCTTGTCGGTGTGCTGCTGACCAACGCCCACACTATATTTCACGGCCCGCAAACTCCAGAATATTTTTCGTGTTCACCGCCCTCGTTGAATGAATACTTTCAAGGCGATGAGATTGATGATGCGGAATTGGACAGGTGGGCAACGGAAGCACCGTGGTGGATGATGGAGCAGCCAGATGAACCGGAAGATGAGAATTAAACTTGTTAATAGAGGGTTTGCGAAGAGCCATTGGAGCCATTGAATGGCTACCGATTTCCGTATTAGGAAACTTTGATGGGCTAAACTTTTATGTCGAAGTCAAGAAGAGCTATTTGGAATAAAAATTGGATGCTCAGACCGGGGGTAGCTTTCGTCAATACGCCGGAATTTGGGCACTTGCGTAGCCATTAGCCATTCAATGGCTGCATCGCAAACAGGCTAATGTAATTGTAGTTCGAAACAAACATAACGAAGAAATGATTTTCTACTTCATCTGAAGTTCTTCCTCGCGGCGCCGAATCTGTGCTTCCCGGCGATCCAGTTCCTGCTCCCGAAGCAATGCGTTCGTCTTTTCCTGCTCATCCCGAAGATTGCTAAGCCCATTGTCAACGCGCTCAAGCCGGTCCGCAATACTCTTGAGAACGTCAAGCTGCTGATCATGCCGTACCTTATCTTCCTCTCGAACGGCAGCGAGCGTTTGCTCATCACGGTCAAGGCGGGTATTGAGGACGTCTTGGAAGGCGCCGAGTGCTTTCTTACGGTGTTTGTTGGTTGCATTTGAACTTTGAGATGGATTCTCCTTCTCCTCGCGTTTACGTCTTGAATTAAGTCAGACCAGAACAAATATGATCCGCTGGCAGACGAGATGGAAAAACTTACTTGCCGCCGCGCTGGGCCTGACGTTCCCGCGCTGTTGCGCCGTCCAGCGAAGAGAGGTCGCAAAGAGCGGCAGTGTTGACCAAACCCCGCATGGACGCAGCACGCATCTCAGCGCCGGACTGCGCCTCCAAGTCCTGTTTCTTCTTGGCCTTGCGAGAATCCGCGATGACTTCGCCATCGGCAAGCGCTGCGATTTCACCCAACAACTGTAATAAACTGAGCAGATAAGTAGATTCAATACCAAGGGATACATACCACAATAGAATGATCAACCTCTTCATTGATTCCCGTCTGCTTGAGGGACACAGCTTCCCCAGCCTGTTTGAGCTCGTTGTCACAAACGGAACAGATGCAGGAAAGGAAAACAAACGCACCTTGTATTCGTCGATGAGCCGCTTCAAGCGTTTGCGACAAGCTTCTCCCGTGCGCGGGGACCAGGGCTTCCGTGCCGTCTTGCTAACTGTAGCGTTGACTGCAGTGGCCGTATTGTCCCAGCCTGCAGCGCGCTCCTGCGGATTGTCGAGGAGAAAAGGGCGGTCATTGTTGGCCTGCTGGACCAGAACCCGGTCTTGCCACGACTCCCAGCGCTTCGCTTGGGCGTTTAGGGCGTTTTGTGACAGCGTTCCCTCTGAAAAGTACCGAAATAAATTAGCAGCTTTTCTTCGAAGGGAAACAACACTCACCACCCGACCCCGCGTCACCATCTCCCTCTCCATCCGGCTCAGCATCATCCTCCTCCTCCTCATTGCCATCCTGATAGTCAGAGCCCTCGTCGGCAGCAGAAAGGGCGGGGCTTGGGCTGTGACGGCTCAGCGCTGGTTTTTTCGCAGCGGCTTTCTTCCGCCCCGCGCGGCCTGAGGATTTGGGCGTGGGTCGAGCTTTTGATGGGCGTTTTCCTCCGTTGCGTGTTTGCATAGGCATTGTGTGTTGATTCTCAGTGCGAGGGTTGAGTAGAGAGGTGGAAGTGGGCGAAGAAAGTGTTGTTTACGCGTTGTTTACTGCATGACATCAGCGACCTGGAATTAGCCGAGCGACCCCGCGGCACATGCCCGTGGAGCGGCCTAGGCCGCGGCAGCCGCTCCGCACAAACTCTCTAATAACCTCCCTGAATCTTATCAGATGGGTCGCTTCTTGCTAAAAATAAAGGGAGATAATCCCCGACCGGTCTTCCCTACGCACAAGGACGGCGCGTACTTCATCTTCAATCAGAAGTGGGAAAATGTGTTCCAAAAATTACCCGCCGAGCCTGCCGACAAATTTCTCAAAATTGTTCAAGCTGGGCGCGGAAATAAAAAGTTGATTATAGCGCATGCTTGGGCTGCCCATTATGCAGCTGAAGCGGGGGAGTCGGAAAGAGGATTGATCCAGTTCCGAGTTCAAAGCTTAGTTCGTTTGATCAGAAATGTGTTCCAAAAATTACCCGCCGAGCCTGCCGACAAATTTCTCAAAATTGTTCAAGCTGGGCGCGGAAATAAAAAGTTGATTATAGCGCATGCTTGGGCTGCCCATTATGCAGCTGAAGCGGGGGAGTCGGAAAGAGGATTGATCCAGTTCCGAGTTCAAAGCTTAGTTCGTTTGATCAGTGAACAGTATGTCCTTCATTTATTCTGTCTAATTTTTTTAATCGTACCAATTTAGAATCGACGTGATCGGGAAAGCTGGTCCGAGAAAAGGTGAATCGAACAAACATCGTACGTACTGTACCGGCGTGTATGGTAGCAACCGTAACGCATAACGCAGGCCATTTTCGCTTACAAATCTGCCTATATATGGTAATTTTGCACTGCTTTTGCACAGCAAATTACCATAAAAGGCTAGCGACCGTGCGTAACGCACCTCCCCCGGTTGCTACCATACACGCCGGTACAGTATTTGTTACTGCTATGAACCTTTCGTCAAGGCTGAGCGTTCCGTAGCCGACGAGGATAATTCCGCCGACGAGGAGAATTCTAACGGCACCAAGGTATCGGGTTGGGCACGCCGATGTTGCGAGTGCAAGGAATATTCAGATCGGATGTGGTGGGCATGTCACCAATATTGTTGCCCAGTAAGCGCACTTGCCCCCCTGGTCTTCAGTTCTGATTTAAAGCTGTCTACAGGAAAGGAGACTCTTGGGGTCGCGCCGTTGTTAGAAGATGTTGATCTGTATGAGAAGAATCGTAAGTTTCCGCTTGTCTATGACAGTTCGACGGATCCGGAGGTCGTTCGCGAGATGGAATTGATGGAGAAAGAGAATGTGAACGCATCGGGGATGGAGACAGATGGTTCCGATGCCGAATCCGATGCTGATAATGATGGGAGCTCCATCAGACTCGGAATCCGAAGAAGATGGTGAATGGATTGACGACGATGATGCTGGTGTGGGTAAAGCGGCGAAAAAAGCGGCGGTAGCGGCTAAAAAGTGAAAGGCGAAGGCACAGAAGGTGTTTACGCCGGTCGATAAAGTACGTCTATCCCTTCACAGTCAATGGTTAGCTTCAAGTTGATCGTCTTCCAGGTTCATGCTGTGGCTGTTCACATCCTACGTTCCGAGATTCGACGGAAGAAGGCCCGGGCCCTGATTTGTCGGAAGGTAAAACGACAATACCGCCATCTTGTTTTCATTCGCAGCATGAAGGTGCGCTGGAACACAATGCATGCTGAGCTGGAGCGCGCCAAATTGCTGCAACCCGTAAGTTTCCATATGTAACATGTGATATATCGAACTGACCGCTCCTAAGGCCTTCAACGCGTTTGTGACCGAGATGCCAGACAGTTTGAGGGGTAAGGCCAGGACGACTGCGAAGCGTAAGAAGAATGTCCCAGCCTCGTCCAATACCGTCGAGCAAGCTCCGCTCTATGGTTCGGATGAGGTTGAACTTTATTTCGGCAATATATCCCCTGTTCCGGAAGATTTCGAAGATCCTTTGGGATGGTGGAAGGTTGGTAATGCTTCCTGCTTCGATTCTCGGTGTTCTGACTGCTTTCCAAGACGAATATGGGTACTCTAGAATATATGGCACGCGCGGCACGGGACTTTTTGGGCAATTCCTGGGGGTCAGCGTCTCCGTTGAGCGCCTGTTTTCAAGCTTGAGGCATACCGTGTCCGACGAACGTGCATCTATGACGGCGAAGACAATTGCAGTGGACATGGTTACAAAGGAATGGTTGAAATCGGGACTCGCTGACGACGTTGACTATACACAGTTCATCAAAATTCGGGGAAATTAGACCTAGAATATATTCAAATATATTCATAATATATTCGTATTCAGACCCTATGAATATGAATATGATACACTACAAATACGATACGTCGCTGGCGTATTCAAAATTTCAGAATATGTTTGAATATGAATACGATACGAAAAATTCGTATCGTATCGTATTTATGGCCAGCACTACTTTCACGTGAGCGTCTGCTCCCTATCTATTTTCTCATGCTGATTCTCTTTCGCAGTCCCTTCTGAGATGGCGTCTTCGTGGCTGAACATGGACAAGTATACCTATTTGTTCCATCCAAGCAGCCAGAGGAAGCCTCTCCAAGCATTCCATGTCACAGACAGGCCTGGATTCCCACAACTCTCCATGCCGTAAGCGCCAATCAACAGGTGGCGGCATCGTCGTCCATCAAAAGAAGACATCAGACCAGACCAGAAGAGAGAAGCGAGAAGCCAGGACTCCCTGCTCGCCAGCACCACAGACTCAACTAAGAGCCGGGCATACCTTCTGGTAAGATGAAGGCCTGGAGAGCACACCAGGAGAGACCCGTAAGAAGGATAAAATAAAAACACTAGGGTACATGGGTAGAGCCAGAGCCCTTTATATACCTGAGCTCTACTTCCTAAAGTAGAAATAAAACAATAAGAAAAGAAAAGAGAACCTTCATGGTCATAACTGAGTACCTCCACAGTCATAGAATGGAGAGAACAATAACGGAGCACAGCCCCATAGAATGGAATGGAGCACAGCAATGGAATTCAGAGAGGGATGGTGCCTGAATTGAGAATGAAGCAGACAATCAGTCTACAGAGTCAGGCACAGGGTGGGCATCCTGATGATGTAATTGATCAAGGATCAACAGGATCAGAGGTTTTGATGGAATCAACTGGCCAGACTGTGACATTCCACCCTCATACTCGGCTTTACCGTCTAGCGAAGGCAGACATCTGGTCAGTAATCCCCGCATTCCCTGACAACTCAGCGCCAATTCCCCGTCAACGCGGGAAAGGAAAACCGCGCGCACCTCGCCAAACGAAGTCGAAGCCGAAACCGAAACAAACAAAACCGCAACCGAAGCGGTCGCCTCCTAAACCCAAACCGTTACCACCGCTGATTCCGAAACCGACGCCTATTGAACTTTCGACTTCGTTCGCGAGCGAGCGCGCCCTCTTGTCCTACATCATCAAGTATACTCAAGATTACACGGTTGGGCCACTGGATTATTGCGGTACCGTATCGCCCATCGAATCAAGGGTCGTGGCGAAGATGTGTATGTGTTCTCTCGCTTCGCTTTCCTGTACATGCTAACCCTATCTCTTAGGATTTTGTACTGTCAATGCGACCCCCGGGTGACGGAGTTTTACCTTCGCCGTCACGCTCTCTCCATCGCAACTGCGAAGCTCAAGGCGAAGGGGGTGGAGAAACAGGGACTTGGGAGCAAGGTGCTTGGAGCGGTGGAAGGGAAGGTCGCAAAGGTAGCGATGGCTCAGAACTCAAGTGCGGCTGCAAAGGAGAATTTGCCCGCGCCGAAGATGCCCCCCAAGAACTTGCCAAGAACAAGAAGAAACGGCATTCAGCTGATCGGGACTTAGCGGAAGAGTTATCTCCCCGAAAACGTAGACGAGTCGTTGTAGATTGAATGCATTTGCTATTGTAATCTTATCTCTGTTGATCTAGCGACGGGAGCCCCCATAAAAACTTGGGGCTCCCAAAGAAGCCCCGAGAGTTTGGGGCTCCCAAATAGAATTATCCGTTTTTTTGCGGCAAAATACTTATTCCCAAACCAGGCACTTTCGAGCAAAAGTACTGTAGTATTTCGACCAAGTGTTCAGGTGACGGGTGACAGGCACCCGTGAACTGAACAATTTTGGTGCCAGTGACGGTGACACCGAGTTTTTTTGGCCCAAAATGGACAAAAAACGTCGAAAATTTGCGGGCCGGCATTCGCCGGCCTACCATATATGGCAATTTGCTGTGCTTTGAACACCTTGATATGTGTTGCCAACTGTACTAGCCAGTGTTCCTTCTTAAGGCCTTATTAAGGGCACCTCCGAAGGCTAAGGCCTTAAAGGCCTTAATAAGGTTATTAAGGGCTCCATATTAAGGGGCCTTAGGATGAAAAATGCAAATTTTTCCGGGCTTTTTTAGATGCATTTTTCGGGGAGTTCCAAAGCCGTTTTGCTTCTTATGGCTGGCTCCAGCTAAGTTTTGGCTGAACTTGATGTTTGTGGACTGAAATTGCTCCCGCCAGGGCAATGCAGGTAGCCGAGCTGAGGGCTTGATCCATGTTCCAACGCGGCCTTCAGCAGAATCAAGGGAACCTGCCGGACACTGCCGTTGAGAGGGATTCTCAATGCTGGCATTATGCTGCGGGCCTTTGGCAGCTGTCAACCAAGCTGCCGAGCCTGCCGAACGTAGCCGAGAAGGTGACGTAATCCAAGGTAAGGCTTAATTAAGGGTTAAGATAGATCCAGCTTCATGTTAACCCTTAGCATTAACTTGAAATTAAGGGTTAATTCATTCTAAGGCTTAACCCTTAGGAGGAACACTGGTACTAGCTGGTCGGGGGCAAAACATTTCTAATTTCGGTCACTTTTGGGAATGCCGACTATGAGTATGTAGCTTCCGATGCGTTTGTGTCGGCTAGGTAGTCTGAAATTGTTGGCGGGGTTCGACCCGGACCTCGGTTTTGTCACGGCTGTAACATCATGTGCATTTCCCCACGCCCCAATGGGGCATGACACGTATGCGCGTCGGTGCTGTGGTACGCAGCGACGACCCACTGTGAAGGCTTCGCAAGCCTAGAGAAGTATTGAAAGACTGCCCAGCCCATAGATAGACATAATTCAGTGCTATTTTACGCTTTAGGACCATAATCATCAAGCAATATTGTGTTCATGGAATAAGTACAGTATCTTCGGCATACGTACTGGTTACGACCCCGCCCAAAGTCCCAGATGCTTCACAGTGGTAAATATTAGCCCCGGCAAATGTAAATGTGGGGTTCCAAGCCCTTTATGCAGCCAACAAGCTCCATATTGGGCTCAAGTTGGACCGCCAAGTTTTCCGAACGACGTGTCATTTCCTTATCCGACCGTGTGAACTGGCACGTGTGTCACAGAATCCGAGGTCTTGGATGACAGGCGCCATCAAGTTCAGACTCTATATAATAGATTTATCGACTATCATAAATCTTGTAGAGTCTGACTTGGTGAGACTATCGGCTAGGTAGATCTTCAACGAAAGGGGGAAGTCTTTGTCATCCCAAATGTCGACGGGTTCCTGTATGGGATTTTTCAAGCGTGCTAGGGAGTCTTCATCGAGGCCGCTGCCGTCTAGTGCGGCTCCTTCGAGCGCTTTAATGAATAGTTGAGCTGCCTTTACGTCCCCAACAGCGGACAAATTATGATATATTCGAGGAAGCGGCTGGTCGGGAGGAAGTTGTAGCGGTGGAATGTCCTCGAGAGGTAAGTGTGGTGGCGGCAGAGGTGGAGCATCCATTGCAGCGTCTTCATCCTGCGCTTCGGGTAGAGCGGGATCAGCCAGGCTGCCACTGATAGAATACAAGTAAACGGGTTGCAACAACGAATTCGAAATCATGGAGGATCACCTCTCTAGCACCCAGCTCACCGTCCGCCTCAACAACTTCAAAGTCCAGCATACAGCTAAATCAACTTGCTGCTCCCTGCCTGTGGCTTCGAGATCATTTTTATTTGAGCGCGCTGCCCAGAATGTTTCTCAATCATGCCTTTCTCATTCCAGAAACCTCGTTCTGACAACGTACACCTCATAACACAGGAGATTCGTCAGTGTCCGAACAAACTTATATTGTACATGTACACTCGTGCTCGAAATAAGTGATGGTCACCCATTTCCGACCGGTTCTTGCCTCCCAGAAAACATTTTTGGGAGATCTCAAGTTCTGAATGTGTGCGAATGGTCACCAGACATCTCACGCACCCATTAATTCCATCAGAGAGTGTTGATGCGTTCCTTGTAAGAAATACCGCATTTTTCAACTGCGCAGATCAATTTGTTTGAGGAATTCCAAATACACCAAATTGTAGCTCAGCATCTCCCAAGTCTCAAAACCGGACGTCCGTCCTAGACAGAATACACGATTAGCTCAGCGTCGTGTTAGTTAACAACAACAGCTGAGGAAAAGCTTCGCGCGTGACGTGACGTGACATGTCACCGCTAGCGATGACGCGGTTGGATTCAGAGCAGCGGAGCCTGAAATCCACTTGCGTCATAGTTGCCTAAAGATAGATTTTAGGTTTGGCTCGCTCGCTTCCCGTTGGTTTCGACACCAAGAGTATCGCAAACTTGTTTTAAATCAATACCTGCATCTGTTAGTCCGCTAGAACGGTTGCAATATGCAGATTTTGGCCAGTTTGAGCCATTTTTGGCATTTTCTGCTGATTTTGGCCAACTTCACGGCCCTCTAGCACCGGAACGAGCTGTGCTAACTAAGTTGAGCATCAATTTGGTACCATTGGGTCTTCATTTGGGTGCACTCGCTTTGTTAAAAAAATATTCCCCCGAGTCGTTGAAATTTCCCAAATATATATGGGTTTACATAAGCGCAAAAAATCGTGTTTTATTAATGAAATCAATGCATTTTGATGGATGTGATGTGCCTATAAATTGTCTACCGGCCAGTTACACACATCTAGCACTTGAAATCCCCCAAAAATGTTTTCTGGGCGGCAAGAACCGGTCGGAACTGCGTGACCATCACTTATTTCGAGCACGAGTATTGATTGTATACTGATCTATATTGATTGCGGATTGCATACAGTAATTATCAGACACTTTGGTATCTTGTCTCCGGGGTTCTCCCGCAAGTCACTGGAGGTACTTATGAGATGTTCAACTTTATGCCTTTGCTGCTATCAATTGTGCGCTGACATTTGGCACCACCTTTGGAGCGTACTTTGAAAACAAAACAAGAAAAAAAAAAAAAAAAAAAAAAAAAAAAAAAACATAAAAATCAGCGATTCATTTACCGCTAAAAGAAAATGGGATAACTCACAATGTCTATTCACAGCATCACTTCTCGGAAACTGCTTCCCACACCCCTCACACGCAAACAGCCTATAGTTATTATAGTTTGAATGTAATTGCTCATGCCTCTGACAATCATTCCGCCTCGCGAAGCCCTTTCCGCACCCAGGAAGGCTGCACAAAAATGGGCGCTCCTCATGATGGCTCCGTATATGCCCCTTTAAATTGTAGCTCCTCGTAAACGTCGACCCGCACCCCGGCACAAAACACACGAGCGTCGCCTCTTGCTTCCGTCTTCTATGGGATGCTTCCCGCGTGCGCACGGTCGTGACGTTTTGCTTGGAGACAATTGGGGGCAGGGTGTCCGCATGATTGTTGAGAGGCGGAAGTGCGGAGGAACACGGGCCGTGAGGCTGCACGTCCGCGTAGGCTGCACAGAAAGAAGGGGAGACCCGTTTTGGATTTTGGTCCCTCCGTGACCGTCGCCCCGGACCTGACGACGGCGGCTCGACGGGGAGGCGGCGCTGCTTGAGGAAGTAGGCGTCGGGCGTCAAGTTGACGGGACCCGCTAAACAAAGCCTGCCGCCCAAGTCAAGCGATTTGAGCTGTTCGGCGCCAATAAGTTCAAAGCTGCTTCCAGGTTGCCTGGTCCCGGGGAGCAAAAATGGGGACGCGCCGTGAAGCTGATGTTGTGGTGGCTCATCTGCCCATGAATCAGCATGATTCCATATGAGATACATATGAGTTTTTGCACAACTCCGAGATGGTCGTTGTACCACTATCTTCTCCAGAAACAAGAAATAATACGCACGCGGAGTCGTCTCGAGAGGAAAGGTAGTGGACACAACAGAGCGCAGATGCCAACCGAAACTGACGAGGCCCTGGCCCATCAGAGCGTTGATCCAAGATACTTCATTATCATCGGGGTTTGGCGGTGAATCGTGCGACAGGGCCAGACCACGGAGGGGAAAAGGGTCTGTTCCCCAAACTGGGTAGCCAGTCATTTTGTCGAAGCTCTGGGCAACGCTTGGGCCAAGATTGAAGACGCCTTTCAATTTGCCTTGCCAGTGCCACCGTAACCAAGGATGTGCCGGTGTTTAAACCGGCGACCTAGAGCCGTCCGGCCGCCTACTGGCGGCGGGATCTGATGCCACCCCTAAAAATAGAACAGCGCATCTCTGGAACTTTTGATGCAAGTGGAGTCGATTTTTTGGGGGGGTGGCATCAGATCACGCCGCCACTGTAAGTAGGTAGGGTACAGTGCCAGACGCGCAAAGTCGACAACTTTGATCTTCAATTTATGGAAGGTGTGATGATGATGAAATCAATTATCGTGCGCGAGCCGCTGCAAGCGGCTATAGTACACGGTACTATCTACTACTACGGCGGTCATGCAGGTGGATTCTAACCGTATGAGGGCCTTGGTCCGGACAGAGTGCGAGGCAAACGGGGCGGGGAGGGCGACTGCGGGAGGATGTGGAGCGGGGTTCAGGTGCGGAGCGGATTTGACTCGCATGTGTGCGGAGCAAGGCTCGGACGCCGGGGCCCGGGGGATCTGCATGTTGGAGAGGTTAGTAGTTTGACGGGCAGCGTATGTGATGTGCGCGGGGGCTGTATTCATGGTGAGGGCAGTGGGCGGGATGGGAGGAAAGGGGGGAAAGATGGAAAGGGATAATAAGTAGAGTAGTAGCAATGTATTTGTGGCTGATTAATCTAACTCTGTGGGAATTCATGTCGGATCGGTGGGAGGGGAGTCGTGGTAGATGGGGAAACGGTTAGTATCGTGGATGTAGCGGAGGAGGTGGCGGATGCCTTTTTCGTGGCTGAGGAGATAACCTAAGGAGGTGGCCTTACGACCGAGTGCGGAACGGAGGAGGGAGCGTTGTTGGTCACTTATATCGTGAGCGTGAAAGTATGTAATGGGAGACGTCTTCTCGGCGTTGGCAACTTGGGCATACATAGCGCGGGGATGTCTTCCAAATGTTTGTCCAAAGAGTGGTGGTTTTGGATAGAAAGGCGGCTTTGGCAGCCGCAACGTTGCGGGGTAGGGGAGAGAGTACTGTAGCACTTTGTATGGGTGAAACCGACCCTCGAGCGTGACTGGAAATGCTACGCATGGAAACCAGAAACGGCCTCAGCGTTATGCGTGACATCATAGAATTTTGGAAACGGGCGGGCAAACACCGATAAAATCTATTTCCAAACGTTGAACGGATTCTGGGCAATTTTTAGCTCTCGTAGCCTTTTGTGATTGCATTCCTCCTGTTACGGGCTCCGTAATACACCTTTTTTCTTTTTCATGAACACTGCGCCGTGGCGCACGCTCAGACACCTAAACCAGCGACGGGTCCACCACAAGCCCTCTTCGAGCGACTAGTTAAACTACCTCGGCCAGCTTCTGGTACACCTTCCCAGCACCTTGCCCGTGGTCTCCGATGCACCGTACCGGTTCTATCTTGACGAAGATTGTAGAGAGTGATTGAGTGCAGTGAGGAGGAGGAGGGTTATAGCCAAGTTATAGCAGTAGATTCAGCTAGATTTTACAGCCACAAACATGATAATTCGACATCTTTGTATGTCACGCAGTCCTCAGGGAAACCACCCGACCGTTATGCGTTACCGTTGAAACGAAACAGGGCGGGCGTTACGCGTTACGTTTCACCCATACAAAGTGCTACAGTAGGAGGGAAGGTACAGTGGCCCCATTAAAACTGCACCAAGCGGTTCTGGGGCATTCAGTGTGTCTTTTGACTCAAACAAAGTTCTGGACATGGAATACGGGTGAAATGACTTTTTTAGGCAACTCACCCCATGACCATATATAGTAATTCGAGTGTAATGAATTTTTTAAGGGATTTATTAACAGGGCACTTTTCAGTGCTACACCGCACCGAGAAACGGTCTTCATAGGTCGAAAGTACTCGCAAATACGACCTCAGTCATATGTTACTTTACCTAGATTCCTACAGTTTTGGACCCGCAATGGCTGCTTGAAGATGGTCATTTTGGTCATTTTCTGAATAAATCTGGCATTTTTAGGCCAAAATGGCCATCTTACAGCAACTATTACGGGCTCAAATCGGCAGCAAACTAAGTAAAGTCAGATATGACTGAGATCGTCTTTAGGAGTACTTTCATCCTATGATGCTTATTTTCCTTTAGGGTTCACCGCTGAAAAGTGCGGTGTAAAAAAACACATGAAAAAATTCACTGTGGCTCGATTACCATATATGGTAATTGGGTCGTTGGCTCAAAAATTTTCATTTCACTCAGATTTCATGTCCTGCACTTTGTTTGAGCCCAGAGACCACGTCAATGACTCGAAACGCCTTGTTGCATTGTTTTCTGCAGCCACTGTATGTTCGGGTGAGGTGAGTGGTCGTTCTGAGCCGCTATTTTGGCTTCACCGTCGACGCGTTCGTTCGGTGGGAAGTCAACGCGGCCCGGGGCCCATCCAATGTGTGTAAGGATGAACGATGATGGCGAATGGAGTGGAATCGTGCGGCGCGTTTTACGACTGAGTGAAGGGGATGGGAGGGGGGGAGGGTGCAGATGCGTGCAGCTGCTTTGAAGCAGATTTGGTTGAGGCGCAGTTCCATGGGTATGTTGTGGGCATGGTTGTCTAGGTAGTCATTGGCAGTGGTGCGGATAGCGTCCCGCACAAATAATGTCAAACGCCTCTATGAGAGTGTAGTCATATCCAAGATGACTTACGGTCTCGACACTTGGTTTTGCCCGATATCCACCTCCCTGGGATCCAATACTCGTCGTGGTAGTGTCGGGTTTGCAAAGCGTCTAGATAAGGTCCAACGTCTCGCAGCTATCCTAATTACTGCGTTGTGGTTGGTGGTGGGAAATGTTTGTGACTGTGACATCGTGACTAATCCCCACGTCAGTTTGGATTCAGAGTTGCGGAGCCTGAAATCCACTTGCGTCATAGTTGCCTAAAGATAGATTTCAGGTTTGCTTCCCGTTGGTTTCGACACCGTGCATCCGTGCGCGACTCTCTGCCTTGCCTTTCGCTCAGGTCGCCTCGCAAGCTCGGCTTTCCTGAGCTGGCAGCAAGGTAGATCGTGCTATTCGAAGATGCACCGATGACGGAGGGGATGAGTTCAGGTCCTTCGGACTTGAACTCCGGGGTAAATATTCGATATTTACCTAGCGTATTTTGTGCGTGTTTGTGGGGGGTTCGGCTGTCCTGGTCTGAGATTGCCTTCGGCCAATGCCGCTCCTAAATCGAGGAGACGGAAAAAGCCGAGTCGAGGCCAAACGCGTCGGAACGCACGACCAGTCGAACCCGAACGCAGCATGAAGCAAACCGAGGGCACTGAGTGACCCCGGAGCAACCACAACGAGCGAATCTCGAAGGGCTACGTGTAGACCGCGCGAGGGAGCGAAGGGCCCGAGGACCCCTACAGAGCAAAAGCGAGACGGATAATATTATTAGAGCGTTTGTGGAAAGCGGCTGGCTCCAATGTTTTTGTAGGACTTTTGAAACCCGCCGAATTTTAGAGGCAGCTAATGTAGAAACTGAACATGACATGCCTTTATTGTCGGAAAAATCCTGAACTGCTTATACCGGCTCGTAAGCCAGTCCAAGCCGCCATAAGCCGATAATCAATAAGGGGATTATAGCGCATAGGTGTAGACCATTCAAGCGCGTATAATCCACCCTTGGGATTATGGGGGATTAAGGCTCATATAAGCCATACCGTGCATTACAGCGCATTTAGATTACATTTAGATACTTAGGGCTTGCGTATTGTGGCAAAAGATATATATTCATAGACAATGACAAAGGCTGAGCCCTACTCAACGCCTCCCCAGCGCCCTACAATGGAATTGCCGCCAAATCCGAGATTTCAAATCAAGCCTGGTCGACATTTATGAGCGGATGCTGAAGTTGTGACTTGGCACAAAACAAACGTACCATAGAAATCATACCCGCTACCACACAGCACTTGGAGTGCAGCCGTTAGTGCTCAATCCATATGAAACAGACTGGTAACGCACAGATAAGAGCCTTGAATGGCGGCAAATAGAAACTGACTCGAGAGAGTTCAGATAAGATAAGACTCGAAGTTTCGAGCATGGCAACTCACCAGGCGGTTCATTGGCTCGGTCCTCGACTCCTCGTACACCTCACACTGCAATGAAACCAATGGTCAAGCGCCCGGCGTACAATTCAGCGGCCGCTCTGTACCTGGCTCTCTTCCTTGCTAATTCCAGTGCTCTGGATAGTCTGTTTTTCGAAGTCCATTTTTGCGGGATATGTGGATTTGTACCTTTCGGTACGTTCACGGGCGTATTCCTTTAACGCGTCCCGAGTCTGACGTCAAGTTTGGATCTGGACGTCACTTGGCGTCATTTTGCGTGCTCAGCCCCACCGCTCCACTACGCGGTAAGGTGATCTTTGGAAAATGGAACGGTAACATGACAAGGTGACAAAGTTTTGGTACGCCCAAGGCTCTCGAGTAGTGCTGCCGCAAGGCGAGGTCAAGGCACCTCAAGGTGATGGGCCATCGATGCATCAACCTCCTCTGCAACAGAGGAGCAGAATAAACCGAGATCATCAACGTGGGCGCTGATGATGGAAATAGCCTTCTCCAGGCGACGAATAAAGACGCACGAATCAGCAATGCACACCCGGAAAACAATCTTGACCAAAATGGAACGTAACTTTTGGTACCAGAGAAGTGCGGCTTGCTTTAACCCGTAAATTCCCCTTTTCAGGAGACAGACATAGTCCTCCTTTCCACGAACACGATGGCCCTGAGGCTGTCGCATGTAGATAGGTGGCTCGTCTGGATCCGTCTCGCTGTTGAGAAAGGCGGAGTCGACGTCCACAACGTGGAATTCCCAGTCCAGGTTTGCAGCTAGGGTTAGGAGGTAACGAAGCGACTCTGACTTCACAACAGGAGCAAAAGACATCGAAAAATCGATACCTGGGCGCTGGGGTGTACCATGAGCACATAGACGAGCTTTGTACCGAGTGATGGCACCAGTACTGTCGTGCTTCAAGGCATAGACCCAGAGCGAACCAAGCGGAGTGACACCGGGAGGTGGTGGGACAAGTTCCCATGTACCCATCCTCGCAATGCTATCGAGCTCGACTTCCATCGCGCTCTCCCACTCGGAACGATCGGGCGATTCCATCGCTGCCTTGTAGTTGCGAGGAACTTCGCCGGGACCAATGATATGAGCGTACTCAAATTCGTCCCAGGATTCCGCGAAAGCAGAATCTTCCGGCGCACGGTCAGGGTCCTCTGGAGCTGGCGCTGCTGCTAAGCCTGAATTAAGGTTTGCGGCGGCGGCCTTGAGCTCAGCGGCTTCCCGGATACGGGTAGATGGGTCGCGCGGAGGTGGTAGAGGACGAGGTTGACGAGGTGCCCGGGGTTTAGGTTGTGACACGACATCCGCAGGTCCAGCCGGAGCAGGAGGGGATGGTGCACGAGGAGGTACCGGATTGGCAGTTGGAGGCGTAGAAGTAGAGGAAAGAGGGCTGTAATCATCATCATCAGCTTCGGTCGAAGACGATTTGAGAGAAGAATATTTGTATGAGTGTATCTCCCCCTCAGCCCGAAATTCCCCACAATTTGAGTTGTCGTCGAATTTGATATGAGCCGACGATCCGAAGGTACGCTTTGAGGGGCGATAAACCTTCCAAGCCTTGCGATCATCTGGGTACCCAACAAAAATAACCGATTCGCCGCGATGGTCGAAGTTTTTGCGATTAGGATTGTCATTATAGAGGTAAGCCCTGCAACCGAAACGGTGAAAAGACCTGTACTTCGGCTGTTTGCGGTTTGGGAAGCGGATGGAGAAAGGGGTACGAAGGTCGAGAGCGCTGTGTGGGTTACGGTTTTTGACATAGACCATGTAATTGCTGGCCTCAGCCCACATGCTAAGCGGCAGGTCGGCGTCGATGAGGACGGTGCGAACGCGGTCAAAAATAGACCTAAACTGACGTTCGGCAACACCGTTCTGTTCAGGAGTACGTGGAGCGCTGGTTTTGAGCTGAATACCACGTGCCTTCGAGAACCGCTTCAGGTCTTCCTTGATAAATTCACCCCCATTATCGACGTGCCAGACCTTAAGCTTGCGACCTGTCCACTGTGGTCGCATAACCCCCTGACTTTCCCATAGTTGGTTCACAAGGTTTCAATGGGAAATTCACCGGAAAACTCTGTGAATTCCACTATGGAGTTGTGAATTTCACGGAGATATTTTCACTGGGCCCAACTATGTGAGTGGGACATTCCATGGTGTTAATTCACATGGTTTGGGAATGATATCTACCTCATATTCCAATGAAAACTCTTTCACTGTGTTGGATTCCCTTCCAATACTCCGGGAAGTCACTTGAAAAATACGTGAAAACACAGTGGAAACTGCATGAAAAATCTACTACGTACCCCTCGCTTTGACCAGTGTCAACATACAAGTATTAGTCTTATCTCTTTTGTACGGAAGTACTTACCGAACAAGTACAACAAGTCTTTACTAACGATTACTAAGTTACGGTACTCAAAGTATGTAAATTGACTATATTAGAGAGTTTGCGGTGAGCCGCCAGAAGCCACCTGGTGGCTCCAACGGCATGCGGATTGGAGCGGCTCCTTCATGTGGCGGCTCGTTCAGCGGCTCGTCGCGCGCGGTCCTTAGCACAATTTTGAGGTTGGGTACCTTGCATACTTGACAATACCTTCAGCCAATGAGAGTTCGTTGTCCAAACGTGCATAATTGTTTTGAATTGAAGCAATTTCCAGCGTCAACCGAAGTCTTCGGCTCAAATGTGCGATAGCGTCAGATTTTCGGGTCCAACTTTCTTCGTTTGTGTCAAGTTTGTGTATGGCTCAAGATATAGATGACTAAGCACCAAGAATAGACTCGCAAAACCAAATTTGAACCAGCCGCCAAACGAGCCGCCAGACAGCATAGCCGCTCCAATCCGCATGCCATTAGAGCCGCCAGGTGGCTTCTGGCGGCTCACCGCAAACTCTCTATTACTGTATTAGGAACACAACCAGTACTGGTGACCAGAACCATGTACCGTGTTCGAGGCAACTTGAGCTCCATGAATTTCACGAGGTTTACGGGTGAATTTCCAAGAGTTGCCAGGAAGCGAGGAATGAACTTTCTGAGCAGTTTTCACAGATATGCATTCATTCGATTTTCGAGTGAAATTCACGCACTTCATATTGCGGACTCTAATTATGTGAATCGGGTACGTGAAGTCACAACCCCATGAATCTGAATTCACTAGATAAACCCGTGAATTGTGGAATTCATGGTCCGGCTATGGGAAATTCATGGGGTTCTGCGACCACAGTGTGTCTCACGCTCGACCATCTCCAACCACTCCTTGAATGCAGCTACTGCATCACTCTTGTGACGCAGGTAAAACATCCAAATCCAGGGAGAGCAGTCATCGGTGAAAGCGAGGGCATATTTCGATCCGTTCAGAGTACGGACTGGAGCAGTCCAAAGATCTGAATGAACGTGATCGAGAATATGTTCGGCATTTTCCTCTTCCGAAGGAGGAAAAGAGGCACGAGTCATCTTGCCCTCCATGCAAGATTGACATATCGGCGGCTCAGCATTGAGTTCCGCCGTAGATAGTTTCACACCTGAAATGTGACCCTTTCGAACGAGAGCACGCAGCGCAGGGTAGCCTAGATGCCCTAGACGCTGATGCAGCTCCTCAAGCTTTGAGGTTGGAGGTCGAGACGAGGTGGAAAAAGAATTCTCCGTCGACGAGGAGGACTCGAGGTGATAGAGGCGATCGCTGCCGAGAGAGGCGGTCAGAATAACCTTCTTGGACGAAATGAGGTTGCGGATGAGCTTGCCACTGTCACCCTTCTCAAAGGTAACACAGCGTCCACCGCCAAAGACGGTGTAACAGTCCGTCTGATCAAGCCGCGACACTGATATAAGCGTCGGCTGAGAGTCAGGGACATAACAGGTATCTTTCAACCTGAGTCGGACGTTACCACCCTTAGGATGGGACGCTAGTAGCTGTGCTTCACCGCGACCCTCGATTTTCCTCGAACCGTTGCCGAACCCGCTGATATTTCCGGATACGGCTTGGGCGTAAGAAACGAAGTCGCGTCGAACGGAGTGTATGTGTGTCGATGTACCGGAATCGATCATGGTAGACGCACCCGCTGTACGTGCACTGTACGCGGAGTTGTTGGTCTGGGAGGATGACGTCGGAGGTGTAGCCGGAATGCTCTCATCACGCAGGGAGTACTGTACCAATCTGTATGACTGAAACGTAACGCGTAACGGCGGCCTTTTTTCGCTTACAAATCACCCATATAAGGCAGGTCACCTTCCATAAAAGGGTGATTTGTAAGCCGTTTCAAGCGTTTCAGCCTGTAACGGTCTATTTTGCGTTTCAGTCATACAGATTGGTACAGTAAGAGGAGAAGTCGGCCACGTAGGCCATTAAGCATTTCTCGAAGCGTACATTATTGGATTTTTCGTCTCCCCCTCCATCCGTATTGTGGGCCTTCTCCTTGCCCTTACCCCTCTTCCCCTTCTTTTTATGCTGCTGCTGCTTCGGGCCCTGACCGGCCTTACCGCCACCCCGTTGCCAGCAGTCGTCCGCGATGTGACCTTCATGCTTGCCAGAATTTCGTACCGCGAGCGATGGCAGCGTGCTCCAACGCTGCGAGGGCAGACTCCTGCGACTGACCCTCGGTCTTCGGGGACTTTCTGCGGCGACGGGAATCGAGGACACCCTGGATCGTAGAGACCAGAGTAGTCGTGTCGTCAATCTTGGCGCTCTGGACAAGGGAATACAGTCGCGGCGAAATTAGATGCATTACCATATTAGGAAATTCCCATCAATTTCACTTCTTGCCAGCGCATCGTCGTCCTCAGCGGCAGTATTGTCGGCGCCGCCTGATAGAATACAGTAAGTATAAACTCAGTCGTGGAGGAAACGACTCGTGTATCATATACCTGATAGAATACAGTAAGTATAAACTACCAGGAGAATCAGTAAGCTGTAAGGACAGTAGATACGAGTGCACATACCTCAGTCGTGGAGGAAACGACTGAGGAATGTGACGGTGACACAAAGCTACATAAGGAATGTGTGACGCGTAACGGAACGGATTGCGAGTTGGAGAATGTAAGGTATGTACGGTAAATGGAAGAGAAATAAATACTTCAACACGCCTCACCGACACAATTGGCCACGTATTCTTGGATATGGTTTCGGCTTATCAAGGTCCGATTAACATATTAGGGTAGATACTCTTTTGTTTGCTCACTGTTCATACCTATAGCAACGTCGGTTCAACTTGCATTCGATGGCGGCAGTGAGCTTGGGTGGTTAGCGGCATTTCAAACGACCCTTCGGTGCGTTGTTCTTCCTCAAGATCAACTATGAACTGATTTTGGCATAGTGAGAAATTTTCGAAACTCTCTCTTCAGCAATGGCCTCCACGTGTCGCAGTCAAGAGGACCAGCAATATTCCAACATTAATCGAGTCGACATGGTCTTACGATCGCAAGTTCAATGGTCGCAGCCTCCGCGATATCCTCGAAGAGGGCCGAATTCATCTCCTTCCCGGAGATTTGATTCACAGGTAAGCTCTTCTGTTTTCGCACTGTGGTCGCAGAACCCCATGAATTTCCCATAGCCGGACCATGAATTCCACAATTCACGGGTTTATCTAGTGAATTCAGATTCATGGGGTTGTGACTTCACGTACCCGATTCACATAATTAGAGTCCGCAATATGAAGTGCGTGAATTTCACCCGAAAATCGAATGAATGCATATGTGTGAAAACTGCTCAGAAAGTTCATTCCTCGCTTCCTGGCATCACCCGTAAACCTCGTGAAATTCATGGAGTTCCAGTTGCCTCGAACACGGTACATGGTTCTGGTCACCAATACTGGTTGTGTTCCTAATACAGTAATATAGTCAACTTACATACTTTGAGTACCGTAACTTAGTAATCGTTAGTAAAGACTTGTTGTACTTGTTCAGTAAGTACTTCCGTACAAAAGAGATAAGACTAATACTTGTATGTTGATATGTTGACACTGGTCAAAGTACGTAGTAGATTTTTCATGCAGTTTCCACTGTGTTTTCACGTATTTTTCAAGTGA
The DNA here is from genome assembly GCA_037176885.1 of Favolaschia claudopus. Lineage (NCBI taxonomy): Eukaryota > Fungi > Basidiomycota > Agaricomycetes > Agaricales > Mycenaceae > Favolaschia > Favolaschia claudopus. The sequence continues at coordinate 270,288 of JAWWNJ010000111.1, forward strand.
CTTCCGGGAGTATTGGAAGGGAATCCAACACAGTGAAAGAGTTTTCATTGGAATATGAGGTGGATATCATTCCCAAACCATGTGAATTAACACCATGGAATGTCCCACTCACATAGTTGGACCCAGTGAAAATATCTCCGTGAGATTCACAACTCCATAGTGGAATTCACAGAGTTTTCCGGTGAATTTCCCATTGAAACCTTGTGAACCAACTATGGGAAAGTCAGGGGGTTATGCGACCACAGTGGATGAGTTGACTACGATTCTGAGGCATCTATTTCGCTGGCTGTGGCCACAAATTATTCAGATTGGTCTGGACGAATTTGTCGACTACTTTAATAACCAGAAGACACGCAAGCAACCGGGAGTCCGGGACGACGTCTCCCGTCGGGTGTGGCGCCGAATGTTGTGTTTGACATGCCTCAAGATTACGGCCTTGAATACCTTGCTGTGGAGGTTACCCAAGACGCTATTGATGAGCGTCGAGCGCTAATCGAAACACCTCGGGAGGACGCCTTTCGTTGGGTGCCTGACGAGTTCGCAGTGCTTGCGTTCGAATTTTATATCCATTTGGGCTCTCCAACTATAGAATTCGTGAGCAGGTTGAAATTCGAGGCTGGTACGAGGCAATTCTTGGTTGAGTAGTGTTATCTGTGTTCATACATAGTACGGAACAGAACCTCGCTGTTTTTCCCTGAAAATGTGGCGCAAGGCGCCTATGCTCATCCTAAGCTGTTAGCAAATGCAATCTGAAATCAGACTGGCTTCCCTTAAGCACAACGCGCTGCAAAGAGAAAGAGTACTGGATCATGTGATTGTGTATCCCGATGGCCGGCATTTCCTTATTTAGGAAGAAAACATCTGTTATGCGCCGATGCGTTCCGTATGTACTCTATTGACATGATAACCTCATTTGCTGAACGTCTTAGTACGATATCTATGTACTCAGATCGACCCATACTAGCCCTATGGCAAAGTGGTGCTTGCTTTTGTATGCGAGAAAGTGCTCGGACAATTTCCCGAAATGGCCGATGACAGAAATCGAAAGTCAAAATCAACCGCCAACCGAGTATATACACCAACCGGCACATTACGAAACCGACACATTTGCAATGATGTTTCGGCTTTCCCGGCAATTTTGATGGTCTCTCATGCCGGCCGCTGGACTTTTTACCTAACCTAACCAACCCGAACCGTCCTAACCAACTTGAACGAGTGACCAACCCTAACCAACCTAACCTTTTTTTCTTTGTCCCATGCCCTAACCAAGCCTAACCCTAACCTACCTAACCCTAAACCTTCCTAACCACTAACCCTGTGGATTCCCGGAGTTAGGGCCGCTCCGCTTGCCCTAACTCCTCGATACCGCGTTCTTTTGGCCTTTGGCAGTCATTGGCCGAGATTCTCCGGGCCTTCGGCAGTCATTGTAAGTAGTAATTGATCCATGTCCGTGGAACTGTCAAAAATCACGGAATGTGTCGCTTTTGATCAGAATATGTCGGCTTTGATTGGGGGAGCTTGCTCCCCCCTTTTGGCTCATTAACCGTGCCTGTGGTTGGCTATGTCTCGGCTAGACATAGCCAAATGATCCTACTGATCCTGATGCTTCCGTTTGATCCTACCTGTCTAACTCGGCATTTGCCGGTCCGCTCCCAATTCAGGCGTTCAGGTGCAATTCACTTCCTTCGAACTGCCAGGCACCTTACAGCACAGAGAAAAGCCAGAATAAGACATAGACAATGTACTTTTGTCGCAAAAATCGGATTCCGATTATAACTGGTTATAAGTCTAATCAGGGTTTATAGGCGGGTTATAAATCGACATAGAAATTTATGACCCCATCTCCGAATGCTTCGATCTTGGGTTATGACTGCCTATATAGCCTGATTAGACCTATAACCCGTTATAATCGGTTATAATCGAAATCCGATTTTTGCGACATTCAATGTCTGGATGTCTCAACTCAAGTGATTTCAAGAACAATCATGAACATGGGGCCCAAATAGGCCGGATTCAACGCAAATTCAGCGAGGATTCAGGTCGACATTGTGCGCCGTCATGCAGTATATAGCCTGATTTGTTTCTAGTTAAGATAAGTATAATTGTCTTGGATTATAGATCGACCCCGTCAATGAAAACATTCAAAATTTAACTGAATGGGCAGTACAGCACTAACCCAGTGTTGAGCCCCGACATGCACAGATAGAAGAATTCTCTTGGGTTCCATTGGAGTGAGTAGAGTCAAGCCAGCACAAACATTGAGGCCAGAGGTAGACCGGAAAGTATTGATACCGAATTTGGAGTCGGAACCGAGCTTGATCGCGCGGCGCAGAAGGATTTAGAACGATTTTGAAGCCACTGACCCATTCAGAACGACTGGGAGCTGCGCGAGAAGGTGAGGAAGAGATAAAGGCAAAGAATGCCGTCCAACCTAGTATATAAAGCATGGCCTTGCGTTAGACCTGAATAGTATTTCAATACTTTGATGAATTGTGCCTCGCACTGAGCGCGAGCCAAGGCGTCGATAACCGCGCACAAAGGGCAAAGCGCGAACTCGCGCCGGCCGTTTGTGTGCGGTTACACAATGCTGATCCTGGATCGCCGTCGTCGTTGTCGCGGGGGTGTGTGCCGTCAAGCGAGAGAGTTCGGCATTGCTAGTGGCTCGCGTAGGATGCCAGTGAGTGCGCACCCGACGCACGCGAGCCACTAAACGATAACGGCTTTATGTCAATTTGACCAACACTCCAGATGCTGCCACACCGCCGTTCTACGCCTGTTAGAGCGTCGGTCGGTGCGGCTAAGCGGCATCTGGATGGGGAGGTCAGATTTGACGCTGGGTCCGACACGGGCTAGTTAGCAAGAGACCGATAACGAGAATTGCAATCACACACCTTCACGTGTGTGCGGCAGCTATTCAGCTCCTTGAATATCATGTTAAAGCAAAGGTGTTGAGCATGCAAGCAAGCTGCGTTGAGATTCCGTTGAATCGTCGAGTCGCGCGTGCAAATGGAGACCGAAATTTTGAGGGTGTCGATCCCAGAGAGTCGCGCGAGAACAGCCAGAAAGATGGATAAGCCAAGAATTAGAGTGAAAGGCAAAGACTTGACGCGTAGGAGGCATCGAGACAAGACCAAGTAGGAGAGTAGGAGAGAGAGGTGGTGCAACGCTGAGTGACGCGACTCGTGGCAATTGACGGCGGCGATTTCCGTGTCGTCACTCGTTACCAATCTTGAATACCATTGGCTGTGTCCTATGTCGTTTTGGGACGCAAACCCGAATAGACATAGTCTTGAATTCCCTGATGTTTACTCGATATGGCAAAAGAATCAAGATGAAATCAAGATGCTGAATTGTAAACTGCACTCGCTGCAGCAAATTTGGAGCTCTGAAATTTGGGGACATTCATGCAGAGGTATCTACTAATCTCTCCTCTTTCTCCCTCTTTTTTTCTCTTTTTCTGCAACTTGAAAACTTGATTAATTCTCCGTAACCACAGACATAGTACATAAGCCCCCCTTTTGTCTGAGGTTCCCGAAAAGTGGATGGCTGTGCAATGTGCCTACTCTCCCACGGGTACGCCATCAATACGTGATGTTAAACAGAGCCTTATAGAGACAAGTGGCCTACTGTAAGTGCAATAAAGAAATACTCTCAGCCTAGGGCTCGCATTAATAGGGAATTACTCCCGACTTTCGAAGAAACCACAAAAGCAGGAATACCATCAGCTTCAGTTCACACGGTTCCGAGTCCATCAATTCCATTCCCCCCCAAAAAAAATCAGAACCATTAGCCTGGGCAGCAGTCAAAATTGCACAAATTCCTGAATTCAGCTCTATGGTAGCAGGTTTTACCGGGACTGCGGCACTAAGACAAGAAGTCTGGCTTGAGTTGTGTATGTACTGTACCAATCTGTATGACTGAAACGTAACGCGTAACGGCGGCCTTTTTTTCGCTTACAAATCACCCATATAAGGCAGGTCACCTTCCATAAAAGGGTGATTTGTAAGCCGTTTCAAGCGTTTCAGCCTGTAACGGTCTATTTTGCGTTTCAGTCATACAGATTGGTACAGTAGGCTGATTTAATGAAACTTTGCCTTTGCTTTGCCTCTCACAAGATCCTTTCTGTTCAGGGCTGGACGGAATTAGCGCAAGCTCCCCCTTTTCTGTAAGCCGGGCACCGGCATTACAATACATAGTTTCCTTATGTCACCTGTCCTAATGCGGTGTGTCGTGTCGGTTGTTGTTGTGCCCGCCCGCCAACCGTACTAGCAAGAGGTGTCAGATCTCTGGATCTGACACACTTTGATCTGCACGTGCGCGTTCGATTGCCGGTCACTTCCCCTTTTGGTCAGCCTCCACGAAATGGGCGTAAACTGAATGTAATTTGTATATAGCTCTACGATAAAGTATATGTGCAAGTAAAGTAGCTAAAAGAGAACTATGAAATACGTCGTATCTTGGCTGCATGAGTATCATAAGGGTTATGGTTTTCTTTATCTCGTATTGACGACCGTCGCGGTGAAAGCGGTACCGATGATGACGGCCGTTTCTGGGCTATGGAAGTGGTCGGTGTTGGAAGGAAACAAGCCGTATCATGGCGCACAGGCTTGTGGCACATGGTTACGGATACGCACAGGCTCGTAGCGTGGATACGCACAGCCGATGGTTGAACAATAGGCTGCTCAATTCTTAGCTCGAGCTGGATGGACGGAAAATAATTATTTCGTAAGGGCTAGCCGGTGTTGATCGTTGCCTGTCGTTGCTATGACAGAACTGGGTAGACTTTGCTTTGTGCGCTCTGAACGTGAGCAATATTCCTCCCAAAATTACCGTTCAAACTCGTGTTAAAGAAAGGGAAGGGTGCGTTTCTCATTGTAGAAGGTGGGGCGAGAGGGGGAATCGAGGTAAGGTCCAGAAAAGGGATGTAGCATTTGGCATCACAACCGGCTAGCCCTTACGAAATAATTATTTTCCGTCCATCCAGCTCGAGCTAAGAATTGAGCAGCCCTAATGGGACTCTTGTCCATTGTGTTCAGTTTCTTATTGTTCTTACCTAAGATTATTTATAGTTGTATATTACATTGTCTTACGGGTATATATACCCCCAGTATTTTGTCTAATAGAGATACAGAATTATTACCCCACGATCGAGTGAACCACCACCACTACACAAAGTCTTCTACAGGTTGTTGGCCCCCGCGCTTTAAACCTTAAACGAATACCATTACAAAAATCACACACACAAGAAAATGTCTACAAACACGTTCTCTTCTACCGCTAAACTCGGCGAGTACTTCGCTAAACTCCCCGCTTGTCAATCCGACGGCACAAACTGGGTTTTCTTTCGAGACCGCTTCTTGTTTGCGCTCGACGCCGCCGGACTCAGCGAGCACTTCGAGCTTATCGCCGCCGCACCGGACGCCCCGGTATTCAATGACCCAAAAGCACAAACGGCGGACGAGATTAAAGCAAATGACGTGTACCTTGCACGTCGACGGATCTGGAGATCGGAGCAGGCCATCATCAAGCAAGGACTTGCTACGGTGTTGCCGGATTCGTTGTTCTTAAAGGTTAAGGGGGAAGCAACGGCGATGGGAATGTGGACAAGAAGTCAAAGATGGTTACGGTGGATTTGAGGCGCAAGCTCCAAGACGAGTGTTTTGCAGAAGGTGGCGATGTGAAGGCGCACCTAGATAAATTAAGGACGATCCGAGCGGAGCTCGTAGCAATGAGCGCTGACCCAGGAGACGACAATTTCGTCGCAATTGTCTTAGGATCGCTCCCCGCGTCCTACGAAACATACCTTTCGGCACTTACGGGTGCTGCCACGCTTCTTGGCAAAACACTCGATCCCGACACTGTGCTCCAAGGCATCAGTGATGAAGCCGACAGGAAAGCGGCTAAACCTACATTGAAGGGCGAGAAGGAAGCTGCGTTCTACGGGAACGGCGGCAAGTTTAAGTCGAAGAAGATGGTGGAATGCTACAATTGTCACAAGAAGGGACATATGGCGAAGGAATGTTGGGCTAAAGGAGGAGGAAGAGAAGGGCAGAACCCGCATAGGAAGGGTCGAAGCCAAGCGAATAGCGTTAAGACAGAGCGCGACTTTGATGCTGCAGGGATGGCAGCGGTGAACGGGTTGGAGGACGAAATAGAATTTGATGAGATGGATGAAGAGGAGGAGGAGGACGAATTTGCGGACTTACCAGAATTACTGGACGCGTCAGACAGCGACGAAGAAGATGCTGACGATGTCAGAGACAATGGGATTGATGAACACTCGGTGAAGACATCACTCACCTCTGAAGCCGCATACGCCACTGCCCCCGCCGAAGCACTCGACATTTACGACTCGGGCGCATCGATCCATATGACACCCTCACGACACCGTTTAACGAATTATCGGACCATTACCCGGCGAGGAATTAATGTAGCGAATAATCAGCAATTGGACGCCATTGGGATGGGAGACATGCACGTACAGGTTCCAAATGGACCGACGCGGTCGACAAGAGTCCTCGTGAAGGACGTCTTGCACGTACCTAAACTCGGCCCCACACTTATATCCATCGGGTGCGTCGCACGCGCCGGCTACGCCATACAATTCCGCGAAAACGAGTGCCAAATATTTAACGCCAAACACCAACGCGTTGGCGCAATCCCACTTGTACGCGGACTCTATACTGTTGTGGTGCCGGTCACAGGCGTATATGCAAATGCAGCTTCGGATGGGCCGCTCGTTACAACTCCTGATGAGCTTCATCGGCTCTTAGGACATATTCCCGTCGAATCCGCTGAAAGATTAGTAAAGAATAAATTGGTGGACGGGATTGAGCTTGAAGAGAATGGACCTACTGCAGAAGAGGAATGTAAGTCATGCCTGCATGGCACGATGACTCGAAAATCAATTTCAAAGTCAAAAGAGCGCACGGCGGCAGGGAACGTCGGCGACGAGGTACACACGGATGTGTGGGGACCGGCCACGGTCGAAACCCCACAGCACAAGCGATATTACAGCTCGTTTACGGACGAAGCTTCGCGCTATACAGTTGTGGTCTTGATGCATACAAAGGACGAGACACAGGAAGCTTTTGAAGATGTTGATGCGAGATGGGAGACGGAACGGCGGATAAAAATTAGAGTTCTTCATTCCGACAACGGCGGCGAGTACAAAAGCCATAAATTTGATAAATACCTTGCCAAGAGAGGTATCCGACGCCGCCTAACCGTTCACGATACCCCTGAGCACAACGGAGTCGCCGAGAGACTCAATCGAACATTACTTGAGAAAGTTCGTGCATTGTTGCACGCCGCAAAATTACCGTCAAATCTATGGGGAGAAGCGTTACAGCTGTTTTAGAAACTATGCGGAAAACGTAAAAAAATTCTCAGGGTGGCTGTGCAGGACCCGGGAACCCCTGCCCAGGTCTGCCTTGGTTTCTCGATGGTGCTGCGAAGGATATGGGCTTCATTCACTATCCTAATGAGTGTACTAGTACTCTGTATGCTACAGGGAACCTTCTCTGCCAGTCTCTCTGGGCCTATGTCTCCTCTGATCGTGGAAAGTAGGGGTCCGCTGGCTTCCATTGTTGGAGTCCCCCAGCTGCGAGAAGGGTCAAAAAATATGCTTGAATGTATCTGCTCATCACTGCACACTTGAATGACCATCCCCAGACGTGATGGAAGGCTTGGGAGTGGGCCGCGTAGTAGAATCTAACAGTACCCCGGGAAAGACCCCTCTTGGAAGCCGCGACAAAGTGTTGGATGAAGCAAGGGAAGTTCCAATGAGGATCCGCGACGATATGAAGCATAACTAACCATGCAGAACGACGTACATGGGCCCTTCATGAACCGTATTCAAAACTTCCAAAATCTCCTCCGAGTGGCGAGTTCTTGCGTAATTTCGTGCGCTTCAATCCGAAAAGTGGGCGGGGTGCGTTGCTGGGAAGTCTATCTTGAAAGACTACCAAGGATACTATTCATAATATGGCGAGAAAGACGGTAGGGGGGGAGAGAAACTAAGCGAGGAGTTCCCGGGTCCTGCACAGCCACGCTGAGAATTTTTTGCGTTTTCCGCAAGGGGTGGCGGAAACTGGATTGATGGACCATGACTACCCACTGGTAGTAGTCGATCTAGTATCCGGGGTCCGCGAAAAGAGGTTTTGGTGGTCATTTTCACGAAGTTCTTGAATATCTCGTTAGTGCCCACTGGTTCTACTGGTATAAAGCACACCATGTGGTTTGGAGTGCTTGACTGCGCTATAATATGTATCTACATGATTTTAATAGGCCCGGTATCCTCCCTTATTCACTCGAAGAAAGTTGCTGGAAAGTTGACAGCGTTTGATGGCAACGGCACTTTGACAGCCTTTGACAGCACTATGACATAAGAACACGCTCGCACTTTTGCCTCTCGCATTCTTTACTCGCATTGAGAGCACCAGAACATCCAGAGATGTTTGAGAAATGTGCCAAAACAAGTTAAACTATCATATTACCTTGAAAAATGAGTGTGAGATTCTCAATCTCTGGCAACTGGCCTATGCTTGGTGCCATTCTGCTTTGATTTTACGACCTAAACTGCATTTCGGTTCTCAAAAACCTTACTGTATAGTTTCCAGAGTGTTATGTATTTAGTTACCGTCGATATATTGCCACTAACGGTGACTAGCCGCTCAACTTGCCCACTTTCTGCTATCGTATTCGGAAGGATTGCCCGTTTAAGCAAGCATCAGCTGATTGCCGACTGGTGGTGGTGGGTCTGGTTTCCGGGGTCTTGACAGGAAGGTTTTGGGTAGTCCTGGTCAAGAACTTTTGTTACCGCCACCCCTTGGTTTTCCGCATAGTTTCTAAAAGCACGCAGTATGGTTGAAGAATAGAACATCTACCAAAGCATTAGGAGGTCGAACACCTTACGAGGCATTTTTCGGGATGAGACCGGACTTGCGGCACATTCACGAATGGGGTTGCAAAGTCGCGGTACATGTTGAGGATGGAGGAAAACTTGAAGGGCGAGCTCGTGAGGGCAGATGGGTCCGACTGGACCTTGAGAGCATCGACGGGCATTGCATTTACTACCCAGACAATCGCTCAATTCGCGTTGAGCGCAGCGTAAAGTTTCCGGAGGTTAAAAGAAGTGGAGGAATTTATAGAGTGCTGAATGAGGGGGAGAAAGCGAATATTAGAGTCGAAGAAAAATCAGAAAACATCCAGCACACACCTAGTGATGCTCAAGCACTTCCCCGCTCAATAACACCACCTTCTCCGCTCACTACACCTCCTTCCACCCCACCTGAAAATGCAGAAGAATCAAGAATAGCACCTCGAGATATTTCAAATACAATAGATCCAAGAAACATTATTGAAGGGACTCGCTCACGACGTGGAGCTCACCTTGCGGATGGCGGAGATGACGACTCATACCTGATGGGAATCGGAATGGAGTACGCATATGCAGGAATAGGAGATTTATCGGACTCACCTATGGTTGAAGAAGCAATGAAGAAAGAGGATTGGCCGCTGTTTAAGACGGCAATGGACGTGGAGATGGAGAAGAAGACAAATACATTCGGTGACAGCTTGGTTCCCAGGCCCGCGGACCGCAACGTGGGATCCAAATGGGCACTGCGGATCAAACGTAAAGCAAATGGCGAGATCGACAAGTACAAAGCTCGAGTCGACTCGTTGCTCGAGGATTCACTCAGGTTCAAGGAGTAGATTACTTCGAGACCTTTTCACCAACGGCAAAATTATCTTCACTCCGCACACTCTTATCTATTGCGACACGGTTTAACTGGGACATCAAAGTCTTTGATTATTCCGCCATTTCTGAACGGAGAATTCACTGCCGATATTGATAACTACGTTTTTATAAGTATGAATGTTTCTAAAAGAGCGTTTGTGCGGAGCGGCTGGGCCGCTTGACAGGCATGTGGAGCGAGATCGCTCCGCAAAAGCCAGGTCGCTCGGTTTCTCTCCAAAAAGAAAAATTCCAATGGGCTTGAAACTGGGTAGTGTATTGGATGAGACCCTTGATTGAATCTTAGTTAAACAGCGACTTTGCTAGCGGCCCAGCTGGAATGACGTAGTTCGTTGAAGCGGCTGGCCACTGTAGGGCCAATGATAATCCCCATAAAGGCCTGTTTTTTTGGGAGGCAAAAAGTCAGGAATTTTTTTGGCTCGAAAAGTCAGGATTTACACAGGCCTGAACCCAGAATGTTGTCGGACCGGTCAGGATTTTCCGATCAGGCCTACTTTTCTGCCCAAACTCTGCTATTTCGGCGTCATTTTCCGAAAATCTTCTTCGGCTGCCGCCGTTTTCGTCAGGGTTCAGACCAGCCCTTCCCACCAAAACGGGTCGAAAAGTCAGGATTTTGAACAGCCCAAATCGTCAAAATTTCCGATTCCCGTCAGGATTTTCATCAGGCGGGGGCATTATCATTGGCCCTGCCACTGTGAAGCAACCCGGCTCCACATGCCTGTCAAGCGACCCAGCCGCTTTCCACAAACGCTCTAATAATATTATCCGTCTCGCTTCTGCTCTGTAGGGATCCTCGGGCCCTTCGCTCCCTCGCGCGGTCTACACGTAGCCCTTCGAGATTCGCTCGTTGTGGTTGCTCCGGGGTCACTCAGTGCCCTCGGTTTGCTTCATGCTGCGTTCGGGTTCGACTGGTCGTGCGTTCCGACGCGTTTGGCCTCGACTCGGCTTTTTCCGTCTCCTCGATTTAGGAGCGGCATTGGCCGAAGGCAATCTCAGACCAGGACAGCCGAACCCCCCACAAACACGCACAAAATACGCTAGGTAAATATCGAATATTTACCCCGGAGTTCAAGTCCGAAGGACCTGAACTCATCCCCTCCGTCATCGGTGCATCTTCGAATAGCACGATCTACCTTGCTGCCAGCTCAGGAAAGCCGAGCTTGCGAGGCGACCTGAGCGAAAGGCAAGGCAGAGAGTCGCGCACGGATGCACGGTGTCGAAACCAACGGGAAGCAAACCTGAAATCTATCTTTAGGCAACTATGACGCAAGTGGATTTCAGGCTCCGCAACTCTGAATCCAAACTGACGTGGGGATTAGTCACGATGTCACAGTCACAAACATTTCCCACCACCAACCACAACGCAGTAATTAGGATAGCTGCGAGACGTTGGACCTTATCTAGACGCTTTGCAAACCCGACACTACCACGACGAGTATTGGATCCCAGGGAGGTGGATATCGGGCAAAACCAAGTGTCGAGACCGTAAGTCATCTTGGATATGACTACACTCTCATAGAGGCGTTTGACATTATTTGTGCGGGACGCTATCCGCACCACTGCCAATGACTACCTAGACAACCATGCCCACAACATACCCATGGAACTGCGCCTCAACCAAATCTGCTTCAAAGCAGCTGCACGCATCTGCACCCTCCCCCCCTCCCATCCCCTTCACTCAGTCGTAAAACGCGCCGCACGATTCCACTCCATTCGCCATCATCGTTCATCCTTACACACATTGGATGGGCCCCGGGCCGCGTTGACTTCCCACCGAACGAACGCGTCGACGGTGAAGCCAAAATAGCGGCTCAGAACGACCACTCACCTCACCCGAACATACAGTGGCTGCAGAAAACAATGCAACAAGGCGTTTCGAGTCATTGACGTGGTCTCTGGGCTCAAACAAAGTGCAGGACATGAAATCTGAGTGAAATGAAAATTTTTGAGCCAACGACCCAATTACCATATATGGTAATCGAGCCACAGTGAATTTTTTCATGTGTTTTTTTTACACCGCACTTTTCAGCGGTGAACCCTAAAGGAAAATAAGCATCATAGGATGAAAGTACTCCTAAAGACGATCTCAGTCATATCTGACTTTACTTAGTTTGCTGCCGATTTGAGCCCGTAATAGTTGCTGTAAGATGGCCATTTTGGCCTAAAAATGCCAGATTTATTCAGAAAATGACCAAAATGACCATCTTCAAGCAGCCATTGCGGGTCCAAAACTGTAGGAATCTAGGTAAAGTAACATATGACTGAGGTCGTATTTGCGAGTACTTTCGACCTATGAAGACCGTTTCTCGGTGCGGTGTAGCACTGAAAAGTGCCCTGTTAATAAATCCCTTAAAAAATTCATTACACTCGAATTACTATATATGGTCATGGGGTGAGTTGCCTAAAAAAGTCATTTCACCCGTATTCCATGTCCAGAACTTTGTTTGAGTCAAAAGACACACTGAATGCCCCAGAACCGCTTGGTGCAGTTTTAATGGGGCCACTGTACCTTCCCTCCTACTGTAGCACTTTGTATGGGTGAAACGTAACGCGTAACGCCCGCCCTGTTTCGTTTCAACGGTAACGCATAACGGTCGGGTGGTTTCCCTGAGGACTGCGTGACATACAAAGATGTCGAATTATCATGTTTGTGGCTGTAAAATCTAGCTGAATCTACTGCTATAACTTGGCTATAACCCTCCTCCTCCTCACTGCACTCAATCACTCTCTACAATCTTCGTCAAGATAGAACCGGTACGGTGCATCGGAGACCACGGGCAAGGTGCTGGGAAGGTGTACCAGAAGCTGGCCGAGGTAGTTTAACTAGTCGCTCGAAGAGGGCTTGTGGTGGACCCGTCGCTGGTTTAGGTGTCTGAGCGTGCGCCACGGCGCAGTGTTCATGAAAAAGAAAAAAGGTGTATTACGGAGCCCGTAACAGGAGGAATGCAATCACAAAAGGCTACGAGAGCTAAAAATTGCCCAGAATCCGTTCAACGTTTGGAAATAGATTTTATCGGTGTTTGCCCGCCCGTTTCCAAAATTCTATGATGTCACGCATAACGCTGAGGCCGTTTCTGGTTTCCATGCGTAGCATTTCCAGTCACGCTCGAGGGTCGGTTTCACCCATACAAAGTGCTACAGTACTCTCTCCCCTACCCCGCAACGTTGCGGCTGCCAAAGCCGCCTTTCTATCCAAAACCACCACTCTTTGGACAAACATTTGGAAGACATCCCCGCGCTATGTATGCCCAAGTTGCCAACGCCGAGAAGACGTCTCCCATTACATACTTTCACGCTCACGATATAAGTGACCAACAACGCTCCCTCCTCCGTTCCGCACTCGGTCGTAAGGCCACCTCCTTAGGTTATCTCCTCAGCCACGAAAAAGGCATCCGCCACCTCCTCCGCTACATCCACGATACTAACCGTTTCCCCATCTACCACGACTCCCCTCCCACCGATCCGACATGAATTCCCACAGAGTTAGATTAATCAGCCACAAATACATTGCTACTACTCTACTTATTATCCCTTTCCATCTTTCCCCCCTTTCCTCCCATCCCGCCCACTGCCCTCACCATGAATACAGCCCCCGCGCACATCACATACGCTGCCCGTCAAACTACTAACCTCTCCAACATGCAGATCCCCCGGGCCCCGGCGTCCGAGCCTTGCTCCGCACACATGCGAGTCAAATCCGCTCCGCACCTGAACCCCGCTCCACATCCTCCCGCAGTCGCCCTCCCCGCCCCGTTTGCCTCGCACTCTGTCCGGACCAAGGCCCTCATACGGTTAGAATCCACCTGCATGACCGCCGTAGTAGTAGATAGTACCGTGTACTATAGCCGCTTGCAGCGGCTCGCGCACGATAATTGATTTCATCATCATCACACCTTCCATAAATTGAAGATCAAAGTTGTCGACTTTGCGCGTCTGGCACTGTACCCTACCTACTTACAGTGGCGGCGTGATCTGATGCCACCCCCCCCAAAAAATCGACTCCACTTGCATCAAAAGTTCCAGAGATGCGCTGTTCTATTTTTAGGGGTGGCATCAGATCCCGCCGCCAGTAGGCGGCCGGACGGCTCTAGGTCGCCGGTTTAAACACCGGCACATCCTTGGTTACGGTGGCACTGGCAAGGCAAATTGAAAGGCGTCTTCAATCTTGGCCCAAGCGTTGCCCAGAGCTTCGACAAAATGACTGGCTACCCAGTTTGGGGAACAGACCCTTTTCCCCTCCGTGGTCTGGCCCTGTCGCACGATTCACCGCCAAACCCCGATGATAATGAAGTATCTTGGATCAACGCTCTGATGGGCCAGGGCCTCGTCGGTTTCGGTTGGCATCTGCGCTCTGTTGTGTCCACTACCTTTCCTCTCGAGACGACTCCGCGTGCGTATTATTTCTTGTTTCTGGAGAAGATAGTGGTACAACGACCATCTCGGAGTTGTGCAAAAACTCATATGTATCTCATATGGAATCATGCTGATTCATGGGCAGATGAGCCACCACAACATCAGCTTTACGGCGCGTCCCCATTTTTGCTCCCCGGGACTAGGTAACCTGGAAGTAGCTTTGAACTTATTGGCGCCGAACAGCTCAAATCGCTTGACTTGGGCGGCAGGCTTTGTTTAGCGGGTCCCGTCAACTTGACGCCCGACGCCTACTTCCTCAAGCAGCGCCGCCTCCCCGTCGAGCCGCCGTCGTCAGGTCCGGGGCGACGGTCACGGAGGGACCAAAATCCAAAACGGGTCTCCCCTTCTTTCTGTGCAGCCTACGCGGACGTGCAGCCTCACGGCCCGTGTTCCTCCGCACTTCCGCCTCTCAACAATCATGCGGACACCCTGCCCCCAATTGTCTCCAAGCAAAACGTCACGACCGTGCGCACGCGGGAAGCATCCCATAGAAGACGGAAGCAAGAGGCGACGCTCGTGTGTTTTGTGCCGGGGTGCGGGTCGACGTTTACGAGGAGCTACAATTTAAAGGGGCATATACGGAGCCATCATGAGGAGCGCCCATTTTTGTGCAGCCTTCCTGGGTGCGGAAAGGGCTTCGCGAGGCGGAATGATTGTCAGAGGCATGAGCAATTACATTCAAACTATAATAACTATAGGCTGTTTGCGTGTGAGGGGTGTGGGAAGCAGTTTCCGAGAAGTGATGCTGTGAATAGACATTGTGAGTTATCCCATTTTCTTTTAGCGGTAAATGAATCGCTGATTTTTATGTTTTTTTTTTTTTTTTTTTTTTTTTTTTTTTTTCTTGTTTTGTTTTCAAAGTACGCTCCAAAGGTGGTGCCAAATGTCAGCGCACAATTGATAGCAGCAAAGGCATAAAGTTGAACATCTCATAAGTACCTCCAGTGACTTGCGGGAGAACCCCGGAGACAAGATACCAAAGTGTCTGATAATTACTGTATGCAATCCGCAATCAATATAGATCAGTATACAATCAATACTCGTGCTCGAAATAAGTGATGGTCACGCAGTTCCGACCGGTTCTTGCCGCCCAGAAAACATTTTTGGGGGATTTCAAGTGCTAGATGTGTGTAACTGGCCGGTAGACAATTTATAGGCACATCACATCCATCAAAATGCATTGATTTCATTAATAAAACACGATTTTTTGCGCTTATGTAAACCCATATATATTTGGGAAATTTCAACGACTCGGGGGAATATTTTTTTAACAAAGCGAGTGCACCCAAATGAAGACCCAATGGTACCAAATTGATGCTCAACTTAGTTAGCACAGCTCGTTCCGGTGCTAGAGGGCCGTGAAGTTGGCCAAAATCAGCAGAAAATGCCAAAAATGGCTCAAACTGGCCAAAATCTGCATATTGCAACCGTTCTAGCGGACTAACAGATGCAGGTATTGATTTAAAACAAGTTTGCGATACTCTTGGTGTCGAAACCAACGGGAAGCGAGCGAGCCAAACCTAAAATCTATCTTTAGGCAACTATGACGCAAGTGGATTTCAGGCTCCGCTGCTCTGAATCCAACCGCGTCATCGCAGGAGTGGGGCTTATGCTCAGAAAGGTCCGATCCGAAACCGCCCATTTTTGGTGTTTCCGTACAATTGTTTTTGCGCCATTTTCGTACGCATTGTGATCGGGTAGCTCAAATTTTGCTCCTCTTCGTCCGCCAAACAGATCGGACCTCTGTACGGCACAAGTCCGTCAGCATTACAGATAGGACTTGGAAAATCGACGTTTCCGTCAGCATTTATGGTGAATACTCTACTGTAAGACATGCTACGCTGCCTCCTCGCTCTCCGGCAGCTCTGCCTCTTCTCCCGCCATATCCTCCCCGGCGTTATTTTCCTTCAAGCCCTGCCCAATGGCACGAACAGCAGCTTAGAAAGCTGCTGCCTTCATGTGCATCGTGTTAAATACGCCAAGAGAGGCAGCACAAAGTGTGGCCATCGTGTGGGGGTAGCCTTCGGGAGCTTGGGAAGAGACTGTTGAGTGAAATTGTATAATGCAAGCGAGAAAAGAATCACGTCGTTTACTGAAAACATGGGGGGCGCAACTACAAAGTCTGAAAAAAAGACAGAAGGTAGAGCGGAAGGTAGTTCGCGTGTTCTAGTAGATATCGAATACTTTTATTCTGCACATTGTCAGTGCATGGTCGACTTGGGTCGACCTCTTAAAAGTGTACGCCAACTGATCGGACCTCAGATCTCAGATGCGACCGGCCATCTCCGTCCGCGTCATTTATCGGACGTCGCACATTTTTCCGTCAATTTCGTACGCATTCGTATCGGACGTAGAGCCAATTTTCCGGCCATTTCCGTCCGCCTCAGGATCGGACCTTTTGGCGCATAAGCCCCACTCCTGTCATCGCTAGCGGTGACATGTCACGTCACGTCATGCGCGAAGCTCTTCCTCAGCGCTCAGCTGTTGTTGTTAACTAACACGACGCTGAGCTAATCGTGTATTCTGTCTAGGACGGACGTCCGGTTTTGAGAGGTTACGGGCCCTCGTACGACGCCAGTTTCACTGCGCAACGCTAGCCGGACGCTACACAGCTCAACAGCAAGGGGAGGACAACGCGGCGACTCAGGCGGCCGCAGAAACTGCAGCCGCATCTGCCAGCACTGTCTCTGCCATCTATGGTGTCGTAGGCTCCATTCGGTTGCGTCACTTCGGAGCACTTGACGTCACTTGAGAATATTTCTCACCAAAAGTTTGGCGTGGAATTTTTCCCAAGTGCTCCAAAGTGACGCTAAGTGACGCTAAGACAGAGCAGCCGAATGGAGCCGTAACCACTTCCACCAGCGCTATCCGCGACTCTTTCCGCGTACGCGATGCCCGAGCTCGTGGTATCATCCACAAGTTCATCTCCAACCCCATTCTCATATCCGTCGCTCATCTCACTGGCGCAAAGGAAACCTGGGACGCCATTGTCAAGGAGTACGAGAAGGTCAACGTTGGTGCCACTGCTTTCTTAACCCTGGTCCAACTGCTAGAGGCCAAGTGGGACCCTTCCACCAAGCTCGACGACCACCTCACCAAACTTCGATCGGGCAGCCTGACTCTGACAAGTATGTCCCGGCCGGTTGACGATGAGTTCATGGCATGGATCCTGCTCAAATCACTGCCGGACACAACCGGGTGGAGACTGTTCGTCTCCCAGACCGTCAACAGTGTTCCCCAGGGCGGAAAGCTCAAGTTCTCCGAAGCTGAGCAGCGCATCAGAGCCGAGTTGGGAAACCCCATCATCACTGGCCCGCAGGAGTCTGCGCTTGCAGCTGCAGCTGCAGCTCCGTCTCCGTCGACGAACTACAAAGGGAAGAAAACCGGTGTCCCGACGAAGAAGTGCCAAGTCCACGGCCTTTGCTATCATGACACCAAGGACTGCCGCGACCTCAAAAAGAAGGCGGAGGAGGATGGGGCGAAGGCATTGAATGCAGGAGGCGAAGAGAGCGGACATTATGTTACTGCGTTCGGAAACTCTGTATCGAAGGACCTTGCAAAACGCATTGGAGCTTATGCTGCGAGTGAAACGACACCTGCCCTCGTCTACGCGAGAGTCCTTGACACCGGCGCGTCAACACACATGGTACCAGTCCTGGAGTGGTTCATAGCTAAGAGTTTCCAGCAGCTTGACCCCCCAAGAAAAGTACGTTTTGGGGATGACTCATTCGCTGATGCAACGGGAATTGGGGAAATCCAGCTCCTCAGCACTTTCAGAGGCAAACAGACGCTCCTAACACTCTCAAACGTCCTATACATTCCCTCATTCCAGATCTCCCTCATCTCCGTCCAGAAGCTAGCTCAACAGGGTAACCTGACTTCGATCTTTGGGCGGACAGGCGGTCACGTCCTCGACCGCAATGGTGATGTCGTTCTTGAGGTCAACCATGACCAAGGGCTATATCATTTGACTGCGGAGCCGGTGGTCCAGGAGGAATGTGCGCTTGCTGCCGTTGACATTAACCTCCTCCACCGCCGCATGGCACATGTGGGGATAGACAGCCTCGAGCGTATGGTCAGGAAAGGACACCTAAAGGGTGTAGAGCGCACCACTGGTACCCCTAAATTCTGTCATGCCTGTGCTCAGGGAAAGATGCGCAAGCAGTCGTTCCCAACTGAGGGACGTCAGCGGGCAACACGCCCACTACAAATCATACATAGCGACGTCGGTGGACCGGTCAGCCCACAGTCTCGAGACGGGTATCGTTACTGGATTACATTCCTTGACGATCACAGTGGCTTTGATTGGGTACTCTACCTCAAGAAGAAGAGCGACGTGCACGCTGCCTTCAAACAGTGGAAGGTGGATGTGCAAGCCTTCTTTGAGGAGGAGATCGAGGAGATCATATTCTCCGAAAACTTCATTGACTTCTGGCGCACTGACAACGGGGGGGAGTTCACCTCCAACGAACTGGAGGCAGAATTGAAAGCCAGCGGAATCATCCATCACACAACGGCCGCAGACACACCCGAGCAGAATGGTGTAGCTGAACGAGCAAATCAGACGCTCGTTTCCACCGCCCTCACCATGCTCATCGATTCAGGCCTCCCACAAAAACTTCTGGAAGGAAGCCATGAGCTGTGCCTCCTACGTTCTCGGACGCCGGCCATACTCCTCCAACAACGGTGTACCACCATATGAGACTCTGTTCAAGCGAAAGGTTGACCCCATTCAGTTCCGACCGTTTGGCTGCACGGGATACGCATTGATACCAAAGGACAAGCGCGTCGGGAAGTTCTCAAACCGTGGCCGCCGGTGCATCATGCTCGGCTATGGTAATGGTGATGTGGGGGATGGGAAAAAGGCGTATCGCCTCCTGGATGTAGAGACCAAGGCTATCTTTCACAGCCGACATGTCCGCTTCGATGAGACAGGGGAAGCAGACACCTCTATCCTTCAGGACCCTGCGCCCCAAACTCAGTGGGAGTTCTTGTTCCGTCCTGAACAGGAGAGGGAGCCTTCAGACAGTGGGAGCGTGACTGACGATGTCGAGCCAGTGGGAGCACCAGAGACTTTTTCCATTCGGCAAGGGGGGGAGACAGACACAGAGACTATCAGCACAGTAAAACGCGAAACACCCTCTCGCATTCCTGTCCCAGTAAACCCTACCTCCATCTCTGAGCACATTGCCTGCAGGAAAAATCCCATTGCGTCACCACGTCCACTACCCACCGTTGTCGCGCCACCGGTACCAGTCCCAGCTCTGCCAAAGCCTGACGAGCCCATGCTCCGACGAGGAGAACGTGTCAGAAAACCAGCAGATCGAAACCGAAACCTTCTACAAAAGTCAGATGGCCCTCAGCAGCTCCGGAAACCCGAACCGCTGCCTCAGCCGGCCGAGCCAGAATCCCCTCCCCTCCAAGTCGCCGACCTTCCACAAATCATTGAGGAAGAACCCGAAGTCGAGCTCATTGATATTGACGATGCCTTCTTTGCTGGCATAGCCAATAGCGGCCCGAGTGAATGTCAGAATATGAATTATTCCGGGTAGCCGCCCCGCCGCTCCGGCCCTTGATAGATATCTGATACTTATCATACAGCCTTGTTCTTACATATAAACCGCGCTCGTCTGTCCACCACCCTCAGTCTTTCATCCCACATTGCGGGAGACTGAGGGTGAGTTCTCTATCTATCTACCTACTTGTATTTACTTACTCATTGTGTAGTTATTGCGCCTTCCGCGCATTTTCAGGTATTTAATATACAGTCTTTCATCCCACATTGCGGGAGACTGAGGTTATTGCGCCTTCCGCGCATTTTCAGATTCTGTTAGGTTATGGGCCACCGAGCGCTAGCTCTCTGAAGACGTACCTATTGGAAGACTCACCTGCTCGCTCATCAGAGCTCGAAGCATCACAAGCACAGACTTGTATCAATCAATCAATCACACGACCTGTTGCCGAAATTCCCTCGGACTCTGGTTATCTCACCTCGGACTTCTCACACAATGTCAACTGCGGCAAACTCGGCTTCTTCTGAGCTTTCCGGAGCAGAAGACTGGCCGATTTTTTCATGTTAATGCTACAGTGGAACTGCGCCTACAGGGAGTCTACACTCTGCTTGAATCTGTTATCCTCGCTGCAAATGCAGCTGATGCCACTGTTGCTGCTGCTGCTGTTACTCCTCTGCCTGCCACAGCTCCTGTTGCTTGCGTAGCTTTCAAGGATACCCCTGGCGAACGTAATAGCCGTGCTTTAGGTGTCATTCAGAAGCTTCTTTCAGCAGAACTGCGCACAGAGTATGTCAACGAATCTAATGCTGGAATTCTCTGGGCCAAACTGCGCCAGCGTTTTGAAGCAGAAAATCGTGCCGATTCCGCAATGGGTGTTCTAGCAGAACTTTTTAGCACCAAGCTCGTTATTGAAGGCGAACCAGAGCTCATGGATCGCAACAAGATTCTTTCTCATGTAGCTGCTATCAAGACCTGTTTTGATAGGCTTGCACGCCTGGAATTTCCATTTCCCCCAGAGCTTCAGCCTCTCATTCTGCTCAGCACTCTACCAGATGATAGCTACTGGACAGGCATTAAAGGGAACATTGTGTCCTCTCTTGGTACAGGCATAACTTGGGATAAAGCTCGTGCTCGCCTGATCACTCTTGGTAAACTGCCAAAGAGTGAGAACAGCGACGACACTGCTCTAGCTGCTAAATCCACAAACCCTGGCAAAGGAAAGCCATCTGCCAAGGGCGATAAACATTGCCTTATACATGGACAAAACAAATCCCATACTTCCGATAACTGCTATCAGTTGAAGAATCTAGCGCAGGGATCAAAGGACTCCAAGAAGAATGACAAGCAGAAGTCTGAGAAAGCGAGACCTAGAAAGCGCCGTGACAAGGCAAATGCCTCTGCTACTACAGATTCTGAATCTGATTCCGATGACTCTGAACATGGACATTTAGCTGTACCTGTTGTTTCCCAGAAATCTTATGCTGCTATGTCTGCTTATCTTTTGAGTGATGCAAACCCTTCATCCAAAGCTGTGGTAATTGACTCTGGAGCTTCTACCACCATGACACCAAATGAGGCATGGTTTGAGACAGGTTCTTATAAAGTACTCACTCCATCAAAAAGGGTGCGGCTTGGTAATGACACATATTGTGATGCAGTTGGAACTGGAACCATCCGTCTATCTTGCAAAACAAAGCGAGGGATGTCTGATGTCTCTCTACGTGCATTACATGTCCCATCCTTTGGTATCACACTTGTCTCAGTGCAACAAATGGCTAAAAAGGGATACAATTGCATGTTCGAAGCAGATGTCTGCATTGTTCGAAACCCAAAAGGGCAAAGAATGATTGAAGCCAAGCATCGGAAGGGACTGTACCACATTGTCTATACTCCTTTGAGTGAAGATCCACATGCACTATTTGCTATGGATATCAATCATCTTCATCGAATATCTGGTCATACAAATTTCCAACTATTACAGAAATCTGTTGCTAAAGGCCGACTTGGTGAAATTACATCCTTGACAGGAATCCCAAAATTCTGTGAACCCTGTGTTCTTGGGAAAATGAAGAAATTACCATTTTCCAAAAGTCAAACCAAAGCTCGTGGTCCTTTAGATATTGTATCATCTGATGTTGGTGGGCCAGTAACACCTGAAGGCCCAAGTGGAATACGCTACTGGGTGGTCCTTATAGATCATCATTCCTCTAAGGTGTGGATTCTATTTGCCCAGAAGAAATCCCAAGTCTATTCAAAACTCAAAGAATGGCGAAAATCTACTGAGGCTCATTTTCGTGCTCAAATTGCTAATTGGGAATTCTGTGAGGGCTGGACTCGATTCTTTCGCACAGATGGGGGTGGTGAATTCACGTCTCATCAAATGGAAACAGAATTCAAACGTCTAGGCATCATCCATGAAACAACAGCACCTTACACTCCAGAGCAAAACGGAGTAGCAGAGCGAATGAATCAAACACTTGTTTCCAGAGCTACAACTATGTTGATTGCCTCACGCCTTCCTCGTAAATTTTGGGTCTTAGCAATGCGAGCAGCTGGTTATACTGTGAATAGAACACCTACTTCAGCACAGGAATTTGAGATCCCTCATGAGAAACTTTTTGACCGTCCAATAAACATACGACACCTGCATTCCTTTGGCTGTAGAGCTTATCTTCTGATTCCTAAAGAAAAGCGTCACAAGCAGAAATTTGGCGATAAAGCAAAGCGTTGCATCTTTGTTGGCTACCATGAAAACAGTAAAGCGTATGACTTGCTAGTAATCAACAAAGATGGTTCTTATGGTGAAACCATCACATCTAGGCATGTTCGGTTTGATGACCAGGAACTTGATTCACCTATAGAACCAAAGCTTGAGGCACCTGCTACATCTAGGAAAGAATATGAGGATTTTGCTCAGACACTGCGGAAGAGGTCTACCCCATATTATGGTGATGATGACGATGATGGTGAACTGGACACTTTGCCTCACCCGATACCAGGTTGAGTGGGGGATAATCTAAGTCAGACTGATCCGCCGTCTATTGTCCATCCATCAAATAGGGGAGCTCCACCATTGCGCAAGGTCGCAGGCGTACGACAGGAACCTACTAGGCGGTCAACACGTCCACATGCAAGGGCACAACATCCCACTGCTGAGTACGACAGAATAGCTGAAGGACCACAGCATCAGTCAAAAGCTCAGCGTGATGCAGAGAATGCAGCACGTAAACAGGCGAAAGAAAATGAACCTTCTGTCGAACCAGACATTGAAGTCCCTGATGCTCCAGAGGCAGTCTTGCTTGCTTCTCTAGATGATGCTATTGAAGAAGCCTTTTTAGCTCAGAACCCTCTTGACCCTTCTAGTTGGCAAGAAGCATTGCAGGGTCCTAATGCTGAACATTGGAAAGCTGGACTTGAAGAGAAACTTGCTGGTTTCCGAGCAAATGATGTCTATGATGTTGTTCCCATACCAGACGGTGTCAAGCCTATTAAATCAAAAGTGGTTCCCAAAGTCAAAGTGGATGAAACAGGCAAAATTGCTCGTTACAAAGTCCGAATTGTTGCCAGAGGAGATACTCAGAAAGAAGGTGTTGACTACAAAGAAGTTTTTGCGCCCACTGCCAATCTTGAGTCTGTTCGCATCATTTGTGCTCTTGCTGCCAAATATGACTTAGAACTGGATCAGCTGGATGTTTCACAAGCCTACCTCAATGGTAAACTGGAGGAAGAAATCTACATGATGCCTCCAGATGGTGTTGAAATTCCAGAAGGTCACTGCTGGCGACTCAAGCGTTCATTGTATGGTCTTAAACAAGCTGGGAGAACTTGGAACAGGACTTTTGACACAGAGATTCTAAAACTCGGATTTCATCGCTTGAATTCAGAGACCTGCCTTTATGTTTATAAAGAAGGCAAACAGACTTGTTTTGTTGTGGTCTATGTTGATGATCTTCTTGTTGCTGCAACTTCTAAAGAATTCTCTTCCAAAGTCAAAAGAATGCTTTCATCTACTTTTAAGATGCGAGACCTAGGTCCAGCCAAATACCTCCTTGGGATCGAGATCGTTCGAAACCGTAAGAAGCGCACCATTGCACTGAACCAGCGTCAGTATATTGACAAAGTCCTTTCTCGCTATGGCATGACAGACTGCAAACCTGTATTCACGCCTATGTCTACTGGAACCCCGCTCACAGAGAATGACCCTGATGACGACAGTATCATTACCCATATGGCTATTGTCGAAGGTGGATCTATTGTTCCATATCAAAGTGTAATCGGGTCTGCTATGTATGCCATGCTAGGTACTCGACCAGATCTTGCATACAGTGTAGGAGTACTTGGTCGATTTAGTGCAAAGCCAAAGAGAATTCATTGGGCAGCAGCAAAACGACTTCTTCGATACCTCAAAGGCACCCGTCATTGGGAACTTGTATACAACGGGGCTGACATCAGCATGGACATGCAATTTCTGGGATACAGTGATGCCAATTGGAATGGAGACAGAGATACATCTCGTTCTACTTCTGGTTATGTGTTCATTGTCAACTCTGGAGCAATCGGATGGTCTAGCCGTCGGCAATCCATGGTCGCTCTATCTTCTACTGAGAGTGAATACATTGGACTTGCAAATGCAGGACAACATCTAGCATGGTTAAGATCCTTTTTTGACGAACTAGGTCAACATCAGAGAAATCCCACTGAGTTGAGATGTGATAATCGAGCTGCCATTATTCTGTCCCAGGATCCACAATACCGCGCTAGGACTCAGCATATACAAAGAAAATATCATTTTGTCCGTGATGACTTGGTTCGCACCGGAGAATGTATTGTCTTGTGGTATCCTACAGATGAAATGGTGGCCGATATTTTCACAAAACCTTTATCTCATGACAAGCACTCCAAATTCTGTCTATCTATGGGACTACGGCCTGGGTCGAGTGGGGGTGTCAGAATATGAATTATTCCGGGTAGCCGCCCCGCCGCTCCGGCCCTTGATAGATATCTGATACTTATCATACAGCCTTGTTCTTACATATAAACTAGTGCTGTCCATATTACGATAATAATACGATTTTTGCCATATCGTATTATACCAATATCATATCACAGATTCTGGAGCCGTATCGTATCTGTATCTAACAATATCATATTATAACAATTTTTATCGTGATATAATTTTGTTATAATCTTAATACGGCTTCACCCCCTTTAAAGGTAGTTTTTTCAGCCCAGAAGAATGACACTCAGCTGTGCTTAATTGATAGAGCGCCTGTGAATGTGCTGCGACAGGATTGTAGCAGCTCTGCCTCATTTTCAACAAATTTTCCCAACTCTTCCTTCCAGTCCGGGTGCTGACTTTCCATCACACCGATCATCAATCGCTGATCCAGACCGTTTTGGTGAAGAATTTGTAGGGAGTTAGTAACTGAGAGTAATTCCTCGGGAGGAGGCTCGGAAGGTTGAGAATGACCAGCTCCAAGGCCTACCTCCAGCCGGAGTCTCCCCTGAAATGATACAAAAATAATATGCATAATACAGTCCTGTCATATCGTATTATACTCGTATTATAATCATATTGTAACATTGCGTATTAATAATCTGAGCGACCTGCCAGGCTCGTATCGTATCCGTATTATCCATGATATAATATTGTTATAATTTTTCGTATTATAATTTTGGACAGCACTAATATAAACCGCGCTCGTCTGTCCACCACCCTCAGTCTTTCATCCCACATTGCGGGAGACTGAGGGTGAGTTCTCTATCTATCTACCTACTTGTATTTACTTACTCATTGTGTAGTTATTGCGCCTTCCGCGCATTTTCAGGTATTTAATATACAGTCTTTCATCCCACATTGCGGGAGACTGAGGTTATTGCGCCTTCCGCGCATTTTCAGATTCTGTTAGTGAAATCCCTACTCCCTGCTACACTTACTGAGGCATTCAGCGGACCAGACGCTGAAAAGTGGAGGGCTGCGCTTGCTAAGGAGATGGGCAACTTGGCTGAGAACGATGTCTATGAGATCGTCCCCACACCCGCTGGAGTCAAACCAATCAGCACCAAACCAGTCATGCGCATAAAGCTGGACAGCAAGGGGAACATCGAACGATACAAGCTCCGTATCGTCGCCCGGGATTTTGGACAGCAGGGTGGAAACCTCAAGGAGACCTTTGCTCCCGTTGCGAACCTTGAGTCCATCCGCATCATCTGCTTGCTGGCTGCCAAGTACGACCTGGAGCTGGACCAAATGGACGTATCCACTGCATACCTCAATGGTGTCCTCGAGGACGCCATCTACGTCTCACCGCCGGAGGGAGTGGATATTCCACATGGGTTCTGTTGGCGACTCAAACGTTCCCTCTATGGTCTGAAAGACGCCGGTCGTGTGTGGAATGTCACTCTCGATGCAAAACTGCTGGAGCTTGGTGCATACCGGCTGGACGCGGAGACATGCCTGTACGTCTTCAAGGGAAAGAAAGGGGAGATATGTTACCTGGTGGTCTACGTTGACGACCTACTGCTTGCAGCCTCATCCCGTCCATACATGGACAAGATAAAAGCTCTCCTCGCAACGGGACCGACAGCGACGCACTATCTCTCTTTCCCAAACAAAGTACATTGACGCTGTCCTCAAGCGTTGCGGTATGGCAGACTGCAACCCGTCAAAGACTCCAATGGCTACGACCCCTCGCCTCACCGCCGAGGACCCCGTCGACAACACCACACTGCTCCAACAGACCATAAACGGAGAGACAGTGTCATACGCTACTGTGGTTGGCTCAATTCAGTATGCTGTCCAGGGGACACGACCTGACTTGGCATACCTTGTTGGCGTGCTTGGACGGTACAGTGCAAACCCCAAAGCATGCCACTGGGAAGCTGCAAAGCGTGGCCTGCGCTACATGAAGTACACTCGTGACCTTGAGTTGTGCTTCGACGGCTCGGACATTGCTGGGGATCTTGACTTCCATGGGTTCTCTGACGCCGACTGGTCTGGTGACGACGAGACTTCTCGATCCACCTCCGGATACGCATTCATACCTGGTCGAGGAGCATTGGGCTGGTCCAGCAAACGGCAAGGCATGGTTGCCCTATCCTCGACCGAGTCAGAATACATTGGACTGTCAAACGCTGGGCAGCACCTAGCCTGGTTGCGCACCTTCTTTGCAGAAGTCGGCCACGAGCAGCGCGGACCCACAGAACTCTTCTGTGATAATCAAGCAGCTATCATCCTCTGTCGAGACCCACGATTCCGAGCACGCACCAAACACATAAAGCGCAAATACCACTTCATTCGCGACGACATTGTGGCAAAAGGCGAGGCCGTCATTCGCTACGTGTCTACCCACGACATGGTGGCCGACATCCTTACTAAGCCCCTTTCCCGGGAAAAGCATTGGAAGTTTGCAAGAGCCTTGGGATTACGGTTTACCTCGAGTGGGAGTGTCGAAACCAACGGGAAGCGAGCGAGCCAAACCTAAAATCTATCTTTAGGCAACTATGACGCAAGTGGATTTCAGGCTCCGCTGCTCTGAATCCAACCGCGTCATCGCTAGCGGTGACATGTCACGTCACGTCACGCGCGAAGCTTTTCCTCAGCTGTTGTTGTTAACTAACACGACGCTGAGCTAATCGTGTATTCTGTCTAGGACGGACGTCCGGTTTTGAGACTTGGGAGATGCTGAGCTACAATTTGGTGTATTTGGAATTCCTCAAACAAATTGATCTGCGCAGTTGAAAAATGCGGTATTTCTTACAAGGAACGCATCAACACTCTCTGATGGAATTAATGGGTGCGTGAGATGTCTGGTGACCATTCGCACACATTCAGAACTTGAGATCTCCCAAAAATGTTTTCTGGGAGGCAAGAACCGGTCGGAAATGGGTGACCATCACTTATTTCGAGCACGGGTATACATGTACAATATAAGTTTGTTCGGACACTGACGAATCTCCTGTGTTATGAGGTGTACGTTGTCAGAACGAGGTTTCTGGAATGAGAAAGGCATGATTGAGAAACATTCTGGGCAGCGCGCTCAAATAAAAATGATCTCGAAGCCACAGGCAGGGAGCAGCAAGTTGATTTAGCTGTATGCTGGACTTTGAAGTTGTTGAGGCGGACGGTGAACCGTGGTCTCGAAAGTGAGAAACGACCTGGAAAGGTGGAGCTTGTCCATTCCAGGATTCGAAGGCAAAAGACACATTATTAACATGGTAGTGGGAGGAAGAACACAATACCTGGCCCGAGTGCAGGGTATGCCCGAAGAAATAGAGCAAGAACTGGTTGACTTACAGAACAGCTTCCTATGGGATGGCAAAAAGGCACGCATTGGGAAGCAAACAATGTCTCTGGATGTCCTTGAGGGCGGAAAACAGGTTCTCCATTTGACGGCCCGAAACGAGGCGATTGATCTGGTGAATCTTCAAACGTATTTGGTTCATGGAAAGGAACGCGCGACGTGGTGCTACTTCATGGATTTCATACTGTCTGATTAATATTTTTTGGAGTGATTTTTTGGAGCAGAGTTATCTCCACTATTATCCGGGGCAAATAAGAAATATTTATCTGCAGGGGATTCACGTCCCCGTTTCAAAGAAACCCAAATTGCATGATCAACTGAAGTGTTAGTCTCGGATACCCAGACGTTCCTCCGCAATCCGAGAGGGCGAGATTAGATATATCGGAGCTACTTCCTAATCTGTAATTGCAATGACAGGTTTTGGCGTTTGATTGATTTTGAGGGTGATCGGAACAAGGGCGTACAGTTGCGGCGAAATTAAATGCATTACCATAAAAGGAAATTTCTGTTAAATCAGCTCTGGACAGGGCAATGCGGCCGAGTCATCGCAAGGTCAACATTGGTGTCGCCAATTCAGATGTTTTGGCAGTGAAAATGATCCACGGGAAAGTTAGTCTGGGCTCCGATTGGTCGATTTAGATTACAGCTTATTCCACCATTCTCGCTCAATCGTGATGCAAACGACCTACTTCATACTTGCATACTGCACTTACAGACCTGCCATCGTATCATGAAGCTATATCGAGCCTTCCCCCGGCGCTTCCAAGCCAGAGGGGATGAAAATGGTGATAATTTCCTTTTATGGTAATGCATTTAATTTCGCCGCAACTGTAGGAACGTCTGGGCCACTTCGATTGGAGCACCTACCATAACCCACTTAGCGCGTCACTGCGTCCACTTCGACCATGCCTCCGGAGGGTGGCGACGGTTACCCCGCCCCCTGCGAGCACTCTCAACATCTCCTATGTGACGTGGGCCGCTGGCAGCCACTGAATATGGCTACAATTCAAAGCATACACGCGACGCAATGACCTCGGCGGGGGTTATGGTAGGTGCTCCAATCGAAGTGGCCCAGACCTTCCTAAGTCCCCACATCCTAGTCTCCCGCAGTCAGACTCCATGAGATATATGATAGTCGATATATCTTTTTATATAGAGTCTGATTTTGTTGGCACCTGTCAAATGGGACCTAATGGGACCTCGGATTTTGTGACAATTTTGATGGCACGTGCAGATAGTCCCACGCCCAAATTCGGACGATTTTGCTATTGCCCCAGACCTACAGGCATTTCAAATCCATAAACCATTGCAGGGGCACTATCAAACCATGCACCACTAATTTTTATGGGCTCAGGACTCGAATATTGATAGGAAGTGTGAATTCAACCAATTTTGATACCTCGTTGAAAACTCCGTCGTTTTTGTATGTCTACTGTCAGGGTAAGCGGCCACTACCTTTCCTAGGCTATTCAACTGTCTCAAAACTGCACATATGAGCACAGACTCACAAAAGGTGGCCAAACGAAGCCTTGCGTCCCAATCCGGACGTGAGAAATGTGACATGTCACATCAAAAACCGAGGTCCTGGTTGACAGGCGCCAACAAATACAGACTACCCACATCCATCATCAGAAAATCAATCAAACGTCAAAACTGTCATTGGAATTACGGATTAGGAAAGAGCTCCGGGCTCTGCCTAAACTACCAACAAGGATTACGCAGGAAGGTCTGGGTATCCGAGACTACAGTGGCCGCCATTAAAACTGCACCAAGCGGTTCTGGGGCATTCAGTGTGTCTTTTGACGCAAACAAAGTTCTGGACATGGAATACGGGTGAAATGACTTTTTTAGGCAACTTACCCCATGACCATATATAGTAATTTGAGTGTAATGAATTTTTTAAGGGATTTATAAACAGGGCACTTTTCAGTGCTACACCCCACCAAGAAACGGTCTTCATAGGTCGAAAGTACTCGCAAATACGACCTCAGTCATATGTTACTTTACCTAGATTCCTACAGTTTTGGACCCGCAATGGCTGCTTGAAGATGGTCATTTTGGTCATTTTCTGAATAAATCTGGCATTTTTAGGCCAAAATGGCCATCTTACAGCAACTATTACGGGCTCAAATCGGCAGCAAACTAAGTAAAGTCAGATATGACTGAGATCGTCTTTAGGAGTACTTTCATCCTATGATGCTTATTTTCCTTTAGGGTTCACCGCTGAAAAGTGCGGTGTAAAAAAACACATGAAAAAATTCACTGTGGCTCGATTACCATATATGGTAATTGGGTCGTTGGCTCAAAAATTTTCATTTCACTCAGATTTCATGTCCTGCACTTTGTTTGAGCCCAGAGACCACGTCAATGACTCGAAACGCCTTGTTGCATTGTTTTCTGCAGCCACTTAGCTTCTAATGCCTACAATGCGGCTTGCCGCACCAAGCATGCGAGATGTCTCCGGCTTGACCACGAAGTGAGGTCTGTGCAGGAGCTGTGTGCCATTGCACAGCGAACAACCGTTGTGCCGCGTAGGCCACATACAATAAATCCTTCTGGAACTGGCCGAAAGAACTGCGGTTGCCCAGCATGCCAACATGATCGCGTAGAGATGGTAGTAAGCCCGGGGCCTGTCAAGTGCCCGATCTGATCGTAGAGTAGCTTAGATGGTGGGTTAAAACTTAAACCAAGCGCTCGCCGTCGGCAAACCGGCCGTTCCGAATGTCCGCATGAGTATTATTGGCTAACCTTAAAGCTCATGGGGTGCATACCATCGAGCCACGCTGCTCAGCGAGACCTGAAACCTCCCCCTCCTCCCCCTCCCGTCCATGGACCTTGCCCGAAATCCCATAGTTCCGGGCGATTTTGTGCTTGCGAAGTTGAAGGGGTATCCTAGTTGGCCGGCCATGGTACTTGAGAGCCTTTTCGACAGAATATCTGCTCATAATCCTAGGTGGTATTTCCGGAAACTTTGCCTGAGCAGGTTGCTTGTGCGAGACATTGTGCTGCATCGCATGCAGTTATGTTCTACCCTGATTGTGACTTGTACGTGATGAATCCTAGAACTAAGTCCCCTCCCTTCAATCCGTTGTCAGCGCCTGGGTAGAAACCGCACAGATCCAGCTCATCAGGGCGAGGCTGCTCGAGAAACCGAACCTGGTTAATGAACGTAAAAATTGCAGCAGGGTTACAAAGCCGCCCATCAAGCCCTCTTGCAGCAGAGACGGACTCGAAGATGGCGCTTTCAAGTGCAGAGGACATTTTTAGACACCCAGGTTCCTTCGATGGAGGCAAGTTCATACCTTTGACAGTGCCATGGTGCAGCCATGACATTGTCGCGCACAGAATATCGTGTGTGCCGACAGAACGCTCACCAAGATTGAAGAGAAGCATGTGGATATCACTGAGCACGATTTTAATTGCGAGTAGCATTCTTCACAAGGAGCTTTGGTAAGGCCTTCATAATTTTTCCAGACTTCGAAACATGGAAAGGTACTGGGTCATATCAGTCGGTTGCCTCCGGCGAGTGTGATTGGCGATGACCATATAATATCGGTTCAGGCTTCGCGCGATGAAATTGGTGGAGCAATGGTTAAAGCGTGTTACATGATTGATTTTGCTACAGGACACCACGGCCATGGCGTTTGGATGTTGAGCAGCTGTTAGGGGCCCCGTTATACTACGAATTTTCGTTTTCGTAGTGCGCATCATGACTTCTCCAACACCACGTTTTCTTTCGAATATAATTTTATGTGATTTATTTCCAATTTTCTGGGGAAGGAAACCGACCAAACAAATGCGCTGTAAGGATGCTGCGCTAACCTTACAACATTCAGACATTACCGCTCTCCTATTGCATGGGACTTGAGACCTTCTGTTGCGATCAACCGTTCTCTCTGAATCTGAGCTTTGATGCTTCTAGATACCCCTCCAGGACATCCTTGTCTTTGGACTTCCTCTCACTGTCACTTCTGGCTTGCATAGCTTTGTGGGAAAGTTGCAATTTGCCTGATCAGCGACTGACGGCCATATCAGGGCTGGTGGGGTGGGATATTAGCTGTGGTCAGACAGTATCAGGATCTCTCAGAATGACCGAAGTTGGCGTAGGCGCGGGAGCCGTCTTCAATACCTTCAATGGCTTTGGAGTTCAACGTCCCACCTGAAGCCGGAGCACTAAAGGCCCAGTAGTCATCAGCTTGGGGATCCACCGGAGTCTCGTCAACTTTCGCGTCCGGTTCCCCGCGTAACGCGCGATCGTGGGCATCAATTTCCATGCGAATGCGCGCAACGGCCTCCTGAACCTCGTCCATATGATTCATCTACGGCACATGAGGGCAATGAATTTAAACAAGTAGGATGGACTCGCGACATCCTTCCCATTTGTTTGCGCATATGCTTCCCGAGCCTCTTGCTGAAATCCTTCGCCTGGACGGGTCGATCCATGATTGGTCGTCCCTCTCTCCCAAGGTTAACAGAGTGTTGTCTGAAGAAATCGAAGTTTTTGCCGTACTTCTATGCGACTGCCTAGAGCGAAGACATCGAATGCAGTGAACGAGAGGATCATTTGGCGGAAAGAGTTGGGCGATACACGGTAGGACACACTAACCGCGTATATGAAAATAGTGTCTATTTCAGTTGAATTGAAACAGCCTTACCTTGAGAATATCAGAGAAACTCTGGCCATCCGTGAAATGAACCGTCGTTACAGCATTGAAACGTTCCTCTAGGATCTGTTTCATCCCGTTGAATCTGGTGACAGAGCGGGTAATGGATGGGCGAGTGACGGGCTGCGGCAGCTAACGATAGCTGACACACGGTGGACTACACGAGACAGCAACCAGGCAGGTCCCGGCCGGAACAGTGGACGGGGCCAATTTCTGAATGCCCGCCGCAAGCGCAAAGCCCGAGGAAGCTGACAATTTGGCAGCAGAATCTAGATGGCGGGTTGAACAATCAACACGAGATGCTGCCGAACTTGGGGAAGAATCGGTACCATTTTGCGGCGCTACAGGAGCCACACATCGACTTCAATGGCAAGACACGGGCAAATAGCTGGTGGACGGTGGTATTCCCTTCGCTACACGGGCAGACGGATGCGAAAACACGGGCCGTGACGCTGGTGAGTACGACGCTGCCAACTGACAGCTGGTCCCGACTTTGGTGGATCTCATCGGGGTGGAATTCAGATGCGCCACCGGGACGATAAGGCTGCTCATCATCTACAACGACTGCAGTCACGACAACAGCTTGAAAGTTGTACGGGACTACATGCGCAGTCCGCAGGCGCGGCAGCATCCACCGGGACGCGTTTACCATATTTGGCTGGGGGACTTTAACCGCCACAGCCCTTTGTGGGATGAGGATCGCAACGCCCACCTCTTCACCAAAGCAGTAGAGGATGCAGTAGCGCTGCTACTGCATTTATTGAGTTATTAGCAAATGAAGATGCCTCTCCCAAAGGACGTATCGACACTGCGTGCAAAAACAAGCAAGAACTTGGTGGAGCGTAGGGATTGGAGGGCGGCAGATTGGGAGGAGTTTAGGCTCCATTCGGCTGTCGTGTCTTAGCGTCATTTAGCGTCACTTTGGAGCACTTGGGAAAAATTCCACGCCAAACTTGTGGTGAGAAATAATGTTAAGTGACGTCAAGTGCTCCGAAGTGACGCAACCGAATGGAGCCTTAAAGATGTTAACGGCGTTGTTTTAGGCATCCTATAAAATATTATTTCTTCCTCTGGAATTGTGGCCGGTGACATACAGTATAGAAAGTCATTTTGAGGCGGATTGCATCGAAAGTACTGAACAAACTGGTAGATTTGCGCGAGAATGTTGTGTTGTGTAGTGTTTTGCTGTCACGTTATTTGGCGATATTTGACTCGCCCCACAAATTGCCCTCGTTCTGAACGAAGACCTCGTCGATTGACTTGATTCTTGATTGTAAGTGGTAGCCAAAAGAATAAACTATAAGTCTATCACAAACGCCACCCGTTTCCGCTTCCTAGTATACCCACAATCAAGCGAAATGCTAAACGTTTCGCTTCCGGGTTTGCGACTGTACCTGAATTGCCTGAGCCACCAGTGGCTACCGCAAAGTCTCTATTAGAGAGTTTGCGGTGAGCCGCCAGAAGCCACCTGGCGGCTCTAACGGCATGCGGATTGGAGCGGCTACGTCATGTGGCGGCTCGTTCAGCGGCTCATCGCGCGCGGTCCTGGTAGTGGTTGTGTACCTTGCATACTTGACTATACCTTCAGTCAATGAGAGTTCGTTGTCCAAACGTGCATAATTGTTTTGAATTGAAGCAATTTCCAGCGTCAACCAAGGGGTACCAACCCTTAAAACTTCGGACACAGGGTCGGAAAAGTGACTTAACGCTCGCTCGACCCCGACCCCCCCCCTAAGTAAGTGTTACATAAGCCCCCAAACCGGTAATTCCCATCAAAAACTGCCAAAGTTTGGTCGAATTTTGCTTTGATTCTGACCATATCAGTCACTTCTCATGGGACACTTCCCTGGTCAAATGTGGTATCCCACACATTTTTTTGCATTTTCCCGGCCATGTTGTTCGGGTTTGTCCAGGATACAACAATATATTATGTAATCAAATATTTTTCTTACTTTTTTTTTCTGACCTTCTCAAACGCGTTTTCAGACCAATCCAAGGCTAGGTCGGAAAAGTGGAATAAGGCGACCTTGAGGCCCACCCCGCCTTAGCCGGTGTCTCGGGTTTTGCCGGTGGGTACCCCTTGGCGTCAACCGAAGTCTTCGGCTCGAATGCGCGATAGCGTCAGATTTTCGGGTCCAATTTTCTTCGTGTGTGTATGGCTCAAGATATAGATGACTAAGTACTAAGAATAGACTCGCAAAAACAAATTTGAACCAGTCTTACCAGCCGCCAAACGAGCCGCCAGGCAGCATAGCCGCTCCAATCCGCATGCCATTAGAGCCGCCAGGTGGCTTCTGGCGGCTCACCGCAAACTCTCTATTGTAGTTGTAGCAAAAGTCTTTGTAGTTTAACTTCTATTGTAGCTACTGTGTGGTTTTTTCTTGTATCTAGCGAGTGGTTGGCATGGGCAGCAGGTGGTTTGGGTATTTTCAGCCTGTGGTTCTTTTCAGGCAGGCTGTGGCATACTCCTTGATGTATGTGATGTCTCTTACCTTATTATAGTCGTCTTTATTCAATTTGTTTGTAGCCCCTTTGCCTTTCTTCATCGGATTTGAATGCCATCAGAGTTGAAGGTTTTTTTTCCAATGTACTGGGTCCCGTGATGAAAAACGCGAAAAAGAAAGAAAGAAGAGGGAGAAAAAGAGAGAACTCATGACGCTTGGCCACAGTGTTCTGGGTTGATACAAGTGTATAGCATTGAGTGTTTGCAGATCAATTGCTAGGCTAATCTGTTCTCAGATTATTCAGACTTGGTATCAGCGAACAATTTATAATTTTCTCTTCATTGAAACAAGGCAAATATATGGTAGACACAGATAAGAAGTAGAGATACAAAGCGCTATGCGCGAAGGTTCGTATCCGAGTTCGAGAATGCATCAAAACCACTCGCAACGCCCCCGTTCGCGCTCGTAGTGTTGGCGGCAAAGGCAAGTCGAATTCGAGGTGCGGCGGGAGCTGTGCAGTAGGCCATCTATGTGAAGCCAGACATTAGACTCGTGACCAGTCTGTATACGAAATGCAACGATTTTTATATTGGGGAGGGTCGTTGCCGTGTCTACGACAACGACACTCCCCAATGTAAAAATTCGTTGTATATCGTAGACAGGCTGGTAACGAGCCTAGCCAGACATGCAAACAAAAAGTCGAGCCATTGCCAGAGTCCAGTCGTATGTACACCCACTCTGAAATTGAAAGTCTGGCGAGTATTGTGACAACATGAGCAATAGCATGTGTTGGTGGGGTCAGGGCACGCACCAGGGAATATATGGGTGCACATTGACCATGCAACTCCGCTTCAGATTCATACAAAGCAATTCTGCCAGCGCCGAATGCAATTTGAGAAGATGGTTCATGAATCTCAGGCAAATTGAGCGGAGACCAAGTGGAGACAGGGCCGAAGTTCACATGAAGGTTCGGAGTGTATCCATTCCTGAAATGGATACTGGTAGCTTCTCCAGAAATAAAAGAGTCTTCAGGGTTGGGCCAATGCGACCACGAAGAGAGCGTGTCGTTGCGACGAAAATCCGGTATCAATAGGGACAAAATAGGGACCTTAGAGCATTTTGAGGTGGAGGCAAAGGAGCTGTACTATCTGGAGAGTTGAATAGGCGAAAGCCAAGCCGAAAGAGACCCGGTGGAAGGGGGAAGCTGGCAGAGCAGACGAGAGACTTGAAGTCACTGTTAGTCACAGCGTCACGCAGATAACAGTGTTATCTGCTTTCTGGCTAATTGGCGGCCCACAGCGCCGTTTTGAGCCAAGTAAAGAGACAAATCTAGTCAATTGCTTCAGAGGTACATGCTCCTTTGTTTCTGAAAGATCCTCTCAAGCAAACCCCGCTGCAAAGTAGAATCTGCATGTTATCTGCAGTGGCTGTGTTAGATAACCTGCAGATAACACCCAGCTGATCGGGACATCAACCGAGTTGAAAGGGACAAGCTGATGGCTTGATCAAATAACCAAATCATACAAGTGGCTGTGTTTTGCTTTGCTGGCAATCTGCTCTTGATCTCTCTTGCTTCGTACCACCTCTCTCAGGCTCTCTGTCATCAATGGCCCGGGAATCCAAGCTGGATAGAGAGAAGAGAAAGAAGAAGGAGGCTGTTCCTCGTTCTGGTAGGCTGTATCTCATCAATGGTATTCTCAATCTAGTCTCGGATACCGGGATACCCAGACGTTCCTCCTCCTCATGGGGAAGCTTGCTTCCCCATTCATCGGTACTTATAGGGCTCCGGAATGCAGATGCTTACAAATCTCCGTCCAGGTGGTTTGTAAGCATGTCCTGACTCCGTGGCCTAACGGCCGACGGTCATGCAGCTGTCAGTCTCACGTGACCTCGGATCCGGAATTCGCGCTGAAACAAAATTGAACCTCTTTGCTTGCTCTTTGCCGCTTCAACCTTGCTTCAACCTGGATGTATGGATGTATGAGCCAAATCAACCAGCCAATGCTTTCTCTCAAGCAAAATAAAATTAAATAGGTCTATGCCTCCAAATACTCCACAGCGCATATGAAATACAGCTCAGGAGCAAGAGCATGTCAATCGCATTCTGGATAGCCCTGTACACCGGAGATCTCCTTTACAGCAACCAAATTTTGTTCAGGTTAACTGGAATGGCCAGAAACTTCAACCTCGCACCGCTTACCGAATTGCTGAGATGCAGAACACTGGGAATGCTGGTACTTTAGCAGGACGGAATGAAGACCAGGATATTCAAAGTCCACCTCCGTCACCAACACGTAGAACTCAAGGTCCAGATCCACCTCCGGTGCAGCAGAATCCTGTACAGCCAGTGCAAAATAAGTATAGTACAAAGACAGGGAAATGCTCAACCCAATGCTCAAGGTTGAAGAAGACCAGTTGCTAGAGAGCCACATCCTGAGAATGGACCTGACCTGCTATATTGCACAAGTGGCAGCCATCAGTCACCGTACCTTCTGCTGACTTTGAGGGAAGGAAGAAAACATTGAACGGAACAGCATTTCGATCACCTTTCCTGTTGCAAAGATTGCAGAAGCCAAATGAAACCATAGTGTGTCAGATGCTCAGAATG
Organism: Favolaschia claudopus; assembly: GCA_037176885.1. Taxonomy (NCBI): domain Eukaryota; kingdom Fungi; phylum Basidiomycota; class Agaricomycetes; order Agaricales; family Mycenaceae; genus Favolaschia; species Favolaschia claudopus. Next base: position 307,993 of record JAWWNJ010000111.1, read on the forward strand.
GAGAGAGGCTTTGGGTTTACAGCAGTTTGCAGATGTAATGACACCACGTCGCATCACATGTAAAGAAAGCACGAAAAATACGTCTTCTTGTATCGCCTCGTTCTTGCTCGTTTCTTGCCCAATATCGACTATTCTTGTATGTATGAGGTCGCCTAATCCTAGACTCGAACCCAGGTCCGCCACAGCAGGGTTTTGATGACAGTCGATCAAACCGATGCGGCGGAGCGACTGGTAGATAATCCGAGGATTTTGGCAGGAGGCGGAAACTGCCGAGGTTGTTTTGACTTAGCCGTGAAAACGCAAAGGGCCAAAATTCAAACTTGTCGTATGAAGATAAAGTCTATATGTACATGGTCGTATTGCAATTATATACACTTCTGTTTTTGAATCTGTGAATTTTCCCCGCGTTCGAGCACAGGAGCCTCAACAACTTTGCCATCACAATTACCTTTTTCATTGATTTTGACGCGCATTCTGCTCTCGACGACGACGCGATGCCCGTCCGCCCGGTGCTTGAGCTGGACCCCGAGCGGGTCCAGCGAACCAACACACTTCTTTGTCAACTTTGGAACATCCCCTCCCTGCGTGCCCACCAAGAACAAGCTGGCAGCAACATGGTTAAGGGGAGCCACACTGTTCTCGACGTCCCCACCGGCGGCGGCAAGACACTTGCATTCTGGTGGCCCTTGCTCTACAGTAGCTACTACTGGTCTCCTGTGAACGACTCTCCAAGCACCCGGAAGAACTTACTCGTCATCAGCCCTCTTGTGGCTCTAATGGAGGAACAGGCCAAGGATCTCACCAAACGCGGCATCCCAGCCCTTGAATTCCTGCTGCTTCTCTGCCAACGCTCTCTCGACTGCTTCTGCCTCCTGTCGTGCTTTTTGAAGCTTAGCTGCTCGCCACTGGGGTTGCTGCTGCAGATCTCGGGCTCCACGAGGGTTACGGTGAGGAGCAGAAACACGCGGGCGTCCTCCATACAGCTTGACTGGACTGGGAATGAATGGAGAGGTCAATGGACCATCTGGAGAATTTCCGGGAGGAGTTGTAGGAAGAGGAGTGAAGTCCAGGTTTAATGGTGACAGAGGACGGGCTGGGGAGTCTTCAGAAGGTTCCGGTTCGTTGTTCTCTCCCCAAAAGACTGGCGAACTTGAAGCACTGCTCGGAGGGAGGGGATCATCGGACTCGTCCTGTAAAGTAACTCTGCGTTTCTGCTGAATTGGGGTTGATTGAACTTCTTCAGACAATTTCAGTCTCTTCACAACTGAGCTAGGAGCTTTGTAGTCGGCGTCGGACGCCCTTCGCTTTCGAGAGGTAAAGCCCATGGTGTGTTTGCGGCAAGGGTCAGCTCGATCATCTCCAATTTGCATCATTCCCCCTATTTCACAATCTGTCTTTGATCAAGCTTTGTAAAAAATCCCTGCATCGATAGGTAGAGTTAGGAAGCATGTAAGATTTGTCCGGTGTCTTTGAAATGATTATTTGCCCCCTCGCATCCACAGGAAAACGAAAAGACGAGAAGAATGTCTAGATTAGGAGCTCTTTGATGGCAGGAATGATGCCATGTATTGTGGTCGAACGGGAAGGAAATTCGAAAAAATGAAAACATAGGATTGTAGCGAATAAGAATCCGGTCATGTACATATAGAAACCATGTCCCTACGATGATTTTGAATTTTGGGCACTCGCGTTTTTACGACTAAGTCAAACCAACCTCGGCAACTTCCGCCTCCTGCCAAAATGTCCGGATTATCTTCCAGTCGCTATCGCCCGTTGGTCCGCGTGATCGATCACCAACCAACCTGGCGAAGTGGCTGTGTCGAGTCTACCTTAATCCGGGCCTCAAGACGCTGGTATTTTATTGTCAAAATTCCGACTTTGATTTTGGTCGACATCCACTTGACATCCAGCTTCTCCAACGTTGTCGCGCTCCTAGCAGGGTTATGCACACAGAATGAGTCTTGAGATCTCCAGAAAATAGTCATCTGGCATGCTTAGTAGTGTATGTGTGGTACAAAGTGGCTAATAGTAAGTAAGCCACGCAGACTCCAGTGGCAAACGAGAAAAATAGAATACGCCACAGCGAAATTTAGCGAAAAATTAGCGTCCTTTCCTTTTGAAGACGCACCCCACTGCGACAGGGAATTGTGACCCGCGCCTGAGAAGGAACAAAACCAGAGAACGAAACTGTGAAGTGATCACGGTGGAAGTAGAGAAGAGACACGAGAACAATAAGTTATCTAACCGGAATCCGCGCTACAAATGCATATATGTAGATTGAAAGCGACTAGAACTGCCTTCCTAACGCGCCTACACACGAGGCATTCTCTCCAGAATTGCGTCCAAGACGGCGATGACGATGACGAGCAAGGTGGATGTCGGCCAAAATGAAGTCAGGATTTCGGCGATAAAAGAGAGTCGTTTTGAAGCCCGGATTACGGCGAGTCCTCCGATACCAAAATTATGCTATTTGTCGTCGAAACGAGAGAGATACGAAGGAGAGAAGAAGACGTGTTTTTTGTGCTTTCTTCTCATGTGATGCGACGTGGTGTCATTACATCTGCAAACTGCTGTAAAAGTCAATACTTATGGATTCAATATACACTGTGTTATATCTGACCCCAGGTTTATATCACGAAAGGTCTAGCAAACATGGTACAGATGAGCCCTCTGGCATTCAAAGTTTTTTTTTCAACATCATAATCTGCGGGCAAAAACCCCAAATTCGGTTACTTTTGTTAAGCGCGAGTATCACGCAACACGAGCCACAATCATTGGGCACACACCCGAGACCGGCATTCTCTCCCATGACGTTTCCTGTGCACTAGTTAAAATTGAGACCCCTTCTTATGCGATCTTCACTACACATGTTATTAAATACATTCTACAGCTGTTTTCTGGTAATTGTCCGGTTTTTGATCTAGTGGGGCGTTTCGTTTACACCTGCTTGCATGAACACGCATTGGTTACTTCGTGTGACGGTCGACTCCTGCTACAGTATGATAGCGCAGGAAGTGCGTTGATGCGGTGAGTTATGTTCTTCATACAATTCTGTTTATGGTATTGAAAGAAAACAGGTGCGAACATTACATTATCGACCATTTAATCGACTATGAGGCGGGACGGAGCCTCTACGATACCCAATATCTTGAGGCATTGTTCGGATTTCGAAGAGGAAGGATTGTCCGTCTCCGACACTGGTCCACTCACCGTCTGTTCAACAGTGGCGAACTTTTCCTCGATTACGTAAAGTCAACTGCCGTGTGTATTTTTCTTCGCTCCAGACACTGTGTGACTAACGTGCTTAGCCATACATACTCGGTGTCGCAAAAAGTAACCGATAATTTGATCACTGCTTCACCAAGGGGGCACCGGCATTCTAAAAAAATATATAGGGCCGTTTTTTTCTTTTCCGACCTCTGGGCTGGACTAACTAACTAACGTAAGCACTATATACGGCAATATGTTCTCACGGTTAAGTCGCCGGACTGCGTTGACCTGAAGTTCATCCCACAAATAAATTTATTGAAGGGCCAGTTACTGTTCTATTGTCTGGAGAAGAGTATCCAGACCCGACTGGATGCTTACATCCTTCTTTCGAAGGCAAAACATGGCAACATCAGGTTGACAGCTCCACCAAACAAAGCCACATTGAGACTGACTACAGAGGAGTAGCACTATATCCTCTGAAAAGCTACATGTAGAGCTCAAACACAGTGATTCTCACTCAAATAGACTACCAGAAGCTCATTCCCGCCCACAAACTTGGGGGTCGAATTTTTTTTTTCCGGCCTGACGGCCGGACTAACTAACTAGCCCTTAGTCGCCGGTTAGATTGCCGGTGCCCCCTTGTGCTTCACGACCACGTGATATTTTCGCAACCCCTGGATGTCGTCTATAACCTATATAAAAAGGTAGTAGCATTTGCTTGTCTGAAGCTTTCAGTATTCAACACCAAAACTGGATGTTATCAAAATTTGCCACCGGCTGGCACAAAGCCCACAGAATCTCGAAAAAGGCGAACAGCCCCTGGTCAGTGGAGCCATCTTTTAAGCTGAGTCTTGTAGATGGGATCCCCTACCCTGTTTACAGAGGGTTCTGTGGGGCTGAAGTGTCACTTCACCACTCACTCGAACACATCAAAGTTACGGCATTTACGGCTTCATGACTCCACAGATTTTGTTGCTGCACATCTACCGGCTGTCGGCAAGGCAGATGCCGATTTTGATTCCTGTGATGGGATAGACCTTGTCCGGATGCCCTACAATGCCAGTTGATTTCAGGCGTTTCCAAATTCCGACTCTCAACCACTTGCAGCAGGACTTGCTTAACTGATTTGTTTTACATGCCGCAAAAAGCAGCTGGGTTGACAGAGCCGACGCAAAGCCGTCTATGCCGAGGTGCTGATCGAAAGCCGGGATGGAGTCCGATGGACCCCACCCGCACCGGCCAATGAGAGCTGGTCGGCGCGCGAGCGTCGACCGAGCGAGTTTTGGCGGTTCTGTACACCAAAAACTTAAACCTCACCTGCCAATGAGACGAGCGAGCTTTGGCCGGCCTGCCTTGCCACTTCGGCCTTGCAAAAGTACATCGAAACATCTCAGTCTGCTAACACCTCTACACCTATCAGAGTAGGGGACCGGTGCTCGCTTGGTGCTCGCACCGTTATTGCCATGTACTTATGGGGAAGCTTGCTTCCCCTGTCGGAAAAATTGAAAAAGCCTGGTAAGGCCTTGGAGCACCTAATGGCCTTATAAGGCCTAACAAGGTTCGAGGGGTGACCTTATAAGGTGTAATAAGGTCTGTTAAGGTCCTCCCAGGCTGCCTTCCCGGAGGTTACAAAATTGAGTTGGGTTTGCTAGAGACATAGTTTTGGGACCTTTGTTACATCTTTTTCGGCCGAAAATTCAGAGTTGTGTTGGTTTTGATAATTTGTGCCGTGATTGTATGCCAAGATGGCTGATTTGAACTTCAAAGTATGTAGGGGTACATATTCATCTCAGGTGTAGTGAATATTAATCAATTAATCACCAGTCAATGTACAAGGAATGCCTTGAGTTGTTGTGTTAAATTGTACAGGTATATATCCGAGACCAGCGCCATATATTGAATAAAATTACCATGTCTGGAAAAGCTCTCTTAGTATAGCAGTATAACGTTTTACTCGCATTGCGGAGGTCGAGCGTTCGATTCTTGGTGGCAGCCATTAATTAATTAATTGTTAAAGTCAGTATCACAATACAACTTGTAGTCTAATAGTAGTAATAAATACATTGTAACAGTCAACTCAGCAGACGCACTACAAAGAAGATGAAGTCGTAATACTTTTGCTTAACCCCACGGAACATGCCTTGTAAGGCCTTACAAGGCTCATTATGCCCTGTAAGGTCCATTATGTGTTATAAGGCCTCGTATGTAGTATTTGGTACGTATTTAAACCTTGTAACCCTCCTTTTCCCCAACGGCCTTGTTAGATCTTACAAGGCCTATCCAGGCCCAACAACCCTTTTTTGATTTTTCCGACACCATTCATCGGTATAGGGCTCCGGAATGCAGATGCTTACAAAATGACTGGGTGCTTTAAATTTGTAAGCACAGCTGTAAGCACTGTGCGGGCCTTTCCTCGGACTTCGGATATCCAGCTGTCAGTGTCATGTGACCTCGAACTGTGGCGAAACTCGGTTCCGAAAATGCTTCCGCTGAAACCTTGCTTCAACCTCATGCCCGATGGATGGATAGATACTGCCTACCTATATACTTTGTGTTGCTCAATGAATGCTTACTCCTCTCTTTCCCCTTTGCCTATGCTTTGAGACAGCTTTGAGATGTCCTTGTATCCGTGGTTGGACTAAGTATAGTCTGTATTTTTGCCACGGGGGTGATGCACGGAGGTGGGTATAATGCCGTAATGTTCGAATTAGGAAAATGTTCCTACACGCCATTCACCACATACCACCAACCACATACAGTATGTCCTTTCGGAGCAGCTGCCTCCTTGGGACATAATCTTAAGTTTCCTCGGCCGTTCTCACACTCAGTCCGAAAAAGCCGATGAACCATTCTTCGACGCTGAATTCACATTGAAATGCCTGCAGATGCGCTCACAACCATATCCTGAGACTTGTTTCATGTTGGACACAGTATAGCAATTGACTAGGCACACTTTCTTTGAGTTCTTGGCCTAAACACTTAGAAATATATGCAAACCTGAGAGTTCAATCGGACTCCTTCCTCGTGCGGCGTCTCAGATTCCCAATTCATGCAAAGGCCGTGTACTACAGCATACAATCCCCATAATAAACTCTGCACATGTTCCCATATTTTTATTTTTTGACAACCAGACTTTTATGAACCTAAACTCGAAGTTCGACTTAATCTTAACAGAGTTTGATTTCCAATTCAACGTGCTTGACTTTTTCCAGTCTAAATCAAGCCTTAAAAGCTCACCATTAAACCCAATTTTATGTTCATAGATAGATCTGAAGTGATTTGAATTACAGGTGGGCTCTGGTGATCTCAAAATTTCAACAACTATTTAGCCTAATGAACAGGTGTGGCAAATGTGATGAGAACATCTATAGTTCGGGTCAGAGAACACCGTCTGAACGTCAAGGAAAAACACACACCAATATTCGGACTTGCGCCGTCCTCAAACGATGTCAATTCTCCGCTAGACACCCAACTGAAGCTCCAAACCAGCAGTCCTGCCGTCCGGAAAGTTGAATACAACAAGCTCTTTCTCCTCCAAATTCCGAGCACGAAAGGGTTTCTGGGAGGCCGTCTTCCGGCATTCTTTCTAGCCCCTCCATTCATGCTTGCGAGCAACGAAGTGCGTAGAGCGCGACGCGACGAGGTACTTAAGAGACAGGAATTTGATTGACATCATCATTCATGTGACCCGGCACTGGTCGGATCACAGGAGTATGCCTTTTCCGGACATAACCCTCCACGGACATGATCAATGAGCCCAATCAGGCTTATGTACTATGTCTGTGGTTATGGAGAATTAATCAAGTTTTCAAGTTGCAGAAAGAGAGGAAAAAAGAGGGAAAAAAGGGAGAGATTCATAGATACCTTAGGTTGAATGTGCAACACAAATTTCACTTCTAACCCTTGTGCAGGGAGTGGATTGAGCAAATTACTGTCTTGATTTCATCTTGATTCTTTTCCCTAATCGAGTAAACATCAGCGAATTCAAGACTATGTCTATTCGGGTTTACTTCCCAAAGCGACATAGGACAAGCCAATGTAATTCAAGATTGGTAACCGGCAACTCCCGCCATCAACTGCCAGCGCACTTTCCCGTCTCAATTCGCCAACAATTCACTAATCCTGCTCTGCTTTCATCTTGTCTCTGCACCCAGGTCCGCCTGGAGCTTCTTGGTTTCTTCCGAGTCTTGTCTTTGGGCTTCTTCTTGAAACTGGTGCTCTCAAAAGTCAAAACTGACAGGAATAAACTCTGCGAATCGACATCTCACTCTCCAAGCCGTCTCATCTACACATCGGAAGCTCGGCCGGTCTTCACACCTTGAAAAACAAGTTGCGGTATCACAAATTTGCTCGGATGGGATCCGGCTCATTGGATTTCAAACACGGAACCTGTGGCTTCAAATCTGGCCCAGCAACGACTCAGCGGCTTGAGGTGCTTGACTACTCTCGCATTTTTTCTCTTGCTAACTGCGTCATTTCTCAGAGTCAACGCTCTCCCCACCTTCTCTCACACCCAGATGTCGCCTAGCTGCACCGACACTCGACGTCTGGCTCGTCGATGTAGCGGCATCGGCGTATTGCTGCCCTCATCGAGCTGTCGCCGTGTAGTCACCCATGTGCATCACCTGCGGGGCCGTTTTTGGGTGAAGCTGTGGCTGGGTAACCGTTGTAGACGCACACAAACGACGGTTACGATGTAGATGCGCACAACCGGCGCGCGCGAGTTCGCGCGGCGTCCTTTGTGCGTTTCTAACGACATCGAGTCTCGTTTCTGGTGCGGGACTCCTAACGTTCACAAATGAAGTATTCATTTTTGAGGTAAGTTTTATATGCTCTTCGATATTTTTCTTGTTTTTCCTAGCGTGTTCTCGCCGAATCACGCTTACCGAATTTCTGGCACCCTTTACATACCCGTCTAATCTTGCCGTCGAGGGTAGCTCACCTTTATGCACTGCCCACAACAACGCCTCTTAGCCCGGGCCGTGGCTTGCTCCAGGGTGTAAACTGTTGTGGGGCCGTGCACCGATTTTTCAGTTCCTGCTCAAATGCCTGTTTTCAATTTTCTCCGCACATCCGAGGGCTCATTTTTGTAGTGTTCTGCTTACAGCTACACTGCCCAAATCAACCACCCTATGCCGTTTTAGTAGCTGCTTCGGTGCCCGATCTAAAAAGGATTTCTAGTGAACATATGTGATAAACAAGTATTCGGGATAGCTAATTACATTGACCTCACACATGAATGAATTGAATTGCCTCGCTTGCGCTTGGTTGAGCTGCGCAGCCGCCGCAGCGACTTGTATGGTTTAATCAGTCTCGTTCACTCGCTGCTCAGTGCTCTTTCAGATTTTGAGTTGGAAAATTCCGAGATGCTGCACAAGAATTTTAATCTTACTACTCCTCCATCTTGTTGCAAATTCTCGAGATGTTTGGGTTAAGGGAAGGTCAAGGGAACTTTTGAAGTCAGATTGTTCATCGTTGGTTTATTCCCGGCAAGTGCCGGGTTTGACAAGAGGGATCAGTCGGAATTGCGAGGATCAGATAGGATCATTTGGCTATGTCTAGCCGAGACATATGTAGCCAACCACAGGCACGGTTAATGAGCCCATTGTCTGGCAACGGCGACCTTCCATGGATTTCTTCAAGTCGACCGCATCACTCGGTTATTGTACAACGGCAGTATAAAGTGGCACCACCTTCCGCCACGTCATCCACTCTCTCTTGCCTTCTTCTACCTCGTCCGAGTCGTTTTGCCTCCTCCGCCACTTCTTCGTCTGTGTCAGGCCTTCGAAACCCAGCCAAATGTCGTCTCCTGCTATTCACATCTGCTCTTGTCTAGTATCCACGGCGTCTCGTGATCATGATCTTCTGTTGAGGGCGAAGGTATGTTTTTGCCCATTTTTTATTTCTATACCGCTCTTACCAGTTCCCACCCAGCTACCAGTGCTCCGCTCTTGCTCTAGCTTAAATACACCCAACGGTAGATCTAGACTCTATTGTCTGCAAGCCTGTGGCGCTGGCTGTTCTACTGTTTATCCCGGCGTCGATCCTCGAGCGTCTCTTTCTTTCCTTTTATCTCTGGTTTACCTTGCCTTTGGTCAGGCAGCTGGCCGGTCTCAATGCTTTCGCAGTCCAAGTATATATATATATATGGTACTAGATAGTGTATTATTGTATATTTTGATAATTTACACCATCTCAAAGTATCCGAAATGTTCTGTCGACACCACAACGCCTCCCTCTATGACGTTCCAGACGTTGCATAATTCAAACCACGAAAAAAAAATTGAGGCGCAGAAAAAAAAATTATGAAAGTCTCAGGATGAGCTTAGGACTGCTGCAACATAGTACGGGGGCCTCTAGGAGGTCCCCCCCTCACCGGAATCGACACAATTCCCAGCGGAATGCATCCATCGGGGCAGAACACCCGATTTGATCAGGTCGGGAATCACCGACACAGCTTCGGATTTAGCGGACCTGGCACCGACTCACGTCCTTGCCGTCTCGTAGCCCTACGTCGAATGTACAGGCCTGAGGCTCCCAAGCACTGTTAGTTGCTGACTAGCAAAAGCCCTATAGGATTCTCAGCAAGATCACACAGCTCACTTTGGAGTTTTTCTGAATATTTTCATTGTTCATTTTGTCTGCTGTTCAGCGGTTGTGCAGTGGGGGAGTCTGTCCCTCATTACTCTATGTATGTTCAACTGAATCCTGGATGCCCTTCTGAGCATTCAACATTGAGAGCAAATTTTGTCCACAATGGACAATTTTTGTCGCCTTATGTCACAGACCTCGTGGTGTGACAGCTGATGCTAATGATGAATATAATATTGTCGACAGACACGGAGGAATGAGTCACTATTGAGGTTGAGTAGACAATGCACATCATATAGATCACAGCTCATACTTAGCAACTGAACAAGCTGAGTACAGTAGTTCAACGCGCAGGGGCAAAGAAGCATTACGGCCGGTAAATCCGAAGCTGTGTCGGTGATTCCCGACCTGATCAAATCGGGTGTTCTGCCCCGATGGATACATTCCGCTGGGAATTGTGTCGATTTCGGTGGGGGGGGACCTCCTAGAGGCCCCCGTACTATGTTGCAGCAGTCCTATGTTGCAGCAGTCCTAAGCTCACACTATTGAGGTTGAGTAGACAATGCACATCATATAGATCACAGCTCATACTTAGCAACTGAACAAGCTGAGTACAGTAGTTCAACGCGCAGGGGCAAAGAAGCATTACGGCCGGTAAATCCGAAGCTGTGTCGGTGATTCCCGACCTGATCAAATCGGGTGTTCTGCCCCGATGGATACATTCCGCTGGGAATTGTGTCGATTTCGGTGGGGGGGGGACCTCCTACAGTGCCAAGGGCCACTTCTCCAACACTGCCTTTTCGGGCGGAAGAAAATTTTTGTAATTTATTTGTGATTTTCTGAGGAAGGAAACCGACCAAAAGAATGCGTTTGGCGTCGAGAACTCACTTTTTCCCACGGCGTTTCACTTTTTTCGGGTCTGAAAAAAATAAAATCGTCATTTTGGCTCTAATTTTGGATGAATTGAGCCCAGATGTGTTCAGTTGTCATGCAGAAACCCCGAAAAAGTGGTAGCCGAGTGTAGCGGAGTCTGTTCTGACTTACCTGGGTGATCCGCCCAATGCTGGCACGGCAAAGTCCGGGAAACACGTGATCTTAACCCTAACCGATATGGGAATTTCATGATGGCATCAACCATCATTAGGGTTTGTTTCACTTTTTCGGAGGTGAAAACACAAAAACTTGTTCAATTGCCTTGCAAAGCACAAGATGAGTTGCTACACATCCATAGAGACGTTCTACACTGTTTTTAAGTTGAATGGTGATGACGGCATAATGTAGTATCGACTTTAACTTTGGATGCCGTCCCCTGCCAAAAAAGGAACCGTGATGTGATGCTTGGCACTGTAGAGGCCCCCGTACTACGTTGCTGCAGTCCTAAGCTCATCCTGAGACTTTCATAATTTTTTTTTCTGCGCCTCATTTTTTGTTTTGTGGTTTGAATTATGCAACGTCTGGAACGTCATATCCCTCGACCAGTTGCGATGGATTGAGATGAATTGTACAAAGATTCAGACTATCACAATGCATCTCAAGCTATACCGAAAAAGTGTGCCACTTTTCCAGATGGTTTGAGCATGGATGAGATAGTTTGAAGATATTCGCATTTCATCTCATTTCATTTCACTCAATCCCGTGTGCTTTTGACTGGGGTTCAATTTCTTCTTTCTTTTCAAAAATAGGGGTAAGGTCATTAACCATGCAAACAGCTGTAAATAAACACTTCAAATCAGCCCAAATTTGTCCGATCCGCCGGTAGTGATCTCTTAATTACACCACGAGAAATGATGTGATAGGTATATAAGAACCTCCTCACGATAGAGGATAACTTGAACATTAGAAATGAGAATGACTGTATGCTCAGAATATCAAATTATTATACCTGTTCTCGGAACACACGCCGGTCTATGATTGTTGCGTCAAATTGAGAGCGGAATGGGGTATACGGCGGTGGAGGAGACGTTAACGGCTTTCTGAGTCTTGAAGATTCATCCACAGATACTTGGAGGAAGTGGACGCGTCGCGAAGAATTTGGCTGCCAAACACCTGCTTCGTTGTCAAAGAAGGATCAAAGCAGCAGTAGTTGGCGATATACCGTTATCTAAGGATGTTCCTGCCATTACTGAGTAATGGAAGGCTTTGGAAGGACCAGCTCCCAAAGTGTCCTGAGGACATGGCTGTCAGATATATATACGGTTGCGGGCCTTGTTGACACCCGCGGGCCTTTACAGCGTTTGCAGATGTAATGACACCACGTCGCATCACATGTAAAGAAAGCACGAAAAACACGTCTTCTTGTATCGCCTCGTTCTTGCTCGTTTCTTGCCCAATCTCGACTATTCTTGTATGTATGAGGTCGCCTTAGTCCGGGCCTCGAGACGCTGGTATTTTATTGGCAAAATTCCGACTTTCTTTTTGGCCGACATCCACTTGACATCCAGCTTCTCCAACATTGTCGCGCTCGGCGCGATTCTGGACGGAATCGCCCATGTGTAGGCGCACTTGGAAGGCATTTTGGTCGCTCTTGGCATATGTGCAAGTTTAAATTGTGGCTGCCGGGTGTATATAACAACTTATCAGAATAATTTGTTTGGGACCATTTGATCTTACTCCATGTGCATAGCAGCGTTATGCACACAGAATGAGTCTTGAGATCTCCAGAAAATAGTCATCTGGCATGCTTAGTATTGTATGTGTGGTGCAAAGTGGCTAATAGTAAGTAAGCCACGCAGACTCCAGTGGCAAACGAGAAAAAAATAGAATACGCCACAGCGAAAAATTAGCGTCCTTTACTTTTGAGGACGCACCTCACTGGTGCTATACACCGCACGGCAGAGAATTGTTACGCGCGCCTGAGAAGGAACCACCCTGGAAAGTGACCATATTGCAATACGGTCGGTCACGGTCAGCCGTAGCATTGCAAAACGGTCGGTGGTTGGTCGGGCGGCCAATGATACTATATTGCAATATGTCCGTGGAGCCCGAAAATGCAATAAATATAAAGTGTCAACCCCGGGAATTGAACCCAAAAAGCATTGCATGATGAGACTCAAAGAACAATAGCAAGTACTAAACCACTACACCGGACAAGAGAGTTAAAATGTCCAGCACATATTGGGGTGTGGTAATGCACAGAATAAACAAATCCACAAGGTAATCCCACCCTGTCCGGCCCGTTCTCAGGGCCTGGTTAAGGTTAGGGAGGTTAGTGTTAGGGATAGGTTTAGGGTTAGTAAGGTTAGGGTTCCCAGGTATATTTTTTTGCCTCGTGTGGTTAGGGTTAGGTGACTATTGATTTAGATTGGTTAGCTGGTTAGGCGCAGCGAAAACCCCGTCTTCACGATTTCTCTTGGGAAATCTTGGGATATCTTGGATCCTCATAAAATGCGCAAATCCAAGATATCCCAGGATATCCCAAGATATCCCAAGACGGGGTTTTCGCTGGGGGTTAGGGTGGGTAGGGGTTCAGGTTAGGGTTAGGGTTAGGGTTAAGTTGATTATCTGGTAATTATAAAGGCAGTGGAATGAGTGGTCCCTTGCTCCCCCAAGCTTGTACTTCTGAACACAGTCGTATGTGAACTGAGCCAGGGTTATCCAAGATTTTGGCTGTACGCTGGCAACAATCTTGCGCATCTCCGAGTCAGCGTGAATCAATGAAGACTTGGATAACCTGGACATACCTCGCCCCGGAACGCGTTGCGTACACTCGATCCGGCGGTCCTAACCTGTGACGCAAGCACCTGCTCTCGGGCAGGAATTCCAAAAACATTGTCAAGTGAAAGTGCCTCAGCACGTTTCTTGAGGATATCCTGAATTCTTGGTCAACGCAGAGCCAGGAACTGAGAAGCATCATAAACTCACAATGACATCGTGGTGCATAGTGCTGTAGGCCGTACGGGACGGCTCGATGATCACATCTCTGACGATACCGCGAATATTTTTCTATGCAAGTTTTAGTGTGAATAACGAAGGTGAACACGATGACGACGCACCTCTTGATCCTTCGTAAAGGCAAAATTGCCGTCAAGTCGAATTTTCAAATCCTTCCATAAGCCGCTGAAGTCAGTTGGTGTCTCCGAAGCAGCGTTTCGGCGCCTCTCAGCCATATCAGACAACTGGACTGCCAACATGTACAGACGAGTGACAAGGTCTGCTTGGGACAGACCCGCACCCGTAGAGCCCAACTGCACCGTGAAGAATGAGAGAACGTAAGGACAGAGTCGAAATATACACACCGCAACGAAATCATGCAAGCATTGAGTCTGCGAATCCTCAAGACGCATATCCCGAGCTAGGGTGTCAATGAAGAGAGGTTTGATGATGGGTTGAGCCGTTGAAGTTGCTGGCTGGAAATTATGGCGTCTATAGTCGGCCTGCTGATCGATGCTTGAGAGCGGGGAGCTCGAGCGGTGGTGGTCAAAATTGAAGGCACTGGGATTGCCTGTCATCGGAGAGCTGGGTGTGCCAACATGACTGGGGATGCCGTGGTGATTGCTTGCTGGAGACGAGCCCCACCGCTCTGAGTCGAGGGGGAGTGCTGGTGGACCGGGGGTAGGACCCCAAGATGACGTTGAGGAGAGGGGCGGGAGGCCATCAGCGGACGAATAGCTGTTTGAGTTCATGACAATTTCAGTGCAAGGACTTGAGGCGAGATCAGGTGCAAACAATACTGGCCTTTTATAACATTTCCACGCATAGCGCGTTTGTTGAAGCCTTCAACAAGTTTTGTTTACGCGTTGTTGTTGGTCTGTGGAAGATATAAATTGGGAATGCAAATGTTTCGGGTGCGATCAATTCCATCACATGCCCGTCTCCGACAAATCTTGTCGCTCTCCACGGTTCTCTCCCGTCTCTGCGACCCCGTCACTCTCTCGGCCAAGGCAGGCGTCTACAGCAACTTTGGAGTCCCGTAAAATTGCACGGTATACTGATTTTGCTTGTTCTCAATTCAGGGGCTAACAGGAATCTTTTCGTGGGCCGTATACAGACTTTTTGCGTCCCAAGCAATTGACGGCGAAGGTGCTCTTTGTTCACAGATTTCAGATACACAATTCATACAACAATGTACGTCTCCTGTTGGACTTTCGGTCAGAACAAGCGCATCTAACATTGCGGAAGATGAGAGCGAGAAACCACATACCTTATCAGTGGAAAGCGCAACCCCTTCCACTCAAGACATTCCCAGTTCAATAGATCCTCAAATGCATCCACCGTCGCCCGGTTCTTTGGACAGCTCAGCAGCAAAAGATATAGAAGAAGACTCCGACACGATTCCTGAATATCAGTATGAGTTGCAGAACTCATGGGACCATTCCCAGGAGGAAGAGGAAGGAGAGCAGGATGATTTATCAATGTCAGAATCATGGACGCAGGAAGGCTTCGAGGCAGCCAATGGTGCGACACGATTTAGATTCTGTTTGATATTGACTCAATTCCAATGCAGAGTGCCAAAGTCTTCAAGTCGGCGGGGAGTGGGGAGGGTCATTGGTCAAGCACGAACCTGTTTCCCGTATATCTACCTCATTTCCTCACACCCAAATCATACGCTAAATCCTTCGCAGCCAATGTCAAGCTGGAAAGCATCAGCGAGGCCGGAGAAGTTGACTTCAAGTGGTTTCAGCTGAATCCGTTGGAGCAGTGGATAATTTTGCATGTGCGTGAGTCTAGAAAGGATGGGATCTCTGCTGCCGAGGGCTTCTACAGACTTCGCGACCGCTGTGTGGAACAATCGCGTCGCGAGTTAGGCTTGATGTTTGAGAGACAGCATTTATTGCGTCGGTTGAAGGTGATTAATGGCTTGTCGGGTGGTTTTGAGCCAATCAGAAGTTCCATCGGTAGTTTCGAGTAGCTCTCTGTTGCTTCCCGAGTTGAAGAAATAGGTTGATGAACCTGCGATGAGAGAGAGAGTGCGTGAATCACTGGCGTCACACACGTCACACTTTTGAGGTCCAACTTGCGCGAGTTATGGGGTCTTAACTCAAGAGAACAACTGCCCTCCAAAATTGTATAGCAGTTACATCGTATTAAGAACAATACAGGAAAATTGTGGCGAAACCAAACACTCAAATTTAGAGACAGGAATTGCATATACAAATCATAAGTCGAAAGTGTGACACTGGTGTTACATTATGACCGTCCTTGGAGTACCGAAAGACGAAGAAAAGCGGAGCGGGATTGAGAAAAAAGGGATTGAGTAGGAGGGGGTATCTGAGAGGTGCCTGGGGCGTGGATAGGACTGGCTGCTGAAGCACCAGCGAGCAGAGCGGATGGGGTTGGTTCGTTGGCTTTGCGAGCCCGGATCTCCTTGCTCGCACTGGCAAGCACAATGGCATCGAGATCTACAGCTCCGGACAATCAAAGTCAACAATTTTATTTTCGGTCGAACCGCTATTTTCTGGGCTTAGCCGAGTCCAGAAACGGATTCAGCACCCCAGAATACGTCTAAAAACGATTTTTCCTGAATTTTCCCACGACAAAATGGGTTTGGCCAAATTTTTGGGCGGTCTGAACGAAATTGTGTGTACCTTTCTGGCCCCTCCAGACGAATGTTGACCCAACCTTCATGGGTGCTGAGCATCCAGAGGATACTATATGCAACTACTCTTGTCCCTCAGCCCTTTTTGGTTTGAGGAACCCATAAACACCCGAAATTGGCAATGCCAAGGTGACAGGAGGTGACATATTTGTGACATGTTGTTACAAATGTCACAATGTTCCCACAGTTTCCCTCCTATTTTGTGACATAACGGCTCGTTGAATTTTTATTCTGAGTCCAGAAACAGACTCAGACAGTCGTAAAGAGCTCAAATCAATATTTTCGTGATTTTTCCTTGTGATTTGGGGGTCCGGCCAAAATTTTGGCTACCCTCTACCAAGAATAGCGGATATCTCCGGAACGGCTCGATGAATTCTCACCAAAAAAATTCAGCAGGCTCCTGAACTCGTTTCCTTTCGATTCCGACACATATCGGGGTCGTGGGAAAAGGTCGATAAATTTGTCGAGTTTGATTGTCCGGAGCTGTAGAGGTTCGGAAGACACACGAAACCTTTGGACATGAACTGCATCTCGCATCTGAGCAGTATTGAGAACAACATCACCAATATTTGAGAGATGTTCTATTTCGGGAAGGGTTTGATCGCATCGCTACCTTGGGGATCCTGACCACTGTTCTCTAATCAGCCAAGATTTGGTTTTTAGAGGGTCGAAAAAGTGAAACATGCGTGGGAAAGTCGTTCGGCAGCCACCGGCATCATTCAGAAACGCAAGAAAACGACTCGTATGTATCTATGAGTTGTCTATAAGAGTGTTTTAAGAATACTTACCTAAGCCCTAGATATTATATTTACATCCATTATAATGTTGTGGGGGACCCGTCGATGAGACGAGTACTTTTTCACGGCATATGCCGCCTGCCGAGGATTGAGTCCATACCGATAAGCGTCCCGGTATCGATTGCAATGTCGAAAGAAGCGTCGGATTGTGTCGACAGAAACCTCATCAAGACACTCCGGTACCAATTTTTTGGCAGTGGGAAAGGTGCCATCTGCACGCTCCCGGAAACCTGTGCCAAAACAGCTCAGAAACTTTGATGTGTGGAAACAATCCACTCACGACGCTTGGCCTCCCCCCAAACCATTTCAATGGGATTCAACTCGCAATGAAATTTGGGCAGAAACAGGCAAATGTGACCCCGCTTCTCAATGAGAACCTGCAGAAGTGGTTTTTCACCTTTGAAATCAGCCTGCATGCTGAGGAGACGCTGCATGCAACAGTTAATATCGCGTGAGTCGTCATCGTCGAACTCCTGCTCGCCGGCTTCGTCTGCCGCCTCCCTGCCCTCACGGCGTGCCTTTGCCTCAGCATCCCGGGCCTTTTGGGATCGCGCGCAATCCGAGCACACAGCGACAACACGAGTGCCGCGCGCACGGGCAGAATCCTCCAACTGTGTTAACAAACCCCGCTCCTGCAAAACACGCTCCATCCCTTTCGGTTTGCCAAGGAATGACCGATCCGGATTACCTTGGGAATCGAGAGGAAGTGCGTCGCCTTCCTCGAACACCATGCTTTGGCGCTGACTCGTCCCGGGAATTATTGTCGCGTGCATGCAGGGAACTTTACCTCCCGGCCCACGGTTCATTTTGTGCGCTAGGAGAGCATCAATGGCGAATGCTTCGTGTGCGGAGGAGCAGTCAAAGATAAAAACTGCTTGGCCGTCCGGATATTTGACCTCGAAAATGTCGATTGCATCCTTTGTCTGAATAACCCGTGAGTGAAATTTGAATTCCATAAGCAAGACTCGGACCTGAGCAATGAGCTGTGGCATATCCCACCACGGATCGTAATTTGCGCCGGGATAAATAATCTGGTCAGCGTCATACGTTCTGCAGCGATAGCGAGTAAATGGGCTCGGTGGCGGCGGTGGCGTCCAATCGGCTCCTGTTGTTGTGCGATCGGTTGCTGGTGCCGGTGCTGCCTTCGCTTTTGGTGCGGCCTTCTTGCGTCGCCCGCCCTTAGACTTTCCCGCTGCCTGTCGGGCCTCATCCGCAGCACGCTGCTCTTCTGCTGCAGCCTGCTCTGCTGCAATGCGTGCATCCTCTGCGGCCTGCTCTGCTGGACTGAGTGGCCGCTTTGGAAGCTTCTCCTCTCTCTCAATCTCTTCGGGTGTTCCAGTTTTGCTGAACCGCGCAGCAACGGCGCGACTGGCAGATATGCCGGGCCTGGCTTTCCGGATCCGCTGTCGAAGCTTCGGCCGCTGGGGCGCAGGGCAGACCCTGAGCTTCTCAACGTCTTTGAGCTGCTGCAACGCTCGCTTGTGGCGCTCCTCCGCATACGCCTTAACGCCGTTGAAGAGAATGAGGCGGTTCGCCATTTTCGCGTCCGAGCCAGCTGTTGCGATTGCCTTCTTGCTCAAATGCTTCTTCTCATACTTCTTCAACTTCCCATTCAACTCGCGGAACTCGTCCTCAATCTCCGCGCGTGAGAGTTCAAGCCTCTGTCGCTCCGCGTCACTCTGGGTTGTTGAGTACCCACCCTCTTCGTCCTCGTCCTCCACCTCATCCCCCACGGCCGCCTGCTTGTTGACATTGGCAGCTGCACCATTCTCAGCTTGCTCGGAAATCACACTCGCGTCCAACTGGACATCGTCAAGCGCATCGACATCAATTGGAAGGTTCTGGGTAGGTACAACACGGAGTACAGAGTCTATGCGCACGTCCTGCATCTCGGTATCCGGGTCGGCGGCAAGGAGAGGTGACGGCGAGGCTGGTGTCAAGGTGCATGGGCGGGTGGAGTTTGGCGGTAGGTGCAGCGGCCGTCTTGTTGACCCACAAGCTGAGGAGATTCTGTAGAAGAGATCAGTGGGGTCAAAGAATCAGCAACCGGGCCACGCACCGTGCTCTGCTTACTGCGAGCCTTCTTGGTGAGGCCGTTTGCGTCGCGCCAGAGCGATGTCCGTGAGCGTCCCTTGACTGGCGGCTCTGCGGGACAAAGAATGTCCGCGTCCTCACGTCGCCGCTTGCGCGCATCGAGCTGCCACAGCACAACTTTAGATTGTGGACACCATATGCATGCGCAGAGTACACACCTGGGCGTCCGTAAGCGGCTTGCGCTTCGACCCCCCACCCACACCTTCATCTTTTTCCACCTGATCATCTCCCTCAAACTCGGTTTCAGCGCCGGTTTCATCCACGAAGTCCGGGTCCTCGGTTTGGGCACTGGCTTCAGCTGCCTTTGAGCGTGCTGTCTGGGTTGATTTCTTCGTCTGGGCCGCTCGCAGTGCACCTTTGCGTTGTTTCGTGGGGGCAGGCATGAGAAGAGAAGAGCAAGATGACAGATCCGAAGGGAACGGGTGCAATTTCTCGGTTAGCTGGGCCCGAAAAAGTGAAACACCGTGGGAATATTTGGTCTGAAGGCATAAATCGTTGTATTTTGAGGCGCTGAGTTCGCCGAAAATGGTCAAAAAAATCACAAATTTTTTCCCGGCCGTACCGGCCGGTGTAAGACAAGTGCCTAGTTGCACTGTATGTCCTTTCGGAGCAGCTGCCTCCTTGGGACATAATCCTAAGTTTCCTCGGCCGTTCTCACACTCAGTCCGAAAAAGCCGATGAACCATTCTTCGACGCTGAATTCACATTGAAATGCCTGCAGATGCGCTCACAACCATATCCTGAGACTTGTTTCATGTTGGACACAGTATAGCAATTGACTAGGCACACTTTCTTTGAGTTCTTGGCCTAAACACTTAGAAATATATGCAAACCTGAGAGTTCAATCGGACTCCTTCCTCGTGCGGCGTCTCAGATTCCCAATTCATGCAAAGGCCGTGTACTACAGCATACAATCCCCATAATAAACTCTGCACATGTTCCCATATTTTTATTTTTTGACAACCAGACTTTTATGAACCTAAACTCGAAGTTCGACTTAATCTTAACAGAGTTTGATTTCCAATTCAACGTGCTTGACTTTTTCCAGTCTAAATCAAGCCTTAAAAGCTCACCATTAAACCCAATTTTATGTTCATAGATAGATCTGAAGTGATTTGAATTACAGGTGGGCTCTGGTGATCTCAAAATTTCAACAACTATTTGGCCTAATGAACAGGTGTGGCAAATGTGATGAGAACATCTATAGTTCGGGTCAGAGAACACCGTCTGAACGTCAAGGAAAAACACACACCAATATTCGGACTTGCGCCGTCCTCAAACGATGTCAATTCTCCGCTAGACACCCAACTGAAGCTCCAAACCAGCAGTCCTGCCGTCCGGAAAGTTGAATACAACAAGCTCTTTCTCCTCCAAATTCCGAGCACGAAAGGGTTTCTGGGAGGCCGTCTTCCGGCATTCTTTCTAGCCCCTCCATTCATGCTTGCGAGCAACGAAGTGCGTAGAGCGCGACGCGACGAGGTACTTAAGAGACAGGAATTTGATTGACATCATCATTCATGTGACCCGGCACTGGTCGGATCACAGGAGTATGCCTTTTCCGGACATAACCCTCCACGGACATGATCAATGAGCCCAATCAAGATGTGGTGACCGGCAATGGCTGCGCCTTTGATGCCGGTTATGTAAGGGCTCCCATCACTCAAAATCAGTATGGTTGCGGACCGAACTTCGTGACAAGTCGCAGTCCCAATTTGGTAATTGATACTGTCACGTCAGTTTTCATTGAGACATCCTGGGATTGTGTAAATAGCATTGCAAGAAGGTAATCTACAAATGTACTGGAGCAAAAGTTCGAAAAATCGGTTTTCCGTGATTTGCACGGCAATTTCGCGCTTTTGATTGCGGATCACTCGGACCGGTGGCTGTGCAGGAGCATCAATGTCGCCTGGCCATTGCCGATTTCTTGGTTAGGATATTTCACTTTCACTGTGGGGTCCGGAAGAAGGAGTCCGGGGTTGCCGAGGCAGAATGGCAGAGAAAGACTTGATTACCTGCCTCAAACTCGCGAGTTTAGTACACACAATTTTGGTTTTCGCTGCTCAAATTTCGCGTTTTGTAACCCTAAGTTAGGAGTAGCTCCGATTCCTCTGAAATAAAAATTTCACCTATAAACCATACCCTAGTTCCTGCTAAATCTCGAATCCCGAAGAATTTTGAGCAAAATTGGGACTGGTCATGAAGTTTTGGCCGCAACCATACGCCCCGCATAGCGCTTCAAGCCTCCAACGAGCGACATTTTGGCCAGGGCTTGAGTGAGAGATAGTCTCAGAATTCCACTCTCTCGGGAATGTTGTGGGAGGCTGTTTTCTCAACGATGACACCCGAGAATATCGAGTCGTGGTATCGCGACTGTGGGTATTTAGTCGACTAGGCTCTTGTATTTGTACATTAGATTTGTTTTCGTGGACATTATAATATTTACATTTAATTCTCTTTGTCGTGTTCGCTCTCTACGCGCGCCCTTTTCTTGCCCTTCCCCTTTGCGACCTTTTTAGCAACCTTTATAAACTCCTGCACGGCACCTTTCACCATCCCAATCTCCTTGACATAAAAGCATCTTCTTGTGCAAAACACTGAGAACGTCGGAAATAGAGACAGCAGGCGCGTCATCGTCTGAGTCGTTGTCCGAGTCCTCGGTGTCGCGTTGGTGTCGCGAGCGGGTTTCGGCGCCGGTTGTGCATTAGGGGTGCTCAATTCTTAGTTCAGTTCGTTCAGTTCACTTTTTAAAAGAAAATAATTTGTCAATCAGTCGATGCGAACGATCTTTATCGGTGTCGTAATGCCCGCCCTCCTGCGCGCCAGCTACTGCTGTTGCCTTTTTTTCTCGACCGATGCGACCCCACCTTGCCCATACCCATGCTTCTAGATCACCCAGGCATTTCGACAACATTTCGATGCTGCAAATTAATGTTTTATGAATGCATGAACACGGCGGGCGGAGGGCGGCAGTGCGGGTGGTTGATAACGATTGTTTCCATCAAGTTTCCATCAACTGATTGACAAATTATTTTTGCTTTAAAAAGTGAACTGAACGAACTGAACTGAGAATTGAGCACCCCTATTGCTAACGTCGCCAAAGATTCCGGCCATGGACGCCGGCATATAAAGATGGAATTCGGGGGCAGCATTGCCTTTCTTACGATTTTTGCTGCGCTCCTCGCGCTCGGGTGCGACCTTCTCCATGTCGTCGAGTTTGAAAACATCGGGGTATTTGGTACACTTGTCATCTAGTTCGCGTTCGTTCTCCGGCTTGGCTTTATCTTTGTGCTGGGCAATATCAGAATTGATTTCGGGATGTATATGATAACGCGCGCAACGTACATACCAATTTCCTTGCCCAAAGTGTAACATCCTCTAAGCTCAGCGGGACACATCGCTCTCCCTTCTCATTGTCCCTCCTCACATAACACCACCGATTGTGGCCGCGGTGTTTCTCGCACGCCAACGCAGCCTTTACGATGTTGAGTTCATCGCGGTAGGCGGTTTCAGTGACCTTGGGCGCCGCGGCTGTTTTCCATCAGACTTTTGACAAAAAACTTGTGGCAGCTTGTCAGCCCACGGCAAGCCGGAAAAAGGTGAAAAGCCCCACCAAAATCTCACAAGCTGTCAAAAACTTCACAAGCCCGCAAGCTTACTCCTCGGAAGCACAAGCTCCCATTTTCGGCTTATAAAATCTCTGCAGTTTCGGCTTGGTATTGGAATGTTGGGGTGTTAGGCAAGTAGAATAGATGTTTGAAGATGAATGGGAGCTGAATTGTCCATCTAACATAAGCCCAAGGTACCTCAAAACGCCGAGTTTTAGAGGCTCGAGCTTGTTGATCCCATCAAACAAGCTGACAAGCCCCAACAAGCCGCAAGATATTTGTCAAATGG
The DNA here is from genome assembly GCA_037176885.1 of Favolaschia claudopus. NCBI lineage: Eukaryota > Fungi > Basidiomycota > Agaricomycetes > Agaricales > Mycenaceae > Favolaschia > Favolaschia claudopus. The sequence continues at coordinate 331,114 of JAWWNJ010000111.1, forward strand.
CTGATGTCTCGGCTGGTTTGGCCTTGGAATGTATAAATCAGATTCATTGGCAGCTCAACACGGACAGCGACGGACTCACCAGATATGATCTCCATGAAAATTTTCTTCTGGCGACGCTTGCTCAAAAGAATTGGGCGGAAGTAGTCAAACGCAGCTTTGACATCGTCTTCAGTGCTCAGCCGTTTGGGAAGTCCCCGTTTCAAATCATCGCTTGACTTCCATCCCAGTTGGGCATCACCATCGGGAATCTCCATTCGCGCACAGATGCGAATAAGAAAATCCTCGGGCACAATATTGTCAATGGAAATCTCGAGGACGGTAGGTGGAACAGCAGTAGCCTGAGTCGTAGCTGTTTCCTGTACTGCAGGCCCTGGGACATGAACATCCAGCTATCAGACAATTCAACGGTATGTACAGTTGCGGCAAAATCAATTTACTTACTAAATAAGAAATTCTCGTCAATTCGCTCCTTTCGCTCGTTTTTTTCGAGCGGTAAATTGATAAGAATACTAAAAACTGCTGGCCTGTATTCCTGATGTAGGGAAACTGGCGTATCTGTATTGGTTTCGCCGGGATAACCAGCAACTTTGTCTCATAAAGTGCAGCCAAAAGCAGTGAGAAACATGACGAATCCGGTTGTTTTTTGTGCGTAGACCAGCTCAACTCCAGGAGTAAAGGCCCTTTGTGCCATTTCAACGTGCTTGTGGTGGTTTTGCTGTGCGGTAGAGCGGATTTGATGAGAATTTCCTTATTTGGTAAGTAAATTGATTTTGCCGCAACTGTATTCAGATTCTCAAGGTAATTATTATGCTCTAAGGACTCACGAAGACTCGGGGGCTGAGAGCTTGGAATGGGGTCCCGAGGCTGGGAGATGTACTGAGGCGGTGCGTAGCCCGGCCCGGGTGCCATGTACCCCATGTTGGCAAAAGCACCTTGGTCCATTGTGTGTTAAAGTTGGGCAACAGCAAGCTCTGTGTTTGTTGGAGGAGGCATCGAACCCATTCCAAGGAGATACATACTGAGTTGTTGCGTAGCGTTGTGGATTTTGAGGATTCATCTTTGTAAATATGAGGCTCCATGAATTATTCGTTGTTTTTATACACCTCGATTATGATACACCGTCATCGAATACTCCAATTACGCTGCGTAGGCTGCAACATGAGGACGCCCCGCTCTGACGCGCCAGCCGTCGGTTGGCGGCATTGGAGGGCAGTGCCTGCCTTATATGGTAACTGACGTCACTTCATCAGCGGGAACTTTTTTTCGGAACGCTCCAGTGTTTTGTAGATAGCTGTCAGCCTCCCCTCCCTATACCACAACGATCAGTTTATGTCAACAGAAGAATAAAGATGGCTTGTACCGTTGTAAGAGGAAGATAAACTTTTAGGGATAGGAAAGCAAGGCCAGAAGGAGACGCAGAGCTCTGCAAGGACCCGTAACGTCCATTTGCACCCTTCTTGATAACATCGAGAATTTCACCAATATAGAATTGAGTCCCATTCCACATGTTAGTCATGGAACCGATGGCCAACGGATTAAGTGGGTGGACATTTTTGGCGACCACGTTCGGCAGAACTATAGAGGTGGAATATATTGAAGGTTGCCTATACCACGAGGGCCATCCTCCAGTAGACCGATGACAGAAGTGTCAACAGACGTAAGCACAAACGAACGAGCACCACTCAATCAAAACCCGTACAGCTGAACATCTCATAATGCATATGCTCACAATGCATAAACCTCATTCTGCATAGTGTTTTGGGGTCCACCAACTTGGTAGGCTGGTGTTTTATTAGTCTCGTGACCAGACTCTTATGCCATCCCAAAGGGAACCCTGTCATAAGAGTCCACTGTGGTCGCATAACCCCCTGACTTTCCCATAGTTGGTTCACAAGGTTTCAATGGGAAAATCACCACAAAACTCTGTGAATACCACTATGGAGTTGTGAATTTCACGGAGATATCTTCACTGGGTCCAACTATGTGAGCGGGACATTTCATGGTGTTAATTCACATGGTTTTGGAATGATATCCACCTCATATTCCAATGAAAACTCTTTCACTGTGTTGGATTCCCTTCCAATACTCCGGGAAGTCACTTGAAAAATACGTGGAAACACAGTGGAAACTGCATGAAAAATCTACTACGTACAGTACCCCTCGCTTTGACCAGCGCAACATACAAGTATTAGTCGTATCTCTTTTGTACGGAAGTACTTACTGAACGAGTACAACAAGTCTTCATTTACTAACGATTACTAAGTTACGGTACTCAAAGTATGTAAATTGACCAGGAACACAGCCAGTACTGGTGACCAGAACCATGTACCGCGTTCGAGGCAACTTTAACTCCAAGAATTTCACGAGGTTTACGGGTGAATTTCCAAGAGTTGCCAGGAAGCGAGGAATGAACTTTCTGAGCAATTCATAGTCTCGAACCCAGACGTTATAGAGCAGCAACCGCTCGCGCTCTGCGAGCGCACCGCTACCAAAAAGGGCAATGTTGAGATGTTGAAATGACGGCGAGGCAGAATGATGGAAAAATTTGATCGCGGTTGCTGCTCTATAACGTCTGGTGCACTTTAGCCGTGGACCTTGCGCTCGATGTCACGCTGTCATTATTCCCCGCGAAAGCGTGACATTGTGCTTTCCTGCTTGCTTGGGCCTCCAAGGCATTCTTTACTCGCAATTATATGGCCGTTAGCTTGTAAGTATCCATACTTCATTCTTCCCAAAAAGACATTGCCCCATATGTCCTCTTCAGTGAAAATTTCAATGGTTAATCACTCAAACTGAGCTGAATTTGCATGAAAAAATAGGAGGAGACATCCTCTGAAAGAAGGATTTGCATCGTGCCATTTGCTGATAAATTCTCGCATCTTGAAGCGCTGCTAGAGTTCAGTGGGTCACAGTGTGTTACTAGTGACATGTTTGTGACTGATGTCACCGAGCGCAAGGTCCGCGGTTAAACTGCACCAGATCTTATAGGGATGATGTTGCTGGGGTTTTGGTTGATGGTGCTGCCCCGGCCATCATCCCGGAAGATCTGGAGCCGAGATTAAGCAATTCATTCGATTTTCGAGTGAAATTCACGTAGTTCATATTGCGGACTCTGATTTTGTGAATCAGGCTCCATTCGGTTGCGTCATTTCGGAGCACTTGACGTCACTTAAGAGTATTTCTCACCAAAAGTTCGGCGTGGAATTTTTCCCAAGTGCTCCAAAGTGACGCCAAGTGACGCTAAGACACGACAGCCGAATGGAGACTCAGGTATGGTTGCGGACCGAACTTCGTGACAAGTCGCAGTCCCAATTTGGTAATTGATACTGTCACGTCAATTTTCATTGAGGCATCCTGGGATTGTGTAAATAGCATTGCAAGAAGGTAATCTACAAACGTACTGGAGCAAAACTTCGAAAAATCGGTTTTCCATGTTTTGCACGGCAATTTCGCGCTTTTGATTGCGGATCACTCGGACCGGTGGCTGTGCAGCAGCATCAATTTCGCCTGGTCATTCCCGATTTCTTGGTTAAGAGATTTCACTTTCACTGTGGGGTCCGGAAGAAGGGGTTCGGGATTGCAGAGGCAGAATGGCAGAGAAAAACTTGATTAGCTGCCTCAAATTCGTGAGTTTAGTACACACAATTTTGGTTTTTCGCTGTTCAAATTTCGCGTTTTGTAACCCTAAGTTAGGAGTACCTCCGATTCCTCTGGAATAAAAATTTCACCTATAAACCATACCCTAGTTCCTGCTAAATCTCGAATCCCGAAGGATTTTGAGCAAAATTGCGACTGGTCATGAAGTTTTGGCCGCAACCATACGTGAAGTCACAACCCCATGAATCTGAATTCACTAGATAAACCCGTGAATTGTGGAATTCATGGTCCGGGTATGGGAAATTCATGGGGTTCTGCAACCACAGTGGTCTGGAACAATCAACGGCCACATAACCGTACCATGGCTCTATCAAAATTGATGGAGTTTTCCCACAATATGTGGACTTTACTTCCCCTCGTTTTGCTCACTTCTTTAATGACATAGAATTTGTGCATATTAGGAATGTTTAGCTGCCCAAAGTCTATTAAGCCTTCCAAACAAATTTTTTCTTTAACCATGGTCGTAGCTGCACAATATTCAGCCTGTGCGTAATTCTGCTGACAGCACTTCCCAAAACGGTCTAACTTGTCAAAAGTTCGCTGAAAGTGCGCAAAGGGCTAAGTTCTCGACACCCAGGAACTCAAAAAGATTAGCTCTACCAAATTCTCTACCTAATAGTCTGCAGAAGATTCAAGATGAGCTACTTGAGGCTCTCGACCCGTTTTGGGACGTAACAGTCATCCTTATTACGCAGTATGCTCAAACCTCTTAAAGCACTGATATTTGACGCAGAAATGTGACTTGAACTGCACAGATAGACTTTAACTGCATCATAGCAGTAGACTCTGCCCAAATATTGTCAAGTTCCGCTGTCGAATCAAGCAGAATGAGAGGAGGTAAAGTCCACATATTGTGGGAAAACTCCATCAATTTTGATAGAGCCATTACGGTTATGTGGCCGTTGATTGTTACAGACTCTTAGGAAAGCCGAGCTTGCGAGGCGACCTGAGCGTGAGGCAAGGCAGAGAGTAGCGCACGGATGTACCGTATCGTATACAGCGCCTAGCCGTCGCGGCGGCGAGCGTTTGATCCGTATTACCGTTTCGAGTGGCACAGCCACTGACGTCTTTCTTTCCGCTCGCGCACCTCGTCGACCGCGTTAAGCGCGTACTGCTCGTCTCTTCCTCAGCGGAAAGCCTCATCTTTTTTCGTTTCTTTCGTCTACACCAGGGGTCCATCGCTGGCGACCTCTAGACCCGATCTCTAGGCTCTAGCAGTATACTAGGCTCGCCGCTCGACAAGTCGTCATCCTCGTCCATAGTCCGGCAAACACTGTATTCAACGTATTTTCCTGTGGAACGCGGCCACCGGGAAACATTTTAGAGCTCGAAATCGCCTTCTCGCACGTCTACGAAAGGGTCAAACCGGCGGAACGCCGTTGGCGCGTACGGCCTTGACGAGCTAAGACGCGACCATCTGCAGGCAACGCGGGTAGATGGACACGGCCTTTCGGGCCTACCTATCCCAGCTCAGCTCTACTGCTACTCCAGACGCACGGGGGCGCCGGCAGCGAACGCGTTCACGGAAACGAGAAGACTCATTGGTGAGTTACTCAGTCCATCTTTTCTTTACGCCGTTCCATCCCATCCCATTCTCGCGCTCCGATATCGTACAATGGAGCGCGGGATGGATGTTGTCGAGACCCGTCGCGCGTCGCGTTCGTTCTTCCCCGACTTCTTCCTCGTCACTCCGTTTCTGGTTCCTCTCCACAATCTATGCCCTCCAAAGGCGGCGTTCTCGAGAACCATGATGTCCGTCGTCGTGCATTCAGAGAACCCCGCTGAGGTGGATCGCTTTTCTTGACTCTTATTTCCCTTTTATTCCTTTACTTTCTTTGCTCTGTTCCCCCGGCGTTTCACACCGGGTTCTAGGGGGGACAACTGTGGTGTTCCCGCCTCGCGCGCGACTCTGTCGCCGTGAACAAATTCATCATCGTCGTGAATTCCAGCCTGCCTCGACAACGGTCGAGCGCAGTGAATTCAGGCTCGTTTCGACATCGGTCGAGCGAGGTCATCTCGCGCGCGACTCGTGTCGCCGGGAGCATCATCGTCGTCGTGAATTCCAGCCTGCCTCGACAACGGTCGAGCGCGGTGAGTTCAGACTCGTTTCGACATCGGTCGAGCGAGTCATCTCGCGCGCGACTCGTGTCGCTGCGAGCAGCATCATCATCGTGAATTACAGCCTGCCTCGCCGCCGGTGGTTGAGCGCGGTGGATTCCAGCTCGTTTCGACATCGGTCGAGCGAGTCATCTCGCGTGCGACGTGCCGCCGCGAGCATCATCGTCATGGTCGTGAATTACAGCCGACCTCGGTCTCCGTCGTTTGAGCCCGGTGAACTCCAGGTCGCTGCGACATCGGTCGAGCGAGTCAACTCGCGTGCGACTCGTGTCGGCGTGAGCGGTACCCCGGTCTAATTGAATTCAGTTCTTCCCTCGTGAATTCCAGCCCGCCTCGCGCTCCGTCGGGTGGGTACGATGCATTCCAGGTCTCTGCGACATTGGTCGAGCGAACCTTCGATTGCGGCTCGGTCGCCGTGAGTATCTTTGTCTCGAGGTTCGGCACGCCTCGACACCCATCGGTCGAGTTCATATCTCGGAGCCCTCTGGTGGCGTCCACGTTTCATGCGCTGGTGCTGCGCCCGTCACGGGGCGATGCTCTCACCTCACCCTCTTCCTTTTAATGCACACAACATATAGTTGTTGGTGTAAGCACGCCCACCACGGACGCCGCGTCATCTCGCGTCGATATATACGACACAAGGTCGTCGGGGTTATGCTCGTCACGAACGCGGAGCACACCCTGTCTCCATTGTCTTCCTCCGTTACCCATATGACACGCCGTCGTCGGTGTGCGCGGGCTTGTGACGCACGGCGTGCACACCCCATTCCATCTTCATCTTTGCTGACCAGCGTGCTCAGATCAACGTTCTGATCCACCGGCCTTGGTTTAAGTCAATGCGCAATGCATTACACGTTCAGCGCTCCGAAACATCGATTCAGCACCTCCAAACCCAACACGCGACGGCTCCGACAGCACCGCCTTGGCTGCGCGAGGGTCCAACCGCAAACCTCAAGACATGATTCCTTCAATGCTCGTGGTGCGTCTTTGATTTGTCAATTTCTGTCCTTCTCCCTTCCTTCCTTCTTTCTCTCGGGCGGATCGAGGCTATCCTGCCGGCTCGACGAAGATAGCTTCGTCTGAGACGGCTGGGATCGCCGAGAGTCGTCGCGCTTGGCGCATCGTGATATTCTTTGGAATGCCACGTTCTTTGTGGATCATTGGGTCCCGCCGCAGGTTCACAGTGGTCGACACTACCTCATCCTCCTTGTCGTTGCATCGTCGGACGTCGACGCAGTGCCCCATTGCTTGTACTCAGAGTTGAGAAGGTCGTATCCTCCCATCTGTGTACTCGGCGATTGCTCAGGATTGTCACATCAATCTTCGAGATTGTTGAATGTGTTTCCTCCGTATCTCCTCATCGTCAATTGTGTGCAACGCACCTATCCCATTGTAGATGTTGATAGAATAGTGAATATCGATCGTATGCCGTGCATCACTTTCGGATCACATTTTCGTTTCCTTCACCCGTGGCATACGACGTACACCGGTGCGCATGTGCTCGTCACGGACGAGGCGACTGGCCTTTCATATGCATCACCTCCCATTCTCCCCCTCACCATCCTTCACGCGAGTGACAGGGTCGTATGTGTGACCGTCGGTCATTGTGGATGTGTGCATCTCCGTCCCGATGCCATCTTCTCTATTTCCGTCGAATCGTGCACGACAACGCACAGGTACTATTTCGTCTCATCTCATTCATTACTTCTCGTACACGGTACACGAGGTCGTCGGTGTGAATCCACTCGTCGCGGATAACACGCAAACCTTTGTGTCTTCATCATTTCCGCTGGTTGCTGCACCTAGAGGAGTGTTTTGACGCTTCGCTCATACGATCCTATTCCATCTCTATGGAGTTCTCCATCGACGGCCAAGTTCGGAATAGCTATTCGGCGCTCCTGCAGGCTGCAAGTGCTCCGTGCACACCAGCAGGAAGTTGTCCAATTGCTTTATTCGCGCACACAGGGCTTCACGCTTTAGTCTGCCAGGACCAATGTTGCCAAAGCGAGTCGCGCACACTGTGCTTTGTTCTATCTCCTCGTCACGGGCAATGCCCTTCTAGTGTGTGGGTATCTAGCACCGCACCACCCGCTTCGCTGTCTTTGACAAGTGTCAGAACGGGACGGGCGTTGGGGACGCCGCTTAATCCTCCTTCCACGCCCTGTTGCCCATGCGAACATATGGGTTATCTTTTCCCTTCTTCGAATGAACGTGCACCCTCCATCATGCGAGCACCGTGAACGCTGCATGTTTTCCGCTGTCTGTTGTTCAACTGTCTCGGATATGGCCTCGATTCAGCTTCAGGCTTGGCCATCTATCCTCAACATCATCATCGTCTTCATCCCTCTTCTCCATATTGGATCAGACTATAGTCGCGCGTGGTGGCACATCGATTCACTTCTGTCTTCCTCCTCGTTCTTCCTTTTCTTCATCGAATATGATGCACGAAGGCACGAACTGGTCTTACCATCATCCGAATCATTTCCTTCCTCACCGCCATTGGGTCCTGCAGCTGCATGCTGTGGTTCGAGCACACTCATTGACCTTCAATATGATCCCATCTTCCTCTCCGCGATTGCATTCTACTGTCATGGCTATTCGAGCTCGTTGACTGTATTATCACCGTCCGATTCCTTCTCCTCATCTGATACAACCAGCTGCCAAGCGGTGCAGTGGGCATGTCAACGGACTTGAAGACAATTGTCCGTTTGTCTTCTTGCCTGTTCAATATGTACGGCGGTTGCGGCTCGTCAGCAAATTTCGTTAACGTTCTTGTCGCCCCCAAACCTCTTCATTCGTTGTTGCATATCTCAACCCTGATGGCTGATTTGGGAGGCTGGCCAACGGAATCAACCACGACCATTCTCTGCTTTCTTATTCATCACGAGGCATGGCAAGACACGAACTTCCTCCTCATCTTTCTCTTTGAATGTCGAAATTCCCCGCCGTAGCTGCGTATCAAAAGATTCAACCCGGTCATATACCTCTGCCGCCGGGGGATAGATTGATCTCACCGCCGCTTTCCGTATCCGTTGCAGTGCACTAGGGCTAATGCATACCGCTGCTCGCTGTCTGCACTGCATGGCGGCTCAGGCATTCTGTACACCAATGCAGATCATGTTCATGATCCTTGTTGAGGAACTCTTCGTGTCCAGAGTTGCATACTTATGATGCCTCGAACATCGTAACCAATCTCTTCCTCTTCTTCCTCCGTGTCCCCGAACGGCATGCTCCGAGTCTGTTGACTCGACTTGACGGGGCTCAGGAACGCTAATCCTTGTCGACGCCGATATTCCACGATCACCTCCATGTCTCACTGGACAGAGCATTCAGCGGCCCGCGCGTCACTGTCTCCTCCGGGGTTAGCGACTGTTAGCGAGCAATTCTCATTACCCATCGTCGCTGTTGCCTGGGCCTCCCAAGGGTTTCTGCCTCTCCGCTTCATCTCGTTATTGTTCTCCACCTCCTCGACTCGCATATCATGTGGTCTGCCGCTACACCGACGACAGCTCAGTGCTCGCGCGCACTTCCTGGCATCTTATCATCTTTTCCCGACACCGTACCTTCCCCATTGGAATGCGCGCCATAACTGCACATTGCTAGCAGTTGGAGCATACAAGCTGATTTTATCGCCATTTTCCTCTTCGCTATTTCTTGGTGCTACTGAATCACCTCTGCCAACGGCCTGAAGGGTCTCGGCATGTTGGTTGACCACGATTTCGCACCTCTCCATCTGCCTGTTCGGATACTTATAGGCATGCTCGACACAGCCCAAGGAGCACTAACAGTGTCCGTTATCGTTGTCTTCTTCTTCATTGACGCCGTCATTGGATGACCATGGCAGACGGTCACCACATGTCAGTCGACATCGATACTCACCGGTCAGGCACGCTTTGCCTTTGTCCGTCACTCGCCGCTCGGGTCGGCGGCTCGACCTTGTCAACGAGATTTTCAGGGCATGTTCGTTACTTTTTCTTTCACCTTCGCTTCAGCTCTGTTTGGGGTTCCTTGGGCCCTTCGCTCCCTCGCGCGGATGCTACCTTTTAGGCATCATCCTTTGAGCTTTGCTCGTTGTGGTTGCTCCGGGGTCACTCAGTGCCCTCGGATTTTTCCTGCTGCGTCCGGGTTTGGCCGGTCCCGCGTTTCGACGTTGTTCGTTCGCAGACCTCGTTTCGGTTTTTTGCCGCCTCCTCGATCAGGAGCGGCAAAGGCGGCAAGTCGGCCGGGACGGCCAAACCCCTCACAAACACACACAAAATATCAGAGTAAATATCGCATATTTACTGCTGAGGTTGAGCACGCAGTGCTCAAATCCTTCCATCCCCATTCATCTTGTTACATCCTCGAATAGCGCGATCTACCTTGCGACAGGGTTCCCTTTGGGATGGCATAAGAGTCTGGTCACGAGACTAGTGTTTTACAGTGGCGGCGGGATCTGATGCCACCCCTAAAAATAGAACAGCCCATTTCTGGAACTTTTGATGCAAGTGGAGTCGATTGGGGTCACATCGATTTTTTGGGGGTGGCATCAGATCCCGCCGCCACTGTATGCATTTTCTCATATTGCCTAATGCATAAGGTTTGGGGCAAGTTTTTAGTGCATTATGCATTATGAGATCGCAAAATTGATACAATTTGGTGGCAATTTGGCCACTCTTCTAGCGCATATGGGTACTATTCACGTCAAAAACAACTTGTTACATGATTTTGACCGCTTTTACGACAACTGGTGGACAATCCGGCATCTGCCGCACTTCCGTATATAGTAAATTCGTGACAATGTCACACATGTCACATTGTGTGACAGTATGTAGGAATGCATATTGCTCATAATGCATAGCGCTTGTGGGTCCACGGACGCTATGCATTATGAAATGTTAGACTCGCGAGCCAGTCCGTCCACTCGGTTACAGTCCTGAAACGGGAAGGAGAGCAAACAGAGACAACATCAGACAAAACAATGATGGGAACGTCAACAAAAGGGTAACCTCGTGGACGGACTGGGCCGGCTCGTCGCGTATTTCAGTGACGATCGTTCCCCCCGCCAAATGAGAGGGTCCGACTTTGAAAAACGCGATTTCTGCAAAGTTCCGGTTTTTGACTTCCAGGCTGAGGATGGATAGTTTTTGATTCTCTATCGAATGAGCCCCATTTGTTTTTCTACGTTTCAGTCATACAGATTGGTACAGTACGGGTGAATTCCGGGGTACCATTCCATATAAAATTTGATTAAAACATACCTTTGATTAGAGTTCAGCCAGGCGCTAGCAGTCTGTTCAGTGTTCGCTGTTTGGACCAAGCAGCGGCAGCGCTTCCTCCGAAGGTACTAGAACGTAGCGAGCAGAGCGACGCCGTCGGCAAGCAATCATAGGCGGGAACTCATCAGACATACCGTACGGCAGAAATTTGGCAGGGACGGTAAAGTTACCGGCGGGCCCGATCGGTGCCTAAAGCTCGTTAGTTACTAATATGATGTATGTGCACAATGGTCCACATAGGAGGGGAAGCTTGTTTCAGTCCGTACATGCAATTTACTGAATTACATACTACATACTCGGTGTCCACAAAAGTAACCGGAAATTCGCTTATTGCTTGCCAAATTTGTAGTATTTTCGGAAGCAAACTAGATAGGTGTAATCCTTGCTTTATTTTGGTCACATATCATACATATCATGTGTAAAGCTGCTCAGGAGAGACCGTTGTAGAGGGACAAATCTATCAGCTGTATTTTGATGGTGATCAACAAAGTCAGTGCAACACAGCTTGTTCTGGGAGGAAAATTATGGTCTTGATTTTGCAAGACTCTTCAGCATGGGGTCCTTTTGTGGGCACGAACACTCAATGTTGAAAAGAAACTGTGTACAGTTGATATCTGTAGCGTTTATTTTGACTGTCTCAGTCTGTCACTTTCAACCGAGCGTCAAACAGTTATTTGGGGTGTTTTAAGCAACAATTCAATCAATTCTGGTGTTGTTCCACCTAATAATGAACACTGATTGTGTTTAAGAGGCCTATTGCTATTGCTGCTGTCTTCAAACTTGCATAAATGTGAGTGCAAAACTGAAATTTAAGCAAAAGGTTGAAAATTCTGGTTTCCACAATTCTGGTCCAATAGTGCATCATTTGGAATGGTTCAAAGGGCTTGAAAGATACCAATAGAGCGCTAATGTAGCATGCATTGTGCAAAAATGGTCAACCATGCTTATTTGAGCAAACAGCAACCAATTTCTTGCACAACGTTGACAACTTGGCATTGCCAAACAATAACATCATGACTTCAACTAGCTCTAGAGTGATGTAAAAAGAGAAGATCTCCAAGAAACTTAGGGAATGATCTACTCACATTGAAAGGTATGCAGCCAGGTGCAGAAACCGTGGGAAACTCACGTGATCGCGTCGAAATATCGGCATTTCCGGTTACTTTTGTGGACACCGAGTAGTACACTGCGGCCTATCATGCAACTGCTGAAAAGGCTCAAGAAATTGAAATTCAGTAAGAATATCCTGGAAATTGAATCTGGCTGCCACTTGTGCAATATAGCAGGTCAGGATTGTCAGGATGTGCCTCTCTAGCAACTGGTCTTCTTTGAGCTTGAGCATTGGGTTGAGCATTTCCCCGTTTTTGTACTATATTAGTATATTTTGCGCTGGCTGTACAGGATTCTGCTGCACCGGAGGTGGCTCTGGACCTTGAGGTCTACATGTTGGTGACGGAGGTGAACTTTGCATATCCTGGTCTTCATTCTGTCCTGCTAAAATACCAGCATTCCCAGCTATTCCCAGTGTTCTGCATCTCAGCAATTCGGCCCGCTGTGCGAGGTGTAAGTTGAAGTTGCTCACCATTCCAGTTAACCTGAACCAAATTTGGTTGCTGTAAAGGCAATCTCCGGTGTACAGGGCTATCCAGAATGCGATTGACACGCTCTTGCTCCTGAGCTGCATTTCGTATGCGCTGTGGAGTATTTGGAGGCGTAGACCTATTTAATTTAATTTTGCTTGATAGAAAGCATTGACTGATTGATCTGGCTCATATATGCAGTAACAGAAGATAATGTGGTCCATGTCCCATGTCGGTGGAGACGAGCGAAAAAATCAAAAAGAAAAGGAAGGTAAAAAGAGAAAAAGAGGGGGGAAAAGGGAGGGAATTCAGTAACTTATCTGGCAGCTGTACCGTTGATTTCCGGGCTGAAATATCTTCTTGAATGCAACACAGAGGGAAATCAAGTTTTGAAGCCCAAGTCTCGGCTACGTTGATGGTGATTGATTGCAAGGCCCAAGACCAACTAAAGGAATCGCCTCAGATAGACTAGGGTCCAGCGAATGAAAATCAAACGATTCATCTTATCCTTATCTCGCATTGATCTCGCACACATCACGCTGCTGACACGTGTTTCCGGCCAATCCCGCGGCGCCGATCACTTTGAACCCAACGTGGACACTCAGTTAGGGGCGCTCAATTCTCAGCTCGTCAGCTCGTCTCATCCAGAAAATAATTAATTCCCTGATGAGCTGATGAGACGGTGATCCCACTCCGCCTCTCGCTCCACTCCTCGTCATATTTTGATCAATCCATCAGCAAATTAATTATTTTCTGTACGAGACGAGCTGACGAGCTGAGAATTGAGCGCCCCTGTTCTTGCGCTGGCTCCTCGCTCACTGCGGTTGTTCTCCCAACAGAATAGCCTGGATTGAAGATTCAAAACTATCTCTATTACTGCCCTTCCAACCAGTGTTTCTTCTGGTCAAAGGATTGAAATGGTGAACTTCAGGCCCAACTTGGGCCCAACTTGAAGCATTCTCAGAAACTTCGGGCGTTCTTGGGCATTCTCTCTGAGATATCTCGATACATTTGTATAATCCCATTCTTAAAGCAAAACTCATGGCTTTTGATCTTATTTCATCCGAGATTGAGTCTGAATCTGCCGCTCGCAGCCAAGCCGCGCATTAATTTAATCTTTAACCTGGCAAGCCTCAGTCGAAGCTTCGACGACGCAGATGTATCCAGTAGCTAATTGCCAGTGATTACACGGGTCTACTCTGTCGCCTTGTTAATGCATATCCAGGGTGAGGCATGCTTCTGCAAAATTCAGGCTCAGAAAATTCAAATCAACTTGCGCTCCGAGTCACGTACAATCAATCACCTTCGTAAATCCCTCGAGTCCTCGACGAGCACGCAAAAAACGTTTTACATACGCGTCAGACGATGCTTGAAAGCGGTCGAGTTTTTGTCTACTCAAATTGTGACTGGTGAGGTGTTTCATTCCTTGCTTCAAGTTGACAAATTTATATTCATTGACAACTATAGATACCATAAACTCTACACAAGATGTAGCATGTACAATGAACAGAGCCCTGTGCTCAGTACACCAACTTCTCGTCTGATACTCCGAGCTTGAACACTAGTACAGTACTCCGAGCCCTCAACCTCGACCCTCAAGAACAGATCACAACAAAATCAAGATAATGACAATTACAAAACCAGTTACTATGCAAGTTAAACCTATCTACAGTCGGCTAAAGAGTCACGCAGCCTCTCTCGGAGGCCTTAGTTTCCATACATCCAGCGTAGCGCGACGCGTTGTTGACGTGTTGTGTGGTTCGGACTTGGCTCCTCGGATTTGATTTACATCAGTGATCCGAGCCTGTCAGGCGGATGCAATGGGCCCAAGTCAACTGGCATGGGTCATGAGCCGATAATGTGGAGGATTACTTAAGCTGAAGTTGAGTGCTTATGCTAAAAAAAATCAGCTGCAAGTAGCAAATGGGCCATGGCCAGATTTGCTAGAAAATACATGTCATAGAGGAGAGAAAGAAAAGAGGGAGCACATCCCTTGCAACTACACATACTATATAGGTAGGACATATCTATCCATGAGGTTGAAGCAAGGTTGAAGCGGCAAAGAGGTTCAATTTTGTTTCGGCGCGCGTTCCGAAGTCACGTGACATTTGACAGTTGCATGACCGCGACTGCCGGCCGTTCCCGAAATCCGAGGCCACGGAGTCAGGACTCCAGGACATGCTTACAAAGCATTTGGACGGAGATTTGTAAGCATCTGCATTCCGGAGCCCTGATGAATGGGGAAGCAAGCTTCCCCATTATTCGAGTTGAGCACAGCACGGCTCATTACAGCACGGCTCATTAACCGTGCCTGTGGTTGGCTATGTCTCGGCTAGACATAGCCAAATGATCCTACTGATCCTGATGCTTCCGTTTGATCCTACCTGTCTAACTCGGCATTTGCCGGTCCGCTCCCAATTCAGGCGTTCAGGTGCAATTCACTTCCTTCGAACTGCCAGGCACCTTACAGCACAGAGAAAAGCCAGAATAAGACATAGACAATGTACTTTTGTCGCAAAAATCGGATTCCGATTATAACTGGTTATAAGTCTAATCAGGGTTTATAGGCGGGTTATAAATCGACATAGAAATTTATGACCCCATCTCCGAATGCTTCGATCTTGGGTTATGACTGCCTATATAGCCTGATTAGACCTATAACCCGTTATAATCGGTTATAATCGAAATCCGATTTTTGCGACATTCAATGTCTGGATGTCTCAACTCAAGTGATTTCAAGAACAATCATGAACATGGGGCCCAAATAGGCCGGATTCAACGCAAATTCAGCGAGGATTCAGGTCGACATTGTGCGCCGTCATGCAGTATATAGCCTGATTTGTTTCTAGTTAAGATAAGTATAATTGTCTTGGATTATAGATCGACCCCGTCAATGAAAACATTCAAAATTTAACTGAATGGGCAGTACAGCACTAACCCAGTGTTGAGCCCCGACATGCACAGATAGAAGAATTCTCTTGGGTTCCATTGGAGTGAGTAGAGTCAAGCCAGCACAAACATTGAGGCCAGAGGTAGACCGGAAAGTATTGATACCGAATTTGGAGTCGGAACCGAGCTTGATCGCGCGGCGCAGAAGGATTTAGAACGATTTTGAAGCCACTGACCCATTCAGAACGACTGGGAGCTGCGCGAGAAGGTGAGGAAGAGATAAAGGCAAAGAATGCCGTCCAACCTAGTATATAAAGCATGGCCTTGCGTTAGACCTGAATAGTATTTCAATACTTTGATGAATTGTGCCTCGCACTGAGCGCGAGCCAAGGCGTCGATAACCGCGCACAAAGGGCAAAGCGCGAACTCGCGCCGGCCGTTTGTGTGCGGTTACACAATGCTGATCCTGGATCGCCGTCGTCGTTGTCGCGGGGGTGTGTGCCGTCAAGCGAGAGAGTTCGGCATTGCTAGTGGCTCGCGTAGGATGCCAGTGAGTGCGCACCCGACGCACGCGAGCCACTAAACGATAACGGCTTTATGTCAATTTGACCAACACTCCAGATGCTGCCACACCGCCGTTCTACGCCTGTTAGAGCGTCGGTCGGTGCGGCTAAGCGGCATCTGGATGGGGAGGTCAGATTTGACGCTGGGTCCGACACGGGCTAGTTAGCAAGAGACCGATAACGAGAATTGCAATCACACACCTTCACGTGTGTGCGGCAGCTATTCAGCTCCTTGAATATCATGTTAAAGCAAAGGTGTTGAGCATGCAAGCAAGCTGCGTTGAGATTCCGTTGAATCGTCGAGTCGCGCGTGCAAATGGAGACCGAAATTTTGAGGGTGTCGATCCCAGAGAGTCGCGCGAGAACAGCCAGAAAGATGGATAAGCCAAGAATTAGAGTGAAAGGCAAAGACTTGACGCGTAGGAGGCATCGAGACAAGACCAAGTAGGAGAGTAGGAGAGAGAGGTGGTGCAACGCTGAGTGACGCGACTCGTGGCAATTGACGGCGGCGATTTCCGTGTCGTCACTCGTTACCAATCTTGAATACCATTGGCTGTGTCCTATGTCGTTTTGGGACGCAAACCCGAATAGACATAGTCTTGAATTCCCTGATGTTTACTCGATATGGCAAAAGAATCAAGATGAAATCAAGATGCTGAATTGTAAACTGCACTCGCTGCAGCAAATTTGGAGCTCTGAAATTTGGGGACATTCATGCAGAGGTATCTACTAATCTCTCCTCTTTCTCCCTCTTTTTTTCTCTTTTTCTGCAACTTGAAAACTTGATTAATTCTCCGTAACCACAGACATAGTACATAAGCCCACAGCACTACAGTCCCGTTGGAAAAACGTGACATCAGACGTGGCATCGCTGGCTCTCTTTTCACTTTCACGAACTATCATGACCGAAGCACACTCCGTCAACAACGATGCCGCCGGCGGTTCTCTGTACAACAGATCCGATTGCGAGGTGAGATGCTTGATGTTATTGTCGTTTTCGCTTTCGGCACCTGAAGATCTACAACTTAGAGCTCTTACAAATTCGCAGATAACGATCCCCCATTGGTTGAACGTCTTGCTCAGAACGGTAAGTCAGCTGCTTTACATACTGTTGCCTGCGTAACACGTCTCAGAGGGTAGCCGTCAAAACAACAAGCGCAGCCTCCGTGGAAGATTGGTTCACCACCGCATTCGCAGATCTCCCTTCTGGCAGCCGGACTGAGAGTGCGCCTACATGAATCATGAGCTTGGGTGTGAGGATTAGCATCACGATGTACGTTTGGTGTAAGCATACTGGTTACTGTTGCGTTTTGGGTAGCGAGATCCGCGTCGAGCCCAAATCAAGAGGATGTTTGCAATCGCACTGCGGTTAGCGATAGGCGGAAGCCCTACCGACAAATTCCATTGGATTTATCCTAATTACACACAGTATCGACTCTAACTCCCCACCCAGACATTATAGACAGCGTGATCAGATCCGTGGGACAATGGCAAAGGAGCCACACCCTAGAAACCCTAATCTACTGTGGTGCACTCGTCAACCACATTATGTTTCGAAAAACAAATTCGCCTTGGGGTATCTGGTGTGTGACGGGATAGAACAGATGCGGCGGCGCGACACACCTTAGATTCGACACATTCCATTCAGAGAGTCTCCAAATGATGAACTACAAGTTCTACCCGACCATGACTACCGAAAGTTGAACTTGAAGGACGCACAGCGAGATGTGTTCCTGCAGGTCATGGCTGACTAGCGCTGACTTCTAGAGGCTGGATTCCAATAAACCAGGGCCCAAGCCACCACCTCTGCTGATCAATGTTGACGGAACTGCTGGCACTGACAAGTCCTTCCTCATATGGCGCATAACTACGGCTCTATCTTTGCTCTACTTACACTGTTGGGTCAATAGCGTTTAGTGCTAGAACCGGCATCGGCGCGAGGATTGGCATGCGACGCGGGCGCTGGTACTAGAATAAGAAATCTCAGTAGTATTCAGCATGGAAAGCGGAAGGACACCGCACCGGATACGGCGTTGGGAGGCGGGGAATCTGGCCCCGTTCCACCTGTACGGCGTCGTTTGCACGGAATGGTGGGAGAACTTGAAGGGTTGGCGAGTCGATCGGCACGAGGTCGGGTAGGGATGGACTGGGTGATGACGGAGAGAACGGCTGGGCCGGAATTAGTGAAAAAGGGATGAGAAAGATGCAGAAAAAATAACATACGGCGACTCCGTTCAGACGCAGACTGAGCATAAGACTTTGAAGCTCGGGGAGCGGAGATAACAACTCTGAAGACTTACTATGGTGCGCATCGCTTAAACACCACCAAACAAGAACGAAATTTATAGCACCTGATCAGAAGCTTCCCACGACTGATCCTCTGGCCAAAACACTCCGATTAGGTAGTAGAGTAAACCCCCTAGAGGGATATTCCATCCGCTCAAAACTCACAATAAATATATTTTTCTTGAGGCGGATTTGAGACATCAGTGATGCGATCACTAAATCAGTCACGTGTACGTACGTAACACTCCCTATTTAGGTCAGGTCAAGCAAGAACAATATTTTTGAATGTCCTTCTAGTAGCCTATAGTGTGTCTGCTACATACTTGAAGGCTGAAAAAGCTTGACAAAGTGATCCTGACTTCCACCCGACGCTGAAAGACAATATATATTTTGAAAGAATTCTCTCCGGCGATTTGAGACATCATTGATCGCATCAATGATGGGACCTATTTGGTGGTGTTTAAGCGATGCGCACCATATGAGCAGTGTGAACATAGTGAAGGATCAGGAAAAGATAGACATACCCGGAACCGGAGTTGATGGTCGAGCAACGACCTCGTACTCGTCATCAGATGGAATAGAAACTGCATCGTCTCCAACAGGTGTAGAAGAAGTCTAAAGGGAGACATCAGGCAACGGCAGATGAGCAAAGAATTAGTGCTGGGTAAAATTGCCCGATGTAGATTACATCACGGGTTTTTTACATGTAAGTTACATTGTAAAATACGTAATTTACATCCAGGGTCTCAACCTCCATGTAAAATAGTGTAAAATACTGAATGAGGCAGAAGCTCGGAAGCGCTCAAAAACGGCTGGAATCAGCCTTCAGGATTTTAAAAACAGGTTCAAGAGCAACTTTAAATCCAATTCCAGTGCATTTGTTACAGATCAATCGTTCGGCACCGATCGGCACAATTTTCGGCAAACATTTTTTTGAACCCTGAGAGCGTGGGAATTTTGAATTTTACATGTAATTTACATGTAAATTACATCATGTAAATTACATGTGTTCCCTGGGCCCGCTTTTGAACTTACAGTAAATTACATGGCCGGGGAGCAATTTTACACAGCACTACCTTTGAAAGAATGGAGGACAGACCTTGGAGGTATGAGCCACAGCATCGGGCACCTCTTGCTGGGAACCGTTAGCCTTGGCGGCATCGATGGCGGGGAGCGGCTTGATGGGAGCAAGTTTGAGGTTGCGGAAATATTCGATCCGCTTGCGTGCAACCTTGCCAGCAAAGTCGACAACAGCCGAATAATAGTTGGAGGCGGGAGACGGAAGAACAAGGCTGTTCTTGTGCATCTCAGCACGCAGGAGGAAGACGTATTCACCGAGTTCGGTGCTCATCGCAAACGAGGACGGACGGTTCTGGAAGACAAGCTGGGGAAAATGAGTAATGGAGAATGCCGAAGATAATCAAAACATACGAGAACACGAGCACATTCCTCAAGGAACTTGCGCTGGTCACTGGGATCCTCGTAATGAGTAGCGCGGAGTGTCTTGTGAAGAGAGCGAATGATGTCTTCTTCAGATTTGGACAGGATAACCTCGACGGTGGTAGAAGACATGATGATGAACAGTTTGTCGTTGAGAGACGGAATATTGGGAAGCTGCCGGCAGTAGAGATCCTGGGATTTACCGTCAAAGTGTGCGCCAGTCATTTTAACCTTCTCCTTGACCAGATTCCGCTTGGAGTCGTAGACCAGTTTTCCTTCGGCATCCCGTTTGTTGACCTCAACGAGGAAATTCGCCGACTCGTGGTTTTTTCGTGTACCAGAGGGGGCTTTCGGCATTCCGGTTGCAGAGAGACTGAATGTCGGAAAAATCGAAAAAGGCTTATAAGGCCTTGGAGCACCTAACGGCCTTATGAGGTCTAACAAGGTTGGCGGGTAGTCTTACAAGGTGTCGCAAGGTCATATTGGGCCGTGTAAGCTGGGCCCAAGGAGAGTAGATAATAGCCTGTTTGCGATGCAGCCATTGAATGGCTAATGGCTACGCAAGTGCCCGAATTCCGGCGTATTGACGAAAGCTACCCCCGGTCTGAGCATCCAATTTTTATTCCAAATAGCTCTTCTTGACTTCGACATAAAAGTTTAGCCCATCAAACTTTCCTAATACGGAAATCGGTAGCCATTCAATGGCTCCAATGGCTCTTCGCAAACCCTCCTCCGGGAGTGAACCAAGAGTGAACTTGGGTTTGGGTTTGGGCTTGGATTTCGGAGATAAGTCTGACCGAGTGACATCAAATGACCATCAGTCACCATTCGTCACTCGTGTTGGTGACAGCGGTGGATTCCCTTGGTTTGGCGGTATCCCCGCCGTCCCGCCCCTCATTCCCGCCCCCATTGTGCCTGCATCAGGAGCGCAACTAGGAGCGAGATATTTACAGAAATATTCAATCTTTGTGAGATGGCCCGTTTCATCAAAGAAGGACAGTGTACATCGTACTGATGGCTTCAATTGGCGAGCTCGTCGTTGGCGCCGACTAGCAGCCATGTTGCGCCAACAACAAGCGGACATGTTGCCACGCTTTTTGCCGCTGTCAAACAGCTGTTCGTAACATATCAAACTTATCTCCGAAGCCCAACCCCAAGCCCAAACTTGCTCCCGGAGTAAGATTAGTTACCCAAGCGTAAATACATGTCATAGTCAGCGGTATCTATCAAGTAATAGAGATTATCCTTGTTTGAGCCGAACGCAGGACACATATAAGCCCCCCGGATGAAGTACTTCATGAAAATGAAGTCCATTTCCTTTGGTTGCTCGTATACCAGACAGCCGTCCCACACGGTATTTGGCTTCCAGGTGCTGGGCTTGAGCATAGTCACCAGTGCGACGTCGTATTTCTTTCCGTCCAGAGTTTTGCAGGTAAAAAGATCGTGTAAACGAGCACAAGGCGGGTGCTTTGGCGGCGAGGTTGTATTGACAAAGACGAAGTCGTGCCGCTCTCGAGTGTGAAAGTCCGGACTGCAGCGCAAGATATCACGTTTCTGCGTCCAGTCTTCCTTGGATTGATATTCCAGGTAGAGACAGCGATGCACTGCATTCAGACCCCGAGGACGAGCTCCACAAAGATCACGGCAGGCTGTGCGGCGCGCTGACACGGCTAGATCCGGCGAGGCGCGGCTATCTTTGGTGACGTGATCTAGCCACACGTCACAACGCCGAGCCGCAAGCTAGCCACACATAGCCAAAGGAAGCCAAGGCTCTCCGTGTAGACTTCATGAATTCTTAGATTTAAATGTTCCTCCGAGCTATTGGGACGCGAATTAGCGCGAATTCGGATAAAACCAGGAACCATTAATGCATTGGAGTTGCATTGATAAGTATGTGCGGTGGATCGGCGTTCAAATTGACTCCCGTTGACATTTTTACGGATGATTATCGGTGTACGGCTCTCCCTGCGAAGATATGAACTGCAACTCAGCTCGGAGAAGGCTACATTGCAGTAAAGCAGGATGAGAATTGAGAACCAAATGCGCTGTTATTGTAATCTAACCAATTCTGTTCTCCTTGAGGTTTCCATTCAATGTCATATTTCGTATTTAACCAGTTTTGAACCGCCTCAAACATATAAAGGCTGCTCTTCTCCGACCAACTCTCAGCACAAACTCAGATGTACAACTCACAGCAAGCATCTGGAAGTCGTGGGCAGACGACTAGAGGTACATTATTCTCATAATCGAAGCTGTGATCTCAAAATAGGTATTATCGTTAGGCCTTGGTTAGGCCAACTCGTATCGACTCGGCCGAGTCGTGGCGTCCAAGGTCGAGTAAAATTAGCTCGAGGGATGGAAAGGATGTATCCTTCAAGGTAGCTTTTTAATTTTTCGCCTCCTGTGACAAGTAAGCTTAAATTCATTTCACACTCTTTGTAGTACTCCGCAACCTTTGATCAATCCATCTGATCTTGCCGACTCTCCGGCTCCTTCAACCGACGCGGCATTGGATTCGGATTCCGAGAGCTTCGACGAGTCAGTAACTGTTCACCCTCTGCCATACATTCGATGCATCCTTGTTCTGCAGATCTGGTTGCCTACTTCCACATGCAAACATCACCTTTCCTTCTTGTGCTCTCCTTCTCCAGGCACTCAACTTTGTATTCACGACCATCCCGGGCAAACTCCTCGGCAGTCAACAGATGCCACGCACTTTGGTCACTGTCTTCTCTCAGTTGGGATTGACGGACAAATTCAAGATTTTCCCGATATGCTACTTGTGTGACCGGATTTTCACCGAGACAGACGGCTTTTTCCTTTGCCCGACCTGCAAAGTCGACATTTACCACACTCAATCAAGACGCTTGTTCAATCGGTTTTTTGCGGTTGATGTTATCGGAGACAATGATGACACTGGTGATGCCGGTGATTTCGGCTTCCATTCCAACAAAACGGCACATCTTGTGCAACCTATACAGTTGCTTTCCGATGCTCTACGGGATCTTCTAGCTCGCCCTGGGCCAGCTGGCATGGTTGATGCAGTAAACTTGGAAGAGGCGACCCACTGTGGCGGGGGAATTGAAATCCATTCATGTGTGGAAAACCATTCAAGGCCCTGACGGAACCTCTTTCTTTTCTGGACAAAGCGCTAGGAATGAGATTCGCCTCGGATTATCACTCAGTTTGGATTGGCAAGTACACAGTCAAATTTAATTATCCCACTCTAAACTTTGCGCAGGTTCGGGAAGAAAACAAGTAGCTATGGGCCAAGCCATTCATCGGGTGCTTTTTCATTCTGTGTTCAGAGTTTTGAAAATGAAATCAGGTAATATTCAACTCCGAATGATGCAATAAGCTCATGAATATCGCAGGAACCGCGCTGATAACCAAATTCTCAAAGCGATGACTCCGGGGCCGAGTGAACCAACATCGGAACAACTTCAGCATTTGATGAAAGTAGTCGTTGACGAGCTCTTGGACCTCTACCACAACGGCTTCGAAATTAGAACCCGAGAACATCCCAATGGTGGTGTATTATCTCAATCTTGTTGTACATCACTCACATGCTGCCCTAGGAATCACCGTCCGTGTTGTTCTGGTTGGAATAATTTCCGATCATCCTGCGATGTGCAAGATTGCTGGCTTTGCTGATCACAGCCACGGAGAGGCACCATGCACAAAATGTGAAGTGTCGCACGACGAACTGTTTGACACTCCATCGCTTTTGAATAGTGAGGATTAACACTAAATATTAGTCGAATATTAATCTTACTGCTGTTCAGAATATCCTGCCCGTTCTGGCGCGAAACATCGTGAACTAAGTTTCAGATATAAAGCCTTGCGAACAGATGCAGAGCGTGCGGATTTTTTCAAAACACGGTGTTCGTTGGACTGAATTAGCTACTTTGATATAGTGCGATGGACAGTCGTTGACCCTATGCACAACCTTCTCCTCGGTACGCAGCTCATACTGTCACTCAACTGTTTTTCAATTTTTGTAGGTATTGCGAAAACACAATGGTATACTCGGTGGATTAAAACAGGGACCATTCGCGCCAATACCGAGGCAACTTCACGTGAATTGCACATAATACACGAATTTCTTGAAACGGTGTGGCTCGCCCCCTATTAATTTTCAGCAGCTGATCATAATTTCAGTTTGAATCTTCACAATGGGCTGGTCGGCTTCCCCTTCGGGTCGGAGAGCCAGCTGGGGGATCTCTAACTGCAGATGAATACAAGTTTGCGGTAACCACCCCATGGCCAATGATTGTGAGTAACATTGTGCCCAGACAATTATATCTCCTCACCAACGGGGAAGATACCAATTTTATGGGATCGTTGTCTTGCGGAAGCAATTGCAGAATACAATAAATGAAATGCGACATACCCAGCCCGGCGAAAGGCTTGGGAGGCAAAGATGAAGAGTAACCCCAAGAAACCCCCGCTTGAACCCAAGAAGCCCATTCAACGTATGCATCCTGAGGAAGACTATAATTTCCTTCGATTTGCAGCGGCATTGAAGATTCTGGTTGGGAGTTCAATTCGAATTGACCGCATGGATCACACGGAAAAACTGCTTCAAGATTATTTACTGGGATTTTTGAAGGTGATTTTCCATTCTTGAGTGTCGAATTTTTGGCCTTACTTGTAAAAGATGTATGGACCGGATTTCATGAAACCCAATCATCATTGGGTTGTCCACATTTTCGAGCAAATCAGGGATCTTGGGCCAGTGTATTCGTCCTGGGCATTTCTGAGCGAACGCCTCAACAAGATACTCAAAAATCTCAAGAGCAATAACTGGACAGGTGGCCGGATTGAAGTATCGATGATGCGTCAATATCACCGGGACAGCGGGCTTGATGCAAAGGTTGTTCAATTCTTCGCCGTTTTCATTACACTCAGCAACGGAAAACACAGATGCAGAATATCCTTTATGAAACGGCTGCCGAAACTCTAGAACATAAATTTATCGCAACTCTAGTAGACATCAACAAGTCAACACAGGCAAAGGGTACCCTTCAAGATTCCGCGCGTCGAGGTACGATTGTTCAGACTTTTAACAAGCGAATCAAGAGCTGAGGGTTTGTTTCTCAATTTGCTTCCTGCCGTCTCCCACCATCGATCTCCTTCAGCAGCCGCCAACCCGAACGCTCGTGCCTTCCTTTTCAAAGCTTCAAGTCTTCAACGCTGCTGGCAGTCTGCTGCGTTGGTTTCTACTCAGAACTCTATCGATTCCACACTGCTTGGTTGTCGCTCAGTGTCGCTGCGATCTCCAAGAATATCGCTACAGGTCTGATGAACCATTGTCAAGTTTCTTTCCATTCCTCGTCAAACGGTCACTTTGTGGCTTCAATATTACCCATCTTTGTCATTCAACATTGCTCTATAGCTGTTCATACTCAACACAATCGAATTGCACTCGAATCAAGCCGTGCCACTGCCTGCCCTCAACCCCAACAATCTTTTTTTGTTACATTTTTTCAACATGGATGGTCTGAGAATGCTGGCAAGCCTAATCAATCAACTCATTGAATATTTTCTGCCGTCCCATCCCAATTGATCAAATTCAAGGCACTTCATCGGAGCTCGAATGACCGCCGCCTCAATATGGTTCCGAAGATTTACAATGTTTGGGCCATTGATGAGAATAACAAGCAACACAGTAGGTATTTGGATACAGAGATACTTACTGGGAGACTTCTCACTCTTCATCACTAGATCCTTGAGCTGAATCAAAGCAGTCGTGGCTTCTGAGGTACGTCGCTGAAAAAGAAAAATCGATTGGCAGCTCGCTTTCCCGGTTCAGATTCGAGTAGTGTATTCCGAGTCCATCGGAGCGAAGTGCAGCTCGTGCAGTCCGTATTCTTCCACTAGTGTTGTTGTCGATATTGACGTCAAACTAACATACAGGGAGCAGCGGGACGTGGAACTCAAGCGAGTCCGCCATTTATGTTCAATGTCCATGCCCCGCGGGTGCCGGAGCGAAGCGGAGGCGTATGTTGTAGAAGGTTGAAATCAGCTTCGTTGGATTGTTGGATTTGATTTGATTGGGTTTGGGACATTTGTTGATTTCACCTTCGGTTCTCCCGCTCGCGCTTCATCGTCACTGTCCGGAACCTCAAAGATCTCCGGGGACACTGATTGAGAAACAACCCCGATTTCAGGTTCCGAAGTGGAACTCGTCAGAGTTGTGCACGCTTTTCCGCACACGGGATCGGGATCGCCACTAAGAGAAGGAACGATAGAGTGGAGGACACGCTGCCCAAAGCAGCGGTGCGGCAAAACGTGATCGGGGAGGCGGCTGGTAGGCCCAAAAAGAGACGTGGAGAGAGGTCCAGAGGATCGTTGAAGTCAGAGGTATCAAGCTAAACGAATCAGGTCAACGAAAGATTTGAAATAATTTCAAGGAGTCGTTTACGCACCACCTTCGGTAAAATGCCGCACCAGATAGTGGCTGAGGTCGGTGCACTGGTTATCGCGAAGTCGTTCAATGCTGCACCAGAAGCCGGGATGTCTGTGTACGAGGGGGGGGGGGGGACCAGACTTGCGCTTCTTTTCCGGAGGCGAAGTCGGAGTCAACGCCGATGAACCAGCACCCAATCCATGCAAGTTGCGTTGAATCGAAGCCTGACGAGCCTGTTGAACGGAAGCAGTCAAAGGCCGAGCGAGACCGGTGAAGGCAACAACAGGGCGATGGGGAACGATGACAGAGGAAGCGGTAGAAGATGCTGCAGCAGGGACAGGCTGGGGAAGCGAATGAGAGGGAGTCCCGGAAAATACAGCCGAAGTGGTGGTGGTCGCGGTAGTGGTTAAGCTTGATTAAATTAACGAATCAATGAACATCGCGTAAAGATGAAATACCCACGTTGCGGGGGGTTGAACAAGAGCCGACCAACGGGCACCACAAATGCAAATCAAACGCATGGTCCAAGTAACACTTGCCTTGAAAGAAGTCAGAATAGAATAGCACACATTCAAAACACAAATTGGACTTACCGACCAGAACGAGGCACAACGGCCATCACTCGTTCCGCCGGGGGCAAACATCTTGTTTTGTTCGGTGAGGTCGGAAAATTGAATCGTGTGGACCAAGTAGGGATGACCGCAGGAGAAACAGATCGTCTCTGGGTTGTCAAAGTCCTGTATTAGTTCGTTCAAGGCAAGGAAATGGAAGAACATTCAGGTGCGGCGAAATCAATTTACTTACCAAATATGGAAATTGCCATCAAAGCTACCCTACTGCACGGAAAAACGACTCACTGGTCGGTGGAAATAGGATAGACGGGATGTATTCCTTGTGTAGAATAGGTCTATCTACAAAAGCAAGCCGAATCTGTCATGTTTGTGACAGGTTTTGGATGAATTTTCCTGGACAAGCTCGCCGGCCAGCTCGGCAAAATCCATACAAAAGCCCAGATTTTTCTACACCAAACATACCGGCTTGGGGCTCTCAACATTTTTGTCAAGGGTGATGGGATGCGCGAGGATGACTGGCGCCCAGTGGGGAACACACAGCGGCGATGAGCCTTCGCCGCTGGCGCCCAGGTCGTGGGGTGATGGGATGCGCGAGGATGAACCCAAAAAGAGACGCCCAGACGAGGGGATCCCACAGGCCCACGGCTAGCCCAAAACAGAAGGCGGCTTTGAATTGACTTGATTTGGGTCATGAAATTCGAAACAACTTGGTTGAGTGGAATGCGGGAGTGGCAAGATTGCGTTTTGGGACAAACAGCTTCGGAAATGCGCTGCCGTGATGGAGTCAAGAAGTAATCCTGTGTGTTATTGGATTTCGGTGTTAAACGTGTCTTGATGAAACTATCGAGACTCGAGAGTGATTAGCTGGGAGGAAGTAGTTGCCTTTAATTGGATACTATTCCATTTGAAAGAGGTTATGAATAGAGAGCAGTAGGGGATTGTTAGTTGAACTTGAGTAGAATCTGAAGTGTTCGCGCCGTAATCTTGAGTAATTGAATATAGAGGTACCATGATTACGTCTCAGGCCCGATGGAAGATATGTGGAATCTAAAATTGAAGAAGGTCCGAAGGTCGCGAAGGAAAAGCAAGCATGAACTTGATGAAGATCCAGGGAATCACGTTCCGTGAAGTCGAGGAAAATCTATGAGGTTGAGCTAGAATAGGAAGAACCCGTGAATTGGATGTATAGAGGAAGTATTGGAGTATTGAGTTGGAGTGCGTCGACTGACCATGGCTTCTTGAGGATTATGCCTTGAAAAAAAAGTACAATTGATCAAGGCAGCGCAATCAAATAGCCTCAATGTATGGATTTGACTTGAAGGACAGGTTCGATAATGCGTTAATCGGATATCGGTGAAATGCCTCTTAGAATGCCAACACAAGCTAATTGGGAAAACGATGTTCTCTTGTATATCGTGGTTTGTCGGCATAAAAACGATGCTGACGGCCGGGAAGAAACCATTCAATGTAGTGAGACAGTTGCTTGTGGCAGCTGCCAGAGGATGTGAAGTTGCGCGTCTATCAGGGACGCAGAATGGAACGCAAAACGGAGCAGTTATCATTGTTGCGTTCCCCTCCTCGATAATATTGTCCCTGACAGCCACATTCTGGTGAGCGAGTGCAAGCTGTTGTCTCAGCTCGAGAATATCGTTTTCAAGCTGACCCCTTGGCTTGTAAGCTTCATCGCTGCGCTCGGCGGTGGAGAGGGACCGGTCTGGCATCGGGATGGACTGAGGAACATGTTGGATAACGGGTGGGACAATTGCGGTGGAGTAGGATCTGATTTTGGGGGATCCAAGGAGGAGAGAGCCGCGGGAGGTGGCTCCAAGGTGCGATTACAATGTTCGCATTTTTTTCGAAGGTGACCAGAGCTCAGGGTCGATGTTCTCGTCCCACTCTTCTCGTCTCCGTCGGCGGGAGGGTGAGTCGGCTGGTGTGTTGGGTAGCCACGACGTACTCACCACATTGGAAGGGGACAAGTCGAAGCGGGTGGGAGGCTGGATGCGCATTGCGTTGGTTATCGCACGGACAGGGCTTGGTTGCGGCATCGGGAACTCTGCCCGAGTCGACGTTGCGACGCTCGGCTTCATCTGCTCCTCGGTGACGAAGTTCGGATTGAACGGTATGATTCCCGTCACCTTGAAAGCGGAGCGGACAGTTGATTCGTCAAATGCTTCTTTGTAGGCCTTCGCCCACACGGTCATGAACTCGGCCTTCGACACATCGCGCATGTGCTCATCCTCGAAGGCTATGATTGCCGCCCGCCAGCAATCCTTCATCTTTGCAAAGCAGACGACATCAAGGCCTTGAAGTGCATGCGTGCAGTGCGGTGGATAACCCAGTAAGAGTCGAAGACTTTGATCAGCCGTTATGTACTCTAATATCCGAGCTCTCCGGAGTCCGTTGAACCATTGGAAGATTTGGCAATGCTACATAGTTTCGGCTCGTGAGTATGCGTTTTAAATTGGTAAGATCTTAACTCACAATGCATTGACAGTGTTCCCGTCGTTCCAACTGCTCTGGAAATTTACCCCCGGGAAGATGATCATTGGCGGCACATTCATCTTCCCAAGAGGTGTCAGCAGCCGCACGTGCATCAGAGGGGGGCCAAATATTATTATTTGTTGTGAGACACTGATGCGGACGTGAATTGGCGTGAATTGTAAAGCAAACCGAAACTACAGGATGTAAGGTATCAATTTCCGAAGGGCTCTGAGCACCCAAACCTGACCCGAATGCCTGGCACAGAGGTGTTTTCGCTTTTGATGACCACGACCAACCAAATATAAATATTTTGCCCCTCCCTCAAGCGACGTCAAACACGTGCGGTTGATGGGGGTCCAGATCCAGAGCTCTTCATCGCCGCGAATGGCCCATGTCCCATGTCTGTGGACGGGCCGAAGAAATCAAGTTATTCAAGTTGCAAAAGAAGAGGAAAAAGGGGGAAAAAGAGAGAGAGTTTCAAATTCAAGTTCTTGTTTGCCCCCAGCTTTTCGAGGCCTAATACGCTCTCGAAAGTACGCTACAGTCAGAATTCATCTTGATTGGGGGAGCTTGCTCCCCCTTTTGTCTGAGGTTTCCGAAAAGTGGATGGCTGTGCAATGTGCCTACTCTCCCACGGGTACGCCATCAAACGTGATGTTAAACAGGAGACAAGTGGCCTACTACCTATACAGCGGCGCAATCAGGGGAAAGTGCAATAAAGAAATACTCTCAGCCAAGGGCTCGCAAATAGGAAATTACTCCCGACTTTCTTTCGAAGAAACCACAAAGGCAGGAATACTATCAGCTTCAGTTCACACGGTTCCGAGTCCATCAATTCCATTCCCCCCCAAAAAAAATCAGAACCATTAGCCTGGGCAGCACTCAAAATTGCACAGATTCTTGAATTCAGCTCTATGGTAGCAGGTTTTACCGGGACTGCGGCACGAAGACAAGAAGTAAGTATGGCTTGAGTTGTGTATGTAAGGCTGATTTAAAGACGAAACTTTGCCTTTGCCTCTCACAAGATCATTTCTGTTCAGGCTGGACGGAATTAGCGCAAGCTCCCCCTTTTGTGTAAGCCGGGCACCGGCATTACAATACATAGTTTTCCCATGTCCCAATCCGGGAATTCAAGTTTGCGGCATGTCCTTAGTCCATTCTGGGGTTGTCCCCGAATAGACTAGGGACCCAGCCAATGTAATTCAAGATATTTTCGTTTTAGTTGCCGTTGCCGGACATTGCCAGCACGACGATGTCGCAGCAACGACCGTCTCTTCTAAGTCTCTCCTCTTTCTCTTCGCCTGCTGGCCCTCTCTAATACTTTCACACTCAAATCCAACTTGAACTCACGATCACTCTTGCCACATTGACATTGATAGCATACGTACGCGCTCATTGCTGCTTTTGTCGACTTCTCGGGATTCTGTTCTTGAATTTCTGTATCTCGGGCTTTCAAAACAAATTGGGAATCGTAGGCGTGTTTCTCGTAGATCAAGGTACGTCCCTTGCCTCTCCAAGCTGATATTATGCTAACACTTTATCTGCTCAGGAAGCTCTTGAACAACTCGGACACGACAACGCTCTCCATCAGCAATTGCGCAATTTACTTGTGGTCTTGTCCCTCTTGTTGGGCTTGTCTAAAAAAATAAAAGCGCAGAAATGGTCCCTGGAATCAAATGGGATGGGTCTCAAAAAACTTTTTTTGTGGTCTTGTCGAATTTTCGACATGGCTTGTGCTCTTGTCAGCTTTTCGGCTTTTCGGTCTTGTACAAGCTTGTACAAGCCCCAACAAGAAAGCTGTACAAACACTGATGTCGCGTTCATCGCCCCTGCCTATCGCTGCCCTCCCCCGCTCGTCGACGCCCTCGCTCATCATCGCCCACACTCCCCACGCTTACGCCGCCGCCGCGCATTTGTTAGAGCAACCGCGCACAAGCCTCCGCACACGACTTCGTGTTTCGGAGGAAATGCGCGGTTATTTTGACAATTGCCGTCCGCCAACAACTCGGATCCAAATATCAACCCTTTCGCAAATCACTACCCTCTTCCATACAGTGCGTGCAGGTGCTCATTCTCAAAAGCAGCTGCATACATTCTTCCGCACACGAGTTCGTGTTTCCGACGATTTGTGCCGTGGTTTTGAGAATGTGCAGAGATAAACCCAACCTGTTGTCTCGGCTGCTGCTACTATATCATCTTGCCTCGAGCTTTTTTGAAAAGAACACCACAAATTGATTGAACTGAATACTACGAAAGCGACTAACAAGCTCAAGCTATGATACTTTCTCCGGACTTTCCGTTCGCGATTTGACGTCTTCATACTCGTTGAAAACTGGATACTAGATTGGGACAGGCATATGTTCTCTCCTGAGTTCAAAAAGCTGATACAATTAATTGGTGAAATTATGTTGGGCATCCCAAAAAATTGTGCATTAACATCAAAGGTATGAGCCTGCCTTATTGGCATACGGGTAGTCCCCACGGAACCGTAAGTTTGATTTCATCGGCTTTTATTTTGCCCACATGTGGCAGCGAATTCCAAGTTATTATTTACATCCGCCTCTTCAGCCAGTGTTTCTATTCTTCAAAGTTGATGGCTTCAGAAGGAGTAAGCTCAAAGACACACCTAGGTTCTTAAGCATGAGGTTCTCGGATTTCTCTCGTTGCGCGTTGAGAACGCGTCCATGGTGTCAAGAGACCGCGACATGGCGTAAGTGATGGGAAAGGATCAAGTAAGAATGATCAGATCAACGGCCATCATGTGCGGGTGCAGTCCCATGTCCAAATAAGGACATGGGCGTCCACAGCCATCGCACATGAGCCCCGCGAATTGCTACGAGCGCAGTGATGTCATCACCAAAACCGGGGATTTTTGATATGGAGTACTCGAGCTCGGAGCGCTACTGCCAAGCTACTGCTTGGTACATAGCTACAGTAGTATACCAGCAGCACCGCTACACCCCCATGTGCCGTGTAGCTAGTAGTCAGCTAAGCGTGATCAAACCACACCACCGAGCATTGAAGAGGGAGGGCCGGACGGAGGAAAAGGTTGGCGCGCTGGCCTGCGCCAAATCCGAGAGATCCCGCAGGTCCGAGGGGTGCGAGGCATTGCGCCCATTCAGGAAAGATTCATATCCTGATGCCGGCAACCTTCGCGAAGGTGACCCCCTCTTAGACGACACTTTAACCCCCCTTAGTGGGGGTTTACGGCACGAAAACGTAAGTGCCTGAGGTAAAGCCGACGGATGTGATCGTGAGGTTTGATATTGTTGCACGCTATGCGAATGGGTTTGGAACATCCCGCAATGCTGTCTTTGCAGTCAGCTTGTCGCATGTCTCCTGCTATTGACGAGTTGTCGCCCTAAACACTCCGGATCTTTGGGCCACAGTCTTCATACCCTAGTCAGACGCCCGTGCACGACTACTAAACGCTATCCCCCCAACGCTGGTGCCAGGCACGTGGCCTCGGATCTCGGGCATCAAAGATGGATGCCACGCCAGCGTTGGGGGGATAGCGTTTAGTGGCACGACTTCACTTCTACCTCTCTCATTCTAAATCTTCTCCCCTGACATTCTACTGCGCCGACAAAATGCACGGGAAAGATGCTCATTCGCCGAAGCGGACGCTGGCACAGTATCGCTGTGAAAATATCTAATCTCAAAGACCTCGACGCCGATCGGGGCTTGAACCGCAAGTGCGCTACTCCTCGGAACCCGTGACCCGAAGTCACGATCAAACGTGTTTGCCGAAGCGGAGGGAACGGAGTTTGAAAAGTCGGAGGGCAGAAGCCGAGAGTGTCTAAAGTGTTTTCTCCCGGGTGCGGGGCAGGGAATCGAACCAACGAGGGCCCTCGCCGTCGTGAGCAAAACTCACACGACTCTCCCCGGAGACGATGGACTGGCTATAAACCACTGCGGCGCTACTCACCCTGGCTTATATTCAGAGGATAGCTAGTCTATATACCATGCATATGTACTCCCTGTAGCTCTGAAATGAATTTTTGATACCCAGGCAGCGAGAGAAACCCCGAAAGCGAATACAAATCAATTTGGCCGGCTTTCGCCGGCGGCCTACCGATGGAGCTGAATCTCAGTCATTTTCAAAGCTCTGACCTCGGTCGAAGTTGGAGAAATGTACCTTCGAAGAATTTAAGATTTTACATGTAGAGATATTCGCGAAAAACGCGTCGTGGGATGTGAAATCGAAGCCGTGGAATTCATGATTACATAATAGCCTGAGCCTCCAATCACTGATCGGAGGGAAGTGACAGACTACAATACACCGCAGGCACGAGGACCTTTTGAATTGTAGCGTCTGTTTATAAGAGACTATACAAATTCATGGCTCCATGGAAATCATTAACATCTTTGACTCTGGATGGAATTATAGTAAGATAGAGAGCGTGGGATCCCCGCACCCTTATGTCAGCATCACACTGTGACATTGTCACGCTCGACGTCGAGGGCTTATAGCACGATGCTAAGGTCCAGATTGGGAATTTTGCCCAATACAAGTCTTAGATAGAGGTTCAATGAAGGGTTCCTATTGGGCAGAGTTGCCAAAATGTCCCCTAGTCTCTTGCTATATGACCCACAAAAAAATTCAGACCACTTTTTTTCTGAGTGTTTCTATGTGGTTTTCTCACCAAATGGGACACGCTTCAAAGATTTCGGAGGAAAATTTGGCCAACACAGCCACAGGATAGTCATCTCGGCATGCTTCGGCAGCTCGCTTAAGGGTGGGACCTGTCAAACCTTTGCGGCGCAATGAGTGACAGAACACTGACAGAACCTCCTTGCAGTGTGGAAGGTGCTTTTCAAACCAAAAACCAAAAATTTCAGAGCCGAAACAGCGAGAATGTCTTCTAAGTCTGTAGGTCAGCCCTTCCGCAGGCCGGAAAGAGCACGAAATTTTTTGTGCGACTGGGGATTTGGCCGTGGGAACGATTAATGAGCGTTACATAACGTGCTTAAGTAAGGTGCGGGGATCCCACGCTCTCTATCTTATCTGCTTTTCGCGAATGTGACATCATTAGCTAATCTTTAGCGAAACACGAGTCGCGCGGACCGCTTCCAACTCACACCACATTGCGCAAACTCGTACTTTCCGGCTGGCATTGCCAGGATGTGTTCATGGAGCACGTTTTCCCGCACATCCTCACCCTCGAAAAATCGGTCATTCCGAGGCTTTTGTGCCGAAAACGCGTTTTACCGGCCGAGGGATTTCCCCTTGGAGAAGGACCCACCGTGGGAATCTCGACCGTTTTCCCATCACCCTCGGAATGGAGAAGTTCCCCTCATAGTGAATACCGAGCGGAGGTTGTGCGACCCAAGGTGCCTCCTCTGGGCCTTCCGCGACGGACATGGCGGGCACCGTATCTGGCTTTGGTCGCTTAAACCGAAAGCGGTCGTCGAATGAAGAAGGCAAGAGGAAAAAAGCTGTTTACCCGGAAAAATCTCCTACATCGCCGCTGGCTTCCAAGCTGCCAAGAAAACAGGCCTCCTCCGGTCTGCCACTCCCCGAAGATGACAACGAGGTTCCAGCGACCCCTCAGTCCACTGCACCACCTATTATGTGTGATTAAAAGGCCGCGATTGATTTTTAATTTCCATTTTTGGTATGTTTGATGTGGGGAGACAACGAGTCGGGAGCAGCCAAGCCTCAGGCCCTGTAAGGAGCCCACAGGGACAGAGTCCCCAGGGGCAAAGCCTGGGAGATGCAAATATTTGTGACCTGCTGCATCAATTACTCACTTAATTTATAGGACCTCTCTCCTTGAACCTGAGCATGCCACTCCATTTCTACGGAACTTTCTTCCCCTTCACAATGTCCCATACTTATGCTCAGTAAATCCACAAGGAATCCAGGCAAGCTCCCCCTCCTGTAGGCCGGGCACCGGCATACACAACCTACGTAGGACAAAGCTTTGCAAGGTGTTCTATCAACTCCCTACCAATATCCTGAGCACACTCCATAATCTCCTCCCAGTCTTGGGGAAGTGACGCAATGGATTAGTAGTACTAATCCATTGCGTCACTTTATCGGGGTGAAAGATCAGAAGATTTCTACGGATAGCCCGCTTCTTCTGCGTAATTGTCATATTTCCATCGAACAGAAACCATGCTACGGAGGCTTCAATCCCATTCTTGAGGATTGGCCAGGGAACATGCCGCTTTTCGAGCAGAAACCGTAACGGTGTTGCTTGAAGCAGCCCCCATTTCTGTTCATATATGTCGCGCTTCTCGATGATGTTGTCAGAGTCCCAGTTCTCCCATGCTTGAAGCGATAGAGAGCGTGGAACTGGATCGTCACAATCTGAATGTATGTGAGAGAAGCATTAGGGCCTTCTTCGGAGTATTAGGCACCAACCTGTCAGTGGATAGGACTCTGGGGACAAATTGGGACATGTACACCGATCCATTGGCATTGCAGCTGCATCAGATCATGTGGCGTTAGAAAAAGAAGCCGTCAAAGTTCCAAAGCTCACGCGGCTCGTCGACGTCCATGGGACTGAAGCAGTTGGATATGGGACTATCAATATCCATTGGCGATGTAGGGTAGCATCCAGTCCAGCCTGTTCCCCGAGGGGATGGAAAGGGGCTGTCCCGGCCCAGGCCATAATTCTCCGGCAAAACGTGCATCTTGTTTGTGGGTCGCAGACCTGGGTCTTTGAAATGGTTTTCGCCCCACTTATGTTTCTCTCGGAGGATATTACTCCGCGCCGATTGAATGGTTTTCTTTGAAAAATGCGGCTTGACATGAACTCCTGTCCGCTATCATACAATGTATGGAGCGGCCGTCATTGTCGTCTACATCTATAGCCAAAAAAATGAGATTGTTTTCTTGTACAGTAGTATTCCATTCTCATCAAGCTTTAATCGTAAATCTGCTGCTAAATCTCACCTTTAGCAACGGCTTTATCTGCAAGAAATCCCATCTCGGGATGGCCAGCATTGAGAGCTTCATTGTCCTTTGAGGTATGTTGCCGCTTGCACTGAGGGCAACGACACTGTGGCGTTTGGATCGATTTCGAGGCTTTCTCCGCCACCTTCTTGACAGTTTTGCGTGCAGCTGAGGTGTGCGCAGAGAGAGTCGATGAAGGTTGAGAAATCCTCGCTCGCCACACATTTGGGGCAGCTCATTTGGGTGGGACATAGAAGAAGGGTATCGCATAAAATGATTTTTTGTATCGCGCGCTGTTGGCCGGCATTGAAATAAATTGGCTTTACTTGCACTTTGCATTTGTGTTGGATTGATCTACATTGAGATTGACGGTCTATAAGTACGGTT
Source organism: Favolaschia claudopus (assembly GCA_037176885.1). NCBI lineage: Eukaryota > Fungi > Basidiomycota > Agaricomycetes > Agaricales > Mycenaceae > Favolaschia > Favolaschia claudopus. The sequence goes on from JAWWNJ010000111.1 coordinate 367,664, forward strand.
GATGTCCCGATCAGCTGGGTGGTTATCTGCAGTTACCTCTCACAGCCACATGTTATCTGCAGTCACGGTGTGACTTTACTTCTCTCGTCTCCTCCCCGGCCTGCTGGGTGCTGCTGGCTGCTGCCGGCCTCCCACTGGCTCTCTTCTGACCCTCTACCTTCTCTTTTCGTCGCTCTTGACCTCCCAAGATTCTCTGTATTGTGTCTGGACGGCACTGAACTTTCGGCAATCCACCAGCACACCCTCTTCCAAATGGCCGCGATCTTGAGCCACATACCAGCATTTTGGGCTCAAAAATGCAATTTCAACGCTTCCTGAGCACTCTGGCGCTTTTCTCTGTTCAATCTATGCTTTACCTCTCCGCTCTTCAACGGTCTCGCTGACACCGCTTGAAATATAATGGCGGATACATTCAAGAACCTGATACTCAAAATCGAATGCAGGATGGTCGTGATGAGAGGGCTATCGCTTTGGGATAGTGGTGTGTGCTCTTTCAAATTTCTTTTACCGCGTATTCTGACCAAACGGAAAATCGGCAGATCACGAAGTGCTCTCGTTGATCCAAGTCTGATCAAATGCTCAGTCGGTGTTTAGGTATGCGGGCACTCTCCTCCAACTTCCTGCTATGCCGGCTGTCCAACCGCTCTTCTGTGGAGAGGACTCCAACCCCATGAATGAATAACAGGCGACCCGAGGAGATTTTGTTCCAGGATTTCTCATAGTCATAGCTATCTTGCCAGTGGCCAGTAGTGATGAATGCTGTTTTTGATTCATTTCATACAATACAAGCTACAACTTCAACAAAATTGAAAAAGACCTGAGATGAAGTAAAGTTAGCAAAGCAAAGCAGCGTACGCCTGCTCGAACAGACACAACATCACGCAGATTTATTGTTGATTGATCCTCTTTGAATCTTTTCTAAGCAGCGACAAGCTTCGTTGGACCTCCCGTAGCTTTTCCCTTTCTCCCTCTCTTTCCCTTTCTTTTTCGCGTTTTTTCATCACGGGACCCAGTACATTGAAAAAAAAACCAAGAGGATTGGGCAGACGACTATGAAGGTCTTGTTGCGGCTGTTGCTGAAGATATAGCCCACAATATCCGTCACCCTATGGCAACGATTAGTGTTCTGCTCTGTTCTGTTCTGCCAAGCTCACTTTATTAGCAGCCGGTGCTTTTCAAAATATACATGAAAAACTAAGCGAGATCAGTGAAAAACGGAGGCTCCAAACATGCAAAACCTCGAAGACGTCATCGAGAGATGCGGTCAGGCGCATGGCCGTTCCCCGCTCCAGAGTGGCGATCATGACGAAGTAGGACGCTTCCGCGAAAGGTAGAGCTTGTTGCTCGTCGTTCCAAGAGGCTCGCAGGACGGCGAGTAGAGTAGTGTACGCTGATAGAAGTCGCTCAGAAAGGCAACTCAAGCGATGCGGCACGAATCGGCACGTTGTTTCCTTTCTTGGAACGGTGAAAAAGTGCTGCTCCACTTGTGGTTTTTGGATGACGTTCTTGTGCGTAAAATTTCGTTTTTCACCGGTTGCTAATAAGCTCTAATGAGCTTTGTAGAGCCCCGAGCTGGGTCAAGATTCGACGCATCGACAACTTCCTTCCGCTCAGCGGGCAGCAACAAACTTGACATGTATTCAACATGTATTGCCTTTTTTGGTCAATGTCATTTGCGCCATCAAAAGCCATAATTTTGCGTCGAATATTTACACCGACCCTGCCAATACTCGTGAGAAGCTAAGCAGAGTCAGTTGTACGCTATATACCTTCACTATTCTCCCCTGAGACCACAATGTCCCCACCCGGTACTGTCTTCACAGTAGTACCGTCACTCCAACATGCGCGGACTGTGACCTTGGAAGGTCCTTGGGGTCCTTGATAAGCTTGCTAATAAGCTCTATTCAAGTTTTCAGAAAATAAAATTCACCTTCAAATTCTCATGATGTTTTGCTGCTTTTACAGCAGTTTGCATAAGTAATAGAGCTTATTAGCAAGCGGTGAAAAACGAAATTTTACGCACCAAAACGTCATCCAAAAACCACAAGTGGAGCAGCGAATTTTCACCGTCCAAGAAAGGAAGCAGCATGCCGGCTGGTGCCGCATCACTCGGGTTGCCTTTCTGAGCGACTTCTATCAGCGTACACGTTTACTGCTCTCCTCACCGTCCTGCGAGCCTCTTGTAACGACGAGAAACAAGCTCGACCTTTTGCGAACGCGGCCTACTTCGTCATGATCGCCAGCCTTTCAATGGAGCGGGGAACGGGTTTGCGTCATCGCGCAAGCGACTCCACAGTACGCGGTGGGACATATAAAAGGGCTACCTAGGTGCGTGTTGTGTTCACAGCGTACACAACAAATCCGAGCCATGTCTTCCCAGTATAACAACAACTCTCACACCCACCTCTCTGCTCATACCTTGCGCACGACGGACTTTTCCTCCTATGGCTCCTTTTTTGATGCCGCCGACTCGACTCCGCCTGCTTCCTCTCAGTACAACTCGGCTTCTGTCCCCTGGTCCCAGTTTAATTTCGACCAGACCCTTCCCCGAGATGTCCAATTCCCCCCTCCTACTCTTGCAAACGACGAGGATCCGCCTTACAGCCCCTTCGCCAACTTTAACTGGGACCCTAAACAGTTCCGAGATGCCAACGCCAACTTCAAGGCGACCTACAAAAACTCCAGTACCGCTCTGGCCAATATTCACGACCGCGAGCCCGAGCTCGCTCGTATCCAACTACTCTCGAACTCCGCCATCAATCTGCCCCGCGGTCCGATCCCTTCGCTCCATGCGGCGACGACGCCTGGGAGCAAGAAAACCATGGAGGAGGAACAGGCGGGGTCGCAGACGGACAACGATGACGATGACGTCGACGAGAACGGCGCGCAGCGTGCCAACTTCAGCACGGGCAAGGCTCTTATCAAGCTTGCCAGCGCTGCTGTTGATCTTGAGCCGTTTCTCGCGGCTCAGGGAGAGAAAACAGCGACGTGAAAGGCTATAGCTGTGAAGCTTTCTAAGGAGAAGGAATTTCGGAACGCAAAGCTCACGGATGTGAATGTGCAGAGGAAGGTTCGAGCATTGGTTAAGTTCAAGAAGGTGCGCGACTACATGCTCATATCAAACTGTACTCATATTTTTTAGGACCCAAGCGCAAACACGCAGCTTGGCAACATCATCGGAAAGGAGACCGCAGACGGCATCAGCATAGCCGCCTTGCTCGAGCCTCTCGAACATCAGTTCGACCAAGCGAAGGGCAAGTCTGATAAGGCCAAAGCAGAGACGAAGAAGGTATGTCGTTGTCGGTTTGCTAGCGGCAGCTGTCACTCATCGGAATCTAGAAGAATGACGAGGATCGTGAAGGCGGCGAGGCTATTCGCCAGCACGCTATGCGGTCCTTCCGCAAGCGCCTCCGTTCTCCAAGCCCCACCAGTGACGATACCGACGTTGAGGTGGTTGGTGGCGGTGGCCGTCTAACTACATCTCGAACCCCTGCCGCTACTTCGAGCGTTGAAATCATCGACTCCGACTCCGACAACAAGACTCGTGTTTCAAAACCCAAGACGAAGGCGTGCAAGCGTCGCCGCCTGAATGATCCATCAGTGCTCAACGCCGAAAGCCTCGCTTTGATGAAAGAAAGCGAGCGGCGCACCGCGCATTATGAGACGGAGATGATGGGTACACTTAAGCAGTTTGTCGCTGACTCGACCCGGCAGAAGGATGAGTTGCTCTCCGTAATGCGCGCGTTGGTTGAGAAGCAGTAAGCAGTAGGCACGTAGTAACAATTGGAATTGAAAACTTGTACACATATATATTCTAATCGTGAAAATAATCTTCTAAGTACGGCGGGGGACATTTGAGTGCTTGCGCAGTCTGATTAGGTCGAATGCAATTCAGTGCATTGGTCAGTAGCACACCGACCCGGTAATAGCGGCCGACGGGCGATGAAAAGACACGCAATTTCCACCATGCGTTCAAGAACGGCCACTCTCTGGTAATCTCGCCAAAACCATGCTCAACCTCCATCCGTACACTCGACATGGCTTTGTTCCAAAGCATTTCCTCGTCACTACGATCTTGGCCTGTTTGATAAGGGCTGATCAGGAGGGGGCTCAGTCCGTACGCAGGATCCCCGAAGATCTGGAAATAGCGTCGTGTTACCGGAGTGTTCTGATTAGCTCCAGGTCGGAAAGCGAACTGAGCACATTTGTCGAGAAGGTGGGATGCAGCGAGAAGGGCGTTGTCGTTCCGCCGGCCCTCGATAGGTCCGAAGAGGTGGCCAATCAAGCCGTTCGGGAGTTTAACAGCCTGAAATTTAATTGCGTGAATTTTCTTGTAGCCATTGTACGCGACCCGTTGGTAGAAGGTAGGGCGGCATATACCGCGGATGGTACAGTCGATGAATCCCCCAGACAGAGTCCAATGGGGCGCCCTTCGCATGGATGGCATCGGCATATTCCTGCATCCGGGCAGTAGTGAGAAGTCCGTTGGCATCGAAGTCAAGCAAATGTTGCCATCGTTCATCCAAGAACTCGCAAAGCTCGTTAACAAGCTCGCTTATCGCAGACTGCGTCCGATTGTATTTCATGCACAGTTCGAACTGGTCTCCTGCCGTCTTCAAACGAGCAAGAAGTAAGGCAACCGCTTCAACGCGCGGAAAGGCGGATCTGCTGCTGGTGCGGAAAATCTCGGGTATCTGCATGGCCTCTGCGAGCTCTGCAAGCTCATCCGCATACAACCTTTCATGTACAGCTGTTTTACGGTTTTTGTCCGGTTTTTGATCGAGTGGGGCATTTCGTTTCTTGTTTACACCTGTATGCCTCTGAGTCGCCGTATGGACCTCAGATTGGGCTATTTCCAGCCATTTTGCTCCACTAGTGAATGCAGTGGGGCTGCGGTGGAGCGGTTGAACTGCCTCCGGCTCCTCGGCGAGGGTATGCACAAGCAATCACAGGTAAACAACTTTTGAAGAGCCCCACTCCATCAAAAACCGGACAAAAACCGTAAAACAGCTGTAAGTAATCAGTTGAACTGGGAGTCATCGCGAGTGCCGAGCATACCGGAATTGATATAGGCAGTCCCTTGGACGCAGGCTTCGCAGCCACTCGAGTGTGATACGCTGTCCACCAAGTTTGGGACGGGCGACTTCGATCGCAGGCCTCTGATTCGAGACAAGGCCCCAAAACGCAGGCCACAGAGAACTACGGCTCTGGCTAGTGAATTGATGGGTACCAAAGACATCCCCGTCATCCATATCGAGGACAGGGAGTAGAACAGAACATATGAGGCGCTTTATGCGTGAGAGGGACATAGTTGTTGTGTAGAGCAAGGACGAGCAAGGTGGAGCTCGAACGGCAGGCGCGTTGACATCAATCACCTGACCGCATCTCTCGATGACGTCTTCGAGGTTTTGCATGTTTGGAGCTTCCGTTTTTCACTGATCTCGCTTAGTTTTTCGCCGTATATTTTGGAAAGCACCGGCTGCTAATAACTTAAGCTCTAATGACACTCCTGGGAATTTTATGTAAAGAAAGCGCGCGTAACACGTCTCCTTGTACCACTTTGCTCGTTTCTTGCCCAATTGCGACGATTTTGGTATGTACCAGGTCGCCTTAAGCTGCGCTTCAAGCCCTGAGTCTGATGTCTTCGAAATTCCAACTTTTTTTTTCGACCAAATCCGCCAGTCTCGGCACAGGCTGCCTTCGTCGTCCTGGCCATCCCGGACGCAATTTCGCGTCAATTCGCTCGATTCTAGGTGCGTTCTGACCGCATTTTTAGCCGCTTCTCACTGATACCCCTCTCAACTCCATCACCGCCAGGTCAAACTTTCTGTCGCGTCGTCGTTTCGCAGTATCTTGATCCCTTTCCTTCCAAGTGTGTAACAGTGCCCTGTGGCTAAATATCTTGCTTATGTTGCTTTCCTAGCACCTCCTACCATGGGGAATCGCTGTATCAGCCGTGATGTCAAGATCGCCGCCCTCAATCTGTACGAAAAGGGCTATCTCCCTCTCAAGTCTATTCTGGCCTGTGTCGGTTTCTCGCGCAGCACATTCTTTCGTGTCCTGAAGCTTTGGAGAACTACCGGAGATGTTGAACGCCCTCAGAACCGTCCTGGTCGCCCGCGTTTCCTTATTGAAGAGGATGTAGAATATCTCATTACGCTTGTCCAAAATCGACCCGACTGGTTCTTGGACGAGCTCCTCAAACTACTCAAGAAAAATCGATTCATATCTGTTCATTACACTACTATCCATCGGGAGCTTGTTTTGCGCTGGCATGTCCCTCCAGGTTTTGCAAGAGATTGCAGCAGAACGCAACGAACCTTCTCGTCTTGATTTTGTTCGTGAGATTTCCGACTACCCCCCGGACTATCTTGGCTTTATCGATGAGACATCGAAAAATGACAAGACGCCGGCTCGTCGTCGCGGCCGGGGGGAGAAAGGACGTCGCGTGAAGAAGCGGAGGAAAGCAGTCCGAGGACGAAGGCTTACTGCGACCGGACTCCTCACAACCCGCGGCATGTTGGCGAAGACCGTCGTCGAAGGCTCTATGCACCGTGACCAATTCCTTGCTTTCCTTGAGCAAGACATTGTGAGTCCACCCATCACAGAATCTTCCCCCCATTGACCGGACATGTGTAGCTTCCATTGTGTTCTCCCTACCCCGGCCCACTGAGTGTTCTTGTTATGGACAATGCGAGAATTCATCATGGTGAGGAGGTCCTTGAATTATGCGACCGCTTTGGTTGGTGCATCTTCGCACGATTGCATATGAAACTAACAATCACTAGGTGTCCGCCTGATTTATCTCCCGCCATACTCTCCCGACTTCAATCCAATCGAAGAAGCTTTCTCTCAAATCAAAGCGTGGATTCGGCGCAACAACGACATTTTCGACTATGGACCCGATGACGACCCTCATTCCCTTCTCCATGATATGTTGGAGGCGATTAATATTGTGACTGAATACGATGCTTTAGGATACTTTATACACGCTGGTTATTTCTAGTCTTACACGTGTACACGATTGCAATTTGTTACAGAATACGAAGTTGCAGTACAGAGCAGGCATGAGCAATTATTCTACGTTAGCAATTTGAGACCATTCGGCAACAGCAACCTTTAACCGGGCGACCTCGCGACGAGCAAACCCCATCTCCTTCAGATCAGCAAGTTCAATGTATTGAAACTCGCTACTTCGTTTGAATTTGTTTGCTTTGAAGCGGTCAAGTATGTCGCCGTCAAGATCATAGAGCGTGCAAAAGGTTTCGAGGGTGATATCGGAACCTGGTAAACGTGGGAAGGGAACAAGTGTTCGGTCGTTATTGGGAACATGGGCAGCAGGTGCAGGTAGAGGAGCAGCGGGAGCAGCGGGAGGAGGACGAAGGAGGTTGATCACTTCAGGCGGAAAATTGAAGTTGACTTGGGGGGCAGCGGCCGCATTTTTACCAGCAGCCTGTTCGCGAGCCTCTAGACGGCGTTGAAGCAAGGGGGAACGGGGAGCACGGGCAGTGTCTGCGAGGTTGCCAAAAAGATCTTCTTCACCCGAGGGCGGAGTTTCGATATCTGCGAACGCTTTCCCTTTCAACTGACATAGACACAAATCAGCGGCGATTACATCTCACAATAAGCGATCATCTTACCATTGCTGCTCCCAATATCTTCATATGATCGTGTCCCAGCGGGAAGTGGTCGGGATGCTTCTCATTGAAGAAGCAGTGCGCACTGGCGCACGCTCCGCCGGGAGTGGGGCACAGCCAACGCTCGCGGAGCTCGCCAATCTTCTCGTTGAGTGCGGTATTTGCAGGAAGGATGTCTCGTGCATTCGGAACCTAGGCAGCGTCAGCGGTGACAGGAATTCAGACGATAAAACAAAGCTTAGTCTTCTTTTTAGGTGTACCCTTCGCGTTCTCGGTTCCTGCTTCAGAATCGTTCTCTTTGTTAGTGTCTGGCACCTAGGAGAGAGAAGGAACAGATAAGAAAAGGGAAGGACGCTGTAGAGATGAGAGGAACGTACCGGTTTGGGCTCAATTAGTACACGAGCATTGGGATTTTTCTTGATTTCGAGCGCTTTTTTGAGCAGATATTGATAGTTTGTGTTGAGGTCTGGGGTTTAGTCCCGTTCGCACTATCGGCAGAATAGCTCAGTTGGATACCTTCGGGTTAGAGCATATCAGGTTCGAATCGTGCTTCAGCCATTTTCCCAACAGTTTGTACGGTCGACCAAGCGCATAGGATCCGAGACTCGACGCGGGATGGTGAACGTTATATTGTAATCATCGAGTTTGAGAATAGCGGGCTTGATTACGGTAATAATTTGCGCAGAGATGCGTGTCTGAAGGGTGTTCCATGGTTGGTCGCTGAGGAGAGAAAAAACATCGGCGGCAGCCGCCCCACGACTGGACTTGGCTTTCTTCATTTGCTCGGGGGTGAATACTGCAATTTTGATTTCAATCTCGCGCGGCGGAGGTGCTTCATCGTGATCTGCAGCAGAATATACACAGTGACAAAATAAAACAGATTTTACGACGCACCTGGCTCGGGCTCGCTGGTCTTCTTCCTCTTAGAGCGTTTCTTTCTACCCTTGCGTCGGCGCTTGACTGGAATTGATATGACCTCTGGCAACTCATCCTCATCCTCCTCTTCACCTTCATCGTCCTCCTCCTCGGAGCTTGATTCCTCATCATCGCTCTCCTCCTCACTGCTGCTGCTGCTGCTATCATCATCTTGCCCATCTGCTACATTCTCATACTCGGTGCCATCGCAAATGGCAATATATTCCTGTTGAGTATGAGCCAACTCATTGAGGCGGATATTTGTACAGACCTGCATAGCAGAGTTAAAAAGCTGAACCTCCTTTTCGCCGTCTGCAATGGTCTCCGCGGTATGTACTTCGGCAGATAGAGCAGTTCGATATTCAAGATAGCAGCGGAGTGCTTTCAAGAGCAGCAGTCCGGCTTCATCTTTGAGCACAGAATGGGCAACAAAGAGTATTGTTTTCGCGATGTCTTCGTTCTTCGAGCCATCGTTGAACGAGGTATTCATCACAGTCGCAAAATGCTTCAGATTTCTCCATCGCGGAAAAGAGGCCATTCTGGACCAATAAAAGCAAGTTAGTAGATGAAACGGCTGCCAAACATATCACTCAAGACACACTGTGAATCGATTTTAACAACTGCCGCCCGGCCAAGCGCCTCAACCCGAGCTTTGAGCTGAACAAATATATGATCGTCGAACATCCCGTTCTCGTCGGCATGCAGCGGATCACCTGAGATCGCGCGATGAACATCGGAACCGCGAACTTTTCCAAATGAGTTCTAGAGACCATTGTTCAAGTTAAGTTTACTTGCTATCAGCGAGTCTGAGACCACTGAAGCTACATACCTCAACATTTCGCATTCCATGAGCTTTGAGATGTTCCTCCTGCTCCTCCTTGGTCCTTAACGCACACGCCTCATCGAGGATTTTCTTTGATCCTTCCGCGGTTCGGAGCGGATGTTCAGCAGATAGATCTGACTGTTCTTGCGCAGGAACAAAGCAGATAGGGCAAGGATACAGACCCCTCAGGCCTCGGAAGAGTGCCATCACACATCTGTAAAGCAAATGAGGGACAATTCATGCGAGAACAACGGCTCACGGACGCTTCTTCATAGTCCGCAGCTAAGATTAAAACCAGGGGCCATAACCAACGCAGAACATCGTCGCCGCACTTCGTCCAGTGCCCCACCTTCGAGATGTCCACAATTGACTCTAGTAATTTGTACAATGCTGCGTGCCATACAATATTCTTGAAGTTCGCGAATTTGGGCTTGTCTCGCTCATTTGGATCATCCGGGACCTATGAATATTTAGAGATTCCTTTTCGGTAGATATATTGTTTCGAACTTACGATAGGCTGGTGACCCACAACCTGACCCCCACCAAATCCGGTGCTGTTTTGGATGCCTACTCGAATATTTGCTAGGCGGGCAACTACGGCATACGCCTTTTGAGTACCAAAAGTGGACAGCTTTGACTTGTCTGCATAAATGACGAAGCATAACGGTTTCGCTGCTGGATCATCGGGTAGCGCACTCTGTAAAAAAGTAAATCAATGTGGTAATCTAATATCTGGAGTGGATTGTTATACCTGGGCATTCCAGAACGCATCTGCAGTCCACGGCTCGTGGTAGAATCGTATGTAAGAGTCACCGTTGAATTTCTCGGGATCCCAGACGAAAGAACTGGCAAGGCCGGGATCTTGAATCAGGTTGAGTGCCCAATCCCAGAGCGGTCGAACATAGGTATCAAACATCTTATCCTCTTTGTTATAATTCACGATGACTGTGCCGTGCTCGAACTGAAGTTCGTTGAAGATATTTTACCCAACAAAAGTGAACCAAATGACGTACCGCTGTGCATTTATGTGAAGCAAGATCCCACAGCTTATCCAGATTGGAGGGATTTGCGAGCGTGAATTCCGTAGGAGTTGAGATGAAGCGTCGAATCAGAGACAGTAATGTTGTCGTCGAGTGTTTATTAAGCATATTTTGCTCGCAGAATTCCGCAACTTCGAAATCAAGCTGTGAGCGGAAAGGTTGCCATGGGTGAGGATCGACGGGCGGACGTCTTTCCGCGATGTTTGATGTCAGATAGACATTGAAGGACTGAAACTCTGGGGCGCGTTTGGTATGAGGATGATAGACACGTTTGATTTCCGGGGTTGGTGCAGGAATTTGAGGCGGAGGATCTAATACAGGGTTGTCATCTCTTGTTTCGGTGTCATCAATCGGGTCTTCGAGGTGGAAATCCAGATACTCTGGTATGAATAACATAGGAATGGATAAAACAAAATCACGGGAGAAATTCTTACCGTGCTTCACCACTGGGCTTGGTCAATGGTTCTGCGTTACCAGGCTCGGGATGAGCTTGAGCGTTGAACGGTCCTGGCACATTATGAGCCCAAATCTGTGCACAGACAAAGGAATATAATCCATTACCTCTCAAACGAGCCTCAAGTTGCGCAACTTCGGCTCTACCTGCGTAATTCTTTTCTTACCAACTTTGACACTGTGTATCAAATTATCACTTACGCTGCTGAGATTTAATCTTGGCAGCAAATTTGCCATCCTTTACTTTGTTAGCACACGCGTTCTCATGATTCTTCAGCCCGCGCGGTTTGCAAGGATGTTGGCAGATACGGCAAGGTTTCAGATCATCAGTCTTGACCATGGTGAGGCCTACTCTTTGTATAAGGAGCTAGAGTCGTCTTGCGATGAAAAAATCGCGACGAGCGCAAGACGGTATGAACGAAAATCGAAAACGAAAACGCGGCTAGCTGATATTGATCAGGCAGCCTTCCAGGCCATCAAGTCCATCAATTGCCAGCATTCAGAAACGAAAATGACCGGTTTCAACACGGCAAAGAAGCCGAAAGGACTGGATTGATGTCACAGTTAGTGAGAGGAGATCGACGCGACTCGAACTCTGCTTACATGATATTACATAATACTTCAGGTACACGGTCAGACCCCCGCGGTAAACACTAGACTAGCAACGTAGTGTCATTACATCTGCAAACTGCTGTAAAGCGTGTTTTTGACGCGTTTTTGAGTCCTTGTCTCCTACCAAAGCGCACACAACCCTTGCCTTTAGCTCTACAAAGTCTCTGTGCAGAAATATGACAAATTCCTCAGATATTCGAGACTGGAAGCATAGAACTCGGCCTCAGCATATTGAATTGAATTCCGATGACTTTGCGATGGAGGAGGATCATGATGCAGCAACCACTGTAGGGGCAACTTCTACACCACCGCGAAGTTGACACGCAAATATGGCGTGTGACATGATGTCACCCGGACAATGAGAGGTCACACGTCAAAATCACATCAGCCTTAAGCTGGCCACGACGCAAAAAACATGCACCACACTTTTTTAGCGCTATTGTAGCGTCCCGTAGACATATTGAAAAGCAGCAAGCTGATAGCATTTCTTCCATTCATATCACACTGACATCTCACATTTAATATACTTGACTGTGTTATCATGATCACATTTGGATACAGAGCTTCAGGAAGGGAGAAAAAAATTGTGGCGGAAATGTATATACATCGTACGAGAAGAATTACAGAGAAGAATCCATTATGCATAGTGACCTCCAATCACACCCAACAAAGCTCACCTGCTCACCATAATGTTCTGCCCTCCCGAAGAGCTTGACAGTGAAGCGGCTGCACTGTACAAACTTTGGCTGAGATTAATGGTGGCATATTTAAAGAAAACACCATACACTTGCCACTTATAACAATTGAAAGCAGGAAAGTAAGAGCTGTTGGTATGTCAGTTATGGGGAGGGCCGCAATGATAAGCAGACGCACCAAGGGTGTATGCGAGAGAGCAGGAGCTTGAGAGCGCAGGGTGGCAGGGGATCTATCAGAAAAATCAGACCAAGCTCAGGCCGAAGGAGGATGGAGAAGTTACATGGCGGATTGGGTTAACTCAGAAGAGAGCGAGAAATTGAGTGGTGGAGGAGACGGTGGCAAGGAGGATGGTGGTGGTGGGAGAGGGAGAGGTGTGGTGCGGTGTTTGTGACGTGTCAACCTTATAACCTAACCGAGCCGGAAGTGGCCGGAGAAGACCGCGGGCTTGATGTGAGAACAATGGCCGCCGGACATGCAAAATTTACGCAAGTGGCCTGATTTGCATCCAGTTGGCGCTTCAGTCCAAACGCTAGGGAGATGTCACACATCACACGCAAACTCAACATCACATTCCGTCGGTGGTGTAGTCCTCCAGACAGGCACTTTCGAAACATAGATCTCCCTGATGATGTGCTTTCTCATGACTTTGGAGCCTCTGATGATGATGGAGATTATGCAGCTAATTCTCGGGCTCCCAAGCTGGATGATGCTCAGAAAAATATTCAGGTGCTGCGGTTCTTAAATCAATTCAGCAGATTCTCTCTTCGGCTTTTTCTTGAACAGCTCTTTACTTCAGAGAACAGTGAAATCAAAGCACTTATCTTGGACAAAATGGCTACTCCCATATCCACAAAGTTCTGTTTACAAATAACCCACTTGATGACCCAGCAGTTGTTGAGTGGATCATGGAAAAGTCTACAGATCTTTGTGTCAAAGAAGCCAGCCGTTTGACTGATACAGCTCGAAAGGGCGCATTTTCTCAAGACGCTCTCTCACTTCGTCTTGCTTCACATTCTGTGAAAATTCAACATCTGCGTTCTTTCTCTGTTTCTCATCTTTCTATGATATACGAGCGTGCTACCCCACACCTTCAGACGATTCTACGGGCGGTCATTGGTAAACAGAGCCCAGATTCAGATTCAATCCCTGAACGACAACAACGAGATCCAGATAAGGTAAGTCTCTGGGCATAGTTCAGACTTTGTATCTAATGTAGACTTTGCAGGTTAGAACAATGATCACTTCCATGCTTTTGAATTGCCGGAGCAGAGAAACCAATTTGCATCAGGCCATGAATTGCTTACTTTTCTGGGATGGACGAGTCTCAAAACGTCTTGTCCAAACTATGAATCGTTATGCACTATGCACTTCATATAATTATTAACTGAAGGCCATAGCTTCTATATCGAAGGATGCTACTCAGTTAGCTAGCATCATCGCCAATGATCCTGCTCGCATGTGTCTCTTGCCTTATGATAATTTCAATTGGGTAGAAAAAGCTTGGGAAAAATCTGCCACTCATGCATATGCCAATGTCTCGCAATGCCTTGTTTTCTCGCAGCGAGAGGGAGTGTCCAAGTAAGTGATTTGCCAGAGCCAGTAGCTGATATCACCACACAATCCCCTTTCCGCATCAAGATTGCATTACAGACTTGAACCTGAAAAGAACGAACTTGTGCTTGTTCAGGTATGAGCTTAGCCTCCCTTGCAATGTCAGTCCATTGATCAGGATCCAGAGTGAGAATATCCGGTAAGGCAGTATTCTGTGCTGATACAAAAGCTGCTTGAGTGGAAGTGCCTGGGCTATTCAAAGAATATGGTTTGAAAGATATATCACTGTGCGAAGTATTTGTCATGAAATTCAAAACAATAATGAGGAATTTCAAGATTCCTGATGTTTTGTCATGAACCACATCATGAAATTCAAGATGCCTTTCATGATGCTCAGAAACCCATTTTTACAATAGTCCTTGAGCATATGAATTCATGACAAAACGTCATGAATTTCATCATACAAGACTGTCAAATTTTCGCCAAGTCCACGAGCCAGGTTGTTGAGTGCCGTTATGTACTCAATATTCTACTCACACATCATCTACCCCTCCCGAATGTAAAGAGGGGTCGAAGAAGGTAGCTCAGGAATATCTGTAACGGGTTCAGTAGCCGGACTCACTTGATGTAGCTGCATATATGGTGTAACAAGCTGTGGCTAGTAAATCCATCTTGGCTGACTTGGATGTACAGTTGCGGCAAAATCAATTTACTTACCAAATAAGGAAATTCTCATCAGATCCGCTCTACCGCACAGCAAAACCACCACAAGCACATTGAAATGGCACAAAGGGCCTGTACTCCTGGAGTTGAGCCGGTCTACGCACAAAAAACAACCGGATTCGTCATGTTTCTCACTGCTTTTGGCTGCACTTTATGAGACAAAGTTGCTGGTTATCCCGGCGAAACCAATACAGAGACGCCAGTTTCCCTACATCAGGACAGGCCAGCAGTTTTTGGTATTCTTATCAATTTACCGCTCGAAAAAAACGAGCGAAAGGAGCGAATTGACGAGAATTTCCTTATTTAGTAAGTAAATTGATTTGCCGCAACTGTATGCACCTGGTTTCAGTTCGCAGTGACAGGCAGACGTCATGCGTTCGATTCCGTCTGGTGGTTACACATTTCTTTCACATTTTGCTCCTTTTCACTGCCAAAAATCATGATGTTATCGTTTTGAATCCACAACAAAACGTCATGAAAATAACGTCATGAATGTTCCCATAACCGTAATGAATTTCACGATGCACTTTCATGATGTTGCGTCGTGAATTTCAAGAGTACATCATGAATTTCGTGACAATTCCTCGTGAACTTTCTAATGAATCGTCGTGAAAAACATGAGGAATTTCATGATACTTTGACTGCACAGTGCGCGATAAAGCTTTTGGTTTAACTTCAAAGCCATGTCTAAATTGTTTGGGAGTTGAAACAGGAGCTAGAGGATTCACAGGAGAATCAAAGCTTGTAGACATAGCCCGAAGCCCACTTGGACGCAGTGGAGTAGACACAGAGGAAGTAACACTGGATGTAGATGTAGATCTTGTGTGTGTACGAGATGTAAGTCGAATATCTGAGGCATATTTCTGCACAGAGACGTTGTAGAGCTAAAGGCAAGGGTTGTGTGCGCTTTGGTAGGAGACAAGGACTCAAAAACGCGTCGAAAACACGCTTTAAACACGCGCCGAAGGTCAGGCAAACCCGTGAGAAAGCTATCCGGAAGGTCGGAAGAGGCTCCGAGGAGGCTACATACTGTGTGAAAATTCGATCAATTTTGATAGCTCAAGGGTACTTACGGTTCGACAGCCGCTGATTGTTCCAGACTCTTATGACAGGGTTCCCATAAGAGTCTGGTCAGACTATCTATATAATCCTATACTCACACCGCAGGACCGCGAATAATAAGCGGCTTAAAGTATCGTTTTTATGGCACAAAAAAGGGCCCAAATCAGGCCCCTTTTTATCTAAACAAAAAGGTGGCCTGAAAGCTGCCTTATTTAGGCAAATATCAGGGCAACATTGTTCTGTACCTGATTATTTGGAATAAAAACGATACTATAAGGGCCTTATTATTTGCGGTCCAGCACAGTGGCGGGCCATCTGCCAGATTGGCAAGAATTGTGCAGCGAAAAGCAGGCAACCGGCAGCTACAGCGCTTGACCGCAAATAATAAGGCCCTTATAGTATCGTTTTTATTCCAAATAATCAGGTACAAAACAATGTTGCCCTGATATTTGCCTAAATAAGGCAGCTTTCAGGCCACCTTTTTGTTCAGATAAAAAGGGGCCTGATTTGGGCCCTTTTTTGTGCCATAAAAACGATACTTTAAGCCGCCTATTACTTTGTCTGATCAGGCGTACGCTGCCGCCTTGATCCTTTGACGCCCATCCTACGGGGATCGCAACCTCGGCAAGCACTGGCCAAAGGCCGTCGGACCGGGACTTCATGCCCGAGGCACTGGGAGTTGATTGGTTGCAAGAGGTGTCAGATCTGGGGATCTGACCCACCCATCAACTCACGTGCATCAAGAGGGGGGCAAAATATTATTATTTGTTTGGTGGTTGATGTTAATGTGAATCTGCACGAATAAATCGATGCCAAGCAGAATAAAGCCGCAGGGTCAAGGAAAACGACTATCCGGAGGACTTAGGTTACTCAATGTGTTTTCAACATACCGCACGGACAGGATTTTCTTTGTCCAGCTCAGCTGCCAACCAAATATAAATATTTGGCCCCTCCTCAAGCGATGTCAAACACGTGAGTTGATGGGTGGGTCAGATCCCCAGATCTGACACCTCTTGATTGGTTGTATAAAAAGGGTGACGTGGGAGGAAAGGACCGATTAATCATGTAGTCGATGTCGGCATGTCGTGTACTATAGCCGCTTGCAGCGGCTCGAGCACGTTAATTGATCTCAACAACAACAACAACAACAACAGTGTAGTAAGGCTCGATGGTGATCAGCTTTGATGTTTTTGATCTCTGCCCAGCAAATGTATCGCAAAAATTCCAAGGTTCTTCAGGCAACTACTAGAAGATACGACAAGTAGATATACAATAACGCTATGGCCAGCTTTAACTTGAAATGTAGTACTACTGTACGATCGAAACAAAATATTGATCCCAAATGTCACAATTCCGGGTCCTTGGTGAACGCATGTCACACGTCACCTTTCTCATTTGGCTCGTCCTCCTCGTCCTCATCCTCATCCTCCACGACCGGCAGCTTCGGTTTCTTGCCCAATTTCGGCTTCGGGGGCAGGTCTTTCTTCCTCAAACCAGTTTCCTGCAGCTTGGAGCACTCGGAAGTCCAGTTCTCGACCGCAGCATTGTGCTGGTGCTTCATCTCAGCCCACTCCTGCTCAATCTCTGCTCGCAGCTCCTTCCTTCGCTCCCGCTCGACCCTCTTCTTCTCCTTCCCAGCTTCCTTCGCCCTCTTCCCCTCGTTGATCTCATTAGGATGAGGGGGAAGCCTCGATCCGCGGACTCGCGCATGAACTGCACGAGTGCCCACTCCGTGACGATGGGGACTTTTTGCTGCTTTTGGTTTGCATCTCGAATACTGTGACCACCTTGTACTCGTCGAGATAGTGTCATCGTATTTGAATGACAATTGCGAGATATTTTTGGGCTTGCCTAGGGTGGCGGGCTTGACGCGCTCCCGCTCGTACTCCGCCAGTGCCGCCGCTATATTTGCTTCTTTTCGTCGACTCTTCTCATGGGCTTTGACCCGGTCGGACTTTGCGCGGTACACATGAGAACTGGACAGTAAGGATTGGCCAGAGAAGACGGAGAGAGGTGACAAACAGACGCGTCAACCTTTGCGCGCTTCAACCTTGCTTCAACCTGGATGTATAGACATGCCCTACCTATATAGTATGTGTAGTTGGTCAATGGATGTCCTCTCTCTTTCCTTTGCCTCCTCCATGACATGTATTTCTTACACTTCTAGCCATTTGCTGCTTGCAGCTTATTTTTTTTCTTGGTTAGCATTAGCACTCAAGATAAACTTCATCCTCCACATTATCTTATGTTACTGCATGTAAGTATGAGCCAAATCAACCAGCCAATGCTTTCTCTCAAGCAAAATAAAATTAAATAGGTCTATGCCTCCAAATACTCTACAGCGCATATGAAGTGAAGCTCAGGAGCAAGAGCATGTCAATGGCATTCTGGATAGCCCTGTACACCGGAGATCTCCTTTACGGCAACCAAATTTTGTTCAGGTTAACTGGAATGGCCAGCAACTTCAACTTACACCTCGCACAGCTGGCCGAATTGCTGAGATGCAGAACACTGGGAATGCTGGTACTTTAGCAGGACAGAGTGAAGACCAGGATTTCCAAAGTCCACCTCTGTCACCAACACGTAGAACTCAAGGTCCAGATCCACCTCCGGTGCAGCAGAATCCTGTACAGCCAGTGCAAAATAAGTATAGGACAAAGACAGGGAAATGCTCAACCCAATGCTCAACCAGTTGTGATCTGAACGAGTCAGAACGACTATCTTCAGATTTCATGTCCTCCATACAAGAGAGGGTGAAACGAGCCTAGACTGAAGCAAGCTTCCCCTCCTAATAGCTATGTGGACCATTGTCCACATACATCATATTCGGTATAAGGCTCCAAAATGCAGATGCTGACAAATGACTGGGTGCTTTGTAAGCACAGCTGTAAGCACTGTGCGGGCCTTTCCTCGGACTTCGGATATCCAGCTGAGTGTCATGTCGCTGTCACTGTCATGTGACTTCGGACTACGCGCCGAATGTTTCCGACTCCGAGTGCTCAACTTTGGTTCAACTCTTGCTCAGCTCAAGTTCAATTGGCCTGTTTGAACCTCATGTGCTGTGATAAATATATGTACAGTACCTTACCAACACCTATATACTCAATGGTTGCTTGCTCATTAAGGAAGAATTCAGTAAGCATCCAGTTTTGTAACACTGAGTCTCCTCAGGTCACAAGCACTTGAAGCACTTTGTCACAAGTGCCGGGGCTCAGGGAATGCTTTGAGCAACTTCAAAAAAATTACCAGACTTTGTATGAACAACGAGTTTACCGAAGACAAACGAGTAGGTATGTACGGGTGGTTATCCATACAGAAGACACTACACGAAGCCATCGGAGCACACGGGGTCGATGACTACAAGACGCTGACTACCATTGGACTGGCCGACCGTTTGAATGGCGAGACTGCTGGTTAAAAACCCGTAGGACCTGTCTTGGATATACTTACCACTATGTATCCAGTGAGTGTGAGCTTTAGCTGTCAAAATTAATAATCCGGAAAAAACAGGGCCGCTGCCAGTGAGTCACTGCAACCAGATTCATCAGGAGCAGAAGAGTTTTGAAGGTGAATATGAGGGCGGTTACTGAGGCGGTTTTGAGGTTCATCAACTGAATAAGTTGGTTACCCAAATCGGGCGAAAAACTGCTCGAGCCAGTAATGTTGCCCGAATTAATTTAGCAAGATTAGCTACTGTATATGGATGAATTGGACGTATTCAACTAGGATATTGAATTCCCATTCGCACTGAAGCAAGCTTACCCTCCTATGTGGACCATTGCCCACATACCCAACATGTTTTCCTTTTCCGGAATGGGGACTCGTGGCTTTTGATATGCCAGTGAAATCAGACCATTAAATCAGATTTTTTGCCCGTCCCAATATAACACAAAAAAATCTCGGGATTTGTGGTCTGACTTGGGAGGCTAACAGCCAGATGCTCTCAAGCTATTCTGATTTTCAGTGTGCGATATTTCTGACTCGTATCCACATTGACTTCATCGAATGACAGAGTTGGTGCGCCGTTCAAAGGCTGGCTACCTTGAGAATTATGCACCCCTGTCCACATCGGTGATGTTAGATAGCCATTTGAAGAGAACAAATGTGAAAACCGCCCAAGGGTGCACCGGCATTTAAAAAAAAGACATATGGCCCATTTTTTGGTTTCTGACCTCTAGCTGGAGTAACTGACTACGTAATCGCCTTAACAAGTAGTACTTTTCTACGATCAAGTCACCGGCCGACATTCCCGCCACAAATAAATGTCGTGGAGGTCGAACAAATGCTTCTACTGTAAGGCTCCAGAATGGTAAGCAGAACAGCTCCAATGTCTTTCGTCCCGAATGTAAAAGCATCCTGATACCAGTCGGGTAAACAAATCCCGCCTCAACACTGACTAGCAGTGAATACCCAGGACAGCCTAATGAGCCACTTTAACTTACATTATGCCGCATAGGACAGTGTTTTTGCACTCATAATGACTGCCGATAGCCCATTCCCACCAGAATTTATGAGGTTCATAATTTTGTTGCACCGCAAGAATATCCTCATCGAGGGACCCTTTCCCCCCCCTTTTTCCTTCTTTTTCCTTCTTTTTCTTTTCGTTTTTTTCTCTCGTCTCCACCGACATGGGCCATGGGCGGTTTATTGGCCCATGTCGCAGTGCATCGACTCTATCACTATTAATAATATAAATATGGAGTCTTCGATGAGCTCCACCGACATGGGCCATGGGCGGTTTATTGGCCCATGTCGCAGTGCATCGACTCTATCACTATTAATAATATAAATATGGAGTCTTCGATGAGCTCTTCCAACTCCCGGACAGCGGTACTCGGGGCGGCCGAGATGTTTTAAAAGCACCTAAATTCCGGTTGGTTATCCTGCCGAAGCAATGCAGAGCTTGCAGTATTCCTCTTCGCCAAGCTGTCTTTACGATCAACCATGGTCTGATGCCAACACCACCACATCACCTGTGTACGGGGAGCCATGGGGTTACTCTCCTTCCAATTGGCATCGTGAGTCTAGTCACCGTTCGACTGACTACTAAATTTGAGGCGGGATACAGGGACGCACGGCCCGAGCCTTGAGGATCTTCATCGGCGGCTTTTGTCGTTGGAAACTACCCTTATGATGTGGGACCTTAATTTTGGGCTTCCATGCTCTTCAAGCTGGCCGGAAGCTTCAGACCCTCAGGATGAGCAAATCGCCAGCGACAATAGATCATGCAGCAAAGCTGGCAGTGGAGACAAGACAACCCAGATCTTATCCCGGCGTAAAAGAGGACGAGGGTGGCAGTATGAGATTGTTATGGGCAATAAAGATCCAATTTGGGTGTGCGGCTCAGCCCCCGAGATTCAAGGGCATCCGGACCTCCAAAGGTGGGCAAAATGAATGATTTGTATTGCGTACTCGTAGTGAGAATCAGTCATGGACGGTGAATTCTTAGGCCGATCTCGGGCGTCTGATTAGTGTTGCCGCGATCCGATTTCGAGCTGAGCTCGAGCTGATGGGCAATCAAAATCGGTGCGCATCGAGCTGACTCGAGCTCATGTCCCAGAAATGGAAATACCTGTCTGGAGAGCCTTCTTTCACCGGGTTTTGTTACTGGGGAATAATATATAGGGTATGTATTGATTATCTAGGTGACTTTTTTCGCCTCTCGAGGGCGTGAAGGTCGACGACGACGACCAAAACGGCGGGAAAAGTGCGAGGGATTTGTTATGGCAAACCCGCAACGTCATTGGAGTGCCCAACACCTTACGGAACGAGCTCGAGTCGATTCGAATTCCCATCAAATCGACTGCCTCATTTGGTGTGGACATCAAGGCAAGTTGCGAATCGACTCGCAGCTCTGTCTCGCGGCAACACTACGTCTGATAACCAATTGTCCATTTATGGGAATCCGGCCATCAGAAGGATCAAAATGTACTGATTTAACGCCAAAAAGGGCAGAACGATCAGACCACTCAAAATCCACAAGTAGAAGGTGCATACACCAGATTGTAGAGCTGCTAAAACTATTGAGATTCACAAGTTGAACTGGTGCAGCGATTGCGGAGA
The DNA here is from genome assembly GCA_037176885.1 of Favolaschia claudopus. Classification (NCBI taxonomy): domain Eukaryota; kingdom Fungi; phylum Basidiomycota; class Agaricomycetes; order Agaricales; family Mycenaceae; genus Favolaschia; species Favolaschia claudopus. The sequence goes on from JAWWNJ010000111.1 coordinate 389,239, forward strand.
TATCGCCATCTCAAGTTGGTCAAAAATGCCGTAAAATGGCCAAAATTGGCAAGCCGGAAATTGCTCACCGCCGTCGCTTAACTCTTGCTTCTTCCATTTTCTGCGCTCCACACACCCATACGCTGGCGCCGTTCGACGGCGCCACACTGATAGCTTACTTCGGCAGAACGTGCTGAACCTGTCTGTAAGTTATGTAAAGTAGTGTTGCCGGGAACGATCACTCCAAGAACCGAACGAGGGAAATTGTTGAACGAAATTACTGGTTGCCGAGGACAGGCCTGGGGGGCGGGGGTGAAGAAAACTGCCCCTCCACTGGGCAATCGAGCCATACTTAGCGCTTGTAATTAACCCTTGAGTATCTACGCCTCAAACTGTCTACGCCTCTCGCTCTGACTCTCCCCCATTCATCTCCTATTCCACTGCCGTCTACACTGCTGGGCGGCGTGACAGTGACGGTTGCATGCAACTCCGGTCTTTGCGAACACCTTGACAAACTCCCTGCATTGCTCGGGAATCTTGTCCTCGGTCATCCGCTCCTTTTGCGCTAGTGCTCCCTCCGCCATCTGCTGTGCCGACGTCCCATGTGCACGCAAATTAATTGCTTCGGCAAAGTCGATCAACAACATCGGCTGACGGTTATCCGTTGGTCGTCGCCAGTCGAGAGTTGTGCTTGAATAACCAATCATACCCAATGAATACTCGGGTGATTTCTTATGGTCCTTTACCTTTACCACTACTAACTTAGTATGTAGTCACTTCTTTGAATTCAACCTTATAAGTGTAAGTCAGTAAGTCAGTAAGTTTGAAGGGTGAAGCCCAGTGAAGATCCCGTATGCCGAGGATGGCCGAGAGTTGCCCAAAATTGCCGCAACCAGGCTCACAGTTGCCCAAAATTGCTCCCACTTGCCATATCCCGGAAAACATGTGAAACCCGCTCAAAATTGAGTGAAGTCGTCGAAAGACTCTTCGCGAAAAAACACACAAGTCTAGGCTCGTTACCAGCCTGCCTACGATTTGTAACGGGTTTTACATGTGGGTGGTCCGTTGCCGTAGGCAGGCTGGTACTTCAAAGGGCGGGACCCGAGTTTGAAACTTTGGCAGGTGCCGAGATTCGGCGGTGACGTGACAAGTTGTGACCCCCTGTGGTCCCGCTACACTAACTCGGCAAAAAAAATGTCCGATTGATTTCTGGCCTGTATTTCGATGATTACTGCCCACTTTGACTTCAAACAAGTTGTAGTTGTGTTCATGGGATCCAGATACCTATTCTTCGGGTTTGGCTTTGGGCAAATTTTTTATACGCCATCATGCCGAGCGCAAACATGGGAATTTTGATATCGGCCGACTTTACAAGTCAGTCAAATTCTTTTGGTGCGGGGATCTGATCTGCTCATGTTATAGCCTGAGGTCCAGCGAGCTATGCGCCAATTTGAACTGTGGAAAAATATACAGGCAAACAGGCGCTATAGCCCTCGCAAAGTGACCATTTTCGACCGATTTGACCGGAATTTGCCGAAATATGCCCAAAATGGCAGTTTTGTCGAGCCTATAGCGCTCCAACGGCTGAATATTTTCATAAGGTTTGACTTGTGAAAGTACTTGTATTCGGGTCCTCTTTCATCCTACACACTCAGATATTGTCAGAAAAAATCCCTACTCAAATTGAAAATCTGGCTATTTGGGAATTCTGCTCATTCGATGGCGGATCAAGAGATTGCACGGCGGCGAGGTAGCATACCAATTGGTCTCAGTATTGTGTGCACGCTCAGATTGAATACAGGTATTAACACCGCAATACGGACAAAAAACCCATCGGACATTTTTTTTGCCGAGTTAGTGTACATATTTTCTTGACCTGAAGGCACAAGAATATACAAGTGAGTCTACCAGCATTAAGAATCCTTATCCGGTACATTGCACCACTTTGTCTGAGGAAAATGGAGTACCTTCTGTGCAGGAGCAAAATGATGCCGCCAGCCAAAAATTTCAAACTCCGGCCCCGCCCTGAGACTTTATAAACTCGCAACGAGACATCGAGATTAAGAAGGCTGTAAACTCGATAACTCGGTGGCTCGGTGGCTACTCGTAGAAGCCCACTGGCGAAGGAACAGTGGATCCGCTCTCTGGAATCCTAGCGCTCGTGCGCTACACTGGCCGCGATGGTGGTGAGTCGATGGAAGGTTGAATTGATGGTCATACCGTTGATACTCGGTGTCCACAAAAGTGACCGGAAATCCGCTTATTGCTTGCCAAATTTGTAGTATTTTCGGAAGCAGGTGTAATCCTTGCTTTATTTTGGTCACATATCATACATATCATGTGTAAAGCTGCTCAGGAGAGACCGTTCCAGAGGGACAAATCCATCAGCTGTATTTTGACGGTGATCAACAAAGTCAGTGCAACACAGCTTGTTCTGGGAGGAAAATTATGGTTTTGATTTTGCAAGACTCTTCAGCATGATGTCCTTTTGTGGGCACGAAGACTCGACATTGAAAAGAAACTGTGTACAGTTGATATTTGCAGCGTTTATTTTGACTGTCTCAGTCTGTCACTTTCAACAGAGCGTCAGACAATTATTTAGGGTATTTTAAGCAACAATTCAATCAGTTCTGGTGTTGTTCTACCTAACAATGAACACTAATTGTGTTCAAGAGGCCTATTGATATTGCTTCTGTCTCCAAACTTGCATAAATGTGAGTGGAAAACTGAAATTTAAGCAAAAGGCTGAAAATTCTGGTTTCCACAATTCTGGTCTGATAGTGCATCATTTGGAATGGTTCAGAGGGCTTGAGAGATACTAACAGAGCGCTCATGTAGTACATATGCATTGTGCGAAAATGGTCAACCATGCTTATTTGAGCCAACAGCAACCAATTTCTGGCACAACCTTGACAACTTGGCATTGCCAAACAATAACATCATGAATTCAACTAGGTTTCGAGTGATGTAAAGAGAGCAGATCTCCGAGAGACTTAGGAGATGATCTACTCACATGAAAAGGTATGCAGCCAGGTGCAGAAACCGTGGGAAACGCACATGATCGCGTCGAAATATCGGCATTTCCGGTCACTTTTATGGACACCGAGTAGACGTCCTTCATCCAATCAGCCCACGGTGAAGCCTTAACGCGGTGTTGGCAGTGCGAAAAATTGCTATGTATGGCTTAATCCCCCAGAGTAAACACAATTAAACATCAACAACTTGCCATTCTGAGTGATCTGACGTCAAAAACTTGCTCAAGACGCACTGCACACCCTTACTACTGGCAGAAAAAGGCCTAGAAACGAAATCCAAAAAATTATATCCATTTCTTTTTTCGCGCCCAAGGGTACCCCCCTCCCCTTCCTCCAAATTAGGAAATTCCTTATCATCGAAGCCCCTTGGGAATATCGGACTTGCGAGTGCGTAGAGCAAGCGTAGAGTCAGACTAACGCCTGGTGTCGAGCTCGACAGATGCATATAAACACTCTAACCTATCCTTTGGGCATGGAAAGCGCTTACATCGTCAAATGAAAGCTTCATGATTTGGCATGTGCAGATTCTCCGGCTTCAGCAGGGAACTTAGAAAGTGTTCTAAGCGTCTATATTGTGTCAATAGAGGCTTTGCGGTAGCCACTGGTGGCTATTGGTGGCTAATTTCTTCCGGGACCGGATGACAGCTTCCGGGTGGATTAGCCACCATTTGTACGTCTATCGAGGGGATGTCATGGTGGCTACCTTGAACCATAGGCTCAAAAAACCATTGCACAAGAGGAGCTACCGATAGCCACCGGTGGCTACCGCAAAGTCTCTAATTTCCCCAGGTTGCTTGAAAAGTTCTTGTTTTCTCGGGCTCACCTTCGGGGTCGGTCTCATAAGTAATCCTTTTCATGACTGATCTCTCTTTGCAGCACGAGGATGGAGAGATTGACGACGTCTCCACTGTGCAGTCAAAGTATCATGAAATTCCTCATGTTTTTCACGACGATTCATTAGAAAGTTCACGAGGAATTGTCACGAAATTCATGATGCACTCTTGAAATTCACGCCACAACATCATGAAAGTGCATCGTGAAATTCATTACGGTTATGGGAACATTCATGACGTTTTGTTGTGGATTCAAAACGAGAACATCATGATTTTTGGCGGTGAAAAGGAGCAAAAAAGTGAAAGAAATGATGAAACTATCGAGACTCGAGTGTGATAAGCTCGGAGGAAGTAGTTGCCTTTAATTGGATACTATTCCATTTGAAAGAGGTTATGAATAGAGAGCAGTAGGGGATTGTTAGTTGAACTTGATTAGAATCTGAAGTGTTCGCGCCGTAATCTTGAGTAATTGAATATTATTATCAAAGAGGTACCATGATTACGTCTCAGGCCCGATGGAAGATATGTGGAATTTAAAATTGAAGAAGGTCCGAAGGTCGCGAAGGAAAAGCAAGCATGAACTTGATGAAGATCCAGGGAATCACGTTCCGTGAAGTCGAGGAAAATCTATGAGGTTGAGCTAGAATAGGAAGAACCCGTGAATTGGATGTATAGAGGAAGTATTGGAGTATTGAGTTGGAGCCCAATAGGTTGCGTCGACGGACCATGGCTTCTTGAGGATTATGCCTTGAAAAAAAGTACAATTGATCGAGGCAGCGCAATCAAATAGCCTCAATGTATGGATTTGACTTGAAGGACAGGTTCGATAATGCGTAGCTATTAATCGGATATCGGTGAAATGCCTCTTAGAATGCCGACACAAGTTAATCGGGAAAACGATGTTCTCTTGTATATCGTGGTTTGACGGCATAAAAACGATGTTGACGGCCGGGAAGAAAGTGAGACAGTTGCTTGTGGCAGCTGCCAGAGGATGCGAAGTTGCGCGTTCATCAGGGACGCAGAATGGAACGCAAAACGGAGCAGTTTCGGTCACGGTGAGCCTTCGATTTTGAACCGGCTTCAGACAACTGTCGGTGGGTGGTAATCGGCAGGAGATTGCGAGTGCGACGAGTGCGTGTAATGGTGAATGGTGTAGCTGTTAATGCTGAGTAAAATTTTTGATGGCCAGGATTTGCGTTAAGAAATTGGTTGACTCTAATGGATAAGCCAGTTGAAGGTTGATAACTTGTAACGTGACAATGGCCGTGAACCAGCGTATGGATTTGAAATTTGAATGTCTGCGCGGAAGGCGCTTGAGTGTGAATGTAAGTCGCGGGCGACTGATGCTCTTCGGGGATTGGAAAGTGTTAGCGGTAATTATTTACCACTCTTTACTTTCCAGCATACGTACCCCTACCCGCAAGACCCTCGGGTACGATACCGCGGGTATACCCGATACCCGTGTCCATCCTTAGCCAAATTCAACTCTACAGCTTCAGACACGTAGGTTTTGTATGCCGGTGTCCCGGCCTACAGGTGGGTGAGCTTGCGCGAACCCATGAATTCAACATATTATACAGATGAGGCAGAGAAGTACGAGAAAGTACATGCACAGTAGTATAGCTTTCAGTTATATTCAGTACATTACAATCCCAAGAAGAAGAAGAAGAAGACGGCGAAATCAATTTAGTTACCATATATGGAAATTCCCATCAAAGCTGCCCTACTACACAGAAAAACGACACACTGGTGGGTAGAAATAAGCTAGACGGGATGTATTCTTTGCGTATCATAGGTTACCCACAAAAACAAGCCGAATTTGTCATCTTTCTGACCGGCTTTGGCTGAACTTTCTTATACAAACTCGCCGGCAAAATCCATACACAAACACAGATTTTTCTACATCAAACAGAAGTGAGGCTCTCGACATTTTTGTCGACTGGCCGCTCCAACTGTACAGTAAGTGCTCCTTTGGCCCTCCTCGCGGTATCAGCATCGGACATCAGCAAGGCTCTGTTCGATCATCGTCAATGAAAACTTAACTGCAAACCAATACCTTGCAAGGTCAACATGGACGACGCAAGCATCGCAGGAAAGACGAGAAAGGCGCTAACGCATCTTCACAGCTGTCAAATCCGCTTGCATCACCGAAATCAGTCTCGCATCATGCTGGATCAGCCTGGATCACATAGCATCACTGATATCAGTCTCGGAACGTGTTTTTGTGCGTGATGGCACATCACGTGGGGTAACTGTATTTGTGTGTCCCCTACCTTACGAAAATTCAATAGCTTCAATTCAAAGGTCGATGTGACGCGTTACTTGAATCTACGGTCGAAATAGTAGATAATGAGGAATTTCAAGATTCCTGATGTTTTGTCATGAACCACATCATGAAATTCAAGATGCCTTTCACGATGCTCAGAAACTCATTTTTACATTAGTTGATGAGCATATAAATTCATGACAAAACATCATGAATTTCATCATGCAAGACTGTCGAATTTTTGCAAAGTCCACTAGCCAGGTTGTTGAGTACAAAATGTACTCAATATCCTACTCACACATCATCTACCCCTCCCTAATGTAAAGAGGGTGGCCAAAAGGTGGGTCAGTAATATCTGAGTAGTCGGATTCACTCGATATACAGTCAACTCTGTCTTAACCCATAGGCCTCCGTTCCGCCCAAATCCTATGGGGTATTACAGAGTTATGGGTTATCCCAGTCAAAATGTAGTCAAAATCTACGAAAATTGGTTATGGCCCATTATGGGTTATGAGAGGTATGGGTTAAGACAGAGGCGACTGTAGCTGCATATATGGTGTAACATGCTCTTATTAACAATTCCATCTCGGATGACTTGGATGTATGCACTCGGCTGCCTTTGTCAGTGACAGCATGAGGTCGTGTGTTCGAGTCTGTCTGGTGTCAATATATTTCTTTCACGTTTTCGCTCCTTTTCACTGCCAAAATCATGATGTTATCGTTATGAACACAACAAAACATCATGAAAATAACGTCATGAATGTTGCCATAACTGTAATGAATTTCATTGAAGATGGGGGGAATGCTCTGCAGCAGTGTGGCAATTTATCCTGTATCACTGATGCAGAATTTGGTGCTGAAAATTTGACTGATATTCAACGTTCAACCCTCTGCGGTAACTCCTGGCAACAGTTTTGAGAATCGAAGACTTAAGGCTTTTGAAAAATGTGGTGGTCTGGCGAAAGAATATTCTACTTTACCTAATTTCCTTTGCTGCAGTGAGACAACTGCCATCATTTTTGAATTTGCTCGCTCCTTCCGGGTTGCATTTGGTAGTCGAAATCATGTCGGGAGGACAGAATTGTTTCGTACCAGGTGTGATTCAATAGCAAGGATTATCTGATTTATCGGGGAAAATTAAGGGACACTTAGGATGCAAGGCCGTATTTTTTGATCGGACATTATTGAAGCAGTATACTTGATGCATGGAGCTGCAGAAAAATTTCTCGTCTGGTGAGCATTCTGTCAAGCTCAACACTGGAGGTCTAGTAGTTCATTGGCTAGATGAAATGTTTGCAGCCATGAACTGAGCATTTCTTAGCAAAACCTCACTTAATTGCTGGGAAAGTTATGCAGGGCACTGGCGGGCCGGCCTTCCTGAGTTGCCGCGGCTAAATAGCTATGAAATCCTTCGAAATTCTCCCTTTTTCCTCCTTCCTTCTTTCCTTTTTCGGTGATTTTTTTCTTCTCCTTCTGGCCGCCCACAAACATGATTACCGAGCCGGTCTGAGCCATTGCAGTCGTGGAGAAATACAGCCGACTTTCCATTTCCGAATACTTTACGCAATACCGACGTGGCAGCCAAGACCGACGAACATCTCAACACGTCGCCACGTGTAAATTTGACACCGCTCCGTCTCCGAATTTCGAAGAGTCGGAAAGTCTGTTCTGCGTTGGTTCTGCGAGCAAGTACAGGCTGCTCAAAACCTTCGAAGAGCATCACAGCCGTTTCGGAAAACGAATGCGGGTTTTCATCTCCCTTCCTTTTCGATTTTGATTGACATTTGTTGACGATTCTGTCAACAGCATTGTGCGGCTCCACAAGTCTCCACGCCTGCCGTGAGCTTGTCGATGTAAACAACTTGACTCGAAAGACATTCAAGGGTTGCTTGCTAGAGGTCAGATGAACGCTCTAACGCACTCGAGAAGGGTCCCGCCATGGCGACCGAACGCGGAATACTTAGCTTTGGAAAGAGGAATCGGCAAGGGTGGAGCCGAAGATGCAGGACCAAATACAGATTTCGAAAACGAAAAACCATCAAAACCCGCATTCTTTTTCCGAAACGGCTGTATAGTAATTAGTCTCTCGTAGACAGACGCTCTATAGAGTATGTATCAGCTCGGTGCCCTCGCTATATAGAGTCTGTTAGTTACCGCGCCCCTCGGACCGCGTCAGGATCTTATTAGCTAATCTTATATAAGCCGGGAATCGCCGGTTTGTGTTTTCCCCCTTGCATTGTCGGGTTTTAATACTAATTCTACTTCTAAGGTACTCCAAGCTCGAGTTTCAATCTTTGTGCGCTCTTTCTCAAATTTTCTGAGGCGTTTTGGGCTTAAGTTGAATGCATTTTAGAGCTCGGCCGAGAGGCCGGATCTCCACGTGATGCAAACGCGCTACCTTTTCCTGCAGCACGTCGTCTTGTTATCAAAGATCTGAGGAGACAGAAAGCCAGTTTCAGGTATTATAATGAGCATTTCCTAAAGAAATGCGGAAAGAACGCGATTTTTGAGGGAGATATACGCGACGTGAACTCTGCTTATATAATATTAGTTAATAACATTCTGACGCGGTTGGAGGGGCGCGGTAACCATAAGACTATATAGTAATACAAGTCAACGAACTTGAACTTGTACTTAACTTTGAATCAGAGCTCCATTATGTAATGAGAAATGAGGTCATAAAACCTCGTTTATTACTCGCAAAAAAATTAGACGAAGTAAAGTAAAAGTAAATTTTGTAAGGACAAGTTAGTTCTCCGAGTTGCTTTGTTAACCGTCTATCTCGATCTGATTGCGAATCTGCCGTGGGGGCTCTCAGTGCACCACCATTGTTCCGTACATTCAGCGTCAGTAACCCTCAATGATTGCTGATCCTCGATCAGCTACAAATTCGTCATCCCAGCAAAGTCTCCCGTCAAATCCACATTGTGAAATCTGGCTCGCGCGGTCAATTGCCAACTTGAGTAGGCATTTTCGCAAAAAGAGGGCATCGTTGCGGGCGATGGCAGAGCGATGCCTCTGGACTTCGGCCAACGCCGCTCTCGGCGGTTCAAGCTTGTTGGCTGATTGAGCCCGAAGTGTTACCGAGCCCAAGGGATCGTGGCTCAAAACAACTGCCTCTGGCTTCTGTGCATGTTTAACGTTGTCCCAGAACAGATCTGTATTGCCTCCCGACGCCGCGAACGTGTGCAGACGTTGTTTGACATTGTCAAAACCGCACCAATCTGAACAGTATTTGGAAAGTAACCCACGCGCCGGCTTGTGACATGCTTCTCTCGAACTGGGATCAAGGTGTTCGAGACCACGTCGACAGCGTGATTTGAATGTGGTTTGCAAATTCGGCGAATCTGAGAACTAACTATGTCACACTTGGAGGCGTGCGCAGGGCATGCTTCCACTCACCATGACGGCAAATAGATCAATAGAACTTGTCAATGAGATCGCGGAGAACTTCAGCTAAGCGAGCGCAATCCAGGCGATACCATTCATTGCATCTGTTATGTATTGTACTGTATGATTCCCCAGCAAATTGTAGGACCCTACCGTTGGCAGTTTATAATCTCCCGGAGATCAGCAGTTTGGCAAACAAAGCAGAGAAGCAAGATCTGAGATTTGGGCAACACGCTTGCCACGGCGGACGGCACTCTTTAACGATTTGAGTTTTTGTACGAGCTTGATCACTTAGTTTTGACCTACTGCATTGAGAGTATGATACCATCCAGGCCAAAAACTTCAACGGCGATGTCCCAACAAGGCAAAATACGTTGGCAGTGACCCATTGCCTCAGCATCGTCATCGTGGCCATCACGGCTGCCGAGGAGGAATGCCCTGGAGCCAGCAACAATTGCATGTCAAGTTCCAAATGCCACAGTCGGCCACGAAGATCCGCACAGCGTATTTGCGCTATGGGTCGGTATGAACGAAAATCGAAAACGAAAACGCGGCTAGCTGATAATGATCAGGCGGCCTTCCAGGCCATCAAGTCCATCAATTGCCAGCATTCAGAAACGAAAATGACCGGTTTCAACACGGCAAACAAGCCGAAAGGACTGGATTGATGTCACAGTCACAGTATATCAATGTACGTGGTCTATTGTGTCATCGGCCGCTTGCCGAACGCGTCCGAGTGGCTGTACCAGGTCACGCACACGGCGTGTTTTAGCACTCTAAATTAATTGAAGAGTGAAGATCACTCCACTTCAAAATCATAAAATAGAAATTTTTACGATACCCAAGTATGAGATTCGTGGCAAACGTGATATAGACGAACACTAAAGGTAAATAGGAAACAAGAATGGACTACATAAAGTAAACAAATATTATTATTTTATATTTATCTCTTAATTTGTGTTGGCTGCCGGCAGTAGCTAAGTTGCACGAGCACGGGAAAAAAACCAAGAAAAAACGGCAATTTCGGTTACTTTTAAGTAGTAGCCGAGCATCGGAACGGGACCAACATAACTCGATCGATCAAGCATGTACGTGACCGTGACCCTTGGCGTCATAGAGCCGACCTTGACTTGTTCCGTGCCGACTGCTTCATTTTCGTTTCTGAACCTGCTGCCGACGGGCACCACCGGCCATCTATCGGCTATTCTATATATAGTCGTTTTCGTTTTCGTTTCTAGTATATACTCGCTATGGGTGCCCGCATATACAACCAAATCTCAGGTACCAAATGTCCATTTCCACCTGCATAGGGTACCCAGGTGGCAAGAATGACGACCGAAGGCATGGAGTCTGTAATTGTTCCAAGTACGTGCCAAGCAACGGTTTTCGGAAATTTGCCCGAGGTCACGCCTACTGAGCGCATCGTGAGGCTCGCCAGATCGAAGAGTACCATGTTAGCGTTTGAGAGGTCGAATGGCTGGTTGACAGTTTAGCAAGCACTCAGTGCAAGCAAGCTAAGGAACCTGGTATTATCAACCCACCCCCCGGTTAGTAAAACGCATGCCGAGTTGTCAAAAAATCGGTCATTTCGAGGGCTTTATTTCGCCGGAGATAGGCTCAGATTGCCGAGGGTTTTACTGGCCGGGGCCATCGGCTTTAATTGGTTAGGCGACCGATTTGCCATCACCCGGGGTTGCCTTTTCGGCCAGGTAGCGAAATGGCTATTAACATGGGCGCTTGGCTAATAACATGATTGATGCCATCAATTTCACGCGCTGCCAGCGTCTATTTCTTCCTTTGCCTGTCGCTCTCCTCGTTTCCTTAGACCCAGAACCGACTCTGCCCATGCAAAACAACATACTCAACCACCAGTGCTGTTTACCCCCGCCCTAATACGACGACAACGGCTGCAGGTGACGGAAACGGACTCGAGCAGAAGGAGGAATTAGAGGATAATGGAGATTGTTGAATTGGCACGCCGGGCAAACAGAAGGCGGTGGTTTGGAGGAAGCTCGTCTTGGGCAAGTTCAAAGTTCATCAATGCGGCCTAGCGTTGCACAGGTACGCGAGTATTCACGCTTTCTCCATGTTCTCTTGCGATCAATGTCTTCTCCTACCGATCATACCTTCCTTCCTTTCTTCCGCGAGCGGCAGGAAAGAAATGTCGCAGCTGGGATTCCTGTCATAGCTGTCCCGCAGTTTAAATACATCTTGTGTTAAACAGAATCATAATAAATTCAGCTTCATTTCAGTACATACTTGTGAGCCGAAACTCGAGGGAATATAGTAATAAGCTTCATGCTGCTTGATTGAAACCTCTTCCAAGCAACAAGAGGTGTTTCTACTTCCTCTATATCTTCTCCCTTTTCTCCCCCCTTTCCCTTTCTTTTTCTCTTTTTTCCGTCACGGGACCCAGTACATTCAAAAAAAAACCCTCGTCGGCTCGTCTCGTCCCAGAAACTATTTAATTGCATGATGAGCTGATGAGCTGCTGATCCCACTCCGCATTTCTCTCCACCTCCCATCAAATTTTGATCCCCTCATCAGGAAATCGATATTTTACGGACGAGACGAGCTGACGAGCTAAGAATTGAGCGCCCCTAATGAAGGATTTACCACTTGGCGAGAACTTGGCGATGATTCTACAGCGTGTACGGCATCGGCAAGACATCGGCCGAGCCTCGGCATTGATAGCCGAAGTCCCGTCAGCACTCACGACGAGTCACAGTCAGCGTGACATTGTCACGGTACGCGGCGGCGCAGGGTGGCGCGCGCAGCTGCGCCTCCGATCTCAGGTGGATCTCCGAGTCAAAGAAGTTAAGCAGAGGGAATAATTGTGTATGTTGGTAATTGAGAAGAACTAATTACAAGCGCGTGCATGGTATAGTAGAGCTAATTACATTTGTACATACGCCCAAACCTAGCACGGCGAGGAAACAGCAAATTTAAGTCTGTCAAAGATATCTGAGATGATGGACTTATGAGCAGAACGAAAGTGGGGACTCACTCGGCGCTTGCGCAACGTGCGACTCGCGGCAGCCACTACCTCCGCCTTGAGTGCTCTCTTGTGCCTCTCGCTGGTATTCTTCAAATGCCTTTGCAGAATGGTTTCGGTGACCCAGTGGTCTTCATAATTGTTGAGCGCATAGAACTCAATTGAAGCCTGAATAGCGATGTGAGTGACAAGTCGGCCAACGATAATAGCGATAGAGTTACCATTTTGTAAACTAAATCGAGCAGCTTCTTGTCCTGGTCCGAATAACACACTGTCGTGTTGAGGTGGTCATCCGCAAGGTCCTCCACACGTTTCTGACAGATTCGTTAATAGCTTCAAAAGAATAGCTCGAATACCGCACCTTAATGCGATCCAGCTCAACCTTCGGCCAACCGGTGAGGTGTTCCAGGGTGTCTCGCGACAAACCTGTAGACCTCGGAATCCGTTTTGGGAGGATTGGCGGCGGGGGATAGGAGTGCACAGGAACACTGTCGACGAATCGCACCTTTGAGCCTGGAGCGGGATCGTCGACATGTCCAGGGCCATGATCGTAGTCCTCGAGATCCTCGTGAATGAGGAGACCTGGCAGCACAGGCGTATTGAAGTCGGTGTGGATGAGAAGCAACATAACAGGGGGCGGGGGAATGCCTGGCTCCGCGAACGGAGAGTCGTGACGCGCGGCGACTGTAGAAGCATCCATGTGTGAGCTTCGTTCTCGCAGGAGGGATATAAAGCGAGAGCGCGTCGGATACTATTGCCGAGCATCAGCGCACGCGGGCGGTAACGCGTTGTGGTTCGGGGATACCTTGAAACGAAACAATTGACCGATCTCGGGAACAGAAGGCGGTGCCGCTGAATTAGCCGAAACAATTGGCATTTGTACCAAGTGCGGAAAACAGAGAATGTAGCCAAGTACACGGTTAAGCGGGCGCCGGGGGTGCATTGTTCTCGTTCATGTAGAATACAAGGGAAAGCCGTAGTCGCGCTCTTGTTTATTGTTCTCGCGTAGAGGGCAGGATGACTCCGGAGAAAATCGAGTCCCAAACTATAAGACAAGCGGAGGGGAGGTTATCCCACACGCAATGCTTTCGCTTCGTTCCAATTTGAAACAGTCCTACCGCCTTCATGGAAAGCTGCAGGGGCACTCTGGCGCGATCGTACGACTGCAAGTATCAGACGACGGGAAATATTTAGCCAGTGGAGGTAAGATTCCGAGGTCAAGTATCGTTATGAATTGGAATGATGTTGCGCGCAGGTACAGACGGCACTAAAGCCTGGGATCTCCATTCTATGCGCGAGATTCCGGGCCCAACATGGCTCGAAACTCACGGGGCGACTACGGCCATGGTTTGGGTCAAACGCGAGGACAACATGACCCTGGCGTTGGTCTACGGCACCCAGAACAGCCAGTTGGTGTGTTGGCAGGGATTCAAACGCGGGGTTTGTTCTATTTCGCGAATCTAGGGGGACCCACTGATTGAGTCTACCAGGGAAAGCTCGTGTTCGAAGAAGTTTTCATCACAGGGCCGCTCATCAAGTCCGCCGAGATTACTGGTTTGGCGTTTGATGCGTCCTCCAACCGTCTGGCAGTCTGCCATCGCGGCGGCGTAATCCAACTCTGGACAGTCGCGGATTCGATGGCTCTCAAGTTTGTCTGGTCGCAAGAGTTCAAGAACTACGTCCCGCGGGCCGTGGCGTTTAGTCAGCTGGAGGGCGACGAAAGGTCTGTGCTGGTGTTCCCGTTGTACGGAGGGTATATGTGAGTTATCTGTCCCGATGTTCGAGTTGGTGATTTATCGCAGTAAAGCCACACCCTCAAAGCTGATAAGGGGACCGTTGCGGATTCCCCGTGGCACATTAGCACCAACATGTGAGTTTTTTCCCCGCTAATTTGTCGCAATCGTTCCTGACGCCTCATAAGCGGTGATGTTGCTGTGAATGCTCAGAAGGGACTCGTCTGCGTGGACGAGCCCTCCTCTGGAGCCAATCCCTACGCGCTGTCGGAACCCCACGTCCGGACGACCTTCCCCGTCAACACCACCCCTGGCAAGAAACGACGACTGCGTCAAGTCGCGCTCGATAAAGATTGCACCACTATCGTGAGCGGCAGCGACCACGGCGTGGTGCACGTCTTTGATAGACGTAGCCAGCTAGTGGAAAAGTTGAGAGTCGACGCGCATGAGTGGGTGCAGACTGTAACTGTGAGTTGTGTTAATGGCGCTCGCGCGTGAAACTAACTAGGCATACCAGATTGCGGAATGTGATGGCGTTCTCAGTGTCTTCGCAGCCAAGTCTCGCGACATTGGTCGGTCGAACGAAATCTTCGTTTGGCGCAAGAAGCATACCAAGATCCCCGTCAACCCAGTTACTCTCTTCTGCGCGGCGCTGATCGCTATACAGCTGGTGTTCATGATCGCAGTTGTCGTTGTTGTATACGAGGAAGGGATATTTCCGATGTACGTGCCCAAGTTCAGGATGTAGTTCAGAGTGTAGTAGGATCGCAATAGAGGCGAGTCCGAATTAAATTTGCATGATTTTGGGGTCTGTGGGCGTACAACGCGCAACAGTAGTATGAGAAGCGAGTTCCTGCAAGTGTACAACACCTAGCAGTGAGGGGGAAGCGGTTGATTCTACCGACGTACAACGTCGCGCAGAACAAGTGGACTTGGGAAATGCGAGCTGCGATTTTCGGCTGATGTGATCCGATGATGTCACACTCCGCGGAGCGTGACAAGCGTCGGCGCGTCACGCGCGGCGCCGTGCAGCTCAGCGGCGCGCCGTCACACAAGTCACATCCGCAGCCGCTTTCACGTGCGATCAAACTCAGGTTCGTCTTCCTCGCCCTGTTCGACGTTGTACGTCGGCAGGGCAAGCCTCTCCCGCCTACTACTAGGCACTGTACGCTTGCAGGAACTCACCGCTTGTGTCGCTGTTGCGCGTTGTACGCTCACAGATAGACCGCGGCGGTTCATGCCCGAACACTCGCGACTCTTGGCACCTCTTTTGTTATTCGGCTCCATCTTTTTTGTTCTCCTTGCCTTTTGTTCTATGGGTCATATAAACCCCCGTGCTGCCCTCAGTCCTCCAGAATGAGTGCTAGTTTCAACTCCGCTCGCCCTTCTGCGTCGCGCAGCTCGCGCAGCTATCGGGCCCCCCGTACCAGTGAGTGCTCTTTACAGTTTCGTCGGATTGTTGCTCATATGATTCATAGGTCCTCGTCCGAGTCCCAGTCCCAATTTCCCCCCCGGGTATCATTACGATGCGAGGTTTGGAACATATATGTACACAGGGCCTCCGTGGTTTCAAGTACCCAATCCCCCTCCCCCCCTCCCGCGCCCCCGCCCCCGCCCCCGCCACCGTCGGTGACACCCCCCGCCACCGTCGGTGACACCCCCCTCCACCGCTCCCCCTGGCGCTTTCGAACCGGCCGTAACTCAAGCTGCTCAATCGCACGGTCAGTTTGCCGTCTCACTCATCTCGTTTCGTTGTTTACTGACTTTGTGCCCCCAGCACGCCTTCTGCCCTCGGTCCCGTTCGAGTTCCTCGTCACTTTGGCTCTCATCCAAACAGTGGTTTACGGAGATTGGGGCCACTTGTTTTCCCATACGTGCTATGCCTCGCTTTATTTTTCGCTTAGACCTACGCCATCAATCATATGCCCCACATGTTCCCCATTTATCGCAACAATAAGAAAGATCGTCTTAAATGAATCACACCTCGACTCATCCCAACCTAGTCTTCCCATTGTGCGCTCTCAGATATCCACGAAACTGCCCGACGTTGTACGTCGGCAGAGCCCGTCAGAATGCAACGAGCACCGCGTCAATGGCTATGCGTGAAATGTCCTATATTTCATGGCACCAACCATCGTATTCCGCAACGACAGCGGAACAAGCACAGGTCGGACATCAAGGAATTCTTGGATAGTCAGAAGAACAATGGCATGCTCGATGCCGACAACTCGTCTTGCGAAGACGATCTGCCTATCGACGACCTTGCGAATATCTTCACTGGACTCGTCGTCACGGACGACGGGCCTGACGTCCATGGACAGCAACACTCCAAGCTGTTTAGTCCCCGGGACGATTTCCAAGCATCCTGCCCCGACGTTTCGGACACTTTTCAGCCGACTTCAAAGTCAGAAGCCATGTCAAGCATACAGTCTGTTGTTGACGCGCAGCGGCTGCGTGTCGCGCCACCCACGAGAAACGAACGGCGGCAACAGACCCTCACGGAGACATTGGAGGCTATTCGTGCTGCTCATAGCACTTTGGATGCAATTTATGATCTGTATGCGGAGAACTCTGATCACGACTCCGCCCGTCTTGCGCTTGATGCCGCCGCTGAGACTGTCGTTGCTGCGGGCAAGCTCCTGGGAAGCGTGAAAGCCGCCAAAAGGAACAAGGATCTGGGGAAGTTGTGGGACGATGTCCACGCTGAAGCTGAAACACTCGATAAGCTCATCGATACAGTCGCCGCCGTCGTGCCGCCTGCTCTCGTCGAGGCAACTGAAGCCGATCACGACACAGGTATGACGCCTATTAACAGACTACTCGCCGTAAGACTAATCTTATTATTCTCAGAGCACCACTTCGAAAACCCCATCATACATCTCGATACCATAGCACAAATATCAATCTTGCTCGCTATCATCGTCAACGTTATCATCGGGGTGGCTGCTGACCCTTGTAATTTTCTCATCGACGCGGTCACTATGATCGTCAAACTCACCATGTCCCTATCCTCTGGCGGGGAGTATGATGCCAAACAGCGCGATGTTCTCTCTCAGCTTCCCACCACGTTGGAGAGCGCGTTGAAGGCATTCAAGCTCGATGCGAAAACTAGAGTCATTGCCGTCTGCCCCTCTTGCCACCACACGCATGAGCCTCGGACGAATCGACTCACAGGGGAGCCCGTATATCCCACTCATTGTGAAGGCTTTGTTTTCCACGATAAGCACAGTGCTGCACAACCTTGCATGGAACCTCTACTCGTCGAACGGCATTCCAAAATGCGCCCCATTAAACCCTACGTTTTCCCCGACTTCCGTGATCACTTGTCCTCTGTCCTTTCTGATCCTGAAATTGCAGCACTGTGCAATAGTGCTTGCGATACAGCCTGGGCCGCTGTGCAGGAAAAGTTAGCGCAGGATCCGGATGGACCCGTGTCAGAACAAGAAGTCAACAACGTTTTCGAGGCAGAATTCTTACGCACCTTCAATGGGCCCGTTCCCGACGAGCTTTTCATTAATCGAGGGGGTCGGATGAGGCTTGCGTTCCAAGTCCTTTTAGACTTCTTCAACCCCCACGGCATGAGGAAACGGGGTAATCACGACTCGATTGGAATCCTGGCCGTCGTGAACCTAAACCTTCCGGAGGATATTCGCTACAAACCCGACTTCATGTGGCTCAGCATCATCCTTGGTCCTAAAGAACCCAACCATGACCAGATCGGCCCCTATATCCGTCCCCTCATAGACGTCTTCGTTAGTGGGTGGCAGCCTGGGCTCCGTTTGTCTCGCACCGGAATATCCAGCGCCCCATCCTCGGTCGACATTGCTATCGCAATCAATGTCAACGACCTTCCAGCAACCCGTAAAATCCTTGGTCTTGCCGGCGTCGGATCTCACCATATCTGTACAGTCTGCAATTGTACAGGAGTGGAGCATACGCATCGCACTGATCTGGAAAATCCCGCTTGGACACGAAGAGATCCCCAGGAACTGCGTCGTTGGGCCTACGCGTGGAAGAATGCTACGACACAAGCTGAGCGTGACACCATCTTCAAGGAGCATGGTGTGCGATGGTCTGAGTTTTGGCGTCTACCGTACTGGGATCCGACCCGAATGGGTGTGGTCGACTTGATGCACTGCGTCTTGGAGGGTTTGGTACATTATCACTGCCGTCGAGTCCTTCGAATTGATGCTGAGGTTGCCAAAAAAAAAGGGGCAGCTGGCATTGCATTTGAGCAGGACTGGCAGGAGTACGACCCCAGTGATTGCCCTTCCAAACATCTGCTGAACAACCCTGAGAAGGAAACGGTCCAGATCCGCGCAATTCACAACAAACTCGTCCAGGCACTCCTTCCGGTCGAAGGTGATTCCGACGTCGATATGCCCGACGTAGCTCAGGACGTCGCCATGCCCGACGCTCCTCAGAGCAATCCCGCCCTTGGAATCAGCGAGGGATCCATGTACGACGCTCTGCACCGCAACAATCTTCCAGCCCTTCGTTTTGTTGCGTATTCTCTCGATCTCGACATCAGTGGGGCAACGACAAAGGCTCATTATTGCGAGAAACTCATGGCTTGGGTACGTGGCTTGTTCTCTTCTCTTCATTGTTCCTGAAACTGATATGATGCTACAGCGTCGTACCAAACCTCGTGCCAGCGCAACCGGATTACTTTCCAAGCCGATCACCCTCCAACATATCCATTTCATTCAACGCGTCATAAAGCAAACTGCGCGTCCATCGTGGATCAACAGTGTGCCTCCTAATTACGGGGAGAGCAATGCGGGCAGCATCAAAGCAGACGAGTGGCGCATTCTCGCTATTCTCTTCCTTCCCATCGCGCTCATCATTCTCTGGGGAGATCAGCCCGTGGGCGCACACACGCCACGCCTGCTTGGTATGCTTGATCACAGCATGGCTTTGTTTCAGGCTGTCATCGTCGTATGCCGCTACACCATGACATTCGACCGCGCAACCAGATATCGTTGCTTTCTCAAAGCCTGGGTAGATGGGCTGACTGTGCACCATCCGCACACTCAAGATCACGCCAAACGGCCCAATGTCCATGTCGCCTTCCACATCTATGATTTCCTCTTGCTCTTTGGCCCTGTCGTCTCATGGTGGTGCTTCCCATTTGAGCGAATGACTGGCTATCTTCAGAAAATCAATACCGCCAGTCATATAGGAGGAGAGCTTGAAGGCACGTTGACGAGATCGTTTTTCCGGGGCGCAGCTGTGCGGCGATGGCTCCGCCGCTCGGACTGCCCAGAGATCATCAAACAGTTCAAAGCCATATTCGATCGAGCCTTCGCGCCCCGGAGTCAGTCCGCAGATTTTTCTCCTCTTGCCGAAGACGGAGAGCGCGCGAACTACACGTTCAACGGCAAGACCTTTTCCCGTGCGTCGACTCATCTCGGCAACAGTCTCGTTTTGTACTATCCTTCCGCGTCTGCGAGCGACCCTATCCCTGGCAGCATCGAAAAAATTCTCTCCCATGGAGACACAACATCCTTCATTGTTCGCCGCCAAGCACCTTTACCTGCGGGAAAGTCTGATCCATTTCTGCGTTACTACCCTTACTTCCCTGCCCAAACCTACTCGTCTGAAATGCAAGCCGTTACCGATACAATTCAGCCATATATGGTCTCGTCTCAATGTGCACGCTTCGAGTTTACAGATGACCGAGCTGTAATCGTCAATCTATCTAGATACTAATACATTTTTTTTCTTCGTCTCGAGACTTGTCATCGCCAATCGGTCCGGCTTCCGATTGACACAATATGTCAATCAACTTTGCTGTGCACGGCAAAAATCTTTGAAAACCCGAAAACCCGAGAACGCGTCTGGACATCGGCGAATCTATTTCATTCTACCTAGGCATCTACCAAATCCCTCAGTATCTTTGTGATACTCTCAGCTGCCGGAATTCCCCCGAATTCATCAAGCTCGAATTTTTCCCGATGGTGTACGAAACACGAGTCGCAGCAGTACGGCTCTTTCCACAGGTCGGCAATTTTAAGAAATTTGTGCACGACACGCTCTAAAGCAGTTTTTTTTAGGAAATTTAAATAAGTGCGCAGGACGCACCAAGTTTACGAGCGTGAAGCGTAGGGATGGTCGCGACCAGCTCGAATTCGGAGCGATAGCATTGGCGCCCCCATTCGCCGAGTCGACGGTTGGGATCGTTCGAAAACCCCACCTTGGATTCGATGTCGCCGTTTGAATCCGTCGTCTTCATCAAATATACGTGCCCGGGCCCGTCTGCGCCAGACGGAGGGCGTATGAGGGCAGCGTCAAGCTCGTCTACAGTATGAATATGCTGATATTTTGTGGACTCTGAAGGCAGTGTGTAGCCGATATGCGCCAAAGCTGAACCGGTAAGCACTCGACTTGTACAACGTTGGAGATACTCACCAGCGGCTAGTTGAGTTAACATGTGCAGTCGAAAACACCTCGAAATGAAGCTGTATTTCGTCGTGATTATCCGGCGCGCGAGCAAACGATGTGATTAGCGGAAACGTTCGCGCGGGAAGCTAGTGAGGGAGTGTCAATCCTGGTGAACTGGGAGCCTAGTGCCAAAGACGAGCGTTGTAATCGCTCGCGCTAAATGCGCCAGGTGCACAGCCGTGAAGGGATATCTTCGTCGCAGCTGTTCCAACCTTCATGCGGCTCTGACGACCAACTCCTTGCTCGTAGACATAGTCGTATTCTTGTACATTGTCCAGGACGGTTGCATGCTCAACCTCGCCGCGCGTGTTGGCCGGAGAGATCAGCGGGGGTCATGATCCGGAACCGCTGAGCTCCTGGTCGTGGGCGTGGGATGCACGAGAATGAACCCAAGAAGAAGACGCCAGGCGAGGGCATCCCAGAGGACCACGACTAACCCAAATGACGGCGGCTGATGATGGCCGATATAGGGAGAGATCGTTGTCGAATAGCCCCTCACAAATAGGACGTCAGATCCGAAGTTGTAAGACCAAGTATTGCGCCGGAGCTTCAATTGTTTGCAAGTTCGGTTTACTTGGAAAGTTTGCTTGGGCTTTGAGAGGCTTGCTGGGGAGCAGCCACGGAGGATTTGCGTAGCATCCAGGAAGAGTTGAGAGTACAGCTGTCCCTTAAATGGGTTCGAAAGAAGTCGAGCATGGATGGAGCACGAGTCATCGAGGAGGAATGAGTGCGAGCAATTGAATTCAGAACGTGGCCCAGAGCGTTTGGGACTACAAAGCCTAGGAACCAACAAAGCGGGTGAACTTGGATTCGGTAGACAGAATTCCAACAGTGAGATATTTGAGAAAAACCAGCAGGTGGTCGACGGGAGATGGAGTGGTAGTGATAGAGCAAACGAGTGCTGGATAAGAAGGTAGACAAGGATGTGTTTGAAATAATCGACCCAGGAAATCCAGGAAATGTTGTGAGTTGGGTGAGTGTGAAGCAAGGGAAATGCGAACGAGTCCGAGTCAACGGGTTGGCATGTGTGGATTTATCAATGAGAATTTCGAAAAACCACAAACAGTGAAATGGGGCGCAAAGCAGCACGATTGAGTCAAGAGAGGATAGAGAAGGCCTGAATCCAATGTTGATGGAACACGGTCCGTTTAACAAGCACCGAGCTCGAAACGGCCCTTAAAGCTTTGGGTACATCGAGTTTCCAATCGAACTGAGAGTTCGCCGAGCGCAGTAAAGCAGTGAGTATTAACACACGGTATGTTTCATTGCGCAGAGGGCTCATAACATGCTCGAGTATCCTTTGGTTTAGTGAGGTTTTAATCTTGCGTGGACGTGAGGTAGTGTCTGATGCGAACTAGGTTCTGAAGAAAACTTGAATCGAAGCCCAAATTTTGGGAAAGAAGTGTAGAGATTGAGAATGAGTTTGATTGAACCGCCTCGGAGTTCAAGCTGGAGATCCGTGAGTGAGACTATTGTGGGTTAACCAGGGTTGTGTGTCGAAGTTTGAGTTGAAGTTCTGCAGTGATTTGCTTGTGAAGCAATGTATATAAACGTGAAGTCAATGGGCAGACTTCAAGTTCGGATCGAAATGGATGCCAGGCGCAGTTCAACAGTCAAGGTGATGCATTGATCCGTGAGAGGGACGAAGTTGCGTTCGTGAAGTTCATCGACAAGCTCCCAGGTGGTAACACAGTTCTACCAGCAGAACAAAGAGTATATACTAGAAACGAAAACGAAAACGACTATATATAGAATAGCGTATAAATGGCCGGCGGTGCCCGTCGGCAGCAGGTTCAGAAACGAAAATGAAACAGTCGGCACGGAACAAGTCAAGGTCGGCTCTATGATGTCATCACGCCAAGGGTCACGTACATGCTTGCTCGATCGAAACGTTGAGCACCACTCAATCAAAACCCGTATATTGTTTCCAAAACGGCTGTATGTTGGTTCCGATGCTCCGCTTTTGTACTCGCAGCTACCAAAAGTACCCGAAATTGCCGTTTTTCCCCGCAAATTGATATGCTCGTGCAACTTAGCTACTGCCGGCAGCCAACACAAATTAACCAAAATATAAAATAATAATATTTGTTTACTTTATGTAGTCCATTCTTGTTTCCTGTTTGCCTTTAGTGTTCGTCTATATCATGTTTGCCACGAATGGGTGTCGTAAAAAATTTCTATTTTATGATTCTGAAGTGCAGAGCGCACTGAGTCTTGCACTGAGTGATCTTCACTCTTAAATCAATTGATAATTTAGAGTGCTAAAGCACGCCGTGTGCGTGACCTGGTACAGCCACTCGGACACGTTCGGCAAGCACGATAGACCACGTACATTGTGACTGTGACATCAATCCAGTCCTTTCGGCTTCTTTGCCGTGTTGAAACCGGTCATTTTCGTTTCTGAATCCTCGCAATTGATGGACTTGATGGCCTGGAAGGCCGCCTGATCAATATCAGCTAGCCGCGTTTTCGTTTTCGATTTTCGTTCATACCGCAGAACAATAGAGACTTTGCGCAGAGCCACCGGTAGCCACCCAGTGGCTCTCACGGCATGCGCTGTGGAGCGGCTACGGCATATGGTGGCTCGTTTGGTGGCTCGTCGCCCGCGTTGCAGGTGGGGCTTCAAGTATCTACATGGTACCTCTGTGACTATACCTCAATGTAGTGAGGTGTCGTGGTTAGGTTACCAGTTTCCCGCTTTATTTGGTGCGTTTTTGGCCGGTTCTTGCAAAACCGACGGTTGGCGTGGAACCTTGGTGTGCTTCCCGGGGGTTTGGGAGCCTAGCGCTTCGAGGTCATCCAGGGGGATGAAAAAATGCCGAAGAAAATGAATTTCAAGTTGTTCTTCCAGCCACCGAATGAGCCACCATAGCGCGTAGCCGCTCCACAGCGCATGCCGTGAGAGCCACCGGGTGGCTCCCGGTGGCTCTGCGCAAAGTCTCTAATACATTTTGAGAGTTAAACGAAGACGAATGTTTTGGGCGCCAGTAAGTAGAACGACGATTTTATCAACGGCTTCCGCGCTATGAGTGTAACTCTCGGTTCGATGAGATTCGAGCGGTAAACCACGGGGGTAGATGGATCAAGCACACGAATTCCGGCAGTGGAACACATGGCTATGGATCGAGTTGTGCGTAGTCGAAATCGGAGATTCGGAAAATTGCAAGACTCCGAAATGAATGAACGGCATGCGTCAATCAGTAAGTTGAGAGCTTCAAGAGACGTAGAGTGTAGATTAACAATTGGTGTGACGCGGACATATATTGGCCTGATGCCCAAATAGAATGAAATCGCCAAGATGGAGTTTTGGCTAGCAGCGGTGGCTACTAAGGACTGAGATTTTGTGATTGGCTGAATCCCCGATTTGAGACGTGACTTGGGATACAATGAAGAGACATAGCTCGGAGAACCAATACTCGACGAATCGTGTGAACCGGAAGTGCGAAGGCACAGTCAAGAAAGTTCCACATATGAGGCACCGGCTCGGCTTAGAGTGACGATAGAGAGGTTCAGCAGGCAGTTGAGGTGTGAGTCAGGGTAGAGTAGGTCGGTTGTGCCTAGAGGTAGAAGCGGGGGCGCAATATCGAGGCCAGAGGCGTAATTTGCCCGAAGAGCGTAGAGCTATGAATTCGGGTGATAACACCGAGATAAACGACGTTGGGATTTGACATATCAATATCCGAACATGCGCACATAGCCAATTATCGAGGTGCTACCCAATCTTGAGAGTAATGAGATGAGTAAGAATACAAACTTCGAACTAGTGCTCGACTGAAAGCATCGAAACAAGAGTTTGGGGTGTGAGGAGCCTCCCATGAGCTTGGAGTATGAGAGTTAAAGCGTCGAGTTATAGTACAAACAGCAGGGATGATCTCGAGTATGGGATTGACATACACCTTGAGAGAATGAGCCACGAGGATCAACACGAGACTTGCATGAGGTCGATTTGAGGAGCTCGGAGCTGAATCTCAGGACTGAGTTCAGTTCTATCATGAGGTGAATCGTCCAGTGCGACGTCCGAATCGAAGATTCAGAGAATCAAGTGAAAGTACGAAATCTGAGGTCGAAATACAAGTCCAAAGAATAAATTTTGGGAGGATCGGGGGTCGGGACCTTGGCATCATGAAGATTCGCGCATGACTTGTTATCAATATGGAGGTATGGAGAGAACCACGGAAATAACCCTGGCAGCGTGGCACGAGCTTGGGAGGGGTGACAACTTGAATCGGGGAATTTCCTCAGTGTCAAACACCGGGGTGTAACCCGAGTTCTCGAACCACGGGCTCGAGAGTGAGTTCGGAGATGTAAACTAGACGTGCAAACTGAAGTTCGCGACATGAGCTCGGACTATAAAATCAGGGCGGAACCTGAGTTTGCGACACACGAGCTCGGCGAGTGAACGTCGGGTAGCGAGGCACAAGCTCAGAGCAGTAGCAGCGGGACGCAACCCCCAGTGTCGCGAGTAATCCTCGGCACGTACACCAATGGTCGAGAGATAAGCTCGGAATAAAACCAGGGACGTAAATCAAGTAAATCTCGGCACGTACGCCGAAGGTCGAGGCATGAGCTCTTAGTTTGAGCTGAACATCAGGGCGGAACCTGAGTTCTTCGCGGCATGAGTGCGGATCGAGACATGAGCTCGGAGTTCGAGGTGAACGTCAGGGCGGAACCTGAGTTCTTCGCGGTATGAGCGCGGAGAGTTAACCTCAGCACGTATGCAGAGAGCTCGGGAGTTGAACCAGGAGGCTTTAACTCGGGAATGGAGAGGTGGAGACACGAGGTTGCAATAGGAGAGTCGGAACATCGCCGAGTATGATATTTGAGATGTGAGTTCGACGAAGAGACATCAGAATTTGGGGTTGGAGAATGAGCTTCGAAGGAAAGCGATGAGAGTCCATGATAGAGGCCGGATATCACAGGATAGAGGTTAAAATATAACATGAGGTGGCAGCCCGAAGAGCGATAGTCAAGCGAGTATACGAGTAAGATGCAGATATAGCTCGGAATACAGCATTTGAAGTCGACGCATGAAGTATTGGGATTGTTTCGTGAATATTGACATAAAGCCTGAGTTCGGATCCGCTCGAAGGTCGCGGTGAGCCGAGGGAGCAGGCAGTATTGGACGTAGTGAGACAGGGGTTGGGTGTGGACTAAGAGGTGGTCAGAAGCACTGGATGAAAGACGACTCACCTGTTTACACCTTAATCCGAGTACTTCCGTCACGGCTAGCTTTTTCGAGAACGGGCAATTTCAAGACTGCACGAAAGGAATCGCAGAAGAGTCTAGAAAGACTCGAGGGATCGAACAAGAGGTTCGGACAGTCGTCGGCGTGCCGTGCGCCAGGCGACATGGTGGTCGGGAAGAGGAGAGTCACGTCACATCACTCCGCCGTCACAAGACCTTGCACTTCCCTTCGCAGGCTACAGGAAGTGCGCCCAACTCCGTCTCTTGGCGCATTTTTTCTATATCTGCTTCGGTCATCGACTGCAACGCGGCTCGAGCTGTTTGATCCGCAATGCAATTGCCCAACCGACAATATATGCGCTTGACGTCGACGTGGGACTTGCAAGCAAAATGCCAAATACCAAAAGTCATGGCTAGATACCCGGTGGCGTAAGGGTTTCTAGAGAGAATGAACGAGGACAAAGCGGTAACTTGCAGCTGTACAAACGGTGAGCTTGGAGTAATGGGCACAAGTATCACCTACCATGGGGTGTGGACGTCGTTTCCGCACCACTGGCTCTCCATCGACCTTTGGCGCCGCCATTTGTTCGGTGAGATACATCGGGAGAGGCAAGGTAAGCGCGAATTTTTCGGCGAGCGCCCCCATGCTAAAGTTGTCGAAGTCTTGCCAGGTCACAACCCGCGCATTCGTGTACCCGCTCCGCGGAGCTGAACACGAGACTCCTCATCCTCTGAATCATCGACTGTTGCTCGGCCAATCTGCTTCCGAGCCTCTGTAGCCACAAGTTGGGTTGCCCAAGTAGAAATAAATGGACGAGCATGATGGATAGCGGCGGCTGCCTCCGCAGTAGAGAACATGGACTGGCGCTCGGAGAGTCGAGCGGAATTTCGTGATGGATAGCTGCAACGATGACGATAGATGAGAGGGAGAATGTGGGACATCTTGACGTCGGCGAGACCACGAAGAAACCGCGCAACAGCATTGGCATGAGCGAAGCCACGTGGGTCTGGTTCACCACGAACAGGATCATAGAAAAGAATGGAAAGAAAGTCGCCAACGGAGTCAAAGGGATACTCTTTGAGGTAAGAGTCCATCGCTTCAAATTTTCGTGACATCTTTTCGTCGGCAGTTTCTGCGCGTGCACGAATACGAGGCTGCTGATGAGGGAAGTCTGGCTCAGGATTCACAAGGGGTGGTGGTGCGCTCGACACAAAGGATTCAGCGCGGTACATATCGGCATCGGCAGGGGGGCCAGGAATTGTTGGGTTGGGGTCAGCGAGATTCTTTTTGCGCTTCATGTACACTCGTTTAGCGGGCTGAGAAGTCGAAGTTGAAGGAGATTCCATTGAGAGACGACGATAGGGTGACTAGCACAGGATATCGCGAGGCGTGGAACCGTCAAACGGCCAGCAATGCGTGCTGTAGGTGGTAGGCAGAGAAGGGGAAGAGAAGACGCGCGGACACCGCCACCAAAGATTATGTAACAAGGTTTTACTACTGACACGGCTATCAAGTTAAAAAAACAGACTTCAACAAATCGAGGTACTGTACGAGATTCCAATTGTTGAAGTCTGGCTCCGAGAGACTAAGGAGGAATGTGGTTCGCATGCTGACGACCTGTCTCGGGCCCTTGAAGGCCTCTTATATCGTATTCTACCTCACTGCTTGCGCATGGGCACCAAGGAATGCACTATAGACCTCAAGAGATTTGAGAATGACAATTTTCGCTGACGAAGTCGAACCAAACGGCATGAAAACGTGACTTTTACGTTGGATCATCAATGTGCCCGATTCAAGATCTTGCCACCCCTTGGCAGCTGTGCGCGCTACGCGCGCGTGGCGGACCCCAGAATAAACAAAAATCCGGTCACTTTCTGTGACACCGAGTACTATTGACTGTCTTACCGCTTTATGGCTTATCGACTGATGGATCATGGAACGCGCCTGTGTATTTCTACAGTTGCCGCGAAATCAATTTACTTACCAAATATGAAAATCCTCATCAATCCCCTTCTTTTCCTCCGAAAATAATTGTTTTCTCAAAAGGCAAGGTGACAAAAATACGGAGAGACTCAAGCCTGCATGTCTGGTGTAGAAAAATCTGGGTCTTTGTGTTGAGGGAGTTTGTCTAAGAAGTTCGGCCAAACCCGGTCAGAAACATGACAGATCGGGCTCGTTCTTCTCCGTAGACGTATCCACAGCAAGGGATACATACCATCTATCCAATTTTTCACCTATCGGTGCGTCAGTTTTCTGTGCAATAGGGCGGTTCTGATGGGAATTTCCATATTTGGTAAGTCAATTGATTTCGCCGCAACTGTAGCTCGCGAGATTGCTGAAAGGGTGTAGAATAGATTTTTTTTTTTCTTTCTTTCTTTTCTTTTCTTTTTTCTTTTGTTTGTTTGTTTGTTTGTTTGTTTGTTTGTTTGTTTGTTTGGGAACGGAATGGGTGCTGAATTAAAATTGCGTTTGCATTACGACCACTTAGATTCAACTTGACCATCGATTTTTCGCATTTTACCGATCAATTTTGATGGGAAAACGCGTCAAAACGCGGGAAAACCAGTCTGTGACCTGTGACTACATTCAATTTAGGTCCGGTTGTGACCTGTGACCTGAATCTTCGGTCGAAATGGTACAGTAATGAGAATGGCAAGTTTTATTTGGCCATTCCCAGAAAGGACATCCCCTCTAATTTGCGAAGGGATCCAAATTTGGACTCAACGAACGTTGAGGGGCAATTTCCTTTCCGGGAAGCGCGGAAAAAAAGTTGACATTCTCATTACTTTCCGGATCGGCTGTAACTTTTTTGTTTTTGTTTTAAGATGGGGCTCACTCATAAGCAACCTACCCCATGTGACCGTGACATGCGTGACACACCTGCCTAATCGGGACCGATGCCTCTTTCCACGCTATGGGACACAACACAAAGAGATCGTGCGCGGGAAACCCCTACCAAGTTGCAATCCAAACTCTATCATCTACCTGTGGATGAGATATTTTGAATTTTACAGCAATATTGAAGGCGGTGATAGCAAATTTCTCATTCGGTCATTCATCGGCTTTCACCGAAGCTGTGTGGAAACAGATTGGTCCAAAATCTGGGATGATGGGACTATAACACTATCTTAACAATTCTTCGTAGCTGAAATATGTGTAATTCGTCCCAAAGTGGATGACTTTGTGGTGGGAAAGTCGATCAGGCCCAAAAAGGAATGTCACACTAATCACGTGGGGTAGGTTGCTTATGCGTGAGCCCCATCTTACGAGTTTTGATCCTGCCGGCCTGTCATTGATGGCATCACTCCGCTTCTCGTTTGGGATGTTCGATCGCCGGGTTTCCTTAACCAGTAATTCGAGAGCGCGCAAGTCGAGTCCGTTGAAGGAGTGCTTGTGGGGGTCAAGGAGAGCTCAGCAGGACAAGGAATCAAGATTAAGATGTTGAATTCAACAGTTAATATGTACGTTCTGTTAAACTATCACTCCCCAAACTCTCAATCTACTGCCAATCAGAAATTCAGGTATAAGGTGTCGGAAAGCCAAAACCGCGCTTGCTTCTCCTGCCGACCGTGACTCCCCGCGCCTTGTTAGACTTTCTGATTGCGTCAAGGAGTTTGGCAATGGATTTGTGGGACTCGGGATAAGCTTTAACGAACTCCGCCTCGTTACAGCCCGAGAAGAGCTTCGCTTGAGCGAAAGAGAAGGGAAATTGATTACACCCACCTTTCGTACTCGTCATAAATGAGCTTGCGCTGTGAACTCTTTGAGCCAGTCACCATTCGTATTCCACCACTGTAATGTTCTCGTGGCAGTACCAGCTAATTCAAAGTTCGTGGAGTACCTGAGCTGGGCCCGCCTTTCAAGGCCTTGCAATACCTTATAAGGCTTGGCGGGGCACCTTATAAGGCCTTGTAAGGCCGTTAGGTTGCGCAAGGCCTTACAAGCCTTTTTTGATTTTTCCGACAATTGTAAGGACCATGCAATCTAGTCTCCCGCTTGCACACCTGTGAAGGTCTAACTGACCCTGGCTTGGAGACCACTGCTATAAGCATGGTTTCCCCCATAATCCAGGGTAGATTTATGATCAGTCGACTCAGCCCAAATTCAGACCAAGGAACTGCTGGGAAGAAGACCATCCAGTGATGGGCGCTTAATTTCGATCTTACCGCGGGCACAACCAGGGAGTTGAAGTCTTTTGAGACTGTAAGGGCTGATGGTAGCTCAATCGATGCAGACATGGACCACGGATGTCCAGATTGCACACATCTCAAGCGGTATTGGGAGGATCTGCTGACAGAGGGATTTGTCTCTGTACAAGAGGGTTGACAAGCTCTTGTGGCGCAAACTCGAGCGTTGGTACAGATCACGTCCAATTGTAACAGTCAACAAATACAGTAGGTTCAAATTCGATCCCTAGCTCGCACTCTGCAGTGAATTCCGAAGTTCAAGCTCCTCTGCCTCATTAGTCTATGTTGCGTCCGCACATCAAGAGCAAAGGAAAGGACGAATATTTTTAGCAGCCCAAGTTCAACGGCCTCATCCGTGATCTCAAACGTGGATCTGTCCTGAGCCTGTGATAATCTCCCGTAGAAAAGTGGACTGATAGGGCTCGCATTATACAGCTATAGATGCGGCAGCTAAATCAGTCAGGTCCAAGGATTGTATGGGTCAGTCGGCGTACGCTGATGTGGTGAGGGTCCGGCTTCCACCGATAATTCATTCTTTCAACTGTCATGAGTCGATGACTATTCGAATGTCGTCGTGAATCCTCAGAAATAAAAAATTGTTCAAACCGTATGTACCTTCTATCTGGCGTCAGAGGCAAAAGGTGTGCACTTGCTTCTTTGAGACAACACCAGATATCTCGACCACTGGATGTTTCCGCCACTCGATAATCCCAACAGTACGGTGCATGCTATCTTCGATTATGGAAGACCCATTTGCCGTCGTGTCTGTTGTAACACGAAAGTACGGGCGATTCTGCGGACCCATTACGACCGAATTCAAAATAGGCACACTCCCATTCCGCGACGAAGACGATTGCAGCGGCGTAAAAACGAATGAGATGGTATTAATGTTCGGTTCCTGTGTCGGGAACGGAAGGGCGCCATATGTGACCGGGCTGCGCCTTCCTGACCAGCATCGGTTGTGACTGGTATCTCGACTGGAACCATTGTTCGACCAGCCTTGAAAGAGAGGATTCATTGACATGCTGTTTTGGTGAGATTTCGATATGGGGCACTCCTGAGCTTGCGAGAGGAGTGCAATGTCTTGTGACAAGCGGAGTGCACGTGACGTGTGACGTGACTCTCCTCTTCTCGACGCTCATGTCGAGCACACGGCACGACGCCCTCGAGCTCATTCGACACACCTTCGGGCTTTGGATCCCTCAAGATTTCTTTTTCCCCACCCACCACACCCTCAATTTTCTGACAGGTTCTGCAGTTGCTGTGCCGACGCCTCTCCAGCTCCGTCTTGGGACTCATCTTGAAGAGTTCATACCATTCGTAGATCAGTGAAGTAGATACCAGTGAGGCGGTCATAGAGTGGGGCGTTAATGGGGTGCCTTCGCGTGCATCCCGTCGCCCCACGACCAGGAGTGCAGCCGGCTAGATTCCCCGGCGTCTTCTCCTCACCCACACCTAACTATGGCTGCCTCTCTATCAATAAACCAAGCGTGAATGAAGCGACAGTCACAAGACTGTCTCCTCTCCTCAACAATCAATGGTGCAAAACGGTCCATATTCCCAGGGTGCCGCTGCGTGATTTCTGGCTGCTACCAGAAATCACGCAGAAGCTATGTCGGTGGAAGATATGAAGACATTCATGGCCTGGTCAGAGTCCGTTCGTCCCAAATCCAAGCTTGTGGAAGCCACGAAGGCTGGGATTGCACCTACTGCTCCTGCGGAGCGACTTCTCCTTTTGAAGCATGGCTTGATGCGGGCATTCGTGTCCAGTGGGTTTACGCTCTGGACAATGTCCGATTTCATGAATTAATCCATTTCAATTCCAACTGACTGGTGCGCTTACAGAGATTTTGAGTTATGTGGTCTTCAGATGCGAGACTTGACTTTGGATTGTGTTGGGCCATTACCGTTCAATCATCCGTATTTTAAAGTCTTCCTGGACGGCCGGAAAGGTTGGCAGCATAAGCAAGGCTACGATGGAAAGCGGGAAAGTGAGCGAGAGTCTCTAAACCGCTGGAAAAGTACTCACAAGCACAGGCAATGAATATAATATCTACGGTCAACGTGACATTCCCGCCATCGACATGTATCAACATCTACTTACCTGGCTCCCTTTCTACGAGCTTTGCCTGGGGCGGAAGCTTGAGTCCGACGACTATAGCTTCCCGTATATTGCCTCCAACGGAACAATCCATTCAAAGCGAGAAATGACAGTGCAAGTGTCCCAGGATCTCATCACCGAATTCACAGTCGGGGCGGGACTCAAGAAAACATATACGACCCACAGTTTTCGTCGTGGAGGGGTGCAGGATCGCTTTATGTTTGCGCCTCTTGGCAAGCGGTGGTCATTGAGTATTGTGCGGTGGTGGGGTGGCTGGGCAATAGGTGAACATGTAAGTCAGCAATTTGGTCTGAGTGCGGTGAGAAAATTGAAATATCTCGGCATGTACAGTACTAGGTTGATACGTTGATGAAGTATCTTCTCGATTCCCTTCAAAGTTACGAGACTGGGCACGCCGACGCCTTGTGTCCAGTCCAGCACGAAGTTGACAAGAGGTTCATGGGCGAGCATATATTGGTCAAGCCCGTCACTACAGCGGACTTCCGCGCGACTACAGCCGAACTTATGGCCCAGCTGAAAACGATCAGCCTTAACTCCTCGAATTGCCGCCTTCCGGCCCCACCACCGATTCGTTCACACCTTACCGCATCTGTACCCGCGAACACGGCTCCAGCATCTTCCACGTCCACATCAGCGCAGCACAATAGCTTACCCGAAATCATATCCACCCCCAATACACCTTCGCGTCGAAATTCTCGTCTATCGGAACAAGTCGAAGTTGTCCCTGGTGTTTCGATCCCGGACCTCAAGAAAGGAGACCGTGCGTGGTTGGAGGCTGTTCGCCAGTGGGAGGATGGAGACCCGGACCAGCATCTGACGGCTCTACGACACTGGCCACCAGAACATTACAGTGGTGGAATGCGAATGGTGACTGGCTTAAAGCGTTCACAGCGCAAGCTCATTTTTGACGAGTACGACAGGTGAGTGAAATCAATTTACCTTATCTTTCGCTCAAGCGAAGCTCGTCTCATATTTTTCCTTGATCAGATTGGGCCGTAACGAGGCGGAGTTCATTAAAGCTTATCCCAAGTCCCACACATCCATTGCCAAACTCCTTGACGCAATCAGACAGTCTAACAAGGCGCGGGGAGTCACGGTCGGCAGGAGAAGCAAGCGCGGTAGCGTCGAATAATGTTTCTGACTCTACATTCCGCATTTCTTTTGGCTTTCCGGTGCCTTATACCTGAAAATCTTATTGGCAGTAGATTGAGAGTTTGGGGAGTGAATGTATTAGCTGTTGGATTCAACATCTCAGCCTTGAATCCTTCTGGCTTGCCCAAGCTCTCCTTGAGCCGCGAGCACTCCTTCAGCAGACTCGACCTTCTCGCTCTCGAATTACTCGTTAAGGAAATTCGATTACACGTTAAGGAAACCCGGCGATCAAACCGCCCAAACGGGAGGCGGTTGATGGCATCAATGACAGGCCAGCAGGATCAAAGCCCGCAAAATAAAAAACATACTTTTTTGTAGTGACTCCAGAACTTTTCAGGAATGGCTTTGTCTATTTTGTTTTGCAATTTTTGATTTAGGGCAAAAGTTATACGGGATATAAATTTAGGTGTGTATCAAAATACTGGGTGCTCGACATGTCTCTTTTCATTTCATTTTGGTTGTGATTACCTACCTTGATCTTGCTTCAACCCGAATGCATGGAGTTGAGCTACCAAATCAATTCTTCCGCTTCGGGACGGCATTGTTCATTTGAGGTGCTTGACCGGGATACCACTCTTCATCGTTGATTCCAGAAGTGGCCCTTAAGTGGGGTTGCGGGCGGGAGTCGCACCTCGTTGAACATGCAACATATTCTCAACTGGACCTTCCCAGTCCCCCCGGATTGTATCGACAACTAATGCTTTGACTATCCGTGTTTTATTCACTCCTGGTGTTGTCTAGACTGTGATTTTCATGTTACTTGTCTTTCGTGATGTGCGAAATTTCTTTCGGCACACGAATTCCGCTGTTTAGATTAAGTTACAAGTATCCTGTTCCGTCAACCTCTGGCAATTCTCGACGCAGTAGAGTTTGGGCCATATTAGAGGGTTTGCGATGAGCCATTGAATGGCTAACGATTTCCCGATTAGGGAACTTTGATGGCCCAAAAATTGTTGTCAAATTACACAAGAGGTGCCTGGAATGAAGTTTGGATGCTGAGACTAGGGTTAGTCTTCGTCAATGCGACTTTTGTGTAGCCATTAGCCATCCAATGGCTGCATCGCAAACTCGCTAATGCCCAGAATGTAGCACAGGGTATTCCCGACTTATCTTTACTCCCTCCCGTCCAATACAATCTCCAGGGTCTATCGTGCGTGAACTGCAGTTTGAGCGCCGCAGGCGGAAAAAACTGTATTTAGCATCCCAAAACCTCAATTTCGAGCCTACAAAGCCACTCCGATAATCGGCTGAGTCTCCTTTCCTTCCTTCCCTTCTCTCCTCCCAGCCTTCCTTTTTGGGATTTTTTCATTTTTCTCTTTTCCCACAACATCAGTATTTTGCCAAAATGTATGGGTTTTAGCAAATGATGGCTTTTCTCAGCTATGGCTTATGACAGCTTCGACTGTATAAGCAATATATTGTGACGGATCGGCGTCCGCATCCGCTCACGGCGAGATTCGCCCGCACTCGACCCCATGACTCCCCTCACAGCCTTGATTCCTCTGTATAAGTAGTTAGCTTTTGTCGTAGATAGCTTTCTCTTGGTCAATCCAGTCCTTACAGTGCCAAGCGCCACTTCTCCAACACTGCCTTTTCTGGCGGAAGATTTTTTTTGGAATTTATTTGGAATTTTCTGAGGAAGGAAACCGACCAAAAGAATGCGTTTGGCGTCGAGAACTCAACCTTTTCCCACGGTGTTTCACTTTTTTCGGGTCTGAAAAAAGTAAAATCATCATTTTGGCTCTGATTTTGGATGGATTGAGGCCAGATGTGTTCAGTTGTCATGCAGAAACCAAGAAAAAGTGGTAGCCGAGTCTGTTCTGACTTACCTGGGTGATCCGCCCAAGGCTGGCACGGCAAAGTCCGAGAAGCACGTGATCTTAACCCTAACCGATATGGCAATTTGATGATGGCGTCAACCATCATTAGGGTTTGTTTCACTTTTTCGGAGGTGAAAACACAAAAACTTGTTCAATTGCCTTGCAAAGCACAAGATGGGTTGCTACACATCCATATAGACGTTCTACACTGTTTGAATGGTGATGACGGCATAATGTAGTATCGAGTTTAACTTTTGATGCCGTTCCCTGCCAAAAAAGGAACCGTGATGTGATGCTTGGCACTACACCAGTTCTTTATTGATCCCCTTGTGTAGGAGCTCGACTTCCCCTCGCTTCCGGCACATATATAAGGGTGCCACAATCAGTAGTCATCATCTTTATTCCCTCGAATGGTCAAAGTGTACCGCTCAACTGTGTGTTCTTTGTGCTCTTTTTATGGGGAAGCAAGCTTCCCCATTCATCGGTATAAGGCTCCAAAATGCAGATGCTTACAAAATGACTGGGTTACAGCTGTGCTTACAAAGCACCTGTGCGGTTATCCAGCTGTCAGTGTCATGTGACCTCGAACTGGGGCGAAACTCGGACCGGGACTAAACGCTATCCCAGGCCCCCGGTCACTACCCATTAGGTCCGTCGGGCTGGCGAACAGAATTTGGACTGATTTACTCTATGATTTTGGCTCTTTGGGGTCTGATTTACTCTATTTTGGCCGGACATTCAGCCCTAGAAAATCAATTTTTCGCCCAAGGACCTTCTCAAGCCGATTTCTGACGGTTTGGGCCTTGAAACTGCTGGATTCCGGCCGATTTGGCTATCCAAAACGTCAATTTTGGCCTCCGATTTATTCTCCAGACGGACTACGCTTACAAAAATTTCTCGCGCTCCGCGCGATTTACTCTATTTCAGCCGGACTTTTGCAGATTTCTGGCTGTTTTACTCTATTTTTCGGCCGCACATTGGTCAATTTTTGGACGTTGATTTACTCTATCCGCGACGGACCTAATAGGTAGTGACCGGGGGCCTGCTATCCCCCCAACACCTGTGCCCCCGCGTGATCCTCGGATCTTCCGCATCAAAGATGATGACACGCTGTCAATCAGTGTCAAACCCCTTCCCGCCATCGTTCAAGTCCGTTTGCGAGCACCGAACACGTCGCCGTGGTCTTGTCTCCGGGCTCTAACCAAGACGGGGCAGCATCTGGTCGGTCTGACAAATCCAAGTCTTCGGCACCGGCGTCGTCCAAATACTCTTCATCGTTCAATGAGTTCTTCCAGGGCAGCCTGAGAGTCAGTGTTGTTGCCGACGTTATGGCCGTTGAGATTGATGACGATTCGGGGGCGCGCAGGTGCAGAGGGAACAGGTTGGTTGTTGAAAACGACACGGATAGTCGGTAACGCGTCTTGCGCGACTTCGAGATTGGCCTGCAATAAATAAATTGAGAATTGGTTGAATATTCAAGTGCAAAATGCTCACCGACTCGCGCTGGGTAGGTGTCATTTGGTTGATTGGAACAAAGTCCCGATCAATCCAATCGTACTCGCTGAAGGCTTCGTCTGCATTGTAGTAGGCAGGCTGCCGTCCAACAATAGCGAGACGACCCTTTACTGCACGTATTGCGTGCCAGAAACACAGCTGGTACTTGACATCGTCCGGGAGCTCCGCAAGTAGTGCATTAATCTCCGAGATATCCTTGTCGCTGAGACATTGCATGACTTCCATGCCCCAGGTTCGTACGACATGCCGGGCAATCTAACGGAGATAGTTCTCCTTCTCCCCGGGGTCTGGATTATGTGATTTTAGAAATAGAAATCCAAGAGGGACACCGGAGCCAAAACCTTCGCCGAGAATGACAAAACACTCATAGCCAGCTTTAGTTGTATTGACTGGTGGATTGATTAATATATAAGACGTATCCGGACGATTTCAAAGTACTCACATGTCGAGTCCAAGCCAATCTCCCGAATTTTCCCCGCCCATTTGCGTAAAAAGGTTGGGATAGCAAACGCAAAAGCCTGGAAACCGGCACTCTTGCCGCCATCCGGAAGCGGGATAGGCTCAACCTCGTACTCTTGCTAAATTCTTCTAAGAGAATCCGGGCAGATTTAAGTTCGTCTTCGTGCCGCTTCCACCGATCCTGCTGTGCTTTGGCCCATATGTTGTAAACCGATTTGCGAGTGAATGTCGGTTTCGGGTGTTTGACCAGAATTTGTTTCCAAAGCTGAGTTTACAGAATAAATCCAACGGAAATTAGAAGAAATGAAGCCTCAGACGAACCTGACTGGTGCGCAAATCCACATTCTCCAATATATATGCCTTCACATTGGGCGGGACCTCGACGGAAACATACTTTTGATGGCAATCATTGTGGCGGATGCGAACAAACCACTCGCTCGTGTCGGCAGACCCCCAGATTGTAAGCCAGCCATCGCAGGGATAGACCGTCATTTTACCCTTGTCACGCTGCTTTGACACATCTTCAACCTTGATAGATTTCCGTTGTTGACTAGAAGATTGCGCGCAGTTATATTCGTATCGGGTCATGTCACTGCTGCCAAAGGCCCGCTTCGTATGAAAGCTTCAAAATTCATGAACCCTGGTTCAAGAGAATATTGAACAAAAATTAGCTCACTGGAAACGATACCCAAGACATTCATACAGTTGCGGCGAAAGTAGTGTTGCCGGGAGCTGAGTTGGAGCTGAACTCGAGTTGATTGCCCATCAGCTCGCTGTCAGCTCGAGTTGACCGGAGCTGGCTCAGAGCTGATACCGGATATGGGAATCTAGTGTCCCAGGGTTCATCTTTCCACCCGAAGGGCAAAATTTTAGGGGAGAATGGACCAAATTTTTATGTGGAAGGTTTTCCTGAGCTCTCTTCAAGCTCAAACTGCTTTTTATACGTCGAAAACGGCCAAGAAACGGCCAATACAGAAACTGGGGAGGGAGTGTGATGTCACTCAGTTACACCACCCGAAATGTCACGTCGTCCGCTTTGGGTGACGAGGGTGGAGTCGAGGCGAGCTGGCATCACCTCGAGGTGCCGCTTTTGGGAAGGGGTCGAGTTAGAGTTGAACTCAGCTCGGAGCTAGCTCCAGCTTCCGGCAACACTAGGCGAAAGTAAATGCATTGCCATATATGGAAATTTTGCTCAAACCGACCGTCGGAGGGCGGACCATGGATGTTATGGGTCCCAGGTAGATTGGCGGCGAATATTGCTAGTACTGGGTGGGTGTCAAATGTCTATGTTTTAAATCACAAGAGAAAGGGTCAATTCCCATTGCAATTAGCTAACTTGTATGGTACTCATTGGACTGTTTCTGATTTTAAAGTAAACAACCTGCTTGAAATGTGCATATACTCATCCGTACATATTTTGATTATCATTGAATACTCTGAGCTCTTGTTTTCGCGCATTAGACGCAAAACTGACGCAGAATGATGAGAATTTCCTTATATAGTAATGCATTTAATTTCGCCGCAACTGTATACGCGTTCTGCGATGATATTGGCAATTTCCTTCGGTGATTCTTCGTCTTCCTCCAGCGCCAGCCCTGACACGTCTATGTATGCCGTGAGATTGTGGACATCTCCGGCATTGCGAAGCGCAACAAAGAAATCTTCTGCTGGTACCGCAGGTTGTCCAATGAAGGCAGATGCATCAACCGAGCTATCTGCCCGCTCGTTCTTTCTTTCATTTCCGGCCGCAGCCGCGGCATTGGCTTTTTGTTTCTGCTTCTTCTCCAAACAGGTGCGGCATGTCTTCAGAATTTCTAAGCCGTTGGCGCCGAAGATGGCCTGCCAGTTTTCCGGGGTGATTTCAAGCTCCCGAGCGCATTTTCCTCGGCAAAGCGCGAGGCGCGAAGGTTTGCTATACACTGGTTAATTATGAGCACGCGACGCGTCACCGAAATGCTGAAAGAACACCTACGAGAGGGCATGGGATGCCACGGACGTCTGACGGTGGGCAAAAGAAGGCAGACGCGTCGAGTCACGCCTGTGACTTGACGCGTTAGGTGACCCGACGTGTCAATCACTAATACTTATTCACTATTTGGCATAGTCTCACCAAGTCAGACTCTACAAGATTTATGATAGTCGATAAATCTATTATATAGAGTCTGAACTTGATGGCGCCTGTCATCCAAGACCTCGGATTCTGTGACACACGTGCCAGTTCACACGGTCGGATAAGGAAATGACACGTCGTTCGGAAAACTTGGCGGTCCAACTTGAGCCCAATATGGAGCTTGTTGGCTGCATAAAGGGCTTGGAACCCCACATTTACACTTGCCGGGGCTAATATTTACCACTGTGAAGCATCTGGGACTTTGGGCGGGGTCGTAACCAGTACGTATGCCGAAGATACTGTACTTATTCCATGAACACAATATTGCTTGATGATTATGGTCCTAAAGCGTAAAATAGCACTGAATTATGTCTATCTATGGGCTGGGCAGTCTTTCAATACTTCTCTAGGCTTGCGAAGCCTTCACAGTGGGTCGTCGCTGCGTACCACAGCACCGACGCGCATACGTGTCATGCCCCATTGGGGCGTGGGGAAATGCACATGATGTTACAGCCGTGACAAAACCGAGGTCCGGGTCGAACCCCGCCAACAATTTCAGACTATATTTGGCAGCATTGCTATCTATTCAAGGTGCTGGAGGCAATATCAATATTCACACTATGTATCTACTAGGTAGGATTCAAGAGAGAGCGTGGTCAGTGTCGTCGAAGGCACCGGGCGCTTGCCGGGCGCTCAAACTCAAAATCGACTTGAAATCGACTAAGTTCTCGTTGCCATAGCTGATTGACAGCGTGTCATCATCTTTGATGCGGAAGATCCGAGGATCACGTGGGGGCACAGGTGTTGGGGGGATAGCGTTTAGTGAAACTCGGTTCCGAAAATGCTTCCGCTGAAACCTTGCTTCAACCTCATGCCCGATGGATGTAGTCTCGTGACCAGACTCTTATGCCATCCCAAAGGGAACCAAGTCCACATACTGTGGGAAAACACCATCAATTTTGATAAGGCCATGGTACGGTTATGTGGCCGCTGATTGTTCCAGACTCTTATGACAGGGTTCCCTTTGGGATGGCATAAGAGTCTGGTCACGAGACTACGATGGATGGATAGATACTGCCTACCTATATACTTTGTGTTGCTCAATGAATGCTTGCTCCTCTCTTCCCCCTTTGCCTATGCTTTGAGACAACTTTGAGATGTCCTTGTATCCGTGGTTGGACTTTAAATTTTGCATTTTCAATCCCAGTCTCTGCAAAGGATCCAAACTTTGTTCCTCTAGCTCCAACTTCTCTCCAGCGAATGCAGAGCAGATGGAAACCAGCGAGTCAGAGTTGTTGTCATGGACGAAAAGTCAATGATAGGCAGAACTCAGTTTGGGAAGTTTGACCGACGTCTTCGCCAGATATATCCAGCAATGTCACACGAGACACTTGGAGCAATGGCCACAATTGGAGATTTTCTACAGCTCCCTCCAGTTTGTGATAGTGCCCTCTTCTCTACCAAGGAAAGCCCAGGACCACGGGGACAACTTGCAACAGAAGGTCGCAAGGCCTATGAGAGTTTCGACCAATCTCCGACTTTGACTGAAATCTTTCGCCAGCAAGGAGATACACCAGAGCAAATTGCATTCAGAGATGCACTCATGCGGCTGCGAACTTATGAAACAACTGCAGCAGATCATACAATGTACTCCACTCGCTTTCTAGTCTCTTCAAGACAGACGCTATATCGATTTGCTCGTACCTCGCAAGATATAGTCTGTTACTAACCGCGCCATGATAACCGGCGTCTCGATCTATCACTGATTGATGGCTATGCTCAACCAAACAACGCGCTCATTTCCTCCAAATTGACGCGACTTGGAGGCATAAGCTATCTGAGCAAGCGGTGGCAAGGCTGGTTTGCGACATTGAGACAATCTTTGCATGATTTTCAAGTTCTTGGAGGCATAAGCTATCTGAGCAAGCGGTGGCAAGGCTGGTTTGCGACATTGAGACAATCTTTGCATGATTTTCAAGTTCTTCGTGCTCAAATCTTTCCACACCGGACATCCGTCCAAATACGGTAATTTCTCGTTTTCAGCTCGAATCCGACGACTGTGGGGAGAATCTGGTGGTGGAGGGGTGGTAGGCACTAGCTTCAGCCAAACAGTCCACTCACTGGTGTCATGTCGCGTGCGGAGGCTTCGAAGTCGCGTCAAGGCGCGGTTGCCATTACGTCCCAAAATGGATGCTTATATAATAACGCAGGACGCCGCTTCGAAGGCGTGGTAACTATCAGACTACTCGCTTTCGGCACAATCTGTCTTCTGCAGTATTGCATTTACTTCCAATTGTCAAAAAATCTGGTATCTGCCAGGCAGCGATCCAAAAAAAATCAACATAATGCCTGTCCGGGCCGTCCGGCCAGCTGACAACCGTTGTCCCGGGCCCCCGACGGCTCGGCAACAGCTTTGCATCTCAGTGTTGGGGTGGAGATTCTTCCTTAGAAATGCACTATAATGCATTGAAGCAGCATGAGAGGAGGATATGTCCTCATTTGAGCTGTTTTTGGGGCACTTCGTTGAAAATTTTGCAACCCAAAATATATTTGAATATATTCAAAATATATTCGTATTCAACCCTATGACTATGAGTACAATATACTACGAATATGATACGGTCCTGGGAGGCAAATACAATACGGATATGAATACGATACGCCAAAAGGCATATTATATTCGTATTTGGCCAGCGCTATGCACAACAGGTTCAATAGTGAACACTGATTAAACACAGGATCCGATTGCGGAATAATCCCGAGGTTTGAAGGCTTCATTAATTAAAGCATCTACTCAGGCTTGAGAGCTTTGAGTGTTGCTGGAGTTGTCAGAAAAATTGTAACGGACAAACTTGAAGATCACATAATAGAGGGTTTGCGAAGAGCCATTGGAGCCATTGAATGGCTACCGATTTCCGCATTAGGAAAGTTTGATGGGCTACACTTGCATGTCGAAGTCAAGAAGAGCTACTTGGGATGAAATTTGGATGCTCAGACCGTGCGTAGCTACTGCCAGTACGCCGGAATCTGGACACTTGCGTAGCCATTAGCCATTCAATGGCTATGAAAACTGTGGCTGATTGACTGGCTCACAGGGAGACAAGATATGGTTCTCGAACTCGGTACCGCGCAGCGACACTGCAATATTCCAATTGTACAGATGCCTATACAACAAGGGACGGATGAGCAGGAGAATGAAATAACAGATGATGAACACACCAAATTGACTCTTCATCTCAGCTTTGTCGCAACGTGCTCGCAGTAAAACCAGATAGCCAATTGAATGCATTGGGCAGATTGTTGAGAGCGTAGAGCCAGAGTGCCGATGATAAACACTGCGTTGAGGAAGTCCTGAACTAAAATTGGTGCAGACTCAATAATCAACAGGAAACAACAAGGCTCAGAGAGCATTGCTTTGCAGACAATTATTACCTGTCGTGTGAACATCGTTGTAGATTTGCGGCGCGCTCCCAATGACTTGTGCAACGTACATGTGAAGTTGTCACTTGAGTTCGAGGGCCCGAAATGCCCGCCAAGAGCGGAAAGTCTTCGCCTCGGAGCTGCATTGAAAACAGCTGATTTCATGGACTGACGGATATTTTGGTATCAGACATGTAGAAGGTAAATCTAGATCCACTAACTTGCACAGGTTGGTATAGAGAACACATTGATGCCGCACGGGCGGGACACAGAACAAGATACACAACTGAAGCCAACTTGACTTGGTTGCGATCATTTCCGGTTCCAGGTTGTTCTTGCGGCGCTGTGATTGTGAGCCTTGGGAAGCGTCAGAACCAGGCATATTGAGTCAAGCCCTTTTCAGCAACCAGTTTGAATGGGAACCTCAACGAAAAATCCAGCCGCGAGCCTAGATTGCCAATTTTGACATTCGGGTGAATTGAGGAAGTTGATGGGAACGTGAGCAGAGTAGTGTCTATAGAGAAATATCAAACACTTTGGTGCCCTTAATCGACTAGAAAATTGCACGAGCCTGACGAAAAGAACGGAAAGTTGTCGAAAAGAAAGTCGAACCAACCAACACGTGAAGCCGTCGTGATTGATCCATATTTCAAACTCCGGTCAGTATCTGAACAGCTGATGTGAGTGGATTGGTCAACAACCAGACCAGGTAAATGGCCCTAGATATTTGGGAGGTCTTGTATACTATGAAAGACATTCCTCCCTTTATCTCAGACTTTCTGACCCTAAAACGGGTATCTTTGGGCTTTACTTCAGTATCTGGCCAAGAGACGGCAAGCCGTAACGTTGGGAGCCTAGCCGTGACAGCAGCGCAAAAAGCCGATGTCGGCCGAAAATGGAGATCCCCGAGATCCCCGAATCTCCCTCAATCTCCCGTAATATTTTCGTTTCTTTATTTTCTTTATCTTTTTATTTTTGTCCACCACCATCAGTATCGGGCCGTTTTTGTCAACTGCACCTTTTTATACCTCTCAATAGAAAAGTCAACATATATTAGGCAAGGACTGAGGTCAATGAGAGGAAGTATAAAAAAGCAAGAATAAAATGAGATCAAAAGGGCTCAAAAAGGACGCCCTGAGCGGAGCGTTCACACATTCCTTTTTGCGGCTCCTTTTTCACACCAATCTTTTTTTTTCAGTTTTGGCCAGAATTGCCCAATTCACTGGGTTTTTTTGGTAGGTCTTCTATTTTTAACTATTCAAATTGAAAAGAAAAGAAAAGAAAAGAAAAGAAAAGAAAAAAACCCGCCCCCCGACACCTCTCTTGATGGCTGTAATAGTGTAACATTATAGGTCAGGGGAAAGAACAAAATACACAACCTGTATTTTGGAGGGGAAAAATACACTGCTACACAAGG
Source organism: Favolaschia claudopus (assembly GCA_037176885.1). Taxonomy (NCBI): domain Eukaryota; kingdom Fungi; phylum Basidiomycota; class Agaricomycetes; order Agaricales; family Mycenaceae; genus Favolaschia; species Favolaschia claudopus. The sequence goes on from JAWWNJ010000111.1 coordinate 433,301, forward strand.
TTCGGGAAAAAATACACAGCTCTTTGGTATATACTTACCACAATGTAGCCACATCAAAGATCATCAGTTGGCATTTGATCCGAATTACGGAGAGCCCTATTTTGCGACGCTATATCAAGCCCATTGCGTTCATGGTTTCGGAATCTAAACTTTAGAGTAAAAATGTGTTTCAAGTGGCTGGAGCTGGCTGACTTCCTTCAAGGGCTCAATCAATTACATTATTTAGACTGCTATATATAGTTTCTTGAAAGCCTCGTTTGGTTAGTATTTTGTGGAACAATGAACCCTACATGAAGGCAGAGAAAATCATATATATATACCGTCTGTTTTCGGCCTGGACCACTGTCGAGCAAAGCAAGAGGCAGTTTTCAGCCTCAGATGAACTGGGCTGATGAGTCATCAGAAGGCATAGTCATCAGTGATGACTATGCCTTTGATCCTTTGTTGAGATCAGTTGATGGTCAGTTCAGTGTTATGGCGGTCAGTCTGCACTTTTGAAAAAACAGGGGTATAATCTGTGTTTTGGCATATAATGTATGTGCACTCTTAAAAAAAACAGGGATATAATGTGTGGTTTGGCATACAGTCGAAGCTGTCATAACCCATAGCTCCCATAACCCATAATCTCCCTTAACCCATACATTTTTGGGGGTTTTTGACCGGTTTTTGGCTGGGATAACCCATAAATCTATCATATCCCATAGCTTTTTGGACCTACCGAGGGCTATGGGTTATGACAGCTTCGACTGTATATATATAATGTAGGGAAAGTAGAGCTTATTAGCAGCGACCAAACATATTTCAGAGCCCCGAAATTTAGATTGAACCTGTAATTCACCTTCTTTAATCAAGCGAAAAATTGTGCACGCGGTGGGGCCGTTTCCTCACGTCCTCGTCCCGCTGGTGTGGAGAAGTGTGCTTTTGACTGCGACGCTCCAAGTCGAATGCGGCCTCGACTTCCTCTTTGATCTGAATAAAATGGTGAACGTTCGGGGAGATTGTTTTACGGTAGAAAGGGTCGTCGAATTCTCCGCCATGTCGTCGTATCATTTCCTTGAGCCATTTAATGTAGTGCTCTTGGTGAAGATCGCCAGGAATCCAATGCCCCAATTCTCCTTTGATGTTGAGTAGCCAATTGTTCAAGATGGCGTTGCGAAGATCCTTCGAGGCTTCGTAGCGCAGCATGCAGTAAACTTCGAGAAGATAGTTCACGTAGTTGTGGTGGGACGACCCCGCAAATTTGAATATCCATATCTGTGTAAGAATGAGTTTGTTTCAGGTATCAGGGAACGCACGAACCTTCATGATCTCCCAAACTCTACCGATATCTCCCTCCGGCACTGCATGAGCAAATTCAATCCACCATCCAAAATCCTGCATAAAAATTTGACTATTCCGAAGCACGCGATCGCCCGTGAATCCCGATTTCTCTTTGTGTACTTTCGGCGCGTCGTCGTCTGACTCTTTGAGGGGGACAGTGCGAGCTCGAGGTGTCGCTGGCTCGGTATCGATTTCAACAAGACCAGGCATTTCCTCGTCGTCTGCGTTGGTGTCCGTTGGATGGGTAATCGAAGGTGGTGGGGGAGCTGATGTGTCTGTGGGGGCCGTCCAGCTTCGTCCGACTGGGATCTGGTTCACGCGCTCCGGATCCGTCGTCTCTTCCTCTGAGAGAGACGCGTTGATCGCACCCTGCGATGCATAACGGTCCGCAAGTGTCTCGGCGTGACGAATGAGAGTCGGGAGATCAGGAAGGGTTTTACGGGCTGCGAGATCATCTAGATATTTTTGAAGATCGTCAACACCGAAAAAGATTCTGCCATGAAGTTGAGTATAATGAAATAAGTAAGATTGACGCTCAACTCACCTCCAGCAATCCAAAACATGCGCTGTCCAGATCAGCGTAAAATTGCGGACAGTTGGATAATAATCACAACTTTTGACGTTCGATGGGCGCTTGAAACCGGCTACATTCGAGCATCGGGACAAAGACGAGGGATCCCTGGAAGTCGCTGGACCATAATGGTTCGCTGCAGTGGAGTTCAAGTCGGTCGCGCCAGTGTGCCAGATTTCGGGTGTCGAGATCTTGTTTTTGAAGTTGTAAAGGGGAGCCATGTAGGTCGAAAGATTATGTAGATTTGCGAAGGAGGCACCGTCACCTCGTATCCAATGCAGCTGCTTCCCAGCTTCGTGTGTCTTGATTCCAATCTGCTGATCGAAGTCTTCCACCGCGCGCGCCATGCCCTGAAGCTCTGTAGAATGTTCGGAATTGGTCCCGAGCGGTTGACATCTCGTCTTACGCCCCTCTCGCATGCGATGAAGGGCAACGGGAGCTGTACGGAACATCTTGTTGATGCCGTCCAGCAAAGGTTCGAAGCCGGTATAAAACTCGACCAACACACGAGTCCAATGAAGGGGAATTACTCTGCGAATATGCGGCCACTGGATGTCGTCAAAAAGGCTGTCGGTCGTAAGGTCCATCCGTTCTTTCTTCGCGACGTTGTCGTAGTATGGTTTAGCGTCAAAAGCTCCAGGAGCAACATCATCCGCCCAAACATATGTCCCGGCCGTTCCAACCTTTAGCTGACTCTGCCGACCGATTCCCTGCTCCCATACGTCCGCATACTCCTGACAGTTATCAAGAATCATGAACCCCTCTGTAACTTCCCTCTCCTCAGCATCAGCGACCGTCGTGCGAAGCACCACAAAATCAGCAGCGGTAGCAGAAACTAGAGCGTCTCGGGCAGTTGAATCGGCGACGCTGTAACCGAGGCGGCAAAAGACTCTTTTAACGTCGATGTGGACTTTACAAGCGAAGAAGAATACGCCGAAAACCATGGCAAGAGGTGCGTTGGCGTAACGATTGCGTGAAATGATGAATGAGGCGAGGGCGCCGACTTGAATCTGATAGATCTTTAATTACAGTGTAGTTGGCGACTAGCAGTGACTTACCATGGGGTGAGGGCGACGCTTTCGAACAAAATAAACACCATTCGACTTCGGCGCGGCCATAGCCTCAGTGAGAAATATTGGAAGCGGCATGCGAAGCCCGAAGAGCTCGTGAATACGATTCATGTTGAAATTTGCAAGCAGATCGTTCCAGGTTACGACCTTCGTCTCTCTACGACCGTTTGTGCTGGCGCGCAGCTGATTTTGATGCTCATCCTCGTCTGAACTCTTGTTTGCCATGCGCCCAACTTGTTTCCGCGCCTCGGCTGCGACGAGTCTGACTGCCCATGTTGATATGAATGGGCGCGCGTGTAGAATTCGCTCAGGTTCAATTGAAGTCGAGAAGCGGAGGTCTTGTTCATGGGAATTTACAGCCTGGCTGCTCGGGTAGCTCGCGCGGTGGTAGTACATCAATGGTAGAATGTCGCACATCCTGACGCTCGTGCGACCGCGTAGAAACTGCGAAACTGCGCTGGCGTGCGTAGTGCCACGAAGATCAGGTTCAGAGCGAGTGGGGTTGTAGAAAAGAATCTGTAGAAAGTCTCCAACCGTGTCAAATGGCCACTCCTTCAAAAGTTCCTCCATCGCGCAAAACTTTTCCGCTAGCTTCTCCGCTGCAGTCTGCTTCGGTTGGCGAAGTCTCTCTTGTGTATGCGAGAAGTCTGAGGGAGCAGGAGCCACAGGCGGTGCAGCAGACGGAAGAGAATGAGGCATTTGGGGTCGGTAATTGTCTGCATTCGGCGGAGGAGTAGGAATGGTCGGAATCGGCAACGGTGTCCAACGCCGGTTAGGTTTACGAAGGCCGGGGGTGACGGGAGGGTGCTGAGTACCATCAGGCTCGCTTTGGGATCGATTTGACGCGTCCATGAAGAGAAACTAGCTGGAACCAGGCGAGATACCGTTGGCTGAGGCGGCGGCAGAAGGAAGAAGTCACAAAGCACGTGCCAGGATTTTTGACAGATTATGTAATAAGACTGCACTCCGGTCGGACCCCCGCGGTAACTATAAGACTACGGCGGTGGGGGGTTCCAGCCAAGGGTAGTGATACCTAAGAATTCAATTGAACAGTGGGTTTTAGTTGGGACGCACCGCACGGGTGCACTGTAGTGCGTGTCCCTCGACTGCTTGACTCACGTTTCTCACAACGCGTTCCCGAGTGCTGATGATTGTGCCGTCTTCGAGAACATGTCGCGTCGAGTCCATCGTAGCAACAGGCTGTTGTTCGCTAGCATGTGCGACCCTGGTTATACCAATCGCACTCATTCTGGGGGTCACCGCAGTTTACTGATGGTGACCTGTCACGTGCCTCATTTCGAGGCCAAATCGGTCGCCAGACCGATTAAAGCCGATGGCCACGGCCAGTAAAACCCTCGGCAATCTTAGGCTATTTCCGGCGAAATAAAGCCCTCGAAATGACCGATTTTTCCAAATGCGTGATTTCGGATCAATATCCCCTTTTGGATGGCCAAATCTTTGGATAAAACCACGAAACTCAACTGAGGGGAAATCTGGTCCACAGGATCTCTTCTACTCCTCAACAGGAAGCGATTCCTGCAATACCAAAAAAATTGGGTGACTGTCACGCAAGTTATTAACGTCACAACGATGTCCATGAAAGTTTGTCACGAAGTCCTGTCCCCCACCAATCTGGAAAGGGTGGTTCTGAGTATTGCCGCAACACCGTGAACAATCTAACCTTCATGAACGACTTAACACGATCCACCATCTGTTCCAAGGTCTCCTTCACCCGCTTGCCTCGTTTCTTCTTCGTCTGGCTTGTGTCGCTCTCGGCATCGCTCTCCGCCTGACCGGCTGGACTGCTCGGAGGAGCTTCGCCTTCACTTTCGCTGTCAGCAGGTACATCATCAAGACCTGCGTGCGACTCGGAAGCTTGAGGTTTGTCGGCTTCCCCCTCCAACGCATCGCTCTCTTTAACCCAGCACGCCCTACAGAACAATTTCCCGCGCATCCCGATGTGGCAAGCAAATTCGCTCTGCATAGGGTTATCCCCTAACAGGGCAAGCACCGCAGGTATGAGGAGAACGAGTTCTTTCGTCTCACAATCCCAAGCCCAGATCCATCCTGCTCGCTATTCCTGCTACCGCTGTCAGTAAACCAAGACATGTGGCAAACTCGGATAACTCACTCAAGCTGGTCAAGTACACCGACGCAATATTTGAGGTGCATAGGAAGTGTATGTTGAATTCCTTCGCGGCTTGCTCGCGCGAGAGCCCAGCTGGCGTGAACAGGAAAATGCTCACATTTCTTTGACAGATTTCCGGACGTGTCGTCACAATAGAGCCAGATTGGGAAAGCCAGGACGCGAGATCCTTGAGCGCGTACCCTCCATGCGTTTCCGACGCATGGATCTGTTAGTGACCACAAAGTAAGTGTCTCAGTTTCGGGGTTCCAAACATCTGTATAATCTTCGTCAGTTTGCTTGCCATTCGCACCAGATATTTCGTCGCACCGTGTATTTTCGAGGGATCAGGCCAGCCGTAGAGGTGAAAGTCGGTCCGAAGGTCAGGCAGATTTTCCATGAATTCATGCTCAGACACTTCGGTCTCTTGTTCCACAACTCTCCAGAACTGTCCGTCATCGCTATTAACAACCAACACTTTGCAAACAAGATGGAGCTGCGAGTAAACCAGCGAAACGGCATGCACACGGTCCCATCCCTCAGCATAGCAGGTTCGTGAATGCAATAGTCTTGATTACCGAAACGAGCCATGGGCGTGGTTTTTTCTGCCGGTAGTTCTTCTAGCCATCGTTTACATTGCCGAGCTTCTTCAAGAACCTTTCCGCTATCTTCTGGATAGAATCGCAGGTGAGGCCGAACCTTGGGGTTCGACATTTCCTGGGACTGATTTAGTTTTTTATCGTAGACCCTAGAATAGCCCACCTGTGCAATAATTTGGGCAAATAGCCAATGCACCGTCATATGCAATGCTTTCAGTACCACAAATATTGTGAAGGGCTGCATTCAGCTCTTGCATCGACTTGACTGAAGGGACATCATCAACATTGCTGACTTTGAGTAGCCAGATGAACAAGTCAAGCTGCCGTTGCGAAAAGACTGATCGAGGTAAGTGCATGAGCACATCAGGTGTGCAGGTCTTTGTGAGGCCGTCAGCAACAGAATAGCTATTTGTCGGCTACATACAATTCGATCTGACCAAGGATACCACTGTCGTGAATGTTCAGCAGCTCTGAGTGCGTGCCCGTTTACGACCGTGTCCTTCCTTCATTTTCTTCATTTTCGGTGCCATTGTCCACTAGATTCAATTAGGCACTGTCGAAACACAAGATATTTAACTTACCTGACACCATAGGCTCCTCAACTTCTCCCATTTCCTCCTCTCCATCAAATCTCTCCTCATCCTCGTCCCCCGAATTGACCTCAGTGTTCACATAGTCTAAGAGTTCCTGCGCAATAACAGCGACGGCTTGTGCATCGAGCGAAGGTTCCAATGCCAGATTTTCGGACAAGCCCCAGTCAATAATAGGTGAAGATCTCCTCGGAGAAAGACGAGGCTCTGAGTACTGTAGCACTTTGTATGGGTGAAACAGACCCTCGAGCGTGACTGGAAACGCTACGCATGGAAACCAGAAACGGCCTCAGCGTTATGCGTGACATCATAGAATTTCGGAAACGGGCGGGCAAACACCGATAAAATCTATTTCCAAACGTTGAACGGATTCTGGGCAATTTTTAGCTCTCGTTTATGCTTTCTTTGTATCCATAGCTTTTTGTGATTGCATTTCTCCTGTTACGGGCTCCGTAATACACCTTTTTTTTTTTTTTTTTTTTTTTTTTCATGAACACTGCGCCCTAAACCAGCGACGGGTCCACCACAAGCCCTCTTCGCGCGACTAGTTAAACTACCTCGGCCAGCTTCTGGTACACCTTCCGATGCACCGTACCGGTTCTATCTTGACGAAGATTGTAGAGAGTGCCAATTGAGTGCAGTGAGGAGGAGGAGGGTTATAGCAGTAGAGTCAGCTAGATTTTACAGCCACAAACATGATAATTCGACATCTTTGTATGTCACGCAGTCCTCAGGGAAACCACCCGACCGTTATGCGTTACCGTTGAAACGAAACAGGGCGGGCGTTACGCGTTACGTTTCACCCATACAAAGTGCTACAGTAAGTGCTGGTTTTTAGGTCATAATTTGCGGGTGCAGCTAGCGAGGCAAGACGACTTTGCGTTCCGTCTACTATGAACGCTTGCAGAGATGGGTCCGAGGATTCGGTCAGCTTGCTCCAGGAGGAAGTATTCCAATGCATTTTGGTGATCATACGTGTTCTCGTGTGCTTTAAGCCGGCGCAGCTCACGTACATGCAAGTCATTGCATGGAAGGCAGCGTGTACTGACTCTCAGGGTTTGGCTCAAATTTTTCTGTCATTGAGAATTTTGTCAGCGAGGGCAAGAGGAAAATTTAGATACTGTAGGGGGTTAATTAGCGCGGGTCGGTGTGATGTCACAGGCGTGACCAGTCTGTACCGGATCCCTACGCCAAACCACTCGATGAATTCCGCCGTATCAGTCTAGTGGGGTCACACAAATGTCACAAAAAGTCCTTTTCATCTGTCTAGTTTGCTACAGGCGGCGTATAGCTCTCAAAATTAATATATCGGTGTATGATGCAAGAACTACTTACTGTCATTCATGTTTTATGAGCACTGGAGAGGGAAAACGGGACGAGGATCAACAAAAAGTTCATAATATGAGTTGGCGTGTGCTAAATTATGCCAAAACACCGCCACCATCAAATTACCGGATTCGGATGTCACTGATGCGGCAGAAGATTGGGAAGTACGCCAAACATGGGGCGTCCCATGAAATATTTCAGGAAAAACATATGAGGTTCTATTATCGTGCAAGGATGTACTCGTGAATTTTTTAATAACGGGAACGGGAACTCAACTCAGAATAGAAAAAATCTTTTTCGCCCAGTTGATGGCGGAATTGGGAGCCGAGATTGATTTACCGAGCCGATTGCCACCGATGTGGCCTGGAAACGGGTTGACTCGGAATGTGCTTAAGACGCTGTGTTTCAAAAAATCACCGGCACTCATACTTATAACAATCGGGCTGAGTAGGCCGTGGAAAGTCACCCCAATTCAGAACATGTTTATTGTTTATAAACTTCAATTTCCCACATTTTCATGAGTGTATTTCAGCAAATTCTTCCATATTTGGATACCTTGACGCCTTGGACGGCCGTGGGGCCGCAATTGGGTACGGTTTTCAAGGATGATAGACACATATGTACAGGGGCATGTCTAAGGGTCAACCCAATTTTCTTTTAGCCTCAAATTCGCTCAAATACAATATTGCTCCATTTTGCATCTATAATTTCTCCTCAACATTAGTGTAAGGGCAACAGCTGCCAGGGCCTGAGGCCCGAGGTACTCAAGAGTCTAACAAGCGCTGGGCAGGGGGAGAATCCTTAGAAGGCTAGCTACAACAAGAGGAAGAGTGTCTACTCACCTGGGCAGAGGGAGAATCCTTAGAGAACAGAGTAAGGAGTCTCCATGCCCAGGCGTCACAGTAAAAGGGCGCGTGACGCGTGACTTCTCACGGGTCGTGGGAACTATGTAGTAGCACAGCATCTATGATGTGATATCAATGATCGGATGATCCAACAGTAGCAGGGAGCCAGGGATATGCCCAGGAGGGGAGGATCGCAATACTGATCCAGAGATCGTAGACCAACGGAGGTCCGGGTTACCCTGTGGTCCGGGGGCATGGGAAACCGGAGCCGGAGTCTGGAGGGCCGGAGCTCGGAGCCCGCAGGGCCGGAGGACCGTAGGAGAACCCGGGAAGGGCGCTAGAGACAGTGGGGTGTCGGACCTTGGGCGGTAGGACCGTTCGGGCTTGGCCCAGGTCCGGGGGAGCGTGGGAAGCCGGGCCGGGGACCGGGGTATGATAGCGGACCGAACTTCGTGACAAGTCAGATACCTAATTTGGAAATTGTTACTGTGCACTCAGTTTTCACCCAATGGTATTGAAACTGTGCAGAAATGACCATAAGAAGGAAGACTAGAGATCCCTCGGGTCAAAAGTCCCAAAATCCACAAAATCATTTTTCCTTCCACGGATTTCGCGCTTTCGGTCCGGGCCGAGACATAGCCGGTGGCTGTACGATTCCATCAGCGCATCAAATGTCTGCCGCACCACTGAACCTTGACCAAAACTCAACCAAAACCAGGAGATTTCTGCCATGGATGTCTGCTGGGGTCAGAGTTGAGATACTGACTAACTTTAGGCCATGGGTTGATGCCTTTTTTTCCCAAAATCGCAAGTTAGGTACACACCCTTTTGACATTTTGCGCAAAAATTTCGCGCTTTTCTAACCCTAGACTAGGGTTACTTCGTTTTCTCTAAAATGCGAATTTTGCCTATAAACCCACCCCAAGTTCCTGCTAAATCTCAAGTTTCAAAGAATTTTGGGCAAAATTCCGGCTTGATATGAAGTTGTGTCTGCTATCATACCGGAGCTCGGGGGTACCAGAGCTCTCGGAGCTGTGGTTTGGGGGCATGGGAAACCGGAGCCGGAGTCCGGAGGGCCGCAGCGGGAGGACCGGAGGAATAGAGCCCAGGGGACCCGGGAAGGGCGCTAGAGCTAGGATGAGACAGCGGAGCGTCGGGGCTTGGGCGATAGAATCGGGGGAGCGTGGGAAGCCGGGCCGGGGACCGGAGAACCAGAGCTCGGGGTACCAGAGCTCTCGGAGGCCTAGAAGTCTGACAGGGAGACCAGTAGGGAACCGGGTTGCGCTGAGCACTACGGGAGTCCGTCGAGGAGGGGAACGGGGAGTCGGAAGGAGGAAGATGTGACAAAGGGGGAAGTCTGGAAGGAGTAGCATTCCCAAGAAGGCTGAGTGATGCAAGGAATAGCGGAGCGGGTCGGGGAAGCGGGGGGTTCCCCTGACAATTAGCCGTAATCAGGCGCAGTGTGAGGCGCGCACCAGAGTATGATAGCGGACCTCAAGTCAATTACCCAATTTGGAAACCGTTACTGTGACCTCACCTTTTACTTATGTGGGTTGAAAACTATGCAGAAAGCACTCTTAAGGAGGCTAGCTAAAGATCCCCCGGTTCAAAAGTCTGAAAAGTTGAAAAAATATTTTTCCTCCCCGGGTTTCGCGCTTTTGGTCCGGGCCGGAGCTTAACCGGTGGCTCTGTGATCCCATCATGCATCAAATAGCCCCCGAGCGCCGGAAAAAAAAGCCAGCCATAATGTTGAACTTAATGATTCACTGTACAGTTGCGGCAAAATCAAATGTCCCTACCAAGGAAATACAAATCAATCTCGACGTTTTGCCCAATCATACACAGCTTGAAGCTGATAGAAGGAATGAGGAGACATCTAGGACCTACCCAGACCCTTTAAACTTTTTATTTCACCCAGTAACGAGTGAGTATGGCTCGATTACAATCTGAGGCAAAGTTTGTTCAAGCGATGCAGTGCCATATTTTATGCCACGCTATCGTTCTACATCCTCTGTTCGATCAAAGACTAATGTAGAAAAAGCTCGAGATTGATTTGAATTTCCTTTCATGGCAGGGACATTTGATTTTGCGGCAACTGTACAAGGAGGATCTACAGTCGTCACTGTCATAACCCATACCTGTGATACCCCATAACCCATAATTTGGGTGGCAAAAATTCTTCAGTTCACAGTGTAAAAGTGCCCAGATTACGTGATATTTACCTGTCATAACCCATAAAAAACCGATAACCCATACCTTTTTCTCCCGACCGAGGGGTATGGGTTAAGGCAGTGACGACTGTATTGCCATTGGAAAGCAATCTGCGACGCCCCACAGATACTTTACCGGACCAATAACCACTAGACGAGAGTGAACGCTACAAAGTGCAGGAATCGGAGCTATGTGATACATTTGGTTAACGCCTACCATATATGGAAGAAATTCCCTTATTAGGGAATGTCAGACTGGGGGTCTGCCGAAGTCGCTGGAGGTGATATCCGGATTTCGCGGATCGGAATACCCTTGTCGCACGGTCTCCAAAGCCGCCACCAAGAGATTTGCCTGTACCATTTGCAAAATCCAGCGGTTCGACACGAAGACATTGCCCGGTTGTATGGCGTCGAACGCAGCACTGTCTCCAAGATTTTAAGAAAATGCGACAATGGGATCCCCGAGAGAAGAAAACCGCGCAGAGCACAACGAAGGTAGGCATCACCTCATCTTTGGCATGTCGTCTGAAACGTTTAGACCCTCCAAGTTTCCTGAGATCGAAGGGGTGAAATGGCTCCAAGAACTTCGTAGCGACGATTCGATGCTGCCCAACTCAATGATCGGAAAAAAGGCCAAGGATATCGCTCGTGAACTGGGTCTACCGGAAGATCGCTTCAACGCGTCGTATAGTTGGATAGCAGGCCTCAAGCGGCGGCATGAGATGAGCACGCGTAGCGGAATTGTCGGAGAAAACTCGAACGGGGTCGAATAAAAAAAGAGGAACAAAAAACGCAGGGTGCCTCTCACCGCCAGTATTTCCTTCTACTTACCTCCAGTCTCCTACCCAGCCTCGCTTCCGAGTTTGGGCAAGTCACTGGGGGCGAAGGTTTTTTGTAAAATCTGAGATTTGGCTGTGCTCGTAATATCAATTGTCAGATTTGATCTTATTACTCCCGAACTTCAACTGGCCCAAACTCTCCAGGGAGGCTGGCATAAAATAACCGTAAACAAGATAGCCACATTCCAAGAAAATATTCGACAAGTCGTGTTTTCAAGAAATGCGGCATGGGCCCCAATTCACTTCGGGAAGTGCTTCGAAACGGGCAGATCTCGCCGTGAACGGATGCGAACGCCGATCCGTCACAACTGTCGCACCAACGCCCCATCCAATATATCGTCGTCATCATCATCCTCCTCTCCCCAACGCGCTTCTCGACGCACAAACTGCTCAAGGAGGGTCGGAGCCTAGCAGAAAGCTCAGGCTGTTTGACGCTGCTTGTCAGGGCAGTCAGGAAGCTGCATGTTGCAATCGGAACATGTGTGGCGGTAGTGGCAGTTCGCGCCGGCTTTGCAACGGTTGTTGTTGTAGTTGCGACAAATCTTGACGGCGCCCTTACGCTGCTTGTTCCCGAGATTTGCTTATTGGGGCTAGATCCAGAGCCTCCGGAGAGGCTGGCAACGACTGCGACGCCTCCCTCTGCCAGGTGGGCGTCATGGACGTGTCGGAATTTGTGGCTCTCGTTAAAGAGAATGTCCCGGCGCTGCCCAATGAAAACGCGAGCGGCACGGTCATAGTTAATAATTCGGGAGTGTAGAGAGACATGTCGACTGGGGAACAGATCGTTGATGTGATTCCAGTAGGCTCGCAACTTCAAGCTTCGCCCAGGGAAGGCAAAATTGACAGCGTCTTCGAAGACCCGGAAGGCGTTGATCCATTGACTGTGAGTGGTAATTTTTGTGGCCATTTTCGATTTCTTGACTTCTTATCACCGACGACCAGCTGCTGCGTATCTTCCTGGTCGGTTGTGGCGAAAGTGTTGGACAGGATGGCATCGAAATCAACGAAACGGTCGAGGAGGACTGGGAATAAATCCAAGATCCAGAGATCGCTCGCCTGTTGCTCCCTAGTGAGATTTGCAATCTGTTAAAAATCTCGACATTGTACTCATTATTCCCAGAGGAAATTCCGATTTTACGTGTTCCTGTGACTACGCTGATTTTTTTTTTTTTTTTGAACATGATCCTCTTCTACATCATGTTTTGAGTAAAGTCCACCACTTTGACCAAGCATGAACTGTCTTCCAGCACCCAGTATATCAAGATTACATTTATTTGTTGTTTTCGCATGACTTTCCTTATTTGGGGTTGCGCGACAAAAAAGTCCAAAGGTCTCTGTGACTGCACCGAACCTTCACTAAATCTCAACCAAATCCAAGGGACTTCTGCTATGGATGTTTGCTGGGGTCAGAATTGAGCTAATGACTAACTTTAGGCTATAATTTGACCCAAAATCACAAGTTAGGTACACACCCTTTTGAAATTTTGCGCAAAAATTTCGCGCTTTTCTAACCCTAGACTAGGGTTTCTTCGTTTTCTCTGAAATGCGAATTTTGCCTACTCGGTGTCCACAAAAGTAACCGGAAATTCGCTTATTGCTTGCCAAATTTGTAGTATTTTCGGAAGCAAACTAGATAGGTGTAATCCTTGCTTTATTTTGGTCACATATCATACATATCATGTGTAAAGCTGCTCAGGAGAGACCGTTGTAGAGGGACAAATCTATCAGCTGTATTTTGATGGTGATCAACAAAGTCAGTGCAACACAGCTTGTTCTGGGAGGAAGATTATGGTTTTGATTTTGCAAGACTCTTCAGCATGGTGTCCTTATGTGGGCACGAACACTCAATGTTGAAAAGAAACTGTGTACAGTTGATATCTGTAGCGTTTATTTTGACTGTCTCAGTCTGTCACTTTCAACCGATCGTCAGACAGTTATTTGGGGTGTTTTAAGCAACAATTCAATCAGTTCTGGTGTTGTTCCACCTAATAATGAACACTGATTGTGTTTAAGAGGCCTATTGCTATTGCTGCTGTCTTCAAACTTGCATAAATGTGAGTGCAAAACTGAAATTTAAGCAAAAGGTTGAAAATTCTGGTTTCCACAATTCTGGTCCAATAGTGCATCATTTGGAATGGTTCAAAGGGCTTGAAAGATACCAATAGAGCGCTAATGTAGCATGCATTGTGCAAAAATGGTTAACCATGCTTATTTGAGCAAACAGCAACCAATTTCTTGCACAACGTTGACAACTTGGCATTGCCAAACAATAACATCATGAATTCAACTAGCTCTAGAGTGATGTAAAAAGAGAAGATCTCCAACTTAGGGAATGATCTACTCACATTGAAAGGTATGCAGCCAGGTGCAGAAACCGTGGGAAACTCACGTGATCGCGGCGAAATATCGGCATTTCCGGTTACTTTTGTGGACACCGAGTACAGTATAAACCCACCCCACGTTCCTGCTAAATCTCGTTTCAAAGAATTTTGGCCAAAATTCCGACTTGATATGAAGTTGTGTCTGCTATCATAGTGACCGGGGGCCTGATATCGGGCCTGATCGGGCCCATCGGTTAACTTGACCGGCCCAGCCAGATTTCTGCCGTACGGTACCTCGGACTCCTCGGCCGTTAGGATGTGGCGAAGGCGTTCACGTTACCGTACCGTTACCGACGGGCCCAAGACACTGGAACTGCTTTGATTACTATTGTGCCCAATGGGTCTGAATTCACGGTTTCCTGCTCCCCCTCTTTACTTTTTGCAAATTTCCGGCATGTATTCTACTAATAACTCCACCAAAAAACTTGAGAATCTGCGAGGAGGAAGGTATGAAACAACGGTTACCAACATCACAGTCAGTGATCCCGCAATATATCCCAATGTTCTGACTTCCCTCTTCACCGTTTAAACCGTGGAGAGCTCCTACAGCATGCCAAATGAAAAAATCGGCCATATATCTTTTTGAATGCCGAGGCACTCTTGTTCGGGCGCGGCTAGTATGATAGCAGACGGAACTTCATATCAAGCCGGAATTTTGGCCAAAATTCTTTGAAACTTGAGATTTAGCAGGAACTTGGGGTGGGTTTATAGGCAAAATTCGCATTTCAGAGAAGACGGACTAACCCTAGTCTAGGGTTAGAAAAGCGCGAAATTTTTGCGCAAAATTTCGAAACTGTGTGTACCTAACTCCCCCTAGCAAACATTCATAATAAGAATTTCTCGGTTTTGGTTGAGATTTGGACAAGGTTCAATGGTGCGGCAGACATTTGATGCGCTGATGGAATCGTACAGCCACCGGCTATGTCTCGGCCCGGACCAAAAGCGCGAAATCCATGGAAGAAAAAATGATTTTGTGGATTTTGAGACTTTTGACCCGGGGGATCTCTAGTCTTCCTTCTTATAGTGATTTCTGCACAGTTTCAATACCACTGGGTAAAAACTGAGTGCACAGTAACAATTTCCAAATTAGGTATCTGACTTGTCACGAAGTTCGGTCCGCTACCATAACGACTTATGTAATTCCGGTGTTTTATGTTCAGCCCGGAGACGTCTAACGGTCTCCTGGCAACGGCACAAGCTTGTATAAGAACTCAGACGTCCTAAACAACGTCCGAACGTGTTCTGACTTCGTCAAATCAGTCTGAGTTTGTGTCCAACTTGCGTGGTTGCTTTGAAGGTACTAACCACAGACATATGTACAGTGCCGTTTTGCGCAAAATGCAAAAAGAATGTGAAGAGCCTTTCGGCTCTTCAAGATCATTATCGAGGAAAGGCTGAGGCGATCCATCCCAAGTGTTCAAAGTGCCTAAAAGGATTTTACTCACAGGCGTGACCAGTCTGTACCGGATCCCTACGCCAAACCACTCGATGAATTCCGCCGTATCAGTCTAGTGGGGTCACACAAATGTCACAAAAAGTCCTTTTCATCTGTCTAGTTTGCTACAGGCGGCGTATAGCTCTCAAAATTAATATATCGGTGTATGATGCAAGAACTACTTACTGTCATTCATGTTTTATGAGCACTGGAGAGGGAAAACGGGACGAGGATCAACAAAAAGTTCATAATATGAGTTGGCGTGTGCTAAATTATGCCAAAACACCGCCACCATCAAATTACCGGATTCGGATGTCACTGATGCGGCAGAAGATTGGGAAGTACGCCAAACATGGGGCGTCCCATGAAATATTTCAGGAAAAACATATGAGGTTCTATTATCGTGCAAGGATGTACTCGTGAATTTTTTAATAACGGGAACGGGAACTCAACTCAGAATAGAAAAAATCTTTTTCGCCCAGTTGATGGCGGAATTGGGAGCCGAGATTGATTTACCGAGCCGATTGCCACCGATGTGGCCTGGAAACGGGTTGACTCGGAATGTGCTTAGGCCACATCGGTGGCAATCGGCTCGGTAAATCAATCTCGGCTCCCAATTCCGCCATCAACTGGGCGAAAAAGATTTTTTCTATTCTGAGTTGAGTTCCCGTTCCCGTTATTAAAAAATTCACGAGTACATCCTTGCACGATAATAGAACCTCATATGTTTTTCCTGAAATATTTCATGGGACGCCCCATGTTTGGCGTACTTCCCAATCTTCTGCCGCATCAGTGACATCCGAATCCGGTAATTTGATGGTGGCGGTGTTTTGGCATAATTTAGCACACGCCAACTCATATTATGAACTTTTTGTTGATCCTCGTCCCGTTTTCCCTCTCCAGTGCTCATAAAACATGAATGACAGTAAGTAGTTCTTGCATCATACACCGATATATTAATTTTGAGAGCTATACGCCGCCTGTAGCAAACTAGACAGATGAAAAGGACTTTTTGTGACATTTGTGTGACCCCACTAGACTGATACGGCGGAATTCATCGAGTGGTTTGGCGTAGGGATCCGGTACAGACTGGTCACGCCTGTGACATCACACCGACCCGCGCTAATTAACCCCCTACAGTATCTAAATTTTCCTCTTGCCCTCGCTGACAAAATTCTCAATGACAGAAAAATTTGAGCCAAACCCTGAGAGTCAGTACACGCTGCCTTCCATGCAATGACTTGCATGTACGTGAGCTGCGCCGGCTTAAAGCACACGAGAACACGTATGATCACCAAAATGCATTGGAATACTTCCTCCTGGAGCAAGCTGACCGAATCCTCGGACCCATCTCTGCAAGCGTTCATAGTAGACGGAACGCAAAGTCGTCTTGCCTCGCTAGCTGCACCCGCAAATTATGACCTAAAAACCAGCACTTACTGTAGCACTTTGTATGGGTGAAACGTAACGCGTAACGCCCGCCCTGTTTCGTTTCAACGGTAACGCATAACGGTCGGGTGGTTTCCCTGAGGACTGCGTGACATACAAAGATGTCGAATTATCATGTTTGTGGCTGTAAAATCTAGCTGACTCTACTGCTATAACCCTCCTCCTCCTCACTGCACTCAATTGGCACTCTCTACAATCTTCGTCAAGATAGAACCGGTACGGTGCATCGGAAGGTGTACCAGAAGCTGGCCGAGGTAGTTTAACTAGTCGCGCGAAGAGGGCTTGTGGTGGACCCGTCGCTGGTTTAGGGCGCAGTGTTCATGAAAAAAAAAAAAAAAAAAAAAAAGGTGTATTACGGAGCCCGTAACAGGAGAAATGCAATCACAAAAAGCTATGGATACAAAGAAAGCATAAACGAGAGCTAAAAATTGCCCAGAATCCGTTCAACGTTTGGAAATAGATTTTATCGGTGTTTGCCCGCCCGTTTCCGAAATTCTATGATGTCACGCATAACGCTGAGGCCGTTTCTGGTTTCCATGCGTAGCGTTTCCAGTCACGCTCGAGGGTCTGTTTCACCCATACAAAGTGCTACAGTACTCAGAGCCTCGTCTTTCTCCGAGGAGATCTTCACCTATTATTGACTGGGGCTTGTCCGAAAATCTGGCATTGGAACCTTCGCTCGATGCACAAGCCGTCGCTGTTATTGCGCAGGAACTCTTAGACTATGTGAACACTGAGGTCAATTCGGGGGACGAGGATGAGGAGAGATTTGATGGAGAGGAGGAAATGGGAGAAGTTGAGGAGCCTATGGTGTCAGGTAAGTTAAATATCTTGTGTTTCGACAGTGCCTAATTGAATCTAGTGGACAATGGCACCGAAAATGAAGAAAATGAAGGAAGGACACGGTCGTAAACGGGCACGCACTCAGAGCTGCTGAACATTCACGACAGTGGTATCCTTGGTCAGATCGAATTGTATGTAGCCGACAAATAGCTATTCTGTTGCTGACGGCCTCACAAAGACCTGCACACCTGATGTGCTCATGCACTTACCTCGATCAGTCTTTTCGCAACGGCAGCTTGACTTGTTCATCTGGCTACTCAAAGTCAGCAATGTTGATGATGTCCCTTCAGTCAAGTCGATGCAAGAGCTGAATGCAGCCCTTCACAATATTTGTGGTACTGAAAGCATTGCATATGACGGTGCATTGGCTATTTGCCCAAATTATTGCACAGGTGGGCTATTCTAGGGTCTACGATAAAAAACTAAATCAGTCCCAGGAAATGTCGAACCCCAAGGTTCGGCCTCACCTGCGATTCTATCCAGAAGATAGCGGAAAGGTTCTTGAAGAAGCTCGGCAATGTAAACGATGGCTAGAAGAACTACCGGCAGAAAAAACCACGCCCATGGCTCGTTTCGGTAATCAAGACTATTGCATTCACGAACCTGCTATGCTGAGGGATGGGACCGTGTGCATGCCGTTTCGCTGGTTTACTCGCAGCTCCATCTTGTTTGCAAAGTGTTGGTTGTTAATAGCGATGACGGACAGTTCTGGAGAGTTGTGGAACAAGAGACCGAAGTGTCTGAGCATGAATTCATGGAAAATCTGCCTGACCTTCGGACCGACTTTCACCTCTACGGCTGGCCTGATCCCTCGAAAATACACGGTGCGACGAAATATCTGGTGCGAATGGCAAGCAAACTGACGAAGATTATACAGATGTTTGGAACCCCGAAACTGAGACACTTACTTTGTGGTCACTAACAGATCCATGCGTCGGAAACGCATGGAGGGTACGCGCTCAAGGATCTCGCGTCCTGGCTTTCCCAATCTGGCTCTATTGTGACGACACGTCCGGAAATCTGTCAAAGAAATGTGAGCATTTTCCTGTTCACGCCAGCTGGGCTCTCGCGCGAGCAAGCCGCGAAGGAATTCAACATACACTTCCTATGCACCTCAAATATTGCGTCGGTGTACTTGACCAGCTTGAGTGAGTTATCCGAGTTTGCCACATGTCTTGGTTTACTGACAGCGGTAGCAGGAATAGCGAGCAGGATGGATCTGGGCTTGGGATTGTGAGACGAAAGAACTCGTTCTCCTCATACCTGCGGTGCTTGCCCTGTTAGGGGATAACCCTATGCAGAGCGAATTTGCTTGCCACATCGGGATGCGCGGGAAATTGTTCTGTAGGGCGTGCTGGGTTAAAGAGAGCGATGCGTTGGAGGGGGAAGCCGACAAACCTCAAGCTTCCGAGTCGCACGCAGGTCTTGATGATGTACCTGCTGACAGCGAAAGTGAAGGCGAAGCTCCTCCGAGCAGTCCAGCCGGTCAGGCGGAGAGCGATGCCGAGAGCGACACAAGCCAGACGAAGAAGAAACGAGGCAAGCGGGTGAAGGAGACCTTGGAACAGATGGTGGATCGTGTTAAGTCGTTCATGAAGGTTAGATTGTTCACGGTGTTGCGGCAATACTCAGAACCACCCTTTCCAGATTGGTGGGGGACAGGACTTCGTGACAAACTTTCATGGACATCGTTGTGACGTTAATAACTTGCGTGACAGTCACCCAATTTTTTTGGTATTGCAGGAATCGCTTCCTGTTGAGGAGTAGAAGAGATCCTGTGGACCAGATTTCCCCTCAGTTGAGTTTCGTGGTTTTATCCAAAGATTTGGCCATCCAAAAGGGGATATTGATCCGAAATCACGCATTTGGAAAAATCGGTCATTTCGAGGGCTTTATTTCGCCGGAAATAGCCTAAGATTGCCGAGGGTTTTACTGGCCGTGGCCATCGGCTTTAATCGGTCTGGCGACCGATTTGGCCTCGAAATGAGGCACGTGACAGGTCACCATCAGTAAACTGCGGTGACCCCCAGAATGAGTGCGATTGGTATAACCAGGGTCGCACATGCTAGCGAACAACAGCCTGTTGCTACGATGGACTCGACGCGACATGTTCTCGAAGACGGCACAATCATCAGCACTCGGGAACGCGTTGTGAGAAACGTGAGTCAAGCAGTCGAGGGACACGCACTACAGTGCACCCGTGCGGTGCGTCCCAACTAAAACCCACTGTTCAATTGAATTCTTAGGTATCACTACCCTTGGCTGGAACCCCCACCGCCGTAGTCTTATAGTTACCGCGGGGGTCCGACCGGAGTGCAGTCTTATTACATAATCTGTCAAAAATCCTGGCACGTGCTTTGTGACTTCTTCCTTCTGCCGCCGCCTCAGCCAACGGTATCTCGCCTGGTTCCAGCTAGTTTCTCTTCATGGACGCGTCAAATCGATCCCAAAGCGAGCCTGATGGTACTCAGCACCCTCCCGTCACCCCCGGCCTTCGTAAACCTAACCGGCGTTGGACACCGTTGCCGATTCCGACCATTCCTACTCCTCCGCCGAATGCGGACAATTACCGACCCCAAATGCCTCATTCTCTTCCGTCTGCTGCACCGCCTGTGGCTCCTGCTCCCTCAGACTTCTCGCATACACAAGAGAGACTTCGCCAACCGAAGCAGACTGCAGCGGAGAAGCTAGCGGAAAAGTTTTGCGCGATGGAGGAACTTTTGAAGGAGTGGCCATTTGACACGGTTGGAGACTTTCTACAGATTCTTTTCTACAACCCCACTCGCTCTGAACCTGATCTTCGTGGCACTACGCACGCCAGCGCAGTTTCGCAGTTTCTACGCGGTCGCACGAGCGTCAGGATGTGCGACATTCTACCATTGATGTACTACCACCGCGCGAGCTACCCGAGCAGCCAGGCTGTAAATTCCCATGAACAAGACCTCCGCTTCTCGACTTCAATTGAACCTGAGCGAATTCTACACGCGCGCCCATTCATATCAACATGGGCAGTCAGACTCGTCGCAGCCGAGGCGCGGAAACAAGTTGGGCGCATGGCAAACAAGAGTTCAGACGAGGATGAGCATCAAAATCAGCTGCGCGCCAGCACAAACGGTCGTAGAGAGACGAAGGTCGTAACCTGGAACGATCTGCTTGCAAATTTCAACATGAATCGTATTCACGAGCTCTTCGGGCTTCGCATGCCGCTTCCAATATTTCTCACTGAGGCTATGGCCGCGCCGAAGTCGAATGGTGTTTATTTTGTTCGAAAGCGTCGCCCTCACCCCATGGTAAGTCACTGCTAGTCGCCAACTACACTGTAATTAAAGATCTATCAGATTCAAGTCGGCGCCCTCGCCTCATTCATCATTTCACGCAATCGTTACGCCAACGCACCTCTTGCCATGGTTTTCGGCGTATTCTTCTTCGCTTGTAAAGTCCACATCGACGTTAAAAGAGTCTTTTGCCGCCTCGGTTACAGCGTCGCCGATTCAACTGCCCGAGACGCTCTAGTTTCTGCTACCGCTGCTGATTTTGTGGTGCTTCGCACGACGGTCGCTGATGCTGAGGAGAGGGAAGTTACAGAGGGGTTCATGATTCTTGATAACTGTCAGGAGTATGCGGACGTATGGGAGCAGGGAATCGGTCGGCAGAGTCAGCTAAAGGTTGGAACGGCCGGGACATATGTTTGGGCGGATGATGTTGCTCCTGGAGCTTTTGACGCTAAACCATACTACGACAACGTCGCGAAGAAAGAACGGATGGACCTTACGACCGACAGCCTTTTTGACGACATCCAGTGGCCGCATATTCGCAGAGTAATTCCCCTTCATTGGACTCGTGTGTTGGTCGAGTTTTATACCGGCTTCGAACCTTTGCTGGACGGCATCAACAAGATGTTCCGTACAGCTCCCGTTGCCCTTCATCGCATGCGAGAGGGGCGTAAGACGAGATGTCAACCGCTCGGGACCAATTCCGAACATTCTACAGAGCTTCAGGGCATGGCGCGCGCGGTGGAAGACTTCGATCAGCAGATTGGAATCAAGACACACGAAGCTGGGAAGCAGCTGCATTGGATACGAGGTGACGGTGCCTCCTTCGCAAATCTACATAATCTTTCGACCTACATGGCTCCCCTTTACAACTTCAAAAACAAGATCTCGACACCCGAAATCTGGCACACTGGCGCGACCGACTTGAACTCCACTGCAGCGAACCATTATGGTCCAGCGACTTCCAGGGATCCCTCGTCTTTGTCCCGATGCTCGAATGTAGCCGGTTTCAAGCGCCCATCGAACGTCAAAAGTTGTGATTATTATCCAACTGTCCGCAATTTTACGCTGATCTGGACAGCGCATGTTTTGGATTGCTGGAGGTGAGTTGAGCGTCAATCTTACTTATTTCATTATACTCAACTTCATGGCAGAATCTTTTTCGGTGTTGACGATCTTCAAAAATATCTAGATGATCTCGCAGCCCGTAAAACCCTTCCTGATCTCCCTGTTGTGAAACGACGGATCAATTCCGTGGGAGGATGATCAAAGGAAGAGAAGTTAAGTTTGCGATCGCGCTATTTGTGAGAAGAGCTCGCGTTAGAGCAAACCAATGCTCTACCGCTGAGTGTTCATTGAGTATTTATACAAGTTACAATTGTATCTAGAAAGTTCTGTAATAAAGGAGAAAACTTAGTAAGTCACCCGAGAGAATGTTCTCGGTGATTCCCGGAGCTCAACGCTCAATCTCCAACACTCCCCCTCACCGTAACATCCGAGGTAGTGACTTGGCTGGCTCCGGCTTGGCATGGCTCACTCCTCTAGGCTGGACTTGCCCTGTGGCACTACACCTGGCTGAGTTCTGATGCCGCGACCGTCTAAAGCCTAATTAGAGGATTTCGGCAGTGGGTGATGGATGGGTAGATAGACGTGATGAAATAGCAAGAGGTGTCGATTGTGAAGAGGAAAAATGATTAAAGATGTTGTAATTTAAGGTGGATTGGATGAGGCCCAGCAAGGAATTAGAACATGAAATCTTCGTCGTCATCCACAATGGGATAATCTTCATCAGAATCATCTTCATCCATTCCGAAGATTGCCCGAGTTTCTTCGTCGTCCTCGGTCGCGCAATCCCGAGCAAAGTGCCCGCGGCCGCCGCATTTATTGCAGATGGCGCGTGATCCTGGCTTTGCTTTGGCAGGAGCCTTGGAGCGGTAAGATGTTGCGGCTGGTTCAGCCGACGGTTTGCGCGTGGCACGTGAACGTGCAAGCATCATGCCGGTGGGTTCGGCAGTGGCGATGGCATCAGATTCGCGCTGCCGGATGCGGCGACTCTCAGTCGTAATCAACTGAAGTACACCTTTGGTGGTTGGAGCGGAACCAAGGGATGCGAGAGTGGCTCGGACAAATGAGTCCCAAGTCACAGGAAGGGAGCCGAGGAGGGCGACAGCAAAGTCGGCGTCGGAAACTGGGTGGCCGAGAGACTTTAGCTCCCCCTGAATCTTGCGCATCACTTTGATGTGACCCTCAAGGTCTTCATCAGAGGCGCGGGTGGTGTATAGCCGATGGCGTGCGAGAACAACGCCGAGAAGGCCGGTGGTTTCAAATGCACTGGAAAGAGCGCTCCAGG
Source organism: Favolaschia claudopus (assembly GCA_037176885.1). Classification (NCBI taxonomy): domain Eukaryota; kingdom Fungi; phylum Basidiomycota; class Agaricomycetes; order Agaricales; family Mycenaceae; genus Favolaschia; species Favolaschia claudopus. The sequence continues at coordinate 456,526 of JAWWNJ010000111.1, forward strand.
CTTCGAGCGCGGTGGACTCCCCCTGGACATGGTGAACGATGTCTGGGGACACACGGAGCCGAATGGCGGAAAGGGCGTGTCTGTCCGCCTTTTTCCACGCTGCCAATTCTGCGGGATCCGTGGGCGCTGTGACTCCCGGATCAATATGATCATCGAGTCCCTGATCGGTAAGGCAGTCGGTGATGTAGATTTTCCATGATGCAAAATCATCGCTGCCCTGGAGTGCCGGAAAGCGGGAAGTAGTGGGGGTGAAGGTAGTCATGCTATGGGAAGCAGGAGAGTGGTGGCCGGGTTATCGGTGGCGTGAACCGAGATTGGTTTGTGTTGTGAAACGACGGATCAATTCCGTGGGAGGATGATCAAAGGAAGAGAAGTTAAGTTTGCGATCGCGCTATTTGTGAGAAGAGCTCGCGTTAGAGCAAACCAATGCTCTACCGCTGAGTGTTCATTGAGTATTTATACAAGTTACAATTGTATCTAGAAAGTTCTGTAATAAAGGAGAAAACTTAGTAAGTCACCCGAGAGAATGTTCTCGGTGATTCCCGGAGCTCAACGCTCAATCTCCAACACTCCCGACTCTCATTCGTCACGCCGAGACACTTGCGGACCGTTATGCATCGCAGGGTGCGATCAACGCGTCTCTCTCAGAGGAAGAGACGACGGATCCGGAGCGCGTGAACCAGATCCCAGTCGGACGAAGCTGGACGGCCCCCACAGACACATCAGCTCCCCCACCACCTTCGATTACCCATCCAACGGACACCAACGCAGACGACGAGGAAATGCCTGGTCTTGTTGAAATCGATACCGAGCCAGCGACACCTCGAGCTCGCACTGTCCCCCTCAAAGAGTCAGACGACGACGCGCCGAAAGTACACAAAGAGAAATCGGGATTCACGGGCGATCGCGTGCTTCGGAATAGTCAAATTTTTATGCAGGATTTTGGATGGTGGATTGAATTTGCTCATGCAGTGCCGGAGGGAGATATCGGTAGAGTTTGGGAGATCATGAAGGTTCGTGCGTTCCCTGATACCTGAAACAAACTCATTCTTACACAGATATGGATATTCAAATTTGCGGGGTCGTCCCACCACAACTACGTGAACTATCTTCTCGAAGTTTACTGCATGCTGCGCTACGAAGCCTCGAAGGATCTTCGCAACGCCATCTTGAACAATTGGCTACTCAACATCAAAGGAGAATTGGGGCATTGGATTCCTGGCGATCTTCACCAAGAGCACTACATTAAATGGCTCAAGGAAATGATACGACGACATGGCGGAGAATTCGACGACCCTTTCTACCGTAAAACAATCTCCCCGAACGTTCACCATTTTATTCAGATCAAAGAGGAAGTCGAGGCCGCATTCGACTTGGAGCGTCGCAGTCAAAAGCACACTTCTCCACACCAGCGGGACGAACTCAAACTCCTCTTGAGGACATTCAAGGAGGAAGAGGTACATGTTTTCCGTTCTAAACGCAGTTTAGGTCATGCTGCTGTGAACCAATTTGCGCGCGGGTGCAAGCGCTTGGAGAAGGACAAACTGAAGGCGTTTCTGGAGAAGTCGACGGTCCTGGGTGATTTTGTTGACGAAATCCGGCGACGTGGTGAAGACGACACGGACGATAACCTCGATTCCGACTCAGGTTTCCCAGAAATATCCGGGAGTCAGCGGCCGCCGAGCTCGGCGAGCTCTCAGAGCTCTGCTGGCAACACGGATAACGATCCAAACGAGCCGGAGGAGGACGATGACGACGAAGATTTGAGCAACGAGGACCTCACAAGTGACCGAAATCCAACGTCCATGATCGACGAGGTCACTGGACTCCTGGTAAGCAATGCCGAGGGTGACCAGAAGGAAGATGAAAGCGAGGAAGAGGAGGAAGACGATGAATCGGAGTCGGAAGATGAACCAGAGGAAGAGGAAGAGGTCGAGAATGACGGCTAGAATTGTACGTTCGTGATAATACAATCCGAGATCGAATGATTACAGCAATTTGAATTATCTCCGCACTCGTGTCTTATACCCTGGCCCATATTCCTGCGCAATCAACGCCGCCGATCTCTGAGGCTCCGGTTTTTTACGAGTCTTTGTAGTGTTGGTAAGGTCGTCAAGTGGTGTGTGTTTTGCTTTCTTGCTAGGGTTTCGGGAAACCTGATTGTGGGACTGTGAGCGCGTAGTTTTAGTGGATGAGGATGCGGAAATTGTCTCAGGCAATTCGGGGTCGGGGTCAACATCCATCTCGTCATTCTCGCTGGCATCGTCTTCACCGTCTTCATCCGCTTCTTCCTCGTCGTCCTCCGTCTCCTCGGCTTTTCGTTTCTCTCGACGCTTGGCGCGCGCGGCTGCGTTGCGAGCCTCTCTTGCCTCGTCACGATCGACACCAATCTCCGTTTGGATTTCAAGGATAACTTGGTAGAGCGACATGCAATGAGAGTCGCGATGCCGCCAAGTATGAACTGTTGACTGTAGATCTGATAGCGAAGAGATCGAAAGCATCTTGTCTAACAGAGTTGATTGAATGGAAGATGGAAGAAAGAGAGATCGTGGGTGTTCTAGAAAGCGTCCGCGCTTGTGCTCTAACTGTTGTAAGCGAGTACCAAATTTTTGGAGGTGCTTCTTTGCGAGTTTCCGCTCGTCGCGGGTCAAGCGTGATTTCGATGAGCTATTGGCGGGTTTGGAAGACGAATCTGGAGCAGCTAGGGGCGGAAAACGGGGCGTATCCGGCGGTGCCGGGAAATCCAGATTCTGTTCGCTCCGCTGGAGGCACAGAGAACATGGAAGAGCTCGATTAGCAGCAATGCAGTCGAGAGACGACGTTGAGAGAGGCGGGTTCTGATAATGTTTGTTGAGAAATGCGATGTAGCAGTGCGATTCGGTGAGAAATTGAGCCATAGCAGAGTTCATCGAGTTGGCCGTCTTGGATTTGCGCCCACCCTTGCTTTTTTTCGTTGGTAGGAGCGGCAATGGATTCGATAGCGCTGGATATTGCGTTCAGAGACGGGGTTCGGAAAGAAGACGATGACGACTGACATTTGATACGTTTTTCTGCAAGGGTGAGTGTAGTCTTTGAAACCAAAATGATACCACGGCCCAGCGCGTCGGGAACCCTAGCGAGGCGACCTTTGTCCTGAACAAGGATATCGAGCGTCTTCGCAGGAGCAAGAGAAATGCTGTCCAAAAGACTTCGTGCGTTGATTCCGTTCGAAAACGCGATGGTCGCCAGGATAATTTGACATCGGGGATCTCCGTCGATGAGTTGAATAGTCTTTTCATTGTATGCGGGGGGGCAGAGGCTGTGATACATCCGTACACGGCGCAGTTTGTTGGCTGTTGACGGCTGTATACGCCAGAGGTAGACATAGCATCGAAAAAGCGTAGGTAACGATTGAAAGTGTATGATCGCCTTGCGGCCGCTGGCGAGGAACGGAAGAAGGTCAGGGAATTCGTAGCCGGCTAGTCCGTGAGTCAAGATTTGAACTGAGATCTGAATATTAGGGCGTTCGTTGGTGCGGCGGATCATACGGTAACAGCCATGGAACAGGCCGAGACTGGCGCAAACAGCTTCGGTATCCTTGCCAGGTGCGAGAGTGGCTGAGAGACCGACGACGGAGATAGAACTCGGAAGGCGTCCGCGGAGAAACAAGCCAACCGTTTTGTTCGGCCAACCAACGGCTCAAAAAAGGGCGTTGATTAAGGACCGATGATAATCCCCATAAAGGCCTGATTTTTTCGGAGGCAAAAAAGTCAGGATTCACACAAGCCTGGACCCAAAATTTCGTCCAAAATCGTCAGGATTCGGGCTTTCGGCTGCTTTTCGCCGGATTTTCGGCTATTTTTGACACTTCCGGGGGTGTTTTCCGAAAAAAATTTGCCGCTGCCGCGGTTTTCGTCAGGAATCAGACCAGCCCTTTGCGTCGAGAGGGGGCCAAAAGTCTGGATTTCGTACAGGCCAAATCGCCAAAATCTCCAATTTTCGTCTGGATTTGCATCAGGCCTTGACCCGTATTAATATGATGTATGTGGACAATGGTCCACATAGGAGGGGAAGCTTGCTTCAGTCTAGGCTCGTTTCGCCCTCTCTTGTATGGAGGACATGAAATCTGAAGATAGTCGTTCAGATCATAGCTTCAGTCCGTACATGCAATTTACTGAATTACATACTACATAGTACAGTCTAAGAGCAAGTACACTCGCTGATCTATTCTAAGTACTCATGCAACTGCTGAAAAGGGTGATTGATCCCGTCGCCGGGAATCTATGCGTAGCAAATATTCGTATTCCCCACGGGCTCAAGAAATTGAAATTCAGTAAGAATATCCTGTATATTGAATCTATAAGTATTGAGTCTTAAACCCAAAGCCTCTCTCCATTCTGAGCATCTGACACACTGTGGTTTCATTTGCAATCTTTGCAACAGGAAAGGTGATCGAAATGCTGTTCCGTTCGATGTTTTCTTCCTTCCCTCAAAGTCAGCAGAAGGTATGTGCAATATAACACGTCAGGATTCTCAGGATGGGGCTCTTTAGCAACTGGCCTTCTTCGACCTTGAGCATTGGGTTGAGCATTTCCCTGTCTTTGTACTATACTTATTTTGCACTGGCTGTACAGGATTCTGCTGCACCGGACAAGGGGTATTCAATCTTAAAATTTTCCATACAACGTCGGAAAAGTGATTTAAGACCCTTCTGACCCCTCCCTGGCTACGTAATGCTGATGTAAGCTTGTCTAATACAGTAATTTATTGACAGCTTTCTCACGATCCGAGGATACTTTTGCTCGAAAGTACCTGGTTTGGGAATATTTTGCCGCAAAAAACCGTAGCAAAATGATCCCTTGGTTTCTTGCTTCTTTCTGGCAGAAGATTTCCTGCATCTGGCTTGGGTCGGGGAACTCGGCGGACGGTTAGTATTATGTAATATATTACATTTTTTTGCTCTTTTTTTCTTGACCCTCCCAAACGTGGTTTTGAAGCATTCTGCAACTTTGTCTAAAAAGTGAAATAAGAGTTCCAGGACCCACCCTCCCTCCCAAGGCTGTGTCTCGGCTTTTGCCGGTGAACACCCCTTGGCACCGGAGGTGGATCTGGACCTTGAGTTCTACGTGTTGGTGACAGAGGTGGACTTTGAATATCCTGGTCTTCATTCTGTCCTGCTAAAGTACCAGCATTTCCAGTGTTCTGCATCTCAGCAATTCGGCCAGCTGTGCGAGGTGTAAGTTGAAGTTGCTGGCCATTCCAGTTAACCTGAACAAAATTTGGTTGCTGTAAAGGAGATCTCCGGTGTACAGGGCTATCCAGAATGCGATTGACATGCTCTTGCTCCTGAGCTGCATTTCTAATGCACTCTGGAGTATTTGGAGGCTGCAGGAGGCATAGACCTATTTAATTTTATTTTGCTTGAGAGAAAGCATTGGCTAGCTGATTTGGCTCATACATGCAGTAACATAAGATAATGTGGAGGATGAAGTTTATCTTGAGTGCTAATGCTAACCAAGAAAAAAAATAAGCTGCAAGCAGCAAATGGCTAGAAGTGTAAGAATTACATGTCATGGAGGAGGGAAAGGAAAGAGAGAGCACATCCATTGAGCAACTACACATACTATATAGGCAGGGCATGTCCATACATCCAGGTTGAAGCGGCAAAGAGCAAGCAAAGACTCGAGAGGTTCAATTTTGTTTCGGCGTGAATTCCGAGGTCACGTGACACTGGCAGTTGCATGACCGTCGGCCGTTTCCGAAGTCCGAGGCCACGGAGTCAGGACTCGACACTGGACGGAGATTTGTAAGCATCTGCATTCCGGAGCCCTATACCGATGAATGGGGAAGCAAGCTTCCCCATCATCGGTCCTGTTGATTACTACACCAATTTGGACTGATGACACCCGGACGTCGGCTGTGGGATATCCGTGGACATCCCGGTAGGCGCTTGATGGGATGGTCTTTGGAGCTCTTGCCAGCGACCCGTCTCTGACATTCCATAAATCACTTTTATGAGTACAGGACTACGTTGGGCACTGCCCAACTATGTTACCTAGCTAAATACTCGAGTGCTATTCCTCAGTTTCTCTGTTTTTGTCTTTTTGAGCGTTATGGTGGCCCGTGCGCGAGACGTGTGAAACGGAACTCGGCGCCACGTCACAGCACGTCCCGAACCTCTTTCTTTCCCTCTCCCTTCGCCTGCCAGTACTTTGAACTTTACGACGACAACAACACTCAGCCGCCTCAAAGACGTCCGCAGCAGCCAGCTGACCCATCACGCTCTCCACCCCGCAATTGGGCGATTGGGGACTGATCAGCTGCTCTCAGTGACAGCCTTTTACGGCGGGGAGTAGGCAGTTTAATTTAATGGTGGCCAACTTGATGATTCTGTAACGCGGGATCAATCTAAGCAATCCAAATCAACAGAAAACACCCACGTAAGGCAGCCATCCGTTTTGGAACAGAAACGGTGTCGCCTGGTACTGCGCTCCGAGTCCCAGATGGTGCGTGATGGAAGTATCGGAGGAGTGCACATGCGCGGGGTGGCTGTTCCCAATATGAGGAGTCGCCTGATACTGCGCAGCAGGATGGCGCGTGATGGAAGCATCGGAAGAGTATACATAGTGTTGTGGATTTAAGAGATTTGGCGGGCGAGCGAACCTTGCTAAATCCACGCTTGGGCGTGAACTGTGTGATGGGAACGGTTCCGGCGTGGACCGTGTGATCGCAACGCTTGGCGTGACAGCGCCGCGAACCAGCATCAACGACGTCATCGAACCAGCACCGCATCAAGTGTTGAGATCAACGCCGTCTCTGATGCGCTAACCGTGAAATCTGTGCAGTCTGGTGGTGTGCAATACTCACAGTCCACTGTCTGTCGAGCCGTCGGGACTGGGGGCCACGTCAGCGCGGCAAATATACACGCGCAAACACCGCCCACTCTTGTCCGCAACCGTCATCTCAGACATTCTCCGAGTCTTGCAAGCAACACACTTCGGCATCGGTTCCCTCCGCCTCCACTTTCTCACATTAATATCCGAGTCGATATGTCTCTCCCGACTGTCAAAATCACTGCCGTGAACGTCCAAGGAGAACTCGAGCAAGCGCAAAAGCTTCTCGGGCTGTACAAGAAGGCGAAACAAGCCCTTAAAAAAAGGCTTGGTGGCCCTGGTGAGTGAATTACTTACTCTCTCACATTTGCGCACTGACATTCAATGTGTGTCTCAGTCTACAAGGCCGCTCTCGTGGCTCGTGTTGCAGCTTGTGAGGAAATGATTGGTGTGTAATGTTCTTCATTTTACGGGCTGCTGGCTGATTCCTGAAAGCCCATCCTTCTGGGTCTCCCAACGATCTTCCCGTTGGCCCCGTGAATCCGGAGGGTAAGTATCTTTGTTCGCATTGTCATTGGGAAGTGCTAAATTCGATGTCTCGGTCTCAAGATAATCTGCGGCAACCACCCGGTGGAAATGGGTCAAAGACTGGTAAGTCATTTCTCAGAACATTCTTTCCTTCCGCACTGGCACTGGGGAGGCGGGCTATGTCGAGCACCCATGTTGCTATTTTTGTGCACTTATAAACCGAGAACAAAATGCGATCACATGCTACGGTGTGTGATGCACAGTTCTCAAGTGTTACTTTTTGATCCTTGACCAAGACTGTGTTCTATTCACAATTGGCAAGTGCGAATTAATAACACCTGATGCTCAGTGTGTTTTACTTGCGGTTGACAACTGCATGTATTTAGCGCCTGTCTGAACTGTATTCTCTGCACAGTTCAGCCAGGTGTGATTTTCTTACACTTGGTATGAACTGTTTCGCGCATACAGTATGCAGATGCAGTTTTATAACATTTGCGTCGAACTGTATCAAAAGTGCGGTTTGGAAGTGCGTTTTCAGCGCATTAGGTGTTGATTGTGTTGGAGTCGCAGTTCCCTAGCGTCTTCAATACACAGTTCCCATTATTTCTGTTCTGTTTTGCGGCACACAACATTTTTGCTCACATTTATTTATATGTTACGTAGGTGGCAAACCCGTCAACCCTGGGCAGTGTCTTCCAGGAGAAGATGTTCTAGATCCAAGGCTTTTGGCACCCCAGGGACCGACTGGATCGAAGCGGGCGAATCCTCCCAACGGAGACGGGTCCAATGCTCCTCCACCCAAGAAACCACGCACAACAGATGGTCCCCGCCATCGTAAAATTGGTAGGCATTCAAATCTATCTTCATGAGTGTTTAATAACTTCAATTGTAGTTACGGAGGACCCTGTTGCGGCTGTCACCGATTCAATCAGTGCGAGGATGCTTTCAAAGTTTTTGGCGGCGTGGGTGGGCGATAGCACTGCAGTGGAGAAGGCGGAAAAAGGGAATCCATCTGGAAGAGTCTCGCATTCGAAGTTTGGTCCTCTCTGTGACGCTGCGACTGATCTTATTGACCATGTGGAGGACTTGATGGAAAAGCAGGGATGGTCTAAAGAGCAAATTCGGTGGAACGTGTCCAGTGACGGTAAAGGCATCACATTTTCCGATGTAGTCTCCCTCCACAGTTGGCTGGTGGATATTGGCCTGATGACGGTCGATATTCAGAAGAAGCCGCCGGTCAAGGGTGAGCGATCGAATTATCCTCAAATCCTCTTGTACAACTTAACACTTTATAGACACTAGTACTGATATACCACGTCGCAAGTTATTGAAGATTATGGACGAAAGAAAGGAAATTGTGCTCACCTGGAAGGTGTGCCACGACGCTCGCCAGACCCCTTCGGCATACCCAGGCTCTGTCGAAGCTGGCCTTGAGGTCGCTCAAGAGGTTCTGAAAAATCGGGTATGTTTTTCTATTGGTTTCATCTCGCTTGCTTTGATCCTTTCGAGTAGGTGGGTCGATACAAGTGCATTACTTGTGATGCATCTGGCCAGCGGGGAAAAGGAATGGATAATCGGCCCGCCCCGCCGGCAGATGATCATCCTTATCTCGCCGATTGCAAGTGCCCGTTGCGAGGCGCAGCTCTCGAGCTTTGGATGATCAAGGTGACAGCCGAGATGTCTGGGATACCGCAGCGAGGAGATGACGACATTCGGAACGCGCGTCTTGCTCTCAACCCCGACATTCTGAAGGTCATCGCGGGAGCCATCAAGGAGGCCTCCGGTCATGAGGTTGACACCCTGCTTTCATCGGAGTATCAGCGCCTCCTCCACACTGTCAATTGGGGTTTGGAAAATCTTCGCCAAATGGCGGAAAATGAGCACTCGAAGTATGAACCCTCTCTTGCTCATCTCATTGATAAATTCCAGAAGACAATCAAGCACTGGGAAGACGAGTAGGAGGAGCCCGATGTACTGTAATGCGATGAACACTGAACTGTGGCAGTGAACAATATATGCTCATTTGTGACGCTTAGCCTTTCTCATTTGGAATCCAGTATGTAGAGAGTAGAATGTGCGCAGTCAGTGAGCGAAATTAAAGAACAGTAGACTCTACTGTACCATATACACAGTTCACAACTGTGATAGATTTACATGTAGGCTGAAGTGTAAATTAGTTGCACATGCTCTCTACTGTTAATTATAAGCAGCTCAACACCGTCCTGAAGATACAGTCCAGCTCTGATGTCTAGAAATAACAGTTAGGAAACGTCAAATCCTCCCCCTCACCGCTTTTGAGCACAACCAACTTCCTCTTTGGGAAATTTATAGATTTGGATCCGAGGTTCAAGATAGCGGTTTCGCTGGAAGGGATTGCCCACCTAATGAAATCTGGGGGTCTAAACCTCTTGTATGGAGCTTAATGAGTCTCTGAAGCATCACAGAAGTATTCTCCCTCTCGCTGCTTTCCGCACAACTCACTTCCTTTTCAGGGAAATTTGTTAGATTCAGTTTCGGAAAAGGATTTCAAAGTTGCGCTGGAATTTACAATGGTACCACTAACTATATAGGGCACAAACATGCAGTTTCTACCCCTTGCAATAAAATCCCACTGCCCTGGTGTGCGTGAGGATATTGAGCACAAACGATACAGGCAAACGCGGTCACGTGACCGCGTATCCCACTGATCACTTCAACTTTACGCGCCCAATAGAACACAACTTCTGAGTGGAAGTAATTCACACAGAGCCTGGGGCGCTATCAGATTTGGATCATTGTTTTTACAGGCAACATAGGTACAGAATTTCAGCCCCCCATTTTTTCGGAATGAAACTGTTGACTGTTTCGGGATGTTTCCGGTCAATGCAATCCGGCAGTTCTACACTCACGAAATTTGTTCTAGCTCCCGCACCCATGGTCCCACATAGTAGATAGGATGTGTATCTACTCAGAAAAATCTAGATCTGGCAAGATGTGGAGTATGTGCCCTTCCAGGAATTGTTTTCTGCGAGACTAGAGGTATCACCTAATATGGAAAATGTTTGAAGAACCTGTTTCTGGCCTTGAAATCTCAATTACCACACAAGATAAAGCTCTGTTGAGCACCTTGAGACACAGATTTATTTAGTCCAATGTTCCGTTCAGGTAGAATAGTGCCAGCACCAATGGAACTCGTCTCGAGGGCATGCAGGATCAGTTACTTTGCCACAAAACCCAGTGCTAAATTGCCATAGATATCTCAGCACTCGGGTTGTTAGTGTAAGTATATACCTTAGATAGTACTGTAGAATACCCACTACTTCAATACTCAGTAGAACGGATAGCAGAGTAGAATACTAACTTGCGATTGAGTCTCGGCAACACAATTGTACAACACGGTCACATGACTTTGTGATTTTCTTCCGTTTCCTTCCTTTGTGGACAGTCTGAAAATTGTTAGAGATGCTATTGCAAAGATAGAGCCCTGGATGATACCTGACACTCTTTTCAGCCAAAAACAGCGAGTTTTGATGGAGAGTGTACCACTTTGAACTTTTTCTTTGATCATATTTGACTCGAGGAGGAGGACTCTCTAAACTTTGAGGTCTACTGAGCTCTTCCGAGATGGTAGTAAAAACTTGTGAAATGGCCGCTGGAATGAACTTGAAGTGTGTTAATAATACATCCCGGAGATGTTAAAAAACACCGCTTCAGATGTTCTCCTCAAAACCTTTACACTCAGGCAGAGCATAGAGATATCGTCTCCTCTTTGTCCAAATCATGAGTTGTAACTTGCTAAATGAGGACAGATAACATTAAGATGCTTTCTTACCAGATTTTCCGTGCAGCGCATGGAGAACCGAATATTTTTGGACGCTTAAATCTAGCCTAAATCTGTGTTAAATTTCAACATAGTCGGCTCTGAGTCGCTACATAGTTCCTTGAAATTTAACCACCTATTTCAGGTGCGTGAATTGCGCAGTTTGTAGGGTGTGTGTCTTTCTCTCATCCACAAACCGTGAATATTTAACACGTGAGCATTACCGTATATTTAAGATAGTTGTGAGATGCATCAAAACCACACTTCGATCGTATTACAAGTTTAATCTACTTGTGGCTACGCTTCCTGGACTTGGTATCGCCTCTAGTTTTCCTTTTCTCTCGAACCGCCTTCATCAGCAATGTGAATCTCTGCCGCAGACCCGGAAACTCGAGCTCAAATAGAGTAAAATCACCATTGCAGTGGGTGTAAAACTCCTCGCATACAAACCGAATATTTCCAAACTTGACGCCCTCCGAGGAATAATCTAACGGCCTGAACAGCGTCAGCCAATCCTTCAGTGGAACATCAAGACCTTTCCCAGGAGCACCGTGATTCCAATAGGTCAACGCGTCATCCAGACTCTTTGTGGATGGGATTCGCGAAGGCCGGGGAACATAAGGCTCAGGACTGGAAGCTGGACTGAGTGGTGACGATGATGAAGTTGGGGGATTATCGGAAGTTCTCGCGATAGATTCAGGCGTTGAACTGGGTTCAGTGCAATCTGGAGGGGCCAAACTTTGAACTATAGCTGATTGTTAGCTTGAAATCGGCTGATACAGCATGATACCTCACCAAGCGGTGGCATCCGAGCGCCCGTTGATTCAGATAGTATGAGCTGAAGTTTAGCCACCATACTTTCCTCAAATTTTACCAGATCTGCCTTCGACAATGGTGCGGTGTTGTCTTCGCCCATAAACGTCTCATGGCGGTCGATAACTCGGTCATCCATCATTATGTCGGAGAAGCCTTCCTCATACGCCATCAACTCGTCGAGAAGATAGCGCATGAGGGTTCCGACCTTGGTTTTTAGCATTAGCAAAAAGTTTATGCCCAAATTGACTCGACCTACGTTCTCGTTCGAGGACCAGCCACCCCACCACTTCACCGCTTTCAAGCTCCACTTGCGATCCGCCCAAAGAAAACGATATTGTGCACCACCACGCCGAAAACAATGCGTTGTGAACTTGCCATTACGGCCGTGAAGTGCGTCGGATTTCTCCACCACGTCGTTCAGCAAGGTTTCGAAGGCAGAACGGCTGGTAGGCTCGCCGAATTTGACTTGACCGGTAGAAGCCAATGCCGGAAAAACAAAGTCATTTCCCGTCAGCGAGCGCCCTAATAAACCTTCCATATGAATCTTCCATGTCTTGACGTGTGTGTAGCAGTCGATTTCCGGATGCACTTTATCGAGTTGGACCATATACTTTTGAACTGCAAGGTGATTAGAGCCCAAATCGAAGGAAAGTCAATTCCACGTACCTTTGGTCGGGTCTTTATTGGTTTTACGGAAAATGAGCGAGAACTCGTGGTATGGGATCCCGGTCTTCGAGTGTAAGTCCATCTTTACATCTTTGAACTGAAGATTGACCAGTTCATCGTTACTTGTATGCAAATCAAATCCTGAACTTTACGCAGCGTCGAAACGTACTCACCGAGTCCAAAGTGTAAATGCTGTAGAGGCAAATGCCTTGAAATACAAGCGCTGCGTAACAGTGAACGCTTTGGCGCCTTCATCGCTGTCTAAGTAAGTCATAATGACCTTCAGATCAGCGGGAAGCATGGGGAGAGCTTGTGTCGCAGTGCCTGTCCGGTTATGACGGTTCTTGAGAGACTCGTAGTACGTCTTGAAACTGCTCTCGAAGACAGGATTTCCCTCCCACTTCTGAGTGTGCGAGTTGTACTTCCAAAAATCACCCTGACATCCGCACACCCTGTACAAATTCAGCGAAAAATCAGCTTTGAATCACACGTATGACTTACCGCTCGAAATAGTCTTTGAAAGCCGAGCGAAGCCCTTCAGCAGAAGAAAAACCTCGCTCCAAATGCTCGCATTTATATGCGGTGAGAGCACGCAAAGCCAGCGGAGTATGCTCTGCTATAACATCGAATGCGTCCGCCCCGATTTCGTCGTCCAAACGGCCCTCGGAAGTCCACTCTGCAAGCCATTTCTTCCCACTTTTCACGTAGTTTGCGTAGCCATTCTTTGTTCGGGCAGCCTTGTACCACTCGTCTGTTGTCTGTTGGCTGTGTTTGAGAAGGGAGGTGGATGAGGGCTGCGCTGTGCTCTTCGACTCCGCATGTTGTCCAGCTTTAGACTGCCGAGTTATCTTGGGCCGAGTCTTTTTCACAGACGCTGTAGTCGCCGATTTTGTAGCCCTAGATTTCGCAGACTTTGGGGCCGACGTCGAAGATGCTTTCTTATGAGACCGGAGAGTGCGAGCGGCGGACATATCGGTGCAAATGAAGTAGTGCTGGACCAATCAGGATGTTCTTAAGTAATAATTTGAAGAGTACATGGTCGACGTTGAATCATACAGTTCGCAAGTGTTAGTGGAAGTCGGTTCAATTTGAAGTGTTGTGTTCACATGGTTCAAGTTGGCATTTGCCGCTTTAGGAAGTGCTTAAATTTCACACTTCGCTTCGCTAAATTTCCCCCGACTATGACCTACATATGCGACGTGGCTGATGAAAGTATTGGAGGAGGGCACGTGGCTCTTGGTATCGGAAGAGTGCACATTCACGAGATGGCTGTTGTTAATACGAGCAGTTGGAGGACACGCCTGATACTGCCCGACGGGATGGTGCGTGGTCAAAGTGTCGGAGAAGTGTACGAGCCCGAGGGGGCTGTTGTTTAAATAATTCCACCATGTGGAGGGCGCCAGGAAGTCATGAGCGGGAGCGGGAATAGTGTAGGGGCCTTCTCGAGGTCTGCCACGGGAAATAGAGAATGAGATTGAAGACGAGGGCAGCAAGGTGGATAATTTACTGGTGACGAGTGATATCCGACAGCTGCAGTTGTACGGCATCATTGCGCTGGGATGTACACTGTACCTTCGTCGAACTTCCTTTCGGTAACTGCTTTACTACCGGTGCTTTCTGCCGGTCTGAGACCGCCGGCCACGCACACTGACACAAATACGTGGGGAGTTGGGCTGGAGACCCTTTCAAAATGACAGACTCACGTTACGCTCGCCATGGACGCACCGCATGCAGTTTGGCTTTGCCTCGTCGCACTATATAGTGCGGTGGTGAGACGCGAACCCCAATACAACTGAGTAAGTACCAGGGCTGACCTTGATTCTCTTTACGCGACAAGTGAGGCAACCAGTCTGTGACGACGCTGTAAATAATGTATTCATTTACATGTGTTTATTTCTAAAGTACTGATCTAATCAATTCTTACTTGCTCCAAACTATGTCCGTCTAAGTGCTCAACTCGAGGCTCAGGCGGTGGCGCGACCCCGAATCCATTACCTCGGCTGAGCACCCATTTACTGCTCCCCCCTCAAGGGTACGGTTGCCAACAAGTCCACGCTTTGTTTTCGGCCGAAGAGTTTTCGACGCGACTTTCTGGCGCACCTTTCAATGCTCTCTACCTCCGAAAGACTTCTCCGGGACCACTTTTCTGACGCCCAAGACGTCGAGGACGCCGCGCAAAGCATGCTACGAACCCCAGAATGCCCAGGAAAGGTGTCGGTAAGCCGGGTTTGCCAACAAGTCCACGCTTTGGGCTTCTACAAATTGAAACGGCTCTTGAGGGAGTTATTTACATGGGTATATTATATGTTCTGTCCAGAACCGTCCGTGCCATGGCCTAGAAGGTCATATATGAGCAATTTCGGAAATCACAACATAGTGTCATAAAAGAACAATATCAGCGGGGCTACATATCTAGTGTACCTTTGACTCGGTGACTCAGTATGGACAGCAGAACGTCGCAATATCAATAGACCTTGTTGCATGCATTGACCACAAATGAGCTGAAATAATTAGCGGTGGTGGCGGAAAAGTAAGATCACATGCACCAAACTGAATGAATTTGGCAACAGCGACGGCGGGGGTGAAGCCATAGGCGGAAGAGGCACGGTATTTAAAGTATGTCTCGTGAACAATCTATGCACCTCGCCAGGCTTGCAGATAAAGCCAATCGCTTTGGAGGCATGTTCAAATGGACTTTCGTGTCTTGGCTCACAAGATTGCCTTGCTCAAATATATGAAGGCAGTGGTTACTTCGGGCATTGATCTTACGTCCGAAGAGCGCAACTTGTTCTGCGCCGCATACAAAATGACAGTGGACTCTCACCGTAGGTCCTGGAAAGTTATCACCTCTGTTGAGAAGTCAGGGGAAGTGACGGGACATCCCATTCACCTTGCTTTGGCCAGAAAATGCAAAGCAAAGATCGAGAAAGACCTAACTCAGACATGTGAAGAAGTTCTCCACACTTTGGAGACACAGCTCATTTCAGGGGCCATTTCACACGAAGCTCAAGTCTTTTTCCAGAAAATGTGCGTTTCTTGTGTGCGTTCCGTTGCGACTCTCAAACACTCGATCAGGGCGGGGGACTACTATCGATATCTGGCCGAGGTAGCAGCCGAAGATACGGCTCAAGGCCTTGCTCAGAGCTCTCTCGAAGCCTATACGAGAGCAAATGCGATTTCTGCTATTCATCTCGCCCCTACCAATCCCATCAGGCTTGGGCTGACACTCAACCTTTCTGTATATTACTATGAAATTGCCAAATCTTTCAGTATGGCACGTGACACTGCAATACAGGCCATCGATTCTGCGATTCCTCTGCTTGAATCCCTAACAGAGGCAGAGTACAGTGACGCAGTTCTTCCCATTCAGATACTTCAGCTTAACCTCGCCCGCTGGACATTCAGTATGTTTATCGCTGCCTACATAAGTATCACACGACGAACTCAATGTCTGAGTAGATATGTCTGTCGACGGCATGGAGGAGGAGCCTTGAAATTTGGGCAATTGCTAAGCTCTCTGTGATACCGAGCCTGCGGCGTACATAAAAGGAAGGAACAATGGATTCATAGAATTGAAAGGGTCACTCTAGAATTGACCAGCGAGGAATTCCTTTCGGAGTTCAAATCGCACGATATCATATGTTTTGCCGAAACTGACAAAGCTTGCGCGTTGATTATATAGTAGAAAAAAACTGTAATTTTTGCTTCGGTCGATTTGAGACATCAATGATAGAGAGAGACCGTGACACCCCCGAAAATATTCGCCCTCGGGAAGGTCTCGATTCTTACCCCAACTTACTTATTCTCAGTTTCACGAAGACTGTGCAGATTCGGGGGGCAAAAAAGGTTGGGTGTGCGAGTCCTGCAAGCCCACGAAAAAAAAGACGATAGTTTCTCTAGACTTTGTAGCGTTCAGCCAGGCAATCGAGTCGCATCGGCGAAAGATTTTGTTGATAGGAATGCACGCGAGGCGTTATGGTGTGAGCTGGATTGTGATAGTTCGAGAATTTGTGCAATTCATCTCAGTTCATTTCACACGAATCGTAAGGTATCGTGGCGTTAAGCGAATATTGGTACAAATGTGGTGTCGGGCTTAATTAATAATTTCTATAGCTTGTGAAAGTTTACATACAATACAGCTGTTTTACGGTGTTTGTCCGGTTTCTGATATGTCGCGGGATCACTGACTTTGATGTCCCGGTAACCGTATTTTAATACCTTCCTCTTCACGAATCCTGAAGCCCTTTAACTATGCATTACTACTACTAGAATACATGCCGGAAAATTCCGGGGGCAAAAAGTAAAGGGACGGAGCAGGAAATCGTGAATTCAGACCCAATGGGAGAATTCATACCCATTGGGCACAATAGTATATTGAGTGACACTCAATATATATTGACCGCCAACTCACACTATATATTGTGTGTCTCGTCAAGCTATACACACCATATTGCGACTTGTAGCTCTATTCACATTCAAATATATGAGGTACATTTGTATCATAAGTATGCTGTTTCTTTTGGAAAAAAAAATCAATTCATATTTGAATGGTGTTGCATCTCTCACTGGGTATGCTGTTCGTTTTGGGAAAAAAATCAATTCATATTTCATCTCTCACTGGGAGTTGTGACATATTTTCGGTGCTACAATATATTTCATTGGGGCCCAATATTTATGTAAAGCTAAAAGGTTCAAATATTTCTGAGTACTTGTCGGCTGAGACTAGTACATTATTCATTTCTTGAGGCCGTAGGGTTTGTAGTAAGTATTTCTCTTTGAGTACAATTTATGAGAGTTGATTGAGACAGAGCCGTGAAGACACACGAGAACAAAATTGTATTGGACGATTGGAGGCGACGTCTAGGATCATTACTATGTACGGAGGGTCTGATATGGACAGCAGAGGATTTTACCAAATCAAGCATAGCAATCTAACTAGGCTCCGTCCAATTGGCCCGCACCTGTGTGGCCAGGGATTTGGCGGCACTCAGGGGCCGTGAGTACCATAGAAGCGCTGGATGACATTGGGGTGCACGCCGTCACAATCGTCGGACTCGTCAATGTATATTCCGTTGCGGAGTTGCCCTTCAAAGCACATGGCCTACAATCTAATGTCAACAAATGAAACTGTTAGTACTCTGCTCGAACATACCTGCGGACTCATGTCATGACCCTCCCCGGAAATCGGATGGCAGTTCCATTCCTGACGGAAATTTTCGCAGTCCTCGTTGATGAGATCGAGAAAAAGAAAATGTATAAGCCATAAGTGGTGGGTATGCTGTTCGTTTTGGAAAAAAAATCAATTTATATTCGTGAGGTACTAACTCCTTCAGCACATAGCAGAGCACCGAGAATTCTTTTGCATATAGCTTGCATATACTTCCAGCAGACTGATTTATTTGTAGGTTCCGGAAATTTATGTGAAGTGCCAAATATATTTCGAACTGGCTCATATATATTTGGTTGATTTCACTTGACACCGGGGGGATCAGTGAGCAAGAAGCTTTGTGCACTGCTACACGAGGTCCCGACGCTTCGCGCCACAGGGCGACGTTGGTGTGGAGGATGGTCGGGCTCCTCGGACTTCTGACATCACATCAGAGCCGGGACTATCCGTGATGTAATCAAACGGGACAACCTGTCGAACGCAGTACTAGTGGAGACTAGTGGTATGTATTCTGAAGCAGAATACAGTCAGGCAAGGTCAGGCTTTTAGCAAGTGCCGCAAGGCACAATGGAATGAAGGGAAAGCGTCTGTTATTGTCAATTTTCATGGTGTATGTGTTCCTCCTCAATTTGAGTTACTCGAACTTCACCTTGAGCGTCAGAGCCAACATACAATAGATCTCCTAGTCAGTGTGCTTACCATAGTCTCACGGCAAGTTGTATGTACTGTATATCTGGGATATTGCGGGCAAACAAGTAGATCTTCACATTGGCGGGAAATGCCGGCCGCATCAGCCGAATATTCTTGTCGGTAATAGCCGGCGACTGATGAACCTTCCGCATCATATCCCGCCTCCCGACGGTTCGGCAAAGTGCCCGAAGCACCTGATTGACACACTCAACGGTGACCAATAGTGCTTGCTAGTTGCTTCTCGCCGGAGCCACAGGCCTCATTCAGATAAATTAGCTCCGCACTCAGAAATATATGGCGGAACTCACATAAATATTGCCCTCTCAGAAAATGTGATACATCTCCGAATATTCGGGCCACTAGATAAGCAGAATCACAGAGGTCTCACTTCTCTCAAATCAAATTATTCCAATACAAATATAAAATGAATTTTTTTCCAAAACGAACAGCATAGGTGGGGATTCCGGCAGTCTAAGCCGTGCAGCGCCTCGAGTCGGTAGAAGAAAGCCCTCCAGCGTCGCGCAAATTGAGACCCAACTTCGACCCAAAGTCTCTCGATACGCGTGTTGTGTGTAGATCTAATTGAATCTCATTGTCAGTTGATACAGATTGCGGCTCAGGTTGAAATGACTAACGAGCTCCAGATGAACGACCCACGGCCGAGGCCACGCTTCAAAATCATTACCTTCTTGTTTTCCGCCCCACGATCGCCGCGAACTCGAGACGGCAGACCATACTCCCCAACTGCTGCAAGGAAAACCTCAAGTACTGTCAATGCTTTGTTGATTGTACTTGCACGCAATCCAGTGATCTGGAATCCTAGTTTCATCCGAAGTTCTATCAACAGAAATGATTATTCGTACCGTTCGAGAGTACCCATCCACGAAACCGTGGATCACAATCCCCCATAATATCAACTTATAGTACCCATCTACATACCAGAGCGCGTGCGATCTAGAGGAGGCACCGGCAAGTTGAGCTCTACTTTCATGAATGCGTTCCAGACAGTCGTAAAGTTGGTTTACATCCTCAAAATATATTCAAAGCAACCGATTTACATATACAACCGTCCGCAAATATAAATTAATTTTTTTTCCAAAGGGAACAGCATATGTAAGGGTTCCCAGTATATATGTATTTCGCTACTGTTATACTCCTGTACATTTTATCTCAATGCATCTCACATTTATGCTGTTCGTTTTGTAAAAAAAAATCAAAACCCCTTATGATACAAATGTACCACATAAATTTGAGTGTGAATTGTGTATAGCTTGACGAGAGAGACAACATACATATATTGTGAGTTGGCGGTCAGGATATATTGAGTGTCACTCAATATATTGTGAAATTCCACATAGGCCCGACAGCGAGCGAGGCCTCCCTCCCACTGCCGAGCCGTGGCTCGGGGTCTTCCGCCCTGTGGCGCTGTTGCGGCGGCTGCTGAAGTATGCTTCGGGCGTATCGGTCAACTCTCTGGCCCAATTCGGACCCGGTTTTCGACATCTGGCCGTGCTTGGCAGCGGTGTTCCATCAGTTAACCGAACCACGTCCGAAACGGGAAAGTTGAAAATTCAAGAGGTGGGCGGGTCAAAATCTGCGGATACAGCTGTTTTACGGTTTTCGTCCGGTTTTTGTCCAGTTTTTGATGGAGTGGGGCATTTCGTTTCTTGTTTACACTTCTATGCCTCCGAGTCGCCGTATGGCTCCACTCTGGCCTCAAATTGGGCTATTTGCGGCATTTCGCTCCACCAGTGAATGCAGTGGGGCTGCGGTGGAGCGGTCAAACTGTCGCCGGCTGCTCGGCGAGGGCACGCACCAGCAATCACAGGTAAACAACTTCTGAAGAGCCATCAGAAACCGGACAAAAAATATGATGTATGTGGACAATGGTCCACATAGAAGGGGAAGCTTGCTTCAGTCTAGGCTCGTTTCACCCTCTCTTGTGTGGAGGACATGAAATCTGAAGATAGTCGTTCAGATCATAGCTTCAGTCCGTACATGCAATTTACTGAATTACATACTACATAGTACAGAGCAAGTACACTCGCTGATCTATTCTAAGTACTCATGCAACTGCTGAAAAGGGTGATTGATCCCGTCGCCGGGAATCTATAGCGAATATTCGTATTCCCCACGGGCTCAAGAAATTGAAATTCAGAAAGAATATCCTGTATATTGAATCCATAAGTATTGAGTTTTAAACCCAAAGCCTCTCTCCATTCTGAGCATCTGACACACTGTGGTTTTATTTGGCTTCTGCAATCTTTGCAACAGGAAAGGTGATCAAAATGCTGTTCCGTACAATGTTTTCTTCCTTCCCTCAAAATCAGCAGAAGGTGTGTGATGGCTGCCACTTGTGCAATATAGCAGGTCAGGATTCTCAGGATGTGGCTCTCTAGCAACTGGTCTTCTTCAACCTTGAGCATTTCCCTGTCTTTGTACTATACTTATTTTGCACTGGCTGTACAGGATTCTGCTGCACTGGAGGTAGATCTGGACCTTGAGTTCTACGTGTTGGTGACGGAGGTGGACTTTGAATATCCTGGTCTTCCTTCTGTCCTGCTAAAGTACCAGCATTCCCAGTGTTCTGCATCTCAGCAATTCGGCAAGCGGTGCGAGGTGTAAGTTGAAGTTGCTGGCCATTCCAGTTAACCTGAACAAAATTCAGTGTAAAGGAGATCTCCGGTGTACAGGGCTATCCAGAATGCGATTGACATGCTCTTGCTCCTGAGCTGCATTTCATATGCGCTGTGGAGGATTTGGAGACATAGACCTATTTAATTTTATTTTGCTTGAGAGAAAGCATTGGCTGGTTGATTTGGCTCATACATGCAGTAACATAAGATAATGTGGAGGATGAAGTTTATCTTGAGTGCTAATGCTAACCAAGAAAAAAAATAAGCTGCAAGCAGCAAATGGCTAGAAGTGTAAGAAATAAGATATGCCTCATCCATAAGCAGCAAGCTCCTGTCACAATGTCACACTTTCGACCATCTCTCTCATATCTCGACAACGAGGACGAAAATAAGAAATCTGTTCCGTAAATCGACGTAGAGGTAGTCTGGCTCGATTCTCCCAAAATTACAAGGCGACTGAGACAATATTGATAGAGGAGATAGAATTTTGATGGGGAATCTTGTTAAATCGCAATTTTGTGAGTGGTCTGACGAAAATTCTATCTCCTCCGTCAATACTTCCCCAATCACCTTGTAATTTTGGTACAACATAGTCAGGGCTACCTCTCCGTCGATTCACGGAACAGATTTCTTATTTTCGTCCCCGTTGTCGAGATATGAGGGAGATGGTCGAAAAATGCGCTTTCGTGACCCGTCACGGTCACAGCTTGCTGCGTATGGATGAGGCATATCTTACCAAAATACATGTCATGGAGGAGGGAAAGGAAAGAGAGAGCACATCCATTGAGCAACTACACATACTATAGGTAGGGCATGTCCATACATCCAGGTTGAAGCAAGGTTGAAGCGGCAAAGAGCAAGCAAAGAGGAGTCAAAGAGGCAATTTTGTTTCGGCGCGAATGCCGAGGTCACGTGACACTGACAGTTGCATGACCGTCGGCCGTTTCCGAAGTCCGAGGCCACGGATAGTGCTGCCGGGAGCTGAGTTGGAGCTGAGCTCGAGGTGATTGCCCATCAGCTCGCTCGAGCTCGGAGTTGGGCCGAGGCAGCTTGGAGCTGACATCCATAAACGGTGCCGTCCCACGGTCCCCCGTCTCCTCGTTTCGAGCTACATTGCATTGTTTTGACCTCGTATGCACCTCAAAAATGTGGTACAATTCTCCAAAAAGTATAATGAACATATGTACAATAAAAGACTATACAGTTTATGAGTAAATTATGGAAAAATACAAAGCACAATGATTATACAAGTGAATACAACACAAAAATCAAACGGGCGAAGCCCAGGAAGATTCTATAAGATCCTTGAGCTCTTGAGTACGCCCTGCCGCAATCAACCTTTCTGCTACATCAGGGTCAATATCAACAACAGACAGATCTTCCTCGGTTACGACTAACTCGTCGCAAAATTTGATGCGATCCTGTCGATAAATAAATTTGAGAATCTGGAGCATTTCCATCATCTCGGGGGAGAGACTGTTGCGTAGGGAGGCATCTGTGTCCTTGCTCGAAGAGAAAACACGCTCGCATGGTACCGCTGAGGCTGAACAGGCAATACATCGACCGCCACGCGAAACAGGTGCCGGAACCGATACTGGCGAGCCTGTAACAATTTAGAAACCAACACAATCACAAAGAATACTCGAAACTCACCTCCCAGTAGCGAAGCAGGTCGAGGTCCTCATATTCTGGATCCGATCCACCCAGAAGGCCCTCCCTCTCATATTCATTCAGCTCCGTGTCGACAATCTGCTCATCTTCGGCAGCCGCCCGGCGCTCTGCCTCAGCTTGCTCTTCCTCCGAAAGCGGCTGTGAATCTTGACTGCTTGGTGGAGATTCAATGTCGGAAGCAGAGAGCTCTTTTACAAGAGCACCCAGTTTTGCAAAACCAGATTTCTGTGCACGAGCGGCGTGGGACGAGGACGGCGTGTGAACAGCGCGGCGACTGGCAGTTAAAGGAATCTGGGCAGTGCTTGCAGAGTTCTGGTTAGTGCGGAACTCTCGGCGATACTCCAGCATCTTCGAGTGATTTGTCAGTAGCGCAATAATGGGAAGATTTGGGACGCACTGCTGCACGTATCCAAGTTCTGGCTTCCTCCGCATCTGACGGGGACCAGTTATCCCTGAGCCATTGAAGTTTTGTTGTCGGATTTAAAACTGAGAAACAATATGAGTGGTTGAAGCGAATGAGGTGACGAAGGGCGAAGTGTTTACCCATGGCCAGCGCGTAAATTCGAGTGCGCCGAGACATCCCGAGGTATTCAGTGAATTTATCGACAGCGGCGTTAATACCGAGACTGATTTTCGGGAGCTCTCGAGCAAGAAGCTTGAGTGCGGCAATGAGCTGCTCATAGAGTGGGAGCACATAGGACAGGGTAGGCGCTTTCTCCGCAGATACTATCTCCTGGACAAGATGTGGGACCTGTAAAAAGCGCCGAATGTCGACGAGCACAGTCTTGGCGATCGGATCGAGTCGGTCATCTGAAATCTCGACTTGCATTGGGTCGTCGAGGAAATGCCTCAACAGCCTGAACGAAATTGCAAGTCAAATTCAATCCCTACCAGCAAGAAAAAAACAATGGAACAAACCAAATCTTGCTCAAGGTACCGGTCTATCATCAAAAACGTGGCCGACCAACGCGTGTCGACATCTTGCAAGAGCTGTATGACACGCAGCTTTAAGGCAGGTTCGCCGAAGCCGCCCTCCTCATTGCCACGTTCGATTGTCTCCTTGAAATTATCCCGTCGTTGACCAGATGCCCGGCACGATGTAACGAGTGTTCGTGTTTGTTTGACAGGGTTCTTTCTCAGCGCCTCCCAATACCCGACATCCTGCTTCAGCGCCTCGGGAATCGGCGTGCCGTAGTTGTCCAAATCGATACCAGCTTGAGGAGAAGGTAATTCGGGAAGTGTTGCGAGAGCGGCTTTGACGGCAATATTAACGACATGTGGAAAACATCTGAATGCCTTTAGCCGTCGGACTCGGTAATAAATCATCGAAACTCACCGAGTTCTGTTCCCTTCCGCATCGAAAGGGATCCCGAGTACGGCGAGCTCTTGCGCAATATACACCATGCCTGTGTTATTATTGCTAGCATTGTCGCATGTAATCATACCAACCTGAGTGATCGTTAGTAGGCTATTCAATTCACGACTCGATGCGACTTACTTTGTGCAAACAACCGATCTCCTTCAAAACCTGTACAAAGATTTTTGCAATATTTTGACCAGTATGTCTCCCATCCAATCGACGAAAAGCGACGAGCCGGGTTTTCAGGACAAGGTGCCCGTTCGCGTCTCGGATGATGTAGTGGGCGGTAATACCCAGATGTGAGTCGAGATTCTCACGACTCCACACATCCTGGGTGTAAGACTGTCGCCCGAGCGAATTCTGGACATATAATTATAAGTGAACTCTGAGATTGTGATGCGCAGTACCTGAATTTCATGAATCATCAGCTGATATTCAGCCTGGAACCGTTTGACGATCATCTCGGATAACTTCGTACGATGTGGTATGTCCTTGTCCTCCAGTTGAGTCCCAATAAAAAGGAGGAGATCCCGGAGCTCCGGACAATCCACCACGTCTATGGACTGAAAGCACATATATCAGAACATGGAAGAGTCGAAGATGGGATTGCACTTACCTGATCATCAACGGCGATCCATTTAACCAGTCTTTCGTAGAATCCGGGGAGGGAGAATTCCTCCCGTTCTCCCGCAACCTGCGGCGCCTTCGCAAGATTTTCCCAATTCTTAAGCCCCTTAAGGATGACCATATCCTTCCAAACTTTGCCATGTTCCCCCTCGAGATGATTTCTAATGGTCTTGGTTTGTCCGGGACCATTCTTCCACGCCTTCCACTTTGGAAATCTAACGGAACAAGGGGTTAGTTCGGATAGGGCACACAAAATAAAATACATCTGAAAACTCACGGACAGAGGCGGCACGATAAATGAGAAAACACCTTTTTATCCGGTCGATCCTGCTTCATTTCCGTAGGTTCTGGCGCGACGGTTGGCGCGGAAGCGCCGTGAACACCTCGAACGAAATACCAGACATCCGTGGCATCGTCTGCGGATGCCGAAGCTTTGTTGACTAGGGAGCCGAAGTTGGGGTGAGGGATCGAGGGATGGGAAACAGATTCAGAGGCTGCGGCTGCTGCCGCTACGTTTGCGTCAGACGGACCCACCCCATAAACCGCGGGTTCTAAGGTAGAATTAGAGTCAATGCGGCGCCGGGTACGCGATGTAGCTGCCGAGTTAGCGTTGGGATTGGTTTTACGTTTCTTCTTGCGCTGCGGCGGAGCGAGGCCGGCATTAATCGTGTTAGTCGCGTCGACAAATGGTGCATGGGTTGCCGCAGAGGAAGGGGGAGGGATCACGGTGTTAAATGAGGCGGGGTATGTATTTTGAAAGCCGTAAGTCTGGCTGAAAGCGGCGGGAGGTGGTGGTGGAGGATACGGCGATCCGGAGATGAAAGCTTGAGGCGGGAGAGGCATGGCATGGGCCTGAGAGCCAGGCCAGGAGCCAAAGACGTTGGGGGTGGGGTAGGAATTCGTTGTGAAGTTGTTTTGACGTGCGGGTTGGATGTAGCAAGTGCATGCCTGCGGGTTGCCGCATTGGCAGGACGGCGAGGCCATGGGAGTTCACAAGAGGGAGGGTTGGGATGGAGTATAATTGGGGCAATATATATAACATTTTGGAGGTATCTATTGCGCGTACCTTGGACCCTGAGTGCGCCAACACACTCTCCCGACGCGCCACCTTTGCGTCTTATTTCCAGCTCTGTGTGGGGCGTATCGCGTCCTGCGTAGCAGTCAGACGGTGACGTCGACGCCAAGCGAGGTTGAGGTGAAGCATAGGAGGATTGGTTCGCGGCAGGAACACGCTAGCCGGTGAGCGGGGAGGACGACGATTGTGGTAGACGCGCCAGTCACTCAGTGACGCTGTCAAAAGTGTCACGGTGCCTGTTTTGGGGGGCCGAGGCGAGGCGAGCTGGCATCACCTCGAGGTGCCGTTTATGGTAAACGGGTCGAGTTGGAGCTGAACTCAGCTCGGAGCTAACTCCAGCTCCCGGCAGCACTAGCCACGGAGTCAGAACTCCAGGAAATGCTTACAAACCACCTGGACGGAGATTTGTAAGCATCTGCATTCTGGAGCCCTATTATTACTATACCGATGAATGGGGAAGCAAGCTTCCCCATAAAACCTTCCCCATAAAACAGCTGTACATCATGTTGATCAATTCTATCACAGACCATGTGTCAACATGCTTGCCGATCACCATGCCGTGCCGCTGCCGTGGGTTGGTGCTGAGAATTTGCACGGATTACCGCCCAGATTGTAGTTCAGGCCGTCACCCTTACTCTAGCTCAAAAGGGGTACACACAGTTTCGATTTTTGGCCTCAAAAATTTGGCCACAGCCAAAATGTCGTGGGAAAAACTTCGGAGGTGGTTTTCTGAGCTTTTCAGGGGTCGGCGAATCCGAATCTGAAGTCAGATTTATGCCCACCGTTCGCCGGCAATCAACATTGTCGACTTTGCGTGTCCGGCACTGTACTGCGCCTAGCGTGGGAATCCTCAGCCCTCGCTAGGTGCGCTGTGATGTATTCTTACAGCCGTTTCGGGTGGGCGCGGTGGTGTAGTGGCATCCATCGTCGCCGGGGAGAGTCGTGTGAGTTTTGCTCACGACGGCGAGGGCCCTCGTTGGTTCGATTCCCTGCCCCGCACCCGGGAGAAAACACTTTAGACACTCTCGGCTTCTGCCCTCCGACTTTTCAAACTCCGTTCCCTCCGCTTCGGCAAACACGTTTGATCGTGACTTCGGGTCACGGGTTCCGAGGAGTAGCGCACTTGCGGTTCAAGCCCCGGTCGGCCGGCGGCTGGGAAATTCAACTTTAACAGACGCGCGGCAACAAATCATCCATCACACTTTGTCTGATCAGGCGTACGCTGCCGCTTTGATCCTTTGACGCCCATCCTACGGGGATCGCAACCTCGGCAAGCACTGGCCAAAGGCCGTCGGACCGGGACTTCATGCCCGAGGCACTGGGAGTTGATTGGTTGTATAAAAAGGGTGACGTGGGAGGAAAGGACGGACTGGAAACGATTAATCATGTAGTCGATGTCGGCATGTCGTGTACTACAGCCGTTTTGGAAACAATATACGGGTTTTGATTGAGTGGTGCTCGTTCGTTTGTGCACTGCTTACGTCTGTTGACGATTCTGTCATCGGCAAAGCCGGGAGCACCACTTTGTGGGGCGTTGCCGTACCACATCAAGTGCCGCTGGTCTCTTGTTTTGGCCCTTGCCCCCAGGTCATGGCTCTGGGCAAGTAGCAGCTGAGTCTTGATCCTCAGTTCTGTTAACCCCCTGTTTTTTTCCTGGTGTTCTCTGGGTGGCGGAAGCAAAACTCAGATTCGGCTGAAGTGGAGCTAGTGACGGGAAGCAAAACAAAGGTAAGCACAAACGAATGAGCACCACTCGATCAAAACCCGTATATTGTTTCCAAAACGGCTGTATAGCCGCTTGCAGCGGCTCGAGCACGTTAATTGATCTCAACAACAACAACAGCCGTTTCGAAAAAAGAATGCGGGTTTTGATTGATTTTCGAAATCTGCTTACCCTAGAACGGTGCAAACAACTAGACCGGTAACCGATCTCTCGTATGAAGACAATTGTTCATAGACCGGTAACCGATCTCTCGTATGAAGACAATTGTTCATAGAGAGACCGGTCGATCTGGTATTTATTTACCGGGATGCCAGAGACATCACGTTTCTGTCATGTCATCTTGCTTACATGATATGTCTCTCTTGCTAATTCCATCCTTTTGGCTGGCGAGGAGTAGTCTCACCAAGTCAGACTCTAGAAGATTTATGATAGTCGATAAATCTTTTTATATAGAGTCTGAACTTGATGGCACCTGTCATCCAAGACCTCGGATTTTGTGACACACGTGCAGATTCACACGCCTCAATGGGGAAGTCGCGTTTCGGCCGAAGCGTCGGCCCTCTGCTCTTGCCTATGCTTTGCGACGATCTTCTTCTCTCCGTACCGCGATGAGCTTCCACTTCGTCCTCGAGAACCACACGCAAAATATGGAAAACCCTCGCACCCTCTTCCAGCCAACTTCCAGCCCTAGCTTCACCCCCTCGACTGATCCTTCCTCCTTCCTCGACGAGTTTTCCGCACGGCCGCGCCGCGTCTTCCTTTGGAGCTGTTAGCTATTCTACTGCTTCAAGCTCAAAATTAGGCTTTACAAAGTGCGTGGTGTATGCCCTCAGTGTCGTACTATATGCTGATTAACCACTTTAGCTGTTTGGAACCTCCACCACAGACCTATGTCAGCTTCTTCGACTCTCTCAAGCACCAGAGACGTTCCCAACCCCAGTCCCTCTTGTACGGCTCACACGACCGACCATCCGAATCCTCTCCTAGCAGATACTCCTCGAATGTAGATGATTCTCTAATGCAGCCGCCGCCGAGCGGACATCCCTTGTTCTCTTCGCCTACTACAATGAATGATGATTCCCCGCCCTCATCTCAACGACCGCTCTGCTGAGTTCCTCTCTACCCCACCACCTCCATCTAAACGCAAAGCCCCACCCACCGATCCTCTCGACTCACCCGCACCCCGCGCAACGCGTGAAGACTTCTCGAATTCCGATCGGCTCAGTTGTTCAGGCCCAGTGAGAATGACATTCGGTCTCGTGCGAGCAGTGACCCAAAGTTCTTCGTTGCGTAGAGGCAGCGCATCTAATCGAGTATCCGAATTGAGCGCCAGAGCGTTGAGACCAAAACCGCGCATGGTATTCGCCTAAGAAGTCCGCCCGCCGGTCCAAAGCTTGCCGACATATTGATAGATTGACGCACCATTTCTAATTGCAGCGGAGTTGTTGGACAGATCACAAGTAGACACGGATTCTTTGGGAATTTGGCGGAAGGACAAAGCTCAGGCCTGGCTACAGCTGCGAGAATAACAAGGATATAGATCACATAGTAGCCGGTCTTTCCGCTGCCAGTAGTAGGTGTACTTAATCGCAAACACTGGCAGATGGACGCGGTCCAGGGACTTGCAGACACCTTCGAGTTGGTCGTCGTGGGGAGTGTGAGGAAAGGAAGTGTCCTTGAGTATGCTTTTGACAAGTTCGAGGCCTACGGGGGAGCTCCAGGTGAAGGGATCGGGCATGAAGATGAGCGCGACGAGAGAACGTTCAACTTGTCAACTTGAACGCGTCGCTGAAGTGCTTATGCAGTGACCGTTACGACGTTACGTTGCTGCCCCATTTGGGCGTGAGACTTTGCACATGATGTTACATTCGTGACAAAACTGAGGTCCGGGTTGACAGGTGCCAACAATTTCAGACTAGGCGAGGAGGTGTGATTTCGTTCAAGAAACTGCATATCATAGAGTAGAAACATTTCATGGCGCAGGAGGCCCGTCAAGACAATGAAATTGGACAGAGAGAAGTGTCGCGTAAGCAAGATGACAGCAGTACACGTGCCAGAAACGTGACGTCTCTGGCATCCCGGTAAATAAATACCAGATCGACCGGTCTCTCTATGAACGATTGTCTTCATACGAGAGATCGGTTACCGGTCTATGAACGATTGTCTTCATACGAGAGATCGGTTACCGGTCTAGCAAACAACCGGACACTTGAATATCCTACCCGCACCTTTGCTGCTTTGGCATCGTCTGTAACTGAGAAATTAATATTGATCCAACGATTCATGCCGTACCTGTTCCCTGTACCTTCTCCAACAAGGCCTTAGAAGACAGATGGCCCCAAGGAGGACCATTTTAGGGGAGATAGCCCATATTTTGAGCATTTGAGCCGGCCCTGCTTGGGGGATTGACAGTAGGTGGTGGCATAAATGGTTTGAGACTTGCGGGGTATTGCTGAGGGATAGAACGCGTTTTTTTCCGTGTTTTGGCGTGGCAAAACGTGTTGAGCACAAGTAGCTGACCACCAGTAAAAGATCATGCCCTAATATGATGAGTGCGATGCGCACGAAGGACAAAGGCGGCGACTATGCACATAATGTGACGTGACAGTCACATCAGTGCACATAACTTTTGGCGGGCAACTTCAAGTCTTGCTACACTTCCGCAATATAAGAGAATTCCGTGTTTCTTTCAGACAAAGATGATCTATGCTATTAAAACTGACTTCACAAATATTTCTACGGTTTAAAGTTGTGCAGAAATGCAAAATCTACTGCCTCGGATTAAGTGCTCCGAGTGGCTGTGTGTTATGTGCGTTAAGTGCACCCAGCTGATCGGACGGTTAACCCTGATCCCACTCTCCCGCGCCGCGGTGCACTCTGGTGCACTCCAAACTACAAAGCTTACAAGCTCAAACCTCGATAATCTGTTGCTATGCTTCACTCCCCGGGATTCTACAACACAGTTTTACACCGGAAATTCGAACCAAATCCGAACTCGACAACTTTCAAAATTTTGCAGCAAAAATGATTTCATTCTCGTCTCTCTCGACAGCAGATCCCTTCCATTGCGAATAACCTCCCCGTCCTCCATTCGATCTGGCAACACATATGCCTACAAACCCTTACCTCTGTCTCTGCTGTCTTTAATTTGGATTGCTCGGGAGCGCCATCACTACTTCAATCAACACGACACCATTAACTTGAAAAATACAGCCTCAAGTTTCTCATTCACTCAAAAATCTAAATTTCTCTTTCAATTTCCGCTCGTTTCCCTTGAACTCAAGCGTACCCGGCGTAGTTTTAGACTTCTCTAGATTTTTCCTGCTGTCCGTTTGTGCGGGGGAACGCCGCGCTCGATGACTACCATCAATATCAGCATCAAACCAAAAATGTATGTTTCTCTTTCAATTTCTGCTCGTTTCCCCTCAACTAAAGTCTACCCGGCGTCGTTTTAGACCTTTTCAGCTCTTCCTGCTGCTCATTTATGCGGCGCTGTCCCGAAAACGCCGCGCTCAATGAATATTACCATCAAAACAGAGAATGTAAGGTTCTCTTCCAATTTCTACTCGTTTCCTCTGATTTCAAGCATTGCCAACATCAATTCGAAGCTGTATAGTTTCTTATGGTGTTTTTTTTTTTTCGCTGTTGCCCCGGGATGTCGGGCTCAATGTCAATATTAGCATGGAAACGAAATTGTGAGTCACTCTTCTGATTTCCTCTCAGTTTCCTTGGACCCAAGCATCCACAGCAAGGTTTGAGGCTATATTCAATGATATTATTTAGCGAGAACTTCCCCAGAATGTTGTTATCGAGGGCTGCTCGACTCGGTGCCAACAGTTTAATTAAACAATATGAATAGACTTGGACGTCCTGATCCAACACGGAAACCGCCGTAATTATCGTCCCACCCATTCCGGCAATTCCATTGCAGATAGGTATAGGAGTTCGAAAGGCGACAAAGGTTTGCGAGGAATGTCAACTGCCGGTGAAGGTAGTGCACATCATAGGATCACCGGCTAATGTTCCGATCAGATGGCCATGTACTTGGCCTCATCTGACATGGATAATGAGCCAAAAGAATCAAGATGAAATCAAGACACTGAATTGTAGATTGTGCTCGCTGCAGCAAAGTTGAAGCTCTGAGATTTGTAATAATCTCTCCTCTTTCTCCCTCTTTTTTTCTCTTTTTCTGCAACTTGAAAACTTGATGTCAGCGTAATTTGCTGTTCGGTATCGCCCGTATCGAATGGTCAAGACGAGAAGTCGAAAGAAACTGCGTTTGTGTAGAGAACGTCGTGGTCTCGGTTATCAACGCATAAAGACTATGTAATGCTTACGAGAGTACAGTATGCTGGAAAGTAAAGAGTGGTAAATAATTACCGCTAACACTCCCCCTCAGCGAGTGGACTCGAGTAAGGGATATATAAGTAAAGGGCATGATGGAGAATATGTAAAATATATGGAACAACATACTGTTGCTCCCCCTTGAGCGTAAAACTTGCCAAATAAACTTCCGACCCAATACGACCCAGCATTCTCTCTGGTAGAGCATCAACACTCCGTCGTGGCTCTCCAGCACACGCAGTCGCGGATCGAGGACCGTTGGCGCTGACCCACTCGGGTCTCTGGCCCAGTCGTTACGCGTCCGCCCGTTGCAGCTGTGGCTGTCTTCTCGTCGTCGTATTATCGGCTCCATAGTCTTCGCTACTGCTCTGGATGTCGCCGATCAAGACCCCCGCCCGTCACATTGTGCACCTAGGCGGTCTAATCGAGTCGGCCCCCCATACTGAGCGTGGTGGGCCTCCATACCCCTTATCTCCCCCTTCGAAAAAATGGTTTTTCGCCTGATCCGCATGCGCGATGGATGTATGGGGAAAATGTGAAAGAATGTGTAATGTCGGCGATAGATGATGCGCGACGGGGTGAATGAAAGTGGAATGCGCTCGTGCGCGTGTGACGCGAGTGTCGGTATGCGGCGGCTGAGTGAGACGTGAATGAGGAAGTAAGAAGCTCCCCCTGTGTCGGCCGTTCGCGTCGAAGTTGGCGGTATCAAAAGTCGCCATGAGCAAGTGCGCGGGTGATAGAATGTGGCCGAGGTACTGGAAGATAAAAGCTCCCCCTGTCCCGGCTGTCCGCGTCGGAGTTGGCGGCGTAAGAATCTGCCGCGAGCAAGTCGTTAAATGCGGAGACTGCTCAAGATGCTCCCCCTATGATGCCTGTGCGAGGTGTAGAAGGAGAGACTCCCCCTGGGCATGCGAGGAGGGTGTGCGCGATGTCGCGCTGCCCGGAACGTCAGGACGAGAGCGTACTCGTGTCGTCCGAGTTGTCCGAGGCGTGTAAAAACTACTCGTCGGTGGCGCTGCTGCTGTTCGTTGCGAGTGAGCGCCTGCGGCCCTCGTTGAGATGGATCCTGGGGCTCGCTGCCCCATTCTGCGGCCGCGGGAATGCGATACGTGCCAGAGCCAAGTTGACTGGCATACGTCCCCGCTGGCAGTGGCGGGTTGTGACGTACCATGTGGGACCCATATGGGTATGCCCTTTTCGTTCGCTTTGCCAAATCCATCGTTTCTTCCTCGTCCGAGTCCCTGGAGAGCTGTCTTTGCTGCTGTGAGTTTGCGTGCCCCAGCATGAATCATGTCGTCCGGAGGGTACGGGGGATCGTGTGAGGTTGTGCCGCGGTCCGTCGGCTGTGGTATGCGGTTGTGAGGTCCAAGGCTTTGCCGGTTGGAGTGCTGCACGCTATAGCTTTGTCGCTTGAGGTTCAGGTGTACAGTATGCTTGCTGGAAAGTAAAGAGTGGTAAATAATTACCGCTAACAGGATACTCGGCATTACCAAAAGTAACCGAATTTAGAAATGCCTTGCTTGCGAACAGCTAATACAGTTAGCAGTTAGTTCAACTGGTGGGAGAGAGGGGGGATAGTCATATGCTATTGCACATAACACGCGCCGAAGTTATTGGGCTTTCCCTGTGCTGATTATCTTTGTTTGTTTATTTATGTATCAAATCAACACTTTCTTGCTCTGTTTCAGTACCCTCATTGAAGCATGAGGATAGCCCAGCAAAATCTGAGTTCTCAGGTACAGAGTTATGGGATAGTAGACCTATTTTTTAGGTACTCACCCACCTGAAATCCTGGTGACTGTGTTCCAAAAAAGGAAAACACGGCCAAATTAATGGTATTTCGAAGATTAATTTATTCACCCACTGTGTGACAGCTTAGCCCAAGTTTATATCATGAAAGCTGTAGCAAAAAACCTGTAAATGAACCCTTCATTGCTCAAAGTTCTTTGACCATCGTAATTTTGTGGGAAAAACCCCGAATTCGGTTACTTTTGGTAACTGCGAGTATTTAGAAGAAACCATTTGGCTCTCGCTTTGTTGGCACAGGAAACACTAGTCTGTAACTTACCGCGCCACACTAGTCTGTAGCTTACCACGCCACCGGCCCCAGGAGGGTCGCCTTATTATATAGTCATCTTGTTTGGCAATTTGTTCCCACGACACTTCCTCGCCCTTTTTACCGCATCGTTGCTCATTTTTCCATAGTTTTGGTGGTAAGATGTATTTTAAGCTATCTTTCTACACTCTCCGGAGGTCATACTCCTCAGAATTCCCGTAGGTAGTCAAAATGCGATACATCGTGAGGTTGGCCGCCTTTGGCCGCCGGCCAACGCATCAAACCGCCATTTCGACAGCTCTCCACTTGCGTCAAGTTGTCAAAATGCTTCGTTGAGACGTCTTGTAAGGATGGCGCCTGAAATACGCGCAAAAACGCGTCGAAAATTGGGTAAGTGAATCCAAGAAATTCGAGATTACATAATAAGCGGACCCTCCTTGAATGCACCGTGGGAAGCGACAGACTAATATATAACAACCGCAGGCACGAGGATCATTTTTGTTTATATTGTCTGTTTATGATCCCGCCTCTTGACAGGCAAACTCAATACAAAGAATGTGTATATGTACTGTACCTTCATCAGAAACCCTCCAGGTCTTCCCTTATCGTCCCAAGATGCCTTCCTCCCCTTATACAGCGATAGAATTGGTTTCGCTCGAAGTCCTCAGGCGGTAGCTATTAATAGAATAATTAATACTTTGACTCCAAATTCTGTCTATCTATGGGACTACGGGAATATGAATTATTCCGGGTAGCCGCCCCGCCGCTCCGGCCCTTGATAGATATCTGATACTTGTTCTTAAGATAGAGAGCGTGGGATCCCCGCACCTTACTTAAGCACGTTATGTAACGCTTATTAATCGTTCCCACGGCCAAATCCCCAGTCGCACAAAAAATTTCGTGCTCTTTCCGGCCTGCGGAAGGGCTGACCTACAGACTTAGAAGACATTCTCGCTGTTTCGGCTCTGAAATTTTGGTTTTTGGTTTGAAAAGCACCTTCCACACTGCAACGAGGTTCTGTCACTCATTGCGCCGCAAAGGTTTGACAGGTCCCACCCTTAAGCGAGCTGCCGAAGCATGCCGAGATGACTATCATGTGGCTGTGCTGGCCAAATTTTCCTCCGAATTTTTTGAAAAGTGTCCCATTTGGTGAGAAAACCACATAGAAACACTCAGAAAAAAAGTGGTCTGAATTTTTTGTGGGTCAACTCTGCCCAATAGGAACCCTTCATTGAACCTCTATCTAAGACTTGTATTGGGCAAAATTGCCAATCTGGACCTTAGCATCGTGCTATAAGCCCTCGACGTCGAGCGTGACAATGTCACAGTGTGATGCTGACATAAGGGTGCGGGGATCCCACGCTCTCTATCTTACATATAAACCATGCTCGCCTGTCCACCACCCTCAGTCATTCATCCCACATTGCGGGAGACTGGTGAGTTCTCTATCTATCTACATACCTACTTGTACAACATCTGCTTTTGAGACAGGAATGAATTTCGTGCGGGTGGGAACTTGGAAGATGAGAAGCTGCTAAGTACAGCCACTGATTTGGAAGCCTTCTTTGGCTGCCAATACCGTAAGTACGCGTCGCGTCGCGTCAAGACGCGTCTGAACGCGATTTTGGTCATTGTGCCGCTCCATCACCTCGAGGCGGTAGTTATTTGTCTATTGTTTGCGTGTTTCAGGTCCTGACTCAGGGGGATTTTTTCTTCCTTCTCTTTCTACTACATTCTACACCTGTCGCCTCGCTGCTGGAATGTCGTTTGAGTCCATGCTGCCGATTCCGCCCGAGGGATTGACTGTTCCCACTCTCATCTCCGCCAAGGGAGCGCAACTGAGGTTCTGGATCATACAAGCAAACGAAGCCTCGGAGAAGAAGGTTCTCAAACTATCCGGGACTGTAGATCAGCAACGCACAAAACTTGCCGAATACTACGGCTTCGATTTGTCCGTGATACCAC
The DNA here is from genome assembly GCA_037176885.1 of Favolaschia claudopus. NCBI lineage: Eukaryota > Fungi > Basidiomycota > Agaricomycetes > Agaricales > Mycenaceae > Favolaschia > Favolaschia claudopus. The sequence continues at coordinate 492,461 of JAWWNJ010000111.1, forward strand.
GCCCCGATACGGCGACTGTGCCGACACTGGATGAATCTATCAGGGACAGACAATGGGCAGATTTTGTAAAATTAGGCGTTGAATGGAAGCAGACAGTTGCTGCCGGCGGAGTTTTCAAGTTATTAACCACTTCGGGTGAGCAATTGGTGTTTTGTGATTCATCATTACTTACGGTTTATACTCTATGAATAGAGCCGAAGGCTGCTGAAGATGTCTCTGTTTTATTAGCGTCCGAGGCTCCTACACCTACAACAACCGAAAGTCGTGAACCTGTAAGTTTCTGATTGAAATACAAAGGTGGTATTCTTACATTCCGCTCGTCCCTTTCTTTCATAGAGTTCTACTTCTCAATTAATTCCTCTACCTTCCCCCGTACCCAATCATTCCGCCGCTTCCTCGGTCGTCGAACGAGTCCCATCTATCACTGTCCGTGCCAACAATCTGTCTATCGACTCTGCCGCTGTTATCTCGACAAATACGAGCCGTGATATGCTTCACAACTCGAACCCGGCACCACCCGAGGCTGCATTGCTGGATGACTTGTCCCAGGAGATCGAGGGTTTGGCGAGATGCGATGGGCTTCAGGATATCATACAACAGGTTGAGTCAGGGAAGGTAGCAAGTATTCGCGCTCGCTACGGTCCTTCTGATGGGCGGCGCGGAACTGCTGATCCGTCCTGGCCCAAATACAAGAATATTGTCTCTAAACGCGAACGGCTCTATCGCATCCTTTCGGAGGACTTTGCGGGAGATAAACAAAGGTTTCTAACATTCTTCACTGTCCCACAGATACCAAAGAAACGGAAGCGCGCGAAGGACGAGTCAGACTCGCCCGAGGACCACTTTCGATCATTTCGCAAGATTGTCGAGGCTGCACCATGGTGTGAAAGTGATTTACAAATCGAACGCCGGAACGAGAAGTATGTTGATTCCAACGGCAATTTCTCTGATGCGCTTTGGACTGAGAAATGGGGGACAATGAATGGTTGGGAAATTTGGCGCGAGGTGAAAGGCGAGCGATATGAAAAGGAAAAGAAGACACGAGAGTAGATTCAAATCAATATACTAGTAGTTTCTATCATATTCGTGCATGAACTCGTGGTTATCGTTGGGTGAGTAAAAATAACGAAACATGGTAACTGCTTCAACTTGTGACCACCCACCCCATGCAGCAACCATATCTGCCGACCACCGTTTGACTTTGATTCGGTACTGACATCCACCGCGACGGAAGGAGTGTGTGCCATACAGAGCCCATGAGGAGTAACCCAGACCCTGAAGATCTCGAGACAGTGCACGACTCAAAGTACTTGCTGTCTGTATATTTTCTCAGCACCACGTAGGGTCGATGTGAATGTAAATTACCAAAGGCTGATTCTGCATCACCGCACCTTGTGCTGTAACATGGAGAAAGAGGGAACCAGACTTCGTGATTTCGGGTCCATAAAGTGATGCAAGGAGAATGAATGCGCGAACTGGGCAGATTTTTGGATCATCGTCGTTTGCGTGTAGTCTCCATGAGTGTAGTACTCCAGTTTGATTCTGCTTTCGAGTATTGAGACTGACGTCTACGAATTTTCCTAAAACAAGTATCAGAACGAGTATCAGAACGATTGAATTATTAGATATTAGACCAATACTTACTCTCCCCGGGAATTTTATCAATATTCTCAAAGCGCAGCTTGATCACTTCATCTATCCGCAAGAGCATCAACCATGCTAGCAGGTATGCAACCTTGAATTGTCTTGAACCCGGGAACAAACCAGTAATTTGTGATTGTGACTTACATATCGCACAATTCCCAAACGCCTCTGAGCTGGAGTAAGACTCGAGTTTATACAGTGTGCATACAGCCGATGAATATCTTCCAATGCGAGAGCTCTCGCAGATGAAGATACCTCCCCTGATTTCGCTTTGGTCTTCTCCAGACCAACCATAAATTGAGAAACTTGACGTGAACGAGTCGGAAGTCCGCGCCTATCATAGATATGATTTTTGTGTCAGTCCGGAAGGACACGAAGACATAAAAGCACAAACCATGTGTTGGACACGGAATCAAGCCGCCATTCGGTCAGACTTTCATTTGGGCGAAGGTTTTTATACCACATTGTGAGAGCCGCTCGCGTTGAGACAGCCGTAGAGTACTTGTGATATTGGCTAAACATGGCTCGACTCAATTTATAAATTTAACACACCTTTCGGCCTTCAAAACCTTGTTCCGCCGGGCCACATTTCTGGGTGATGAACGTCGTAATATCATGCGGAGTTTTCTCGTCAACGCGTTTTGCGTCCCATTTCTTGTTGCGTCGTAAATGGAAGGTGATATAGTGCTTGATTATCCTAACAAATGTTGTTGAAAAAAATTAGCCAGTCCTCAAATGAATAAATCTTACCGCAGATGTCCGTCGCGTGTTCCATCGGTGATACTGGCCTTGGTCATTTTAGCGGCATATCGAGCTGCCTCATCGTCAATCTGATCCTCTGGGAACTCTTCCAAGTGCTGGGACACAAGATCCTGGACGTGCAATAACAAAGAGTCCGCATCCTCAAGGTCGAGAAGACAAAGTTCGTCTTCAACCTTTTACGCGAATTATTCCCATAATATCATCAGATAAATTCAGGAAGGGAGATGTACCTGTTCATCCGAGGGTAGTATCTTCTCCTGGGATGTTGGTGGGGTGTTCTTCGTCGACATCATGGCCGCTGGTCAAGAGGTGAGACTTCAAAGAACAGGGGAAGAAAAAATGTCTCAAGAGAAAACTGACCTCGTACACGCGTCCACAACGCGCACTGACCTCTTACGAGGGTCAGGAAGAGTTAATGAGGTAAAAAAAGCCACGTATACCGCGAAGTTTCTTCCAGAATGGATAATTCAATGCTTACTTTATTAACACGCACCCGGAGCAGAATACTTTATTCACAGCAAGGATGATTGTTCAGAAAGCGAAAGCTTCCAAGGTATATAGCAATTTTCAGTGTAATACTCTTCCCGTCTGCAATGCTGAAGGGCTTGGATAACGCGACCCAGTCATTCCCGTGACCGCGTTGGCTTCGAAGACGTAAATGTTGAGCCGACCGGTGGCGGCCTTGGAGATATAGGTAAGGTACCTGAGTAGCTTTAGATCGTGTAAATTTAAACAAGTACAGACACTTACGGAGAATTATTGTATAAGAAGTGACTCAACAACACTACACCTTTGAAGATTTTAGCGCAGGATTCGGGTTGCCGAACATGCACGGATGCAACGCAAATCAGGAAGCGGCACATGCCTAGCACAACATGAAGTCATGCGCGCGGAACAGGTGCCGCTTCGCTGTTCAACGTTGAAATGCTGGAACAGTCTGGATTGAGATCACAGGAGGAGAATATAGTCTAAATGAATTGAAACTCAACCAGGCATTTTTTCGGTGCGTATTGTATAGAGTCCGATTCATGGAACACCTTCAACAGCCGTCATCAACTACAGATTCAAAAGAAATCAATACACCGTCGATGCGGTATGACAAGGCATTAAAAGTGCTCACAATCAAAATTGGGTTCGGCGCTACGCGCCGGAATTTCGATTTTCGCGTCCGGCGCAACGCGCCGGGGCACATTCTGAACCTGTTTCAGAGCGTAGAGTTAGCCGGGCGCTTCGAGATAAACCGGCGCCTGTAAAAATCATATGAGAGCAAACACTTTGAGTGAACACAGACACTCACGGTAAACCATCTCGCATGCTTGGGTTAGTCACTGATGCCGCTAATTCCACAGCCAGTATAACTGAACGAGAGGACGTTGCGTTGGACTTGCCGAGTTGATACCGCAATCCCGAGGGCTCAAGCACGGCAGGTGACGGACGGCAAGAAGAAGCAGCACAAAATAAACACCACGTAGAAATACGCGTGCCGATTGAGTGCGGCTTCGACAGCCACCCTCCCGCCAAATGAAAGTCGATCCGAGATAATTTCGCTCGGCTCTTCGTGCCAGCATCGCGTCAATCAGGGCGCCCTTCGATGACAGAATAATGTTTAGCTTGGATGCAACACTTTGAGGATTTAAACCTGAACAAGGCTTACGAACAAAAATATTGCACCCAGCGCTACGCGTCGGGAGTTATTCCATGTTGTTTTGTGTAGACCTCGTCTACTTCCACTATATATCATAGTATGAACTCAGTGCAATGAACAGCGAAGAAAAAACAATAGAAATTCGGTCCGCCGAAACAAAGAAGATTTTCGTCGGCGCTACGCGCCGGGAATAGAACAAATACTGTTACTCGGTGAGATTTGCGCCGAATTCAGCGGACCGAGCAAAGGCGGGGTGAGGCAGGCTGGAGCGGTGTTGTTGCCGTGCACAGCGCGGACATCGACGTCGAAGTCTTCTCGTCGCGACGTCGGCGGTGAGGCGCCCGAAGACGGTGGACACCACTTGTCCGCGGCCACTGTAAGGTTATTAGATCTAATCTACTCACCGTTATCTTGCGTGCCCCATGGCAAGTATAGGCTTAAATATTCATGGGGCACGCTAGGGCAGGGCAGTCCCTTGCAGTTCTGCGTGCCCCATGGAGGCGTAAGTTCCAATTCCTTGCATGGGGTACGCAGGTAACGCGGTCCGGCGGCCCTACCTCGAGCGAACCCGTCCGTAGAGTTGGCTTGAGGTAAAAGAATGTTGCCTTGCATCAGACCTCAGAAACTTGAGTATAGCAGCCTTGTAGCTCATGGATTATTGAGTAGTTAAAAAGAGCGGACTCGTAGCTTGCCGCCAGTACCAGAATCATCACCAGAGCTCCAGAGAAACGAGAGATATTGGTCGTCGTATGTTGGCAGCAAAGATCATTTCCGTCACACGTGTCTGGGGGCTTCGGCCGAAAGCAGCGCGATGACAGCACATCTATTTGTCAACGTATCTCAGGTCTATCTAAGGGTTGCAGTATTGTACATTGCCATTGTTTTATTCGCACTGCAGAGGTCGAGTGTTCGATTCTCGCAAGCACCAGTAATTAATCGTTAGAGTCAGTATTGTAGTACAATAGAAATAGATAGTCTAATGTTAGAAAGTCAAGACAAGGTGCAAGCAGACACCTTACAAAGAAGGTAAAGTGGTAATACTTTTGCTTAAACGCCGCCGAACATGCCTTGTAAGGCCTTACAAGCCTCATTAGGTCCTATAAGGTCCATTATGTGTTATAAGGCCCTATATGTAGTATTTGGTACGTATTTAAACCTTGTAACCCTACTTTTCCCCAACGGCCTTATTAGACCTTACAAGGCCTGCCCAGGCCCAACAACCCTTTTTTGATTTTTCCGACAAGGCCCTAGACCTTTAGCCGAGGGCCGATTTACAGAATTTACCGTAAATTTACGGAGCCGCCACCTTTTCGACACACGTGCCCTGACTGATCGGCTGAGAATCAGACTTCGAGACCAAGATGGAAACCGATGAAAAGAATGCGATTGACGTTGAGACCTCATTTTATTACGTAATCGGTCATTTTTTTCGGCCTTGAGCAAGAGGCGTCAGATCTCTGGATCTGACACACTATCAACAGCACGTGTTTGACGTCGCTTCAGAGGGGGGCCAAATATTTATATTTGGTTGGTGGTTGATGCCGACCGTGAAACAGGTGTTTGCGAGAGGCGTCTGAGGCAGACTTTTGGGGAGGAACCCCCCGGAGGTCAATAGCTCGTAGTCCGCGAATTTATCACACGAATTTGCGCTTCCTCGAGGCGTTCAACACTCAGATCAGTAGCCAAGCAAATAATAATATTTGGGCCCCCTTCTGATGCACGTGCTGTTGATAGTGTGTCAGATCCAGAGATCTGACGCCTCTTGGCCTATTTTTTTTGCCCTTTTCCCGACTCCTCGCAGCCCAAACCACTTCCCCGCCAAAAATGAACTTTTGCTCTCGGTCCAAGGCTCTAGGCGTCGGCTATAGGTGGGTGGCTGTGCAATCGGTCATTTTCTTTTGGGTCCGAAAACTGATTTTTGATGCTACGGCTTGGATTTTTATAAGTCCGACAGTTACAATCAAACCGAGTCGTTTGCCGTGCTTTCCCGAAGAAGCCAAGGTTTTTTTGCGGGCCGGGGAACGATTACAAAATTTTGACTTTCCCACACCTAATCGGGTAGTCGAGACGTGATGGATGGCACTGTACGCGGTTCAATAAATTCCTTTTCGTTCTATGATCCCACCTCTAAAAAAATTGTAGTATCTATGGTGCACATCACATAAATACCACCAAACAGGAACAAAATTTATTGCACCACATCAGAGCCTTCCCACGCCTAATCCTCTGGCCAAAACACTCCGATTAGATAGTAGACTAAACCCTCCAGAGGGATTTCTCATCCGCTCAAAACTCACAATAAATATATTTTTCACGCCACGGATTTGAGACATCACTGATACAATCAATCAATCACTCACGTGTGCTTACGACACATATCCTTATTGGGTAGCCATAAGTCCGGACGCCGAGTTACATGCTCCCAAAGTCGTTGGAAAGCTATTGGCTGCAACTTATGTCCTTCTCCTAGCGTGCCTCCATGAGATTTCAGTACAGAAAATGCAATATAAAATTTGGTTTTTTGTTCTTGGGCGATTTGAGACATCAATGATGGCATCAGTGATGGGACCTATTTGGTGGTGTTTATGCGATGTGCACCATAGAAGGTATTCCTACGTGCCGGGGCTGCGAGCCCGCCGAAGCGCAGTTGAACCTCCCAAAAAGGAAATTACGGAGTTCTTCTGCTAGTGCTGCCGGGAGCTGAGTTGGAGCTGAGCTCGAGGTGATTGCCCATCAGCTCGCTCGAGCTCGGAGTTGGGCCGAGGCAGCTCGGAGCTGACATCCATAAATGGAAGTTTCCGTCCCACGGTTCCCCGTCTCCTCGTTTTGAGCTGCATTGCACTGTTTTGACCTCGTATGCACCTCTAAAATGTGCTACAATTCTCCAATAAGTACAATAAACATATGCACAATAAAAGACTATACAGTTTATGAGTAAATTATGGAACAATACAAAGCACAATGATCATACAAGTGAATACAACGCAAAAATCAAACGGGCGAAGCCCAGGAAGATTCTATAAGATCCTTAAGCTCTTGAGTACGCCCTGCCGCAATCAATCTTTCTGCTACATCAGGGTCAATATCAACAACAGACAGATCTTCCTCGGTTACGACTAACTCGTCGCAAAATTTGATGGGATCCTGTCGATAAATAAATTTGAGAATCTGGAGCATTTCCATCATCTCGGGGGAGAGACTGTTGCGTAGGGAGGCATCTGTGTCCTTGCTCGAAGAGAAAACACGCTCGCATGGTACCGCTGAAGCCTGAACAGGCAATACATCGACCGCCACGCGAAACAGGTGCCGGAACCGATACTGGCGAGCCTGTAACAATTTAGAAACCAACACAATCACAAAGAATACTCGAAACTCACCTCCCAGTAGCGAAGCAGGTCGAGGTCCTCATATTCTGGATCCGATCCACCCAGAAGGCCCTCCCTCTCATATTCATTCAGCTCCGTGTCGACAATCTGCTCATCTTCGGCAGCCGCCCGGCGCTCCGCCTCGGCTTGCTCTTCCTCCGAAAGCGGCTGTGAATCTTGACTGCTTGGTGGAGATTCAATGTCGGAAGCAGAGAGCTCTTTTACAAGAGCACCCAGTTTTGCAAAACCAGATTTCTGTGCACGAGCGGCGTGCGACGAGGACGGCGTGTGAACAGCGCGGCGGCTGGCAGTTAAAGGAATCTGGGCAGTGCTTGCAGAGTTCTGGTTAGTGCGGAACTCTCGGCGGTACTCCAGCATCTTGGTGGTTTGTCAGTAGCGCAATAATGGGAAGATTTGGGACGCACTGCTGCACGTATCCAAGTTCTGGCTTCCTCCGCATCTGACGGGGACCAGTTATCCCTGAGCCATTGAAGTTTTGTTGTCGGATTTAAAACTGAGAAATAATATGAGTGGTTGAAGCGAATGAGGTGAAGAAGAGCGAAGTGTTTACCCATGGCCAGCGCGTAAATTCGAGTGCGCCGAGACATCCCGAGGTATTCGGTGAATTTATCGACAGCGGCGTTAATACCGAGACTGATTTTCGGGAGCTCTCGAGCAAGAAGCTTGAGTGCGGCAATGAGCTGCTCATAGAGTGGGAGCACATAGGACAGGGTAGGCGCTTTCTCCGCAGATACTATCTCCTGGACAAGATGTGGGACCTGTAAAAAGCGCCGAATGTCGACGAGCACAGTCTTGGCGATCGGATCGAGTCGGTCATCTGAAATCTCGACTTGCATTGGGTCGTCGAGAAATGCCTCAACAGCCTGAACGAAATTGCAAGTCAAATTCAATCCCTACCAGCAAGAAAAAAACAATAGAACAAACCAAATCTTGCTCAAGATACCGGTCTATCATCAAGAACGTAGCCGACCAACGCGTGTCGACATCTTGCAAGAGCTGTATGACGCGCAGCTTCAAGGCGGGTTCGCCGAAGCCGCCCTCCTCGTTGCCACGTTCGATCGTCTCCTTAAAATTATCCCGTCGTTGACCAGACGCTCGGCACGATGTAAAGAGTGTCCGAGTTTGTTTGACTGGATTTTTTCTTAGCGCCTCCCAATACCCGACATCCTGCTTCAGTGCCTCGGGAATCGGCGTGCCGTAGTTGTCCGAATCGACACCATCTTGATAAGCAGGTAATTCGGGAAGTGTTGCGAGAGCGGCTTCTACAGCAATATTGACGAGATGCGGAAAACAGCTGAACACGGTTAGCCCTCAGACTCGGGAATAAATCATCAAAACTCACCGAATTCTGTTCCCTTTCGCATCGAAAGGAATTCCGAGTACGGCGAGCTCCTGCGCAATATACACCATGCATGTGTTATTGTTGCTAGCATTGTCGCATGTAATCATTCCGACCTGAGTGATCATCAGCAGGCCGTTCAATTCACAACTCTATGTGACTTACTTTGTGCAAACAACCAATCTCCTTCAAAACTTGTACAAAGATTTTGGCGATATTTTGACCGGTATGTCTCCCATCCAATCGACGAAAAGCAACGAGCCGAGTTTTAAGTACAAGGTGCCCATTCGCGTCTCGGACGATGTAGTGCGCGGTAATCCCCAGATGCGAGTCAAGATTTTCGCGACTCCACACGTCCTGGGTGTAAGACTGTCGCCCAAGCGAGTTCTGCGCATATAATTAGAAGGTGAATCGTTAGAATATGACATGACATACCTGTATTTCATGAATCATTAACTGATATTTGGCCTGGAACTGTTTGACAATCAATTCTGATAACTTCGTGCGATGTGGAATGTCCTTGTCCTCTAATTGAGTCCCAATAAAGAGGAGGAGATCACGGAGCTCGGGACAGTCCACCACGTCCAGAGACTAAACAAATATATCAGAATCGCAAGAAACAATGATGAGATAGCACCAACCTGATCATCAACAGCAATCCACTTAACCAATCGTTCGTAGAATCCGGGAATAGAAAATTCCTCTCGCTCTCCCGGAGTCTTCGGCGCCTTTGCGAGAATATCCCAATTCTTGAGCCCCTTCAGGATGACCATATCCTTCCAAACTTTGCCATGTTCTCCCTCAAGATGATTTCGGATGGTCTTGGTTTGTCCAGGACCATTCTTCCATGCCTTCCATTTCGGCAATCTAACGATGGAAGGGTTCAGATAGCGAAAACAAAAACAGAACACACTTGAACACTCACGGACAGAGGCGGCACGACAAATGGGAAAACACCTTTTTATCCGGTCGATCTTCCTTCATTTCCGTTGGTTCTGGTGCGACGGTTGGCGCAGAAGCGCCCTGAACGCCTCGAACAAAATACCAAACATCTGTTGCATCGTCTCCGGATGCCGAAGATTGATTGACCAAAGAGCCGAAGTTGGGGTGAGGGATTGAAGGATGGGAAACTGATTCAGAGGCAGCTGCTGCCGCTGCAACATTTGGGTCAGACGGACCGACCCCGAACACAGCCGGTTCGGAGGTGGAGTTGGGGTCGATGCGGCGACGGGTGCGCGATGTAGCTGCCGAGTTAGCGTTGGGATTCGCTTTACGTTTCTTCTTGCGCTGTGGCGGAACGAGGCCGGCATTAATCGTGTTAATCGCGTCGACAAATGGTGCATGGGTTGCCGCAGAGGAAGGGGGAGGAATCACGGTGTTAAATGAGGCGGGGTATGTATTTTGAAAGCCGTAAGTCTGGCCGAAAGTGACGGGAGGTGGTGGAGGATACGGCGATCCGGGGATGAAAGCTTGAGGCGGGAGAGGCATGGCATGAGCCTGAGAGCCAGGCCAGGAGCCAAAGACGTTGGGCGTGGGGTAGGAATTCGTTGTGAAATTGTTTTGACGCGGGGGTTGGATGTAGCAAGTGCATGCCTGCGGGTTGCCGCATTGGCAGGCCGGCGAGGCCATGGGAGTTCACAAGAGGGAGGGTTGGAATGGAGTATAATTGGGGCAATATATATAACATTTCGGAGGTATCTATTGCGCGTACCTTGGACCCTGAGTGCGCCAACGCACTATCCCGACGCGCCACCTTTGCGTCATATTTCCAGCTCTGTGTGGGGCGTTTCGCATTCTCCGTAGCAGCCAGGCGGTGACGTCGACGCCAAGCGAGGTTGAGGTGAATCATAGGAGGATTGGTTCGGGGCAGGAACGCGCTAACCGGTGAGCGGGAGGACGAGGATTGTGCTTGACGCGCCAGTCACTCAGTGACGCTGTCAAAAGTGTCACAGTGCCTGTTTTGGGGGCCGAGGCGAGGCGAGCTGGCATCACCTCGAGGTGCCGTTTATGGTAACGGGCCGAGTTGGAGCTGAACTCAGCTCGTAGCTAACTCCAGCTTCCGGCAGCACTATCTTCTGCTGTCTATTCAGGTGCTAGTGCCCCCCACATCCCCCAAAGCCCTATCGTCATAGGCATAATGCACTAGAGCCTCAGCTAATTTTTTTTCGCCCTCAACTGATCTTAATCCCCCCAATAAATGGGGCTTGTAGTAATAAATGTGTGTATTTCATGATATATTTGCCTAATATCAGCTTCGCTTTCATTTGATAGTTCGAAAATTGGGTTATAAGGCTCCATTCGGTTGCGTCACTTCGGAGCACTTGACGTCACTTAAGAGTATTTCTCACCAAAAGTTTGGCGTGGAATTTTTCCCAAGTGCTCCAAAGTGACGGTAAGTGACGCTAAGACACGACAGCCGAATGGAGCCTTAGTAAAAAACAACTCATGTAGGCTACATAAGGTATATACATAGAACAGATGCGCGAGAAGTGGTTTACAGCTGTTCCGGAAAATGATGAGACACGTCGCTTTTTTTTCGGCTTATGAATTATGTCTGTGGAGAGCCGGCGGAATTCAAGTTTTCAAGTTGCGAAAAGAGAAGAGAAAGGGAGAGAAAAGGGAGAGACTCACTATGTACAGTCGCGGCGAATTTATTTGCATTACCTAAAAAGGAAATTCCCATCATTTTGCCTCGCTTTCGCCCTCAAGCCTCAGGCTCAAGGTGTCCGGACAGGATACTTCAGGACCAAGTACTATCGTGAATAAGGATTAGTAGCTAAAGGGATACTTGAATTGCGTTCTTTGCTTCAAATTTGAAAAAGACAAGCTTTAGCTCCCTGCCTCCGGCACGGCCGACTCGCTGCGCTCGCCGGCCTTCCTCCGTTCGGTCACACAGCTTGTTGGGGCTGGCCGCCCCAAACCCCGCTGCGCTCGCTCCGCTCGCGACGTCTAGTAGGATCTCAACATCTCGACAAAGACCCCGTGATTTCCTGTCAAAAGTCACGCGACTGATGGCCTGGCCCTCTTTTCAAGTACAAGCTTAAGCACCCCGCCTTCGGCAGGGCCGACTCGCTGCGCTCGCGTCCCTCCCTACGGCTGGTGCACAGCTTGTCGGGGCTCCGCCCCAAACCCCGCGTGTTTTTTTTGCTGGATTCCGTGCCCGCGGCGCCGCACTGCCGCTCGCTGCACTCGCCGGCGCGCGGCGCCGGGGAAAGCGTGTGAGAAGTCACCTGCTTTTTCACGTGAATTATCACGGGACCTGCGGTCCCGTAGTGTCTTTTATTATAGATAGGATACCACCTGGTGAGTTGAATCAAAAGTGGCCTATTCCAAGGACATCTGCCTCTTTTTCCGGCGATTGAAGTGCCCCTGGACCTTCTACCTAGCCAATTAACCAGAAATATGCACACCCCACCGATGATATAGGCTGTTGTACCATCGCAAGAGCGGGATTGATGGGAATTTCCTTTTTAGGTAATGCAAATAAATTCGCCGCGACTGTACCTGAGACTCTGTGTCCAAGAAATCAGCGCTTCAAAATCACTGTAGCGCCCTCCAAAGCAATTGCAATCTTGATCTCTTATGCCCTGATTAGGCAGATCAGAGGTATTCAAAATATGGTAAGACCCCATTTCTATAGAGAACTACGGAGCAGCCGCGGATTCTACAGACAGCTACGGAAGTTCCACCGCAGGCTACGGCTGCTACCGGCATCTATGTCAAAAACCCGGGATTGCTGATCGGCGGTCGAAGCTTGCTCAAGAACCTCTTCGGACGTGAAATAACCGTCTCGTCCTTTTCCCGGTCGCATGCTCCGACGGGCATTTCGTTTTGGATTGTTGGGATCACGTAGCCAGCCAAAATCGGAAGAAAAGTAGTCGGTGATCATGAATGAATGGCCCTCGCCTTTGCGGTATGGTTTTGCCGGCGCGTCCTTGTGATACCAGTTTTCCCGCCGCCGGTCATGGGCGTAGAAAATGCTCTCGTCGTGGTACCAAAGGATGACACACCGGCCCAGCAGAGTGTAGTTGTCTGGGATAGGCTTTACATCATTGTCAAAGACGACTGTACGCTTTTGAAGCTCGAACAAGCGAGGGAGGTAAATATTGTCCCGGTAATAAACAACGTCCGGCCGTTCATGTCCGTCAACATACTGTCCCTTTGGGGCAGATCTGAATCTAAATTTTGGCATGAGTATGAAATGAAACAAAAGGCACGAAGAGGTATTCTCACCTGTATCCCAACTCGTCTAAATATCGGCGTGCTGTAGTTAGAGAGACTTCTTTATCAATGTTATGTTCTTCTCTGACAGCAGGGCTGTTCAGATATTCCACAAGTTTATTGGCCGTAATCTCATTCCCAAGCGACTGAAGATGAAGTCTGATGTCGTTGGCAAGATCTTCGTCAGCGAGCATGCTCTCATTCCACTCCCCATACGGGTTTACGTCCATAACTTCGCGGTTGAGAATGAATTGACGAGAAAGTAATGCGAAGACACGAGCACAATAAACCCCGCGCCCAAGACCACAGAGCTAAGTGAGCAGAGTCACCCCAGCGTGCATAAGTGGCTAGTCCCGGGGTCACATAGAAATTCAGCATTGTTCGGATTCCCATTAGTCGATTCCGCGTGAAAGGACTGATGGCGGGATCCTTGTAGCCAACTCCGCGCAATCCAAAAAGATCTGTGCCACGTAGTTCCCCACGTAGAAATCTCTGCACACAATCCAGAGCAGCCCGAGCTTCTCCCAGATCTGGTGCCCTGCGGCATGCACCGGGACGTGTTGCTTGCTCGTGCATACCATTCAAAAACGACTGAGGGGCACATGGGTGGGGATAGTCATCGTCAAACGCTGGTGATGTTGCCAACAGCTCATCCTCCTCCTCTGGCACGTCAAGACAGTCCCGGGGATCATCGCTGGATATGCCTGGGGAAGAATCACAGGCTGCAGGACCGGGGAAAGTATTGGTGGACCGGCGATCATCCTCATCCTCAACTTCCTCAATTGTCACTTTGGGCAGCTTCCACAGGAGTTCACGGGCAGGTGGTGCACCCGAGGGAAGATGTGTAGGTCCAGGCACAGAGAAACAGTCCATCGACGCGTAAAAAGGGTTTACCGGGTATTGATGGCTTGGCGCGTTGACCGTGTTTGACGCGTCCACACTCGACGCGTCAAACGCGCCAATTAACATATCTTCAACATCAATTGTCGCGTCGTTTGTGTTCTAGAGGAATATATAACAGTGAGTAATGTATCCGAGGTTTCTGACACACCTCTGCGCAGCTATTTTCTTTGCGTCTCTTTTTCGGCGAAAGCAATTTGGTTACCTTCTTGGGACTGAGCTCCTCCCACACCCGCTTGGTGCCATTGCTCATGTTTTGAAGCAGGTTCATTGCCAGGGTCTTGCGGCGCCTTGAGTAGGTTCCCATAGGCAGATTTGACAACGCGTTGGCGGAGAAAGTGCTGTTTTTGACGGAGATTTGATAATTCCTGGACCAATTCGAAGGATTTGATTCTACCAGAATTTACGACAGTAGATAGACTAATTTTAAAGATTTTGGTCGAAGGATTTGAGCTAATATGGCCAGAGCATAATTCTACAGATTTTTGTATCGCTGTGACCTGTGACCTGAAAAAACGGTCGAAATGTACAGTATTACTAGCAGTGAGCCCGTGCTTCGCTACGGGATACACGGTTTCCCTTTGAATTAAGGCTGAGCACCGCATCTTCGCGGCGTTGATAATCTTAGCTTGCAATATCAAAACGCCGCTGGCTGTCGACCTCGCGGCTTCGATAGGTTGCAGGGTTGCGGAGGTCAGGTCAACTACTTGACCTGACCCGAGGGTCAAGGGTCAGGTCAAGGTCAGGTCAAGGGGGGGTTGACCTTCTTGACCTTGGGCCGATTAATTATTTAATTATGTAATTAGTAATGGCTTGAGGCATGAATGTTCAAGTGGCCTGTCTCCGAGGTCTTTTCCTGCACGGTCCACCGCCAGCAGGGCCAATGATAATCCCCATAAAGGCCTGTTTTTTTGGGAGGCAAAAAGTCAGGAATTTTTTTGGCTCGAAAAGTCAGGATTTACACAGGCCTGAACCCAAAATTTTGTCGGACCAGTCAGGATTTTCCGATCAGGCCTACTTTTCGGCCCAAATTCTGCCATTTCGGCGTCATTTTCCGAAAATTTTCTTCGGCTGCCGCCGTTTTCGTCAGGATTCAGACCAGCCCTTCCCACCAAAACGGGTCGGAAAGTCAGGATTTTGGACAGCCCAAATCGTCAAAATTTCCGATTCCCGTCAGAATTTAGAACTGATGTGATGTCCGCTTATGAAAGAGGGCCAAACATCAACAAATTGATCTGACCCCCGCTGACCCGGGGTCATGGTCAGGTCAACTACAGCCTGGTTGACCGTTGGCTCTTGACCCAAGGTCAAGACCCGGGTCAACCGCAACACTGTATTAGGTTGTATCTAAACTTTTGAGTTGGAAGAAAACGCTATTGACCCAACACTGTAGCGCACCACGTGACTCGGTGATGGCCGCTGTCTGCCCTTCGCGCGCGGAAAACCCAAGTCAAGTCAGCAAAGTTGAGAAGAGCTGAGGTCCAGGGGGCACCACAATGGTCAATTTTTGGTATACATACTACAGCATAGTGATTTGGCTAGCCTGGTGATATTTCAAGGAATTCAGGCCAAAAGCAAGAATAAATATGTATTATTTAGCAACAATTTAGCAAATTATTATGTTTCTCGGGGGAATGGGACACAGTCTACAAGCAACGCGACCTGGGTGAGGGACTTGAACCGCATTTGGCGTGGCCTTCGCGCTCCGTGAAGATAGAAACTCCGGATCCCCCGACGCCTCCCACCGACCTCTGACAGGCTAGTTATGGACTCTGAGACAGTATCTGCAACCATAAGGGAGTTCAAGGCCATCTAGAGGGCATTCTGAGAGGGGGGACTTGGGTTTTCCGCGCGCAAAGGGCAGACAGCGGCCATCACCGAGTCACGTGGTGCGCTACAGTGTTGGGTCAATAGACTAATAGTTTTCTTGAGTTGGACGACTTTCCCGGTAATTCGTTAATATCATCTTGCCTTGTCTGCCATCCAAGCGACAATTCACGGTGTACTTCCTGACTATACATCCCGCTACGAAGTTCCCCTTCATATCTCAGGAACTTACTGCGTTGACTTTCTCGATGTCGATCTTCGCGTCGTGGTTGATTGAGCTTCCATTCATGATCAAGTGCTTCGTCTACTGTAACGATCTGTTGAAGGAGACAAATCTCCACATCATGATACAATACTGTACTAATTCGACCGGTTGTTCACGTTATGCGTGACGGCCGGTTGTGAACTGAACTTTTTTGAACTTAGTGACGGGTGACATCGAGATTTTTGGCCCAAAAAGGGCAAGAAAATCAAAAAAATCTCCGGCCGGCATGTGCCCCAAGTCAGACTCTACAAGATTTATGATAGTCGATAAATCTATTATATAGAGTCTGAACTTGATGGCGCCTGCCATCCAAGACCTCGGATTCTGTGACACACGTGCCAGTTCACACGGTCGGATAAGGAAATGACACGTCGTTCGGAAAACTTGGCGGTCCAACTTGAGCCTTGACTTGAGCCCAATATGGAGCTTGTTGGCTGTATGGAGGGCTTAAAACCCCACATTTACATTTGCCGGGGTAATGTGAAGCATCTGGGACTTTTGGACGGGGCCGTAATCCCGAAGATAATATACTCATTCCATGAACATAATATTACTTGATGAATATGGTCCCAAAACGTGAAGTAGCACGGAGTTATGTGTATTTATGGGCTGGGCAGTCTTCCGATACTTCCCCAGGCTTACGAAGCCTTCACAGTGGTGGTCGCTGCGTACCACAGCACCGACGCGCATACGTGTCATTCCCCATTGGGGCGTGGAAAAATGCACATGATGTTACAACTGTGACAAAACCGAGGTCCGGGTCGACCCCCGCCAACAATTTCAGACTAGTGCGGGACAAGATCTAGGTTTGGGGAAGGGTGACTCACGGCTAACGCGTGACACTTAACTCTAGACTACTTACAATGATATTGAAGGTAAGAGATCCTCCCAACCCACTTCTACCAGCTTTGTGAGGCATATGTGATGTGCATTCCCAATTTAACTCCATGAAAAACCACGAATTTTTTTTCGCGTGTTTCCCAGAAAGGAAATTCAGGCTTGCAACACTCCTTCTCGTGTTTCTGGTGTTACAACAATGTATGGAGAGCGTTTGAGATTGTTGAGAGTGCTTTTGTCTTCCCTTCGAGCAATTGCTCCTTTCATGAAGAAGAAGGTAAGAGGAATAGGAATCGGCCAGCGGAGTGCTGAAACCACAAAATCTTGCGCCAGAACAGTTCAAATGCGGTCGCATAGGTGTGGTGTTTGATACCCCTCGGTCTTGATGGTTCTGGAGGCCAGCAAGATCGAGATTGGTGTGTACTGCCAAATTGGGTGGGGTGAAAATTTATAGCTCCTTCAATTATTGAGATTTTTGGAAATCCCTCTTGGGAAGTTGTTCCTCTGTTGAAAAGGAGTCATTTTGCAAGAGGAATAAAAATTAGGGCAAAAACTGGCGTCACAGTTAGCGTTGTCACGGAGAGGTGGTGACTAAGTGACGCGCACCATACGAGGATGTACAGTTGCGGCAAAATCAAATGTCCCTGCAATAAAAGGAAATTCAAATCAATCTCGAGCTTTTTCTTCATTATTGGAGGTCTTTGATCGAACAGAGGATGTAGAGCGATAGCGTGGCATAAAATATGGCACTGCATCGCTTGAACAAACTTTATTGCGGCTTTTTCCGCCGTTCTTGCCTCAGATTGTATTCAGATGGCTCGAGCCATACTCACTCGTTACTGGGTGAAATAAAAAGTTTAAAGGGTCTGGGTAGGTCCTAGATGTCTCCTCATTCTTTCTATCACCAGAAATCTGCTTCAAGCTATGTATGATTGGGCAAAAGGTCGAGATTGATTTGTATTTCCTTTTATGGTAGGGACATTTGATTTTGCCGCAACGGTGATGAGGACGGAACGAGGATGGCTGAGGACAACTTACTAAATTTTATCCTCATTTTTGTAGGCATGACAATGTCATCTCGATCACCGGGACATCACTAGGATATATCCCGGCAGCATCCCAGCTCATACCGGTGATCCGCGCCGCGCGAGGTGGGCGCAGGACTCACGTTTAGTGGTGTATCTTTCATGACGAGCGTTTGACGAGTGTCCACCAGGGTAAACCGCGTTCAGTAACGTAGGTTTTGTATGCCGGTGTCCCGGCCTACAGGTGGGGGAGCTTGTGCGAATCCATATATTCAACAAGATGATGAGGACTACATACCCAACGCCCGTACGGTGGAGTAGGTTTATAAAAAGTACATACATAGTTTCCGTACATACAATGTCAATAAACATCGTTCACCCAGTCCTCATTATCTAAAGTAACAGCTAGTTGAGCCCTTCTCGCAGCATCAGTGATCATTGTATTCATTTTAGGCGCACCGAGCCCTCACTCTATCCATTGTCAGAGTTGTCCCGGGTGTCGGTTCTGTATATCTTTTCGAGAATTTTTACTTATTGAACCTCGTCCAAACCTTATTGACGCTCCTTGAACGTTTGAACAGCTAAAAGCAGGTGGAAGTGAAAAAATTTCGGCGTGGTTAAACCGATGTTCCGCACCCTATTTGGCGTGTTACGTCATGGTTCTGCATATTTGATCTCTCATCAAAAAATCATCACGACAAATTGGAAATCGCTCATCTTGAAGAGTGCCGCCTCTGAGACCCAGTTAAAAGTCGGTTGGATAGACTGAGATGTTGTGAGATAGAATCCGGGCAGTGGCGTGCAACTGGAATGGCTTGAGATGTTTTGTTGATGTTCTTCAAACCATCTCGTTGAATCCTCCGGTCAACTTGCCTGCTACGTAGTACCTTGGAAAATTCATCACACATCGTACGACTTTGAGATTTTCCGAATTTTGTATATAGCGTTCCGAGGACTTGGGTCGTTTGACAAGCCTTTTCCTTCCCTTCCACCACCACCCCCTCTTTGCATTAGAGACTTTGCGCAGAGCCACCGGTAGCCACCCAGTGGCTCTCACGGCATGCGCTGTGGAGCGGCTACGGCATATGGTGGCTCGTTTGGTGGCTCGTCGCCCGCGTTGCAGGTGGGGCTCCAAGTATCTACATGGTACCTCTGTGACTATACCTCAATGTAGTGAGGTGTCGTGGTTAGGTTACCAGTTTCCCGCTTTATTTGGTGCGTTTTTGGCCGGTTCTTGCAAAACCGACGGTTGGCGTGGAACCTTGGTGTGCTTCCTGGGGGTTTGGGAGCCTAGCGCTTCGAGGTCATCCAGGGGGATGAAAAAATGCCGAAGAAAATGAATTTCAAGTTGTTCTTCCAGCCACCGAATGAGCCACCATAGCGCGTAGCCGCTCCACAGCGCATGCCGTGAGAGCCACCGGGTGGCTCCCGGTGGCTCTGCGCAAAGTCTCTATTATCCCTTCCGTGCTCTCTCCCTCGTCCGCCTCATCGATTTACTCGTCTGCCTACTTGAAGGTATATTCTATCTTGGTTCTAGCTGCCGTTTCGTTGCCTTTAAGTTTCGACCCTGCTGCTCACTTCAAATTGCCCAGCTGTCGTACTTGGTCTCCATGTTCCTGTTCCCGACACACAACACTCGCTAAGTCGGTAAGTGTACGCTCGTCGCTCGGACTTGTGTGTCTCTCTGACTCCTTTGTAGTTTCTTGGTCGTCATTGAGACATCCCCGTCATTAGGATATCGACCGTAGCGCCTCGCGAGCCATGGAGGCATGCTGCTCTTTCTCTGGGTGAGTCAGAGTCAGCGGTTTCTATTGTCTACATATTTTGAAATCGTTCTCGACCGCAGCGTACTTCCGACCGCACCCCGCCACCAGATCCCTCCATTCGCGACCTCCTAGTCGCCCCCTCCTTCCTCCGCTCTGCCATCGGCCACCTCCGCGGGTTGTTCATGTTCCGGCCCCAACACACTGCTAAACCGCGATATTTCGATGAGTGTGATTGTGCGGGTATGGATTGAATTAAATACCGCTCACTGTACTACCCTACATCAATATATTCAAATTTAAACCATTCTATCATCGTATGCCTGGTGCCAATCCATCCCATAACATTCCATTATGTTCCCTCGAGGCTGCAACGTCCACGCTTGTAATCTGTAATAGATTGAGATAGAATGTGCATACACTCAAATTATCACAACACAACCCGTGCCATACCGCAAATTAGGGCAATTTGTATGATCTGAGAATCCGTGAAATGGTTTGAATCTTTTCTGTTTCATCTCGTTTCATTGCACTTCGTCTCGCCGACTTTTGAATGGGTCTGAGAGTGGATCATCATTTTTGATGGAACCAATCACACGTGTTGAATTCTGCCCACATGAATTGCCAAAAACCGAGCGCTAAAGACTTGATCGCATTACGAGTATGGTGCGCTTCCCTTAGTCACCACCAATTGCTGACAACGGTTATTACTCACCAAAGAAAACCCAGATTTCCTAAGTGTTCCTCTTGTAAAAACGCTCAGTTCAGTGAGAGGAAACTTTTCCCAAGACCGATTAATATTTGGTGCAAAAATGAGGGAGTAATTCAATATTCAGTCGGCCAAATTGGGACTCCCTGCCACATAACCACCACATGGGTGCACATAGGCTTGTTCACGCCTTCATCCACTCTCGTGAGTATCCAAATAATGATGCCTTGCTCACTGCAGCTCCAAACACTGAATATTTTGAGAATCCTGGCACACAAAATTTGCCGTTTTGGTTCCGTTTGGGGCATTTTGTGCCGGCGAGAGCCGGAGCCGAGCCGAGCCGCGCACAGTTCCGCTTTCATACATACACCACCGCGAAGTTGACACGCAAATATGGCGTGTGACATGATGTCACCCGGACAATGAGAGGTCACACGTCAAAATCACATCAGCCTTAAGCTGGCCACGACGCAAAAAACATGCACCACGCTTTTTTAGCGCTATTGTGGCGTCCCGTAGACATATTGAAAAGCAGCAAGCTGATAGCATTTCTTCCATTCATATCACACTGACATCTCACATTTAATATACTTGACTGTGTTATCATGATCACATTTGGATACAGAGCTCCAGGAAGGGAGAAATGAATTGTGGCGGAAATGTATATACATCGTACAGAGAAGAATTACAGAGATGAATCCATTATGCATAGTGACCTCCAATCACACCCAACAAAGCTCACCTGCTCACCATAATGTTCTGCCCTCCCGAAGAGCTTGACAGTGAAGCGGCTGCACTGTATGGTAGCGGACCGAACTTCGTGACAAGTCAGATACCTAATTTGGAAATTGGTACTGTGCACTCAGTTTTTACCCAGTGGTATTGAAATTGTGCAGAAATCACTATAAGAAGGAAGACTAGAGATCCCCCGGGTCAAAAGTCTCAAAATCCACAAAATCATTTTTTCTTCCATGGATTTCGCGCTTTTGGTCCGGGCCGAGACATAGCCGGTGGCTGTACGATTCCATCAGCGCATCAAATGTCTGCCGCACCATTGAACCTTGTCCAAATCTCAACCAAAACCGAGAAATTCTTATTATGAATGTTTGCTAGGGTCGGAGGTGAGCTACTGGGTACAGTGGCGGCGCCATCTGATGCCACCCCTAAAAATAGAACAGCCCATTTCTGGAACTTTTGATGCAAGTGGAGTTGATTGGGGCCACATCATTTTTTTGGGGGTGGCATCAGATTGCGCCGCCACTGTAGGCACATTCGCATATATATATATATGCGAATGGAGATGTTCGAGATGCAACCTGCCGAGTCTTGCTCGTAGCTTTCTCTTGGTGGACCCCCTAGGCCTCCAATGCTCAACTGGAACTCTCCAAAGGTCTGCAGGAAATTTAAAGGGACTCTGGTACCCACTCCGCCGCTCGGGCTATCAAATTGAAGAAGTGAGTCAATTTCTTCGCGATTACAGCCACAAGAAGCGCGAGAAATAATATCCATTCAATATATGAACCATTCGGAGTGTCTGACTGACTGACTGACTGAAGTTCTATTATATGCTGTACCTGGCCATGATGAGGCTATGCAGCAGTACGGTAAGGGTACACTGACTCGGAAAAAATATGGGATCACGTCATCCGTGAGAAAGTCGGCCGTTTCACTGACTCGGAAAAAATATGGGATCACCGGCTTGCAATCTTTGAGGCTTGACTGTGTAGGGAGTGAGCAGTCTCCGGAGGCGTTATATAGCATATCGAGTACCTACCATCGTACCCTTCTCCAGTAAAAAAAATCGAGGCTCAGGCTGTACGCGTCACGATGAGAGGGTGTGATTATCGCGCACACGTGATCCGATACTTTTCCGCATTTGGCAAGCCCCACACTTTTCAATCCGAACCACCACAACAACTCGCTCAACTCAACTCTAACCACTCGTAACTCATCCTTACCATCATGTCTGACACTACCGCCTTAAAAAAGGCTGCGATAGTGGCCCTCAAGGAGGCAGGGTTCTCGAACAGGGCTGTAGCTGAAAGAGAGAATGTTGCGCCCTCTACCGTCTCCCGAATCAACAACCGGTACAGTCCAACGCACCATTTCGACGCAAAAACATCCAGGCCTAGTCGCCGACGTAAAATGGATGACAGGGACATCCGTACCGCCCTCCGAATGCTCTCATCGGGCCAAGCCAAGAATGTCGCAGACTTGCAACGGAGGTTTTTCCCGCATTTGCATGTCGATACGATCAAGGCAAGGCTCCGGGAGCACGGATTGGGCGTTTATGTACGTCAATCCAAGCCTCTGTTGAAGCCAGCACACAAGAAAAAGCGAATGGACTGGGCGGAGCACCATTGTTATTGGACAGGGGAGGACTGGCGAGCCATGATATTTTCAGACGAGTCCAAGTTCAATATTTTTGGCTCAGATAGGCGGCAGTGGTGTTGGAGGGAGCGAGGGAAAGCAAACGACCCCAGATATACCAAGAAGAAACTCAAGCACAGGGGCGGGAGCGTGATGGTCTGGGGTTGTGTCACCCGACATGGGGTGGGACAACTTCACCGCATCGAGGGTATCATGGATCGCTTCGTTTACGTCGACATTCTCTCCCAGTCCCTCCTGCGCACCCTCGATGAGCACGATTTGGATCGTTCCACCGTCTATTTCCAGCAGGATGGCGACTCAAAGCACCCATCAAAGCACGCGAGCGGCTGGTTTGATCTAGAAGGCTTCGAGATCTTGCCGGGGCTCCCAACTCGCCGGATATGAGCATCATAGAGAACCTTTGGGATCACCTGGAGTGCATGGTACACGTTAGGGACCCCCTGCCGAAGAACAAGGACGACCTTTGGCTCGCTTTGAAGGGGGAGTGGGAAAGCATTGACCAGGCTTTCATCGACACGTTATATGATAGTATGCCCAATCGCGTGCGGGAGTTATTGAAGGCGAAGGGCGGGAACACTCACTATTAACACCCCGTAGGCTTGGTTTGTCCCATTTCCTCTTCAGAGTATTATTCTGACATTGTTTTCCCAAATCGGCAAAATGCAGATTAATGATTGGATCACCTGTCATCAACAAATCCGCTGTACAGTGCCGAGCTCTTCACGCAGAAGCTAGATCTTATATATGTATTAACTACACCTTATGGACATGCTCATGAACCTCAAAGACCTTGTCCAAAGCTCTGCTGTCTCGCGCGAAACGGCCGACTTTCTCACGGATGACGTGATCCCATATTTTTTCCGAGTCAGTTTTTTTACTATTAGTTTCCGCCCTGGCCGGTTTTCCGGCTTCTCCGGCCCGCCCCCCCTTGCCCAAAGCATTCTAATGTATAAAAATACTGCCACAATACCTGCGGTAAGTATCGGTGATAGTTTGAGATGGAGAGTGCAAATACTCAAAGTATCACAATCCATGTCGGTCCTCGAGATAATTGGAGAAAAACGAAATGATATGAATAATTTTCACTTGATACCGTTTCATTTCACTCCATTCCATGGACTTTCGACTGGGCGCTTGAAGGCCAACTTGCCAACTTTCACCGCAAAAATCACAAATTAGTTACACACAATTTTGAAAATTTCCGCAAAAATTTCGCGCTTGTCTAACCCTAGGTTAGGGTTACTCTGTTTTCTCTGAAATGAAAATTTTGCCTATGAACCCACCCTATGTTCCTTCTAAATAGAGACTTTGCGCAGAGCCACCGGTAGCCACCCAGTGGCTCTCACGGCATGCGCTGTGGAGCGGCTACGGCATATGGTGGCTCGTTTGGTGGCTCGTCGCCCGCGTTGCAGGTGGGGCTTCAAGTATCTAGTGACTATACCTCAATGTAGTGAGGTGTCGTGGTTAGATTACCAGTTTCCCGCTTTATTTGGTGCGTTTTTGGCCGGTTCTTGCAAAACCGACGGTTGGTGTGGAACCTTGGTGTGCTTCCTGGGGATTTGGGAGCCTAGCGCTTCGAGGTCATCCAGGGGGATGAAAAAATGCCGAAGAAAATGAATTTCAAGTTGTTCTTCCAGCCACCGAATGAGCCACCATAGCGCGTAGCCGCTCCACAGCGCATGCCGTGAGAGCCACCGGGTGGCTCCCGGTGGCTCTGCGCAAAGTCTCTAATATCAAATCTTGAAGAATTTTGACCAGAATTGCGGCTTGACATGAAGTTCTGTCCGCTATCATACCCTCCACCCAATTATTGCAGCTGGGAAGGCTGCCGAGCCGTTTTTGATGGTAAATTCCCCATTTGGAGGGGGAGGGGGGTGCTCAAAATCACTGAAAAAAAAAAACTTCCAGGCCATGCCCGTGTCGTCTTTCGTCTTTCCCCGTGGTTGAGTCGGTGGTGGGAAGATTGTGTCACGGTCACACCGTGACTGATCCCCGCGTCAGTTTAAATTCCCCCAACAAAGGACGTTGAACGTTGAGGCTTCAAGATGTTTGATGCCTGCAGTGCTGGGCTTCCTTGAGGGATTTGGGGTGGGGCTCTAGATTAAGTTGGGCATCATCGGCGGGAGGGCGATAGCATCGATAAGTGCGTGAGCATCGTTTCCGTCTGTAATATGGCCTTCACGCCCTAGCTGTCTGTGAATCCGTTCTCCCGCCTTGATTCCTAGACTGCGCGGCGCAATTTTTTGTCCGCAGTTTCTCGTTTGCTACGCCGTGTGGGCTCCTACTCTGGTGGCTCTTCAACCAAGTACTGTCACCCTGGTTTGTTTCGAAACCCTAGGCTCCTCCTCCTCATTCTCGTCAGGGCACCTTATGCGCTTATTTGAGTCAATTTTCACATACATCTTCTACTTCAAAATGGCTAAAATTAAATGATCATACCATCCAACTGTTGAAGAGATAAAATTTCAAGATTGGTTGTCAGCCTCGCAATAAAGCTCTCGTGTCCCTGTTGTTGGCATTGTTTATTGTTCTTGGATGGCTCGAAGCCACTAGAGCTGTCATCGAAATGGACATCT
Organism: Favolaschia claudopus; assembly: GCA_037176885.1. NCBI lineage: Eukaryota > Fungi > Basidiomycota > Agaricomycetes > Agaricales > Mycenaceae > Favolaschia > Favolaschia claudopus. The sequence goes on from JAWWNJ010000111.1 coordinate 517,751, forward strand.
TCTGTGGATTCAAGTACTTACTGAGCTTGCGCCTTGTTTTTCTTGACTCGTCCCTGCCGCAGTGAACACCACTCGACCACGGCGCCTTTCTTGTGGCGTTTACGCAGACTACTTGGACCAATGGTGACTGAAACCCCAATCAGCAAGCCTGAAGGTGCGTGCCAAGCGTTGGGAAAGCGTTCACCAACACTACCCTCGCGAGCCATAACGTATCTTTGAAATTAGTGAAAGAAGCAAATTCCAGGGCCATGCTTTATACTTAGAGCCTGATCGGGCCCGCGGGTGTATTATCGCACCAGCCCATCAAATTCGATTGAATGTTGTGAATCGGCTCTTGCGACGGGGCAACGATCGGGCACGGTGAAGCTCCGCTGCTTCCCAGCATTCAAATGGGTTGTAGAATGGTTGTAGAATGTATTTTAATAGCATACATGGTCTCTAGAATTCAGTACTCGTAGGAACATGTCCCCATCAACCACATCGACAAAATAATGAAGCCGCCCGCGCAAACTGGACGGTCCCTCAGCCGGTGCTAGCAACGCACCGCCCATAACAAAATCCATGAGGAGGAAGCTGATATTTTTCTCCTCCTCGAGCACCAGACAGCCGTCCCACGACGTTTTGGGCCGCCAGTTGGTATGCTTCATATTCTGTACCATTGCAAGATCGACAATGCGACCCGATGATCTTGCAATGGCAGTTGACGGCGGATGAGGGAGCGCAGACGCGCGCATGAAACCCCGGTCCCTCAGAATTAAACAAGACGAAATCGTACCGCGGGCCAGTCTTATACCAATTGCTGTTGCAGCGCAAGATATCTCCAGCGCTCGTCCAGTCGTCTTTCGACTCATATGCGACGTAAGCGCACTGGAAAATTTCAATTGCACGACTGTTCAGTAAAGATATCGTTGTCGTAGACGTAAATTCTAGAGCTTACATTAATGGTGTCTTCGTAAGCCAAATACTCGTCTGGGAATTGATTGTGGAGGAAATCTTCTCAAAACCGGACGTCCGTCCTAGACAGAATACACGATTAGCTCAGCGTCGTGTTAGTTAACAACAACAGCTCTATTATGCACCTAGACAGAATACACGATTAGCTAGAGAATACTGTAAGTAAGTAATGTATTCCTGGGTACAGAGTAATAGAAGCCTCACCTCAGCGTCGTGTTAGTTAACAACGACAGCTGAGGAAAAGCTTGGCGCGTGACGTGACGTGACATGTCACCGCTAGCGATGACGCAGTTGGATTCAGAGTTGGGGAGCCTGCAATCCACTTGCGTCATAGTTGCCTAAAGATAGATTTTAGGTTTGGCTCGCTCGCTTCCCGTTGGTTTCGACACTCCCACTCGAGGTAAACCGTAATCCCAAGGCTCTTGCAAACTTCCAATGCTTTTCCGGGGAAAGAGGCTTAAGGATGTCGGCCACCATGTCGTGGGTAGACACGTAGCGAATGACGGCCTCGCCTTTTGCCACAATGTCGTCGCGAATGAAGTGGTATTTGCGCTGTATGTGTTTGGTGCGTGCTCGGAATTGTGGGTCCCGACAGAGGATGATAGCTGCTTGATTATCACAGAAGAGTTCTGTGGGTCCGCGCTGCTCGTGGCCGAAACTGCGCACCTGTGCATTGATATTCGGTGCGGCGACTTTTCTTATACGGATTGTCCGCAACAATTGCTCGCCCTCATACCACCTCACGCTGTCTGCCCCTGCTCTGCTACATTTGCCTTTCTTCCTACAACAAATCTGAATCTTGCTGCCTCCTCGCTCCTTGAGTCGCAATTATTCCTTTCCATCGTCTGGGTCGATGTCTATACTGTACGGGTTTGTCAACACTCTTGCGCCTGCGGGAACTGTACAGCTATTATCTGACAACCGTTTCTCTGCATATTGTGAAAATTGGATTCTGCCTAACACCTTGAGCAATATTCTTTTGCCGTCGTGCTCGCTTTGATATCACGTTGAACACTTCAATCAACCTACAACACATTCAACATCCCTGTGAATTCAGTTCAACAAACTTGCTTGGCGCTTCGCCTCGGTGATATACAGTGGTGGCAAATAGAAATTGCCGTGGCTTTTTGGTAAAAATCTCGATGTATACATCACCGAATGACCTCAAATAAGATGTAAAGATGGGTATGTGGTACTTCTGTACCTCTTAGAACACTCAGCAATATATCATGCACTGACAATGCATCAATAATGGATGGTTTCCGTTTTTTGCCATATCCGGAAAAACACAATGTACCCTCAGCAAAAAAAGTGTCATAGAAGGATAAAAGTACTTGAAAAACAATGCTAGTTCTCACTTTGACTGACTGGAATTGATCGTCATTTGAGCTCACAACAGCCGCTCGAAGTAGGTCATTTAGCTATTTTCTCTGCATTTTCAGCTATTTTGTGTGAAAATAGCCAACTCTGAGCGGTTGTTGTGAGCTCAAATGAGGGTCAATTCCATTCAACAAAAGTAGAAACTAGGACTGTTTTTCAAGTACTTTCATCCTATTGTGACACTTTTTTGCTGAGGATACATTGAGTCTTTCCAGATATGGCAATAATAAGAAACTGTCCTGTTATTGATGCATTGTCAGGGCGTAATATATAACTGAGTGCTCTAAGCAGTACAGAGGTATCATATATTTATTTCTACATTTTATTTCAGGTCATTCGGTGAAGTATACAGCAAGATTTTGGTCAAAAAGCCACGGCAATTTCTATTTGCCACCACTGTACAATGGGATAAAGTGGGGTGAGTCTTTTATTTTCCGGAATTTGTCCTTTTTAGGTCCTTCCGTTTTCCGTTCCATTTGGTACTTATTACTTTATATAGACCAGAGCCCGCGACAAGTGAAGTTACTGAACGAACTCGAAAACCGCTTCGCACCTTTGATCGGCAATGGATGTCTCATTGTTAAGTAAATGCAGCAATCAATCAGTATGGATTTTCCTTGCAAGAAATATTTCTCTGCTCAAAGTATGGATGTTCCTTGCAAGCAATTTCTCTCTGTTCAAAGTTCCCATCTGCTCCGACCGTCGACGCCACTGTGTGAGAAGCCCATGTTACTATTTGGTTACTATTTTTTTTTTAGAATCCACTTCTATTTCTTGTTGTGCCTACGGCATATGGTAGAAATAAAGCTATCTAATATTTTTACTAGCGCATATTCCATATTCTGTCCCATGATGTAAGCAGACTCGACACAATGACTGAGTGATTGCAACCCAGTCCTGTGACAATGCCACAATGGGTCAAGCCTTGCTCCAAATAAATCCCGGGGCATATTATCATTCGATATGTTTCAGCTCACTCCCTTCATTACCTGTGTCGTATTTTTGTTGCTACTCCTGGTCAGCTTACGACTTCGGGACACTTTGGGACGAATTACACATATTTCAGCTATACGAAGAATTGTTAGGATAGTGATATGGTCCTATTATCCCGGATTTTGGACCAATCTGTTTCCACACAGCTTCGGTGAAAGCCGATGAATGACCGAATGAGAAATTTGCTATCACCGCCTTCAATATTGCTGTAAAATTCAAAATATCTCATCCACAGGTAGATGATAGAGTTTGGATTGAAACTTGGTAAGTTAGGGGTTTCCGGCGCACGATCTCTTTCAAAACATGTGTCCCATAGCGTATCAGTCCCGATTAGGCAGTGTTGTCACGCATGTCACAGTCACGTGGAGTAGGTTGTGTACTTGGAGTGTACAGTACTCGACTCCGGAGTCGGAATGGCTAGTTTCATAGCAATTAGGCTATATGGGCGCAATTTCCGCGAGGTATTTGAGTGCTATCACGTTCATACTGGGCCCAAGGGGCACCCACCGGGAAATTCCGAGACACAGGGTTAGGAGGGGGTGGGGGTCTGGGAGGCCTTAATTCACTTTTCCGACCCAGCTTCGGATTGGTCTGAAAATACGTTTCCGAGGGTCAGAAAAAAAGGGAGGAAAAATATTTGATTACATAATATATTGGTGTTGCGGCTAGATCCGAATGAGAAGTTTTCGGCCAGCGAAAATGCAAAAATGTGTGGGATAACACATTTGCGCATTGAAGTGTCCCCGAAATGTGCCAGTACCGTCAGAATCACAGCACAATTTGACCGAACTTTGACAGTTTTTGTTGGGAATTACTAGTCTAGAGTTAGGTGTCACGCGTTAGCCGTAAGTCACCCTTCCCCCAAACCTCTTGTCCCGCACCAAAATCAAGATATTTCCTTCCAAATTGTATTAGGTACCATACAGTAGGCCTTGATCCACAACTTTGTCACTAGAAATTCTTTACTTCTCCACTTGGCTGTATAGGAAATGTGGATGCGAAGTTGAACCTTTTCGGACGAGAGGCACAGCCACAGTAGCGTTCGACTCAAAATGAGGCTAATTCACAAACGGGGCTCGAATATTTGAGAGCAGGAATCATTTGGGTAGGCTTTCAAAGGTCTTCGAAGTTACACCAGGTTTGTAGCTACCCTCCTGGCTGAGCAAAGGGCAAGCAGGAAATTTCCTTTTTGGTGATTTCCTTTTCCGGAATGGGGACTCACGGCTTTTGATATGCCAGTGAAATCAGACCATTAAATCAGATTTTTTTGCCCGTCCCAATATAACACAAAAAAAATCTCGGGATTTGTGGTCTGACTTGGGAGACTAGGGAATTACCCGGTTTCGGGCTTATGTAACACTTACGTATGGGGGGTGGGGTGTCGACCAAGCCTTAAGTCAGTTTTCCGACCCTGTGTCCAATATTTCAAGGATGGGTGCCCCTTGACTGGGCCTATAGACCCAAATCGGCAAGTTTGAGCGCCAGAATATGTCGAAAATGTCGAAGTCGCCGCTTGCTTGCATGATTTGGCGGAGGGAAGAGCTTAATGTCACGCTGTCACTGACTGTCACAGAGGAAATGGTTTGAAGCAAAAAGGCGAGTTGTACCAAAGCTCATAAATTTTTTTTCGTGATGCTCTAAATTCCGTTATTTAGTTTTTATACAAAACTAAGTGTGTCGTAATTGTCTTTGTTTTTTGTCTCTTTGTCTCAAGGTCAACTGTCGAAGTGTACTCCTTCGGGTACTATTATGCCCAACGGGTCTGAATTTGCACATTGCTTCTGAATTTCTGATATTTTCCGTTCCCCCGTCCATCGTTTGGTTCCGGACTTTCTCGGACTTCATTCCTTGGTCAATTCTACTCAATATCCCCAAGCCACCTGAGCTATAACGAAAGGAAAGTGGTCGAAAAGTAATTGCCGGGTTGGCGAGTATTTTGATCTCAATGATCACGACATCCATTTACCTTGATGAAATGGTACAGTTTTCTCAACACCTTCCCTTCCCCAGATTGAGATATATATTACGTAGTTTACTCGTAGATTAGAGGCCTAAGAATCCATCCCGAAAGTTCCGAAGCGAAAAGAATCAAAGGGGCTGTTGTAATTATTGATTAGAGATACAGCTTCGGCCTTCGGGCGCGCTTACTCAGTCTTGACTCACAATGGACATTGCAGGTATTCTGTAGATACTTGTAGAATACCTATTCCAGATACTTTAGTCAGTAGTATATAAACCTGCCTGTACTTCCTGCTAGAGCAATCAGATGCTCTAAAGCAGCCTTCTAACCAAACAGTGCTATTGCAATCTTATTCTACCTCTACTTCTAATCTCGCCCTCCAGGCTCACGCTTTAATCTACAACACAATCAGATCTCGGTTAGCCTATCACCGATCACCCGAGAAGGCGGCACGATGGATTCACAACCCGTTGCCGGCACCTCCCGTTCTCTCATCCAGGGAGAGACCACTGCCATCCAGGAAGAGTCTACCTCCAGGCTCCATGCACAGAAAGATTCTTCACCCCGTCCATCCCGTTCCTTCCGGCGTCCTTTCCCGCGGAACAAATCCCGTTATTCGGCATCTGAACTCGGATTCCGAAACATCACATTCCTTGCCGACGACACCATCCCCGGACTCGCTATGATAGCAGACACAACTTCATATCAAGCCGGAATTTTGGCCAAAATTCTTTGAAACTTGAGATTTAGCAGGAACTTGGGGTGGGTTTATAGGCAAAATTCGCATTTCAGAGAAAACGGAGAAACCCTAGTCTAGGGTTAGAAAAGCGCGAAATTTTTGCGCAAAATTTCAAAAGTGTGTGTACCTAACTTGTGATTTTGGGGGAAAAGACATCAAATTATTGCGTGAAGTTAGCCAGTAGCTCATTTCTGACCCCAGCAAACATTCATAGCAGAAGTCCCTTGGATTTGGTTGAGATTCGGTGAAGATTCAGTGGTGCGGCAGACATTTGATGCGCTGATGGCATCGTACAGCCACCGGCTATGTCTCGGCCCGGACCGAAAGCGCGAAATCCGTGGAAGAAGAAATGATTCTGTGGATTTTGAGACTTTTGGCCCGAGGGATCTCTAGTCTTCCTTCTTATGGTCATTTCTGCGCAGTTTCAATGCAACTGGGTAAAAACTGAGGGCACAGTAACAATTTCCAAATTAGGTATCTGGCTTGTCACGAAGTTCGGTCCGCTATCATACTCATTCCCAGCGATTCCAACATCAAGGGAGGCAGAACATCATTGCCGCTGTTGCCGATACGCAGTTGCAAGCTACCCTTGTCCCCCGGATCACACCAATCATCACTCCGGACTTCCCCATCATGCTCACCCCATTTCCGCGCCGTCCACATCATCCCCAAAGTGGAAGAGCGCCATTTGCCGCAAATGCAAAGCCACGGGGCACATTGCTCGTGTCTGCCCATTATTTGCCGCAGAGCCCATTGCCTGTTAAGGCATACACATTATTTGATTGACATTGAACAGCCGCCGTGATAATCTGCTGAGGAGAAGTTCGAGACGGATGTAACGCATGGGAGCAGGATCATCATCGTTCAAGCTTCAAACAGAGTTCTTTGGCAGAGTGACGCGGATGCCATGTGAGCATCATCATTCGAAACCATCGAGCACGGAACCAGGAATTTATTTGGAAACTTTGGAACTCATTTCGAAGACCTCGCTGTGGGAGAGTGTTGTAATTATTGATTAGAGATACAGCTTCGGCCTTCGGGCGCGCTTACTCAGTCTTGACTCACAATGGACATTGCAGGTATTCTGTAGATACTGTAAGGGCAACCTTTAGGACCCGAGATGTCTCGAGGGTCTAGCGAGGGACAATCCAAAGTTAATTAAAGACACTACTAGGAATACATTACAGCGCACCTAAGATAGAGAGCGTGGGATCCCCACACCCTTATGTCAGCATCACACTGTGACATTGTCACGCTCGACGTCGAGGGCTTATAGCACGATGCTAAGGTCCAGATTGGGAATTTTGCCCAATACAACTCTTAGATAGAGGTTCAATGAAGGGTTCTTATTGGGCGGAGTTGCCAAAATGTCCCTTGGTCTCTTGCTATATGGACCGACAAAAAAATTCAGACCACTTTTTTTCTCAGTGTTTCTATGTGGTTTTCTCACCAAATGGGACACTTTTCAAAAAATTTCGGAGGAAAATTTGGCCAGCACAGCCACAGGATAGTCATCTCGGCATGCTTTGGCAGCTCGCTTAAGGGTGGGCCTTTGCGGCGCCATGAGTGACAGAACCTTCTTGCAGTGTGGAAGGTGCTTTTGAGAGCAAAAACCAAAATTTCGGCTCATGTGCGATGGCTGTGGACGCCCATGTCCTTATTTGGACATGGGACTGCACCCGTGTCTGATGGGCCTCGGCCCGATCATTTCTCTGTGATCTTGGGCTGTTCATTGTTCAAGTTGTATTCTTCGCGCTATGAACACGTCCCGCACGATCTAACAAGCTGGGAAATTACTTTGAATTATTTACCTCTCTGTTTCTGTCTACAAAATGTACAATACAAACTGAACTCAAAGCGATTTGAAGCCCGACAACTTCTCAGATGTTGTCGATGGGGGTGTTACTGAGCTCAGAAACCAAACAGAAAATTATCTTCGACGTATTTTCAAGTTCAGTCAGTTATAGTTCACAATTTCCAGTGGCGGAATGGACAAGAGAACGAATTTATAAAGGACAATGCATGATCATTTTGTAAGGCAAAGGTGACATCCGGCCGCAGAGTCCAGACGTAACGAGCCCGATGTAAGTATCAAGCTTGTGGAGTAGCTCATTGTCGACAAATCGTAGAACTTGACCTCGAAACATGAAGTCAGAATTTATTATGCTTTTGTCAGTGCGCAATGTGTGAGAGGCAGTCGACGGAAAAGAGATGGCGGCGCTTGACAATGTCGACAACGACGTGTATGTAAGATGCGAGAAACTGAAGAGCAGCGCAGCTGTGTTTCCAACAACTTGATGCATTAGTAACATCCAACGCAAGGACAGAACACACATTAAAAAAAGGAACCGCACACCAACTTCAAGACACGGACTTGTGTTGTGTGTATTCGGTTATTCTGGTCAACGTGCTTCAGCGCATGGCGGGAAGCTGCACCTGGCGGCTGTTTGAAGCAGCAAGCTGAAATATATCTCCAAGGCATCAGAGTAGAAGTGCAGTCAGTGAACCGGTGAAGGCTCTCAGAGTCGAGGCAGTGCAGAGTTTGCTTCCAAGAAGAACGGCAAAGAGAAAGCAAGGTTGGAAAAAGAAGCTGTCAAAGCATTTGAAGTCGAGTGTCGAATGGATACAGCAGACACCAGAGAGTACAGCAAGTGCTGGCACGCGACATGTCCCGTCCAGATAAGAGTTGGGCTTGAATGAGAACTAAAGAAGTACAGAAATCAGACTGAGTTGGGTTGCAACGACTCGGAAATTTAAGCCAATAGTCAGAGACAAGCAGAGAGAGAGACAGACTGGAGACAGAGCTAGGCAGACTCGCAGAAGGACGCGGGAGAGGGAGTCCGGGACAACTCGGAGGACGTTCCGGTTGTTGTTGCGTTGCCAACGCCGGTTGCGGCAATCTAAATGAAAATATCTTGAATTACATTGGCCAGATCCTTAGTCCATTCGGGGAATGGACTAAGGACGTGCCGCAATCTTGAATTCAAGCCGCGGCCGGATTAGGACATGGGAATCAAGATGAATTCCAACTGCAGCATACGTTTGAGAGCATATTAGGCCTCGAGAAGCTGGGGGCAAATGCAATCTTGAATTTGAAATTCTCTCTCTTTTTCCCCCCTTTTTCTCTTTTTTCGCAACTTGAATAACTTGATTTCTTCGGCCCGTCCACAGACATGGGACATGGGCCAAAATTTCAGAGCCGAAACAGCGAGAATGTCTTCTAAGTCTGTAGGTCAGCCCTTCCGCAGGCCGGAAAGAGCACGAAATCTTTTGTGCGACTGGGGATTTGGCCGTGGGAACGATTTGGCGGCACGGCACCTAACGACCCGGTGCAGAATTTTCTGCAATGCATCCTTGGTAAGGCTCCAACCATTTAGTTTTCGGTTGTGGAATCCGGCAAACAAAACGGAAATGGTTTGAAACCGTTTATACTCTAAACTGTTTTCGGGGCTCAGAAATTTTAATACCCTCAAGGTGTATCGCTAATGGCTCGAATCGATCATTTTCAACGTATGTTCTGCCATATGTGTCTATTTGAACATTCTGAATATTCTCTGAGGCAGAATCTGGGACGTACCAGCACATTCATGACCAAGCGGGGTATTTCCTTGTTTGGAACCACTACCACAACGTTTTAGGCCGAAAATAGGGAAGAAAAGCATAGAAGACATACCAGTAGCCGCAAAATCGGTGAGTTCAAGCAGTATAACGGATACAAAAATCACCGGTAGGGTGGCTCGACAAGTCGGAAACAAAATTCCATCCCGCCCATCCGCTTCCCGCCGCAAACGCGCTCGTGCGCATCGACTCCTTCCATTCCCGCGCGCGTGAATCGGCTGAGATAGGTGAGTTATTTCCGTGTCGTTCTTCGTCAAAAAACGAAGAAAATCACTTAAATTTGAATTGTAGCGTAGACAGTCGCGCGCCCAAACGTTGATGTCGGTTGACGGCGTCAAAGAGGACGGCAGTGACGGCGGTGTGGCGCAGTGTAGAGAGCTTGAGAGGAGGGGATGGTTTCGCCTTGAGGGGCGTCGCGACGGGGAGGCAGAGGCAGGCGCCGCGATGATGATGCCAGCGCGGTGGCGGATGCGCGTGGTTGATCTGGATAAGTGATTCTTTTCGTTTGTTCCCGTCACAAACGAAAGAACACACCATAATCCGAATTTCCAGCGCATTTGCGAGCGAGTCGGCGCACGAAGCGCCGAGACGACGTTGTTCTGGTATCAGCGAGGGCGCCGGCCGTGGCGTCGAGTAGCGCGTGAGGGCGAGTTTGATGGTAAAGTTGGCTTGAGGGAGTTGGGACAGCAGGAACATGGCGGAACGTGCCGTCGGTGAGGTGGCGGCGGTCGGGGGGTCGAGTTAGAACGCTAGCGGCAGGTGCGGGTGAAAGGGGCAAGGTGTCGCGCGAGGGAAAGATGGGGGCACTCCTGAGCCTGCGAAAGGAGTGCATTAGTCTAGGATCTGTTGAGGGGTAGGTCAGTGAAGCGTCCGTGGGAGTGATTTCAACCATGCCGACTGCTGATGGCCGCATCCTAGACATACAGAATTCAGTCGCGCTCTACGACGATATTCCATTTCCGGGTTACGTCCTGCGAGGCCCAGCGTCGACGCTGGGCCTCGCAGGTAGTACTAATGTTGCCGCGACTCAGACTTGAAGTCGCTGAGCCGCCAAGTCGCCGTCGACTAAGGACTTGAGTCGAGTCAAGTCGAGTCAAACACTCCGACTTGAATCGACTTGCAAGTCTCATCAAGTCGACACGGGGTCACTTGAGTCGACTCAAGTCGGGTATCTTCCGAAGATGTGCGGATTCGCATTTGGGTGCGTTTGGAGACGTTTGAGTTTTTTTTTGTCCGACACCGTCACTGGATGTCACAGAAGTCACATTATGTGACATGATCGTGACTTGCGTCACATTTCTATTGTTTTCGCGGTTCTCGCAAGGTTCTGGGCGCGATTAGCTTGGTAAACCATTTGAGAGGTATTTAGGCCAACAGGTGGGTACCTTCAAAGTGTTTTAACAATATATTTGACCGGTTATAACACCAAAACCCTTGTTTTATCTTTATTCACTGTCATCTGTGAATATGTCCAGAAAAGCGCTTGCAGCAGTGTAGCAAGTATGGTTTTCCGATCATACCACTGGGTGTTTGAAAGGGGAAAATCGCGCAAAAGCGCCGAAAAAGAAATAAAGAAAAGAGAACTCTCGGAATTCTAGATGCAGATATATTTGTAGTGAAAAGTATGGTTTGCGCGCCCTCTGATCAATTTTTTGATCTCACTGTTCACCAAGTACCCGAGCGGGTTGATTTTACAACATTTCACACCTCCGGCTCATGATATTGAATATAACCATAGTTTCCTATTTGAGAAGTAGGTAGTACAGAGATGCAAAGCTAATCATAATCGTGGTATGTACAGAACCAACCTAATCCCCGAAGAAAATTCTGTAAAACCGGCTGCCCTGAAAAGATAAAATTCGGGTTCAGGTTTTGAGTCTGCACCGACGTTCATGAGAGGCCATAACTCTGACCTTGTAATTTTTCCCCTCGAATGATCTCGTTTGCACCTTTCCGGGTGAGAAATTTGCCGCAGAAAATGGTGGAATTGAGGCTTGAGGAACCTGAAAAAGTTTGGGCTTCACGAATCAAATTGTGGATACCAGTAAAAGCATAGAGCATAAATTTACCAACGTTATCTCCTCTTCCAGCCAGTAGGAGAATGTAACAGTACAGTAGACAAGCCGAGCAGTGAGCACAAGCTTGTTTGTCGGCTCTGAACAGATTGCATTTGCTTTGACCGTTACAGAAAGGATTTGAAGTATGCCAGTGTTTGAGGTAAGTACCGAAGTCAAACGGCTGCCTCAAGGTAAGCCAGGGACATTCAAAGCGCGAGCACAAGCCAACTTGGAGCATGAGAGACAAAACTTGATGCCAGCTGAATTGGACGCGTTGAAAGTGTAGAGAGCGTGTTTTTTGGCGTGTTTATGCTAGTATATATTTTAAAGAAGTAATTGAGAAGATTCTCTGAACAAGATCTTCAAGAAATAGCGAGTAAAGCGACAGAGTAGGTGACAGGATCGTTGATGTTACGGTCACGTCACACTTGACTCCGGCATGTCGGAAGGTCGTTTTGGGGGGTGGGAGAGGTGGCTGTGAGACTTGGCATGTTCGCAAGTTTGATCTTAAAAATGGACTACATACGTTGTAAAAAATAGCAGTGAGCCCATGCTTCGCCATGGGATTCCGCTCTTCTGCCCTACAAAACCCAGGTGCCAGTCCCAATCGTCGCCGACCTTCGGTCGACTCCTCGCGGCCCCGTGTGCGAGCTCACTCCATCTCAAATGGCTTGGTTTCTTACATATAGTAAATACATCTTAAGCCGTTTACAATGTTGAAATGCCTGTTGCCATCCAAGCATCATCTCCCGTCGTTGTTCCTCAGCATAAACACCTCGCCGAACCTCATCCTCATACCGAAGCATCCTACTTCGGTAACTTTCCCGATATCGGTCATTGCGGCTGATTGACATCGTATTCGTGGTCGAGGGCTTGATCTAAGGACTGAGTCGGATCTGTGACGAACAAAACAGTAAGCTAGACAATAGCGGGTTTGTGCAAAGCGACCCGGGTCGCTTTGGGACCGCTCAGATCTCCACAACGAGCAGCCTCAGGTGTGAGGTCCCAGCGACCTAGGAATGCCCCAGGGCGATACTCTCTTAGGTCGCTTGGAGCTCATACCTGGTATCTGTTGTTGCGGAGATCTGAGCGGTTGAAAAGCGACCTGGGTCGCTCGCACAAACTCCCTAATACAGCTCCAATTGGGTGGACGCGTACCGCATTCAGGAGATAACTTTAACCTTTGTTCCCCTTGTTCAACTTTCCGCCGTAGCGTTTGCGCTCGAGACCTATGACAACCTTTATATCCCTCGATGTCCAATAGATCCTCAATTTCACCAGCGAGCTCTCGTTGCCGACGTGCTCGTTGAGCCAATGATCGTGGCAAGTATACAGGCCTTACAATGCCTGACTGTGCCCCTCAGATCAGTGTGAAGTCCTCAGATCGCAAGTCTCGCATACCAAACAACCATCGTTCTCTTTTTCCTTTGCTTCTCTCTTCCTTCGTCTCTTTTGGCCCGCCGAACGCCGTTCAGACTCGGACTAAGGAAAAATTACTTTTGAACGGGTCCGGCACGACATTTTGTTGAATTGCTGACCTGATTCCGACTCTTCCTTGAAACAGGATTCGCTCTGATCTCCACAGGTGCACCACTGACTGCACTCAGCTCGCCGAGATTCCCCTCACGCTCCATTGTTCTGCTAAGCAAAAAGGGCTCCGGCTGAGTCATAGAGGGCGTCTTGGGCAGCAGTGAGCGAAGACGGCTCGTTGTGGCGGGCATGGTTGAGCATCGAGTGAATCGACATCGTGCAGAGAGACGGGTGGAGCATGCGGGCACGAACTCAACATCTCGACAAAATGACGCACCAGTGGGGCGGTTCACGGCATTTTGTTAGCGGTCAGCCAATACGAATGTCCGTTTCGTTTGTCTTGTCTTGTCCCACCCAGACACGAAGTCTTTGGTTCTTGTATAGATATTTAGGTGTGCGCGCTCTACTGTGCACCCGGGTATTTCTAGTTGCCGGACATTTACCTTATGTACTCTCGGTCACATCCATGTACAGTAGGGTTGTGATCTAATCATTCCGTTGTCTCGTTTTTGCGCCCACCTTCAAGAGGTTATGGGCCCCGCCCACTGCGCCTAATCTTTGTTGTCTGCGTCTTCTGTAAGGCGGAGGATGAGTATGATCCCCTCGCTCCCGAGCCAGTAGCTATGGCTGCCGCTCGCGATCGTAAGCGCAACAAGAATGCCTTCGATTGGGGCAACCCCAAGGACGCGAACGGTGCACCACCTCATCACCAGCTGGCCACTACTCGTCATCGACATGTGAACCATGGCTCAACGACACATGGCGGACACATGCCCGCCAATTGGCGGTGTACCTCTTCCTCTGCCACTTTTCACCCCAAAATCTCTTCTTTTGAGCTGGATTCACCTCTAGCTCTCTGGATACCCTTTTCCTGTCTGCGCTTTTCTGTCACGTCACACATCCTGCGTCACAGTTTCCCGTGATCACATGGCTCCACCCCCTATCACCACAGCTCTGACTAATGTCCTCACTGTCATCCTCGATGGGTCCAATTGGGCCAAGTTTGTGAAGAATTTCAAGGTCTTCCTTCTCGGTCTCGACGCTCTCTGGGTTGTAGATGGAGGTCCTGGTACTGAAGCCGACAATCTTTCCCTTGATCGTATGATCATCCCCCACCTCTACTCCCATGTCCACGAGGACTATCAGTATCTTGTCGAGGATCAGGTCTCGGCTACTGCGGCGTTTAAATCTCTCAAGGGTCACTTCGAGAAATCGAATATGACCAATCATATTGTAGGTCGCGCGGAGCTTAACGCTGTCCGTCATGATCCTTCCAAGGATATCTCCGTCTACACCCGTGCTATGGCTGATGCTGTCAAGAAGCTCACTGCCATGGGGGTCACCATTGACGATACGTATCATAAGGATCTTCTCCTTATCAACCTCCACTTCTCCTACAGCTCCGTCCGCACTGTCCTTCTCACCCGTGCTACGGAGCCCACCCTCGGCATCCCATTCATCTACCGCCGTTTGGAGACATTTATAGGGTATTCTGGAGCAATTCGACTTCCCCGCCGTTATCGAGGCCCCAAATTTATTCAGGAGCAGGATATCTGTGTTCTTTGCGCAAACGAAGATATTGCGAAGAGAATACCAATTTTCAGAGGCAAAATTGAATTTTTAACGTGTTTTTCTGTCACGCACTCCCGGGGGAAACCAACCCTCTGTTATGCGTGACGGTTGAAACGAAACGTGGTCTGCGTGACGCGTTACGTTTCACCCATACACAAGGCTACAGTAAATCAGCGGCGGATAGACCCAAAATCATAGAGTAAATCAGCCTAAAATCCGGTCGCGAATCCGACCCGCCTAATAGGTAGTGGCCGGGGGCCTGGCCCAAACCTGCGATTTTTGTCCGAACCGGGATCTGGCATTTGGGTGGATAAACCGGGGTCCTCCGTTACTAGGGCGGCTCCACGTGGCTCGGCTCAGGCTCAAGCCGGCTTGAGCCCGGCTAAGCCGCAGCTCGACCACAATTTTGCTCAGCCTGCGCACCCGTTGCCCAAGGGGTACATACAAATACTGTTCAAATACACATTTGCAGTCCCCCGGGCCCCAATGCCCTTCACCTTCATATTTCACGTCTGCGCTGTCATTCGTAGTGTTTTCGTCACCATGAGAAAATGTATTTAAAAATAAATTTACAGCTATTTG
This sequence comes from Favolaschia claudopus, assembly GCA_037176885.1. Lineage (NCBI taxonomy): Eukaryota > Fungi > Basidiomycota > Agaricomycetes > Agaricales > Mycenaceae > Favolaschia > Favolaschia claudopus. Next base: position 533,136 of record JAWWNJ010000111.1, read on the forward strand.
CGGAACTTAGGGCACGGCCGATTTTTTTTCCCACAAATGACATTTTGCTCATTTCCCTCGCTGCGAGCTCAATTCCGCGTCAATAGAGCTTATTTGCAACCGGGGAAAAATAGGAATTACCCTACCTAGATGTCAGTCAATCTCACTTGTGGAGCAGAAATTTGTGCCAGTACGCGCCTCTCAATTTTCACAATTCTCGCTTAGCTTTGCACTTGAAAATTCACTTCTCACTGGCTGCAAATAAGCTCTAATGACCAAGATTTATGTATGGGCAGGTAGGTATTGTTGTTCCTGAGACGCTAGACTCGAGCCAGTCCCAGGGGAGAGTAATCAAAGACAGTCGTTTTTGATGAATCACACCGGAGGGACTGGAAGATAATCACCGGTGACATAGAGACACGGAGAATCCCGAGAATTGATCTCGGGACTTCGTCAAAATTTCGAGACCTCCATGTAAAAGTTTTCTCAATCGAAAATGTGAATAGACAATTTTGTAGCGCAACAAATTCTAAGACTCCTGTCGTGCTCAGAATTTTTTTAACCGAATTCCATGCCGCACTATTCAGGTTTTCATCTTGGCCGTTTCCGGGCAAATCAAAGCATGTGAGCATGGCTTTACTTTGCCCACTTTCGGTCCATTTCGGCTCACACGAAATCGCGTATAGAGAACTCGTTACTTCGTTTAAAAAGATTTGAAGCACGACAAGAGTCTTAGAATTTGAGTAGTTACCCGCCTATAGACTTATATTCACCGTTTTAAAAACTTTTGCATGTAGGTTTCGAAAATTTTGACGAAGTCCCGAGATCAATTCTCGGGAATCTCCGTGTCTCTATGTCACCGGTGATTATCTTCCAGTCGTTATTTGACCGCTCCGTTGATCGACCCCCGTCGACTTAGGAAAAATAACGACTGGTTCGAGTCTACTGAGACGCCTCTGTATTCGGATTGATCTTATTCGCTATGGGGTGGCTTTGCCTTCAGAAATGCCTGTTTTTTTTGAATTTTGACTGCTAGAACCCTAGATATGGAGCTGGCAGGTAGTGGTTATGTCAATAGCCTACTGTTAGCTTGCTTGAGATGCTCACCATTTTCTGAGGAGGTATAAGTATAGTCCATCTCTCAGGGTACCAGCAAAGCGTGGTCCCGGCAGGCCCAAGGGCTCATGCAACAAAAAGCAACGCGTCCATAGTGAAGAATTACCATCAGAACCGAAACCCCGCGGGCGCCCTCGAGGAAGTAGGCCAAACCAGCAAGCTCGAGCGCAAGGGATAGTCGAGCCGGAGCTTCCTAGACGACCGGTCGGGCGTCCGCCAAAGCTGCCTCCGCCCACTTCTCTCTCTATTCGTCTCGGAAATGAGGTGAGTAATCTCATTTCAGATATCTCTTAGTTATTCCTTGGAAAACTGATTATAATGGCAAGACACGCACCGTTTGGTCATTCGGTCGAAAAACCTGCCAGCAAACAATAACCCAAACCATCTCCATCACCCTCCGAGTCTCCATTCTCGTCATCCTCCTCGACCACTGGAATGGTTCTCGGGTCGCTAGCAGTCAACGATTCGGCTGAAGTTGTAACATTGCGGGTTGTAGACAAGAATTTCGAGGCGGCCGCCGATGTTGGTGGTGCGGAAGATGATGATGGAGCGAAGATAGAGTGGAGATGGTTTGGGTTATTGTTTGCTGGGACCGAATGTGTTTGCCTCCAAAAGCGGATTGATAAAAACGTCGCAGAACGCGTCAGCAGCGCATGGGAAAGCGATTTATCTGAAGCACAGATTAAATATGCTGCCCTGGATATCCATGCGTGTCGCGCTATCTACGACGAGCTGATGAAGGTCTCTGTCCCCGCACCCCCCCCGGATTTGGCTGCTCCCGGAACATGTGTTGTTCTCTTCCACGACTCCCACACGCGGCTTATTGCTCGCGGCCGTGTTGTCGCCTTGAACGGCTCTTTCGATTCTAGATACACTCATACAAATATTCTTCTCTCAAATCGTCTTCGACCGAAGCTGATGATGATGATTACAGCCCTCCTTCTCCCACTTCTGCGCCTCAAACTGCCAATCCGGTACCTCCGCGTGCACCATCCCCTCCTGCTCCAGCTGGACCTGTGGATGTTGTAGTTCCAACCCAAACCCCGGGCACCGCGTCATCCTCGGGACGAATTTGAGTACGCTCATATCATTGGTCCCGGCGAAGTTCCTTGCAATTACAAGGAAGCGATGGAATCGCCCGATCGTTCCGAGTGGGAGAGCGCGATGGAAGTAGAGCTTGATAGCATTGCGAGGATGGGTACATGGGAACTTGTCCCCACCTCCCGGTGTCACCCCGCTTGGTTCGCTCTGGGTCTATGCCTTAAAGCACGACAGTACTGGTGCTATCACTCGGTACAAAGCTCGTCTATGTGCTCAGGGTACACTCCAGCGCCCAGGTATCGATTTGTCGATGTCTTTTGCTCCTGTTGTGAAGTCAGAGTCGCTTCGTTACCTCCTAACCCTAGCTGCAAAGCTAGACTGGGAATTCCACGTTGTGGACGTCGACTCCGCCTTTCTCAACAGCGAGACGGATCCAGACAAGCCGCCTATCTACATGCGACAGCCTCAGGGCCATCGTGTTCGTGGAAAGGAGGACTACGTCTGTCTCCTGAAAAGGGGAATTTACGGGTTAAAGCAAGCCGCACTTCTCTGGTAACAAAAGTTACATTCCATTTTGGTCAAGATTGGTTTCCGGGTGTGCATTGCTGATCCGTGCGTCTTTATTTGTCGCCTGGAAAAGGCTATTTCCATCATAAGCGCCCACGTTGATGATCTTGGATTATTCTGCTCCTCTGTTGCAGGAATCAAGGACTTGGGAGAGTCGAAATCCATTCTTGGCCTCGAAACCCTGCGTGATCGTGCGAACCGCACCATCTCCTTGTCGCATCATTTCTATATTGACTCGATTGTGGCTCGGTATCGCATGGAGGATGCACGGCCCGTATACTCGCCAGTCAACACGTCGGCCGCTCCGCTTTCCAAGTCTCAATCTCCTCAGACTTCGGAAGAACTCCAGCGCATGGCCAACGTTCCCTACCAGCACGCCGTTGGTTCGCTCATGCATACCGGCTTTCAATGCCGTCCAGACATCACGAAGGCAGTTCAGGCCGTGTCGCAATTTAGCTCCAACCCCGGTGAAGCTCATTAGCCTGTTTGCGATGCAGCCATTGAATGGCTAATGGCTACGCAAGTGCCCGAATTCCGGCGTATTGACGAAAGCTACCCCCGGTCTGAGCATCCAATTTTCATTCCAAATAGCTCTTCTTGACTTCGACATAAAGTTGAGCCCATCAAACTTTCCTAATACGGAAATCGGTAGCCATTCAATGGCTCCAATGGCTCTTCGCAAACCCTCTATTGAACGGATCCTCGCATATCTCAAAGCCACACGCGACTCTGTCCTTGTTCTAGGCGGCAATGAAGACCTTCCCTCCATTCCAATTGGCATCACTGTATCCCAGAAATTGCATGCCCATGCTGATGCCGTTGTATACAAGTTCCCAATGACGGGTGCCTTTGAGGTATCGTAGAAGTCGTTTTGCTGCTGCCCAATGAATTCTCTTTGGCTTTGCACTAAATCGACCAAGTACTCCTACACTATATGCAAGATCTGGTCAAGTACCTAGCATGGCATACATAGCAGACCCGATTACACTTTGATGTGGAGCAATAGCTCCACCTTCAACAATAGCCATATGTGTAATGATACTGTCGTCATCAGGGTCATTCTCTGTGAGAGGGGTTCCAGTAGACATAGGCGTGAATACAGGTTTGCAGTCTGTCATGCCATAGCGAGAAAGGACTTTGTCAATATACTGACGCTGGTTCAGTGCAATGGTGCACTTCTTACGGTTTCGAATGATCTCGATCCCAAGGAGGTATTTGGCTGGACCCAGGTCTCGCATCTTAAAAGTAGACGAAAGCATTCTTTAAGAGAATTCTTTAGAAGTTGCAGCAACAAGAAGATCATCAACATAGACCACAACAAAACAAGTCTGTTTGCCTTCTTTATAAACATAAAGGCAGGTCTCTGAATTCAAGCGATGAAATCCGAGTTTTAGAATCTCTGTGTCAAAGGTCCTGTTCCAAGTTCTTCCAGCTTGTTTAAGACCATACAATGATCACTTGAGTCGACAGCAGTGACCTTCTGGAATTTCAACACCTTCCGGAGGCATCATGTAGATTTCTTCCTCCAGTTTACCACCATTGAGGTAGGCTTGTGAAACATCCAGCTGATCCAGTTCTAAGTCGTATTTGGCAGCAAGAGCACAAATGATGCGAACAGACTCAAGATTGGCAGTGGGCGCAAAAACTTCTTTGTAGTCAACACCTTCTTTCTGAGTATCTCCTCTGGCAACGATTCGGACTTTGTAACGAGCAATTTTGCCTGTTTCATCCACTTTGACTTTGGGAACCACTTTAGATTTAATAGGCTTGACACCGTCTGGTATGGGAACAACATCATAGACGTCATTTGCTCGGAATCCAGCAAGTTCCTCTTCAAGTCCAGCTCTCCAATGTTCAGCATCAGGACCCTGCAATGCTTCTTGCCAACTAGAAGGGTCAGGAGGGTTCTGAGCTAAAAAGGCTTCTTCAATAGCGTCATCTAGAGAAGCAAGCAAGACTGTTTCTGGAGCATCAGGGACTTCAATGTCTGGTTCGACAGAAGCTTCATTTTCTTTTGCCTGTTTACGTGCTGCATTCTCTGCATCACGCTGAGCTTTTGACTGATGCTGTGGTCCTTCAGCTATTCTGTCGTACTCAGCAGTGGGATGTTGTGCCCTTGCATGTGGACGTGTTGACCGCCTAGTAGGTTCCTCGTACACCTGCGACCTTGCGCAATGGTGGAGCTCCCCTATTTGATGGATGGACAATAGACGGCGGACCACCCTGCCTTAGATTATCCCCCACTGAACCTGGTATCGGGTGAGGCAAAGTGTCCTGTTCACCATCATCGTCATCATCATCATAATATGGGGTAGACCTCTTCCGCAGTGTCTGAGCAAAATGGTTTCACCATAAGAACCATCTTTGTTGATTACTAGCAAGTCATACGTTTTACTGTTTTCATGGTAGCCAACAAAGATGCAACCCTTTGCTTTATCGCCAAATTTCTGCTTGTGACGCTTTTCTTTAGAAGTCAGAGGATAAGCTCTACAGCCAAAGGGATGCAGGTGTCGTATGTTTATTGGACGGTCAAAAAGTTTCTCATGAGGGATCTCAAATTCCTGTGCTGAAGTAGGTGTTCTATTCACAGTATAACCAGTTGCTCGCATTGCTAAGACCCAGAATTTACGAGGAAGGCGTGAGGCAATCAACATAGTTGTAGCTCTGGAAACAAGTGTTTGATTCATTCGCTCTGCTACTCCGTTTTGCTCTGGAGTGGAAGGTGCTGTTGTTTCATGGATGATGCCTAGACGTTTGAATTCTGTTTTCGTTTGATGAGACATGAATTTACCACCCTGTGCGAAAGAATCGAGTCCAGCCCTCACAGAATTCCCAGTTAGCAATTTGAGCACGAAAATGAGCCTCAGTAGATTTTCGCCATTCTCAGATCTACTAATAAAAAAGCATGCTGGAAACGAACGGATATTATTTCGACACCATCAAAGCTTGTAGTGAATTTGGCTTTTTAGCGGGGAATTTCGAAACTCAAACAGCTTTAAGTAATACAGGGCTCTTCTAAATTATTTATTCTACTACTTTCATGGTATGGGCATGACATGCAATGTTTTGTTTTGAGTTGGTGAATCAATCTTTAAAATTGAACCAATTTGGACATGTTTGCGTTCTCTGAAGGAGAGATGCCGTAATTTCAGACCTGTAAGTACCCCAAAAAGGTGCCTAGTATCCCAATGGTCTACAAATCCGATATCTAAGGTTGCCAGGTGTTTCCCGTTGTTCAGTGAGAGAGGCAACTCGGCACACTAATTTCCCTCCTCAAAGCATACATAAAAGAATGTGTAATAATAGGCAAAGTAGTCTCTTGTAAACAGACGGAACAACACATGGGTCCTCGTACCTGCGGTGTGTTGTGGTCTGTCAACTCCCTTTGATCACCGGCTGGAGGGTCCGGTTATTACCTAATCATCAAAACACGACGTGTCGATGTCGCTCATAGCGTACGTTATTTGAAATTTTAGACCTACCATCATATTCTTGACCTTCGCCTCATCGACCCACGCGCTTCAACGGAGGAAAAAGGTGGAGAAACGGGCGAAATCAAAATTGCTTCGGCTAATGCCGGTTGGCTGCAAATCAGCGCAAACTTAGAGATCAGTGCTCTCCTCAGCTAAAATCAAGCATTCCAAGCTACCAGAAGTGCTAATACAGCTCTCTTAGACTACTGTAGACTTTCGACCAAAGGTTCAGGTGACGGGTGACAGGCACCTGTGAACTGAACAATTTTGAACATGGTGACGGTGACACTCCCATTTTTCGTCCAAAAAAGGGCAAAAAAACGTCAAAATTTTCGGGCCGGCTGTCGCCGGCCTACCATATCGGGTAATTTGCTGTGCTGTGAACTATTTGTTCAGTGAACAATGAAGGTGACGCGACGGGTGACACCCCGTGAACCTTTGGTCGAAAGTGTACAGTATATCTCATATAGAATCAAGGCAGAATCGATGTTGCCGCTGGAATATAGCGGGAATGGGGTGTGGGAAACTCTTTCCATTTCAAAATGTTTACATAATAACCCGACCCTCCTGACAGCTGTCGCGCGGTAAACTACAGACTAAGGACAAAGAGACTATGCAACCTTTTGCCTGCAATCGTATATGTTCATACACTGCCAATTGGGCCAATTTGCCCAGCAGTCACTAGGCTCGAATCCAGCCTGTGTACAGTGGCGGCGCAATCTGATGCCACCCCGCAGAAAATGATGTGGCAGTGGCCCCAATCAACTCCACCTGCATCAAAAGTTCCAGAAATGGGCTGTTCTATTTTTAGGGGTGGCATCAGATGGCGCCGCCACTGTACACAGGCTGGATTCGAGCCTAGTGACTGCTGGGCAAATTATGAAGGGCGAGCCTGTCGATACACAGGCTGGTCGATCTGAGTTGTCAATCGGATTACCAAAAAAGGTTATTCACTTACTCACCCATTATCCACTCAAATGGCGAGGTAGCTAAACGGTTTGTACGCCAAGGTCATTCGGCGCTTATTTGAAGGTCTAATCGTAAGTTTTCAGGCTCATTAATCATGTCTGTGGAGGATTATGTCCGGATAAGGCATACTGTGGTGATCCGATTTGATCCAATCTGTTCCGGTCAATGATGTGAATCAAACCTTGTTCAACTTCATCCTCGCACCTCATTCAAGTCGACGACGCCATCCTCTGAGTCTGAGAATACATGGCAGACCAAGGAAACCAAGAAAGAGGGCTAGGGCCCCAAAACAAGCTCATTTTGATCTTGCTTTCCCTTGAATCCGTAATCTGCCACCACGACTGCTTATATTTCGACCTCACAACAACAATGAACCAGCGTTACTTCATGTTCAAAAATAAAGGGGGGTAGAATCTACTAGTCCTTGTCTCTTTGTGACAGCATCAATACTGGATCCGAACATTGGGGCATCCAGTTGAGAATGCACTCCAATTGAAATTTGATTGAAATTCACCCAAATATTGGTGCATGTTTTTCTGTATTCACAGAGAGCTCAAAACTCTCTAGCTTGAGTTTTAGATACTCTAGTCCTGTATTATTGTGCTCGTTCATTGCAGCAAGTGGGCTATTTAAAGTCCGAGATTAGCATTGTCTTGGTTGCAGAAGCATCAAGGTTTCAAACTACTTTGGGATTATCTGAGCCTGGACGTTTATTGGCGGGTCACCTTCAATTTTTTAAAGCCTGGTTCAAGCTAGCGAAAGCCGGTTCCGTTGAATTGAGATGTAATCTTTGCTGAGCTCAAGTTAAGCCTCCATTTTGATACTTAGGAATCTCTCATTGTTAACAATACCGGTACACTCAAGCTTTGAGTCATCCTCACAAGAGGTAACTCACGTTGAGCCAGACTGGAATTATGTATAGAATGCGAGGATGGTGCACGGGCATGGAGTTGTTTGATTGGAATCCAAATTGTCTTCCTCTATTTATCTTCTCCTTCTCACTAGTCACTACCTCTTCAATGCTCTTAGCTCTGGAGAGGTAATTTTTGGGGAACAGAGTCTCAGATACATGGTGAGTCTCTCTCTTTTCTCTCCTTTTCTCTCTCTCTTTTTCAACTTGAAAACTTGAATTCTCTCGGCTCTCCACAGACATAATTCATAAGCCTGTTTAATCATGTCCGTGGAGGATTATGTCCGAAAAAGGCATACTCGTGTGATCCGATGAGATCCGGGTCACATGAGTGGTGCTGTCAATCAAATTCTTGTCATCTTGATCTTACCTCGTCGCGTCGCGCTTTACACAACCCGTCCCTACCGCACATGAACGGAGGAGCTAGAAGTAACCCTGGAAGAAGAAGACCCCCCAGAAACATCGCTAATTCTCATCGGATTCCCTTAGACCGGTGACCGATCTAGGATTCCCTTCCCCGGCCCCGCAATCCATCGCACCCCAAGTACCTGCTTTCGACCTGCGCACCTCCATCCCTTCGTGCCCGGAATGCGGCGGAGCAAGAATTTATTGTCTTAAACCTTCTGGAAAGCAATACTTCTGATTCTCAATCCTCGGCACGCGCCGCGCGCTCCCCTTCGGGTCGCGCTCTGCGGCAGCGCGTGCCCTCGGATTCTCGAAAAAATGAATGATTTCTAAAATTTGTTCTTCCTTCATCTTTTACCGTCAATACAAAATGCTAAGGGTTGAGTTCTCTGACCGGATTCCCCGAACGTGCCCATGAAACCCACTTTTCCGACCTCTGACCAGGTTATCGGGTCCCTGATGCGGTTGCTTTTGTATGGTACCTCTCGTGTTCATGAAATTCAGATCAATGAAATGCTAGCATTGTTGAAATGGAGCCTTGAGGAGGATGAAGCAGTTATTGGAGGAAAACGTGTCGAGTCCCCATTTGGCTGGATTCCGCGACTCCCGTACTGGCACTCGGTTTGTTTTCCCATACGCACGTGTCAGTCTGACTCAGTCACATGATACGCTGGAAACAAACAATCACCACGTACCGTTAGGGTAGTGCTGCCGGGAGCTGAGTTGGAGCTGAGCTCGTGGTGATTGCCCATCAGCTCGCTCGAGCTCGGAGTTGGGCCGAGGCAGCTCGGAGCTGACATCCATAAATGGAAGTTTCCGTCCCACGGTTCCCCGTCTCCTCGTTTTGAGCTGCATTGCACTGTTACCTCGTATGCACCTCTAAAATGTGCTACAATTCTCCAATAAGTACAATAAACATATGCACAATAAAAGACTATACAGTTTATGAGTAAATTATGGAACAATACAAAGCACAATGATTATATAAGTGAATACAACGCAAAAATCAAACGGGCGAAGCCAGGAAGATTCTATAAGATCCTCAAGCTCTTGAGTACGCAATCAACCTTTCTGCTACATCAGGGTCAATATCAACAACAGACAGATCTTCCTCAGTTACGACTAACTCGTCGCAAAATTTGATGCGATCCTGTCGATAAATAAATTTGAGAATCTGGAGCATTTCCATCATCTCGGGGGAGAGACTGTTGCGTAGGGAGGCATCTGTGTCCTTGCTGGAAGAGAAAACACGCTCGCATGGTACCGCAGAAGCCTGAACAGGCAATACATCAAGCGCCACGCGAAATAGGTAACGGAACCGATATTGACGAGCCTGCAACATTTTTCAGACCAACATTGTATAAGAACATACTTAAACTCACCTCCCAGTAGCGGAGCAAGTCAAGGTCCTCATACTCTGGGTCCGAGCCTCCCAGCAAACCCTCCTTCTCATAGTCATTCAGCTCCGCATCGACAATATGTTCATCTTCGGCAGCAGCACGGCGCTCTGCCTCTACTTGCTCTTCCTCCGAAAGCGGCTGCGGACTTCTAGTACTCGGTGGGGATTCGATGTCGGAAGCAGACAGCTCTTTTACAAGAGCACCAAGCTTCGCAAACCCAGATTTCTGGGCACGAGCGGCACCTTTTTATCCGGTCGATCTTCCTTCATTTCCGTTGGTTCTGGTGCGACGGTTGGCGCAGAAGCGCCGTGAACGCCTCGAACAAAATACCAAACATTTGTTGCATCGTCTCCGGATGCCGAAGATTGATTGACCAAAGAGCCGAAGTTGGGGTGAGGGATTGAAGGATGGGAAACTGATTCAGAGGCAGCTGCTGCCGCTGCAACATTTGGGTCAGACGGACCGACCCCGAACACAGCCGGTTCGGAGGTGGAGTTGGGGTCGATGCGGCGACGGGTGCGCGATGTAGCTGCCGAGTTAGCGTTGGGATTCGCTTTACGTTTCTTCTTGCGCTGTGGCGGAGCGAGGCCGGCATTAATCGTGTTAGTCGCGTCGACAAATGGTGCATGGGTTGCCGCAGAGGAAGGGGGAGGAATCACGGTGTTAAATGAGGCGGGGTATGTATTTTGAAAGCCGTAAGTCTGGCCGAAAGTGACGGGAGGTGGTGGAGGATACGGCAATCCGGGGATGAAAGCTTGAGGCGGGAGAGGCATGGCATGAGCCTGAGAGCCAGGCCAGGAGCCAAAGACGTTGGGCGTGGGGTAGGAATTCGTTGTGAAATTGTTTTGACGCGGGGGTTGGATGTAGCAAGTGCATGCCTGCGGGTTGCCGCATTGGCAGGACGGCGAGGCCATGGGAGTTCACAAGAGGGAGGGTTGGAATGGAGTATAATTGGGGCAATATATATAACATTTCGGAGGTATCTATTGCGCGTACCTTGGACCCTGAGTGCGCCAACGCACTATCCCGACGCGCCACCTTTGCGTCATATTTCCAGCTCTGTGTGGGGCGTTTCGCATTCTCCGTAGCAGCCAGGCGGTGACGTCGACGCCAAGCGAGGTTGAGGTGAATCATAGGAGGATTGGTTCGCGGCAGGAACGCGCTAACCGGTGAGCGGGAGGACGAGGATTGTGCTTGACGCGCCAGTCACTCAGTGACGCTGTCAAAAGTGTCACAGTGCCTGTTTTGGGGGCCGAGGCGAGGCGAGCTGGCATCACCTCGAGGTGCCGTTTATGGTAACGGGCCGAGTTGGAGCTGAACTCAGCTCGGAGCTAACTCCAGCTTCCGGCAGCACTACGTTAGGGAACACTGCCACCTGATGAGTCTTTGCAGACGAAACGTTGCGCCCAAACGTCGGAGTATATACAAGAACAGTGGGAGTGGGACTCGGCTATTTAAGCGAGTCCCACTGTTGATGTCTGTCGCATCAGCGCTATCAGCTGGCGATCATTATTTGATCGATCCATCAAAATTCGGCATTTTGAGCCGCAATTGGTTTTCCAAGTGTTTCTGAGTTATTTCAGGGCTAAAATAATTACTGGGGGGAACATTGTTCCCCCCAGACCCCCCTCCTTCGGCCTGACGGCATTTCTGAGAAGTTTGACTCGGTATTTTCGTTTTATTTTGCTGTTTATACTCAGAATTTCATTCATGTAGCGCGGGGGAGACCCCCGCGGACCCCCCTTGACGCTCGCCGCTAGGCCCACTGCGTGGGGCTTTCGCTCGCCGCTGGGCCCACTGCGTGGTGCTACCGCTCGCCGCGGAGGCCCACTGCGTGGAGCCAGGGATTATTTTAAAGCGTCGGGGCGGTATTTTCATGCCAATTCCGTGCTATTGATTCAAATCAAATGTATTGATGTGCCGGAATGCCGAGTCCCACTGTTGAAGCTCAAATCTCCTCATCCGAGCTTCCGAGTCCCACTGTAGGGCTTTTCCCGAGCTTTTCCCGAGTCCCACTCACACCCTTTTCGTCATTCCTCCAAACGTCGTGGGTCCCCGCCCGTCTTCTCTCTCTAGCATATCACCTCTGTGGTCGTCGTCGTCGCTCGCGCGGCGCTCCGCGCCGCGCTCGCTCCTCCTCCTCCCGCACGGCCCGCACCTGTGCATTAGGCCAAATAGTTGTCTAGATTTTGAAATCAACAGAGCTCACATGTAGTTCAAACTACTACCTCGGATTAATCACGTAGGATTGGGTTGAACGGTGAGCTCAAATAGCATGATTGAGACTAGCAAGACCTGTACGCGTTGAATTGAGAAATAAATTCTGTTGAGATCAAGTCGAAGTTCGAGGTTCAGGTCCGTAACAGTCTGGTTGTCAGAAAAAAATGGGGAACATGTGGAGGTCCTACTTGGTCTCATCCGGGATAGAATGTGCAGAACACTAAATTTATGTGATAATTTGAGACGGACGAGGAAGGGGACTCGTGCGCGAGAGATTCACGGAAGATGTGTAGAACTTTCAGATTTGCATGGTTTTGAGTGTTTAGCCCAAGTAGTCAAATAAGTTGTGCTTGATTAAGTGGTTAACCTTGAAACCACTTGTAGTTTGCACCTCCAGGTAAGAAATTCTGCCCGGCCTCGCCGATGCTAATTGATGTAGAAATGGGATTGATACTGTGGTCCCAAGGCACTAAAATCTCGAAGTCCCCCCCACCCCGAATGCACACTAGCCCTTGCACACCAAACGACCGTTCAAACCTCCTTGTGACATTGTGACAGTTACATCGTCACACAAAGCCCTGCTCCGCCCACACTCCTCCTCAGCTTGTGTCTGCCTTCTCTGGCTCTACCCCATGGCCTCACACAACTACAGGACGACGTTTAGTGTCTCTTGGAACATCTGTTTCTCTTTCTCAACCAGCTGAACTGCCAACAACAAAGCTATTGTCTCAATTACTTACACTCCCTGGGATTTTCAGGCCTCAACAGCCCCATCTTCTCCTCCTGGCAGCTTTTCTGGGGCCTGGGCAACATCTTTCAACACTACTGGATATTTCCAGAAGCTTTTGGGCCATCACAGTGGGCTGGAAGGGTGGGCAGGGTAATATGATAGGTGTTGGGTGTATCTGGTGAGTTTTTCTCACTTTCTTGTGTGCGGATAGCTGAGTCTGGCCTCCCAAATCAACCTCCTGGGTCTCCCCTGCGCTTTGGAGGCCAAAAAAATCGATCTCGTCAATGGTCTCATCAACACTGACACCAATTTGGGCATGAGTGGGTTGTTCTGCATATAAGTGAGTAGCGCATTGCCTTCTTGACTTGCAAATGTGCTACTCATCATCTAATATACACCACAGCGCCCCTACTCTCCCCCTTTGCTCCTCCCCCTCTCTCCCTGGCTCTCACAGCTTCGGTGCATCCACGGCACGCTGGCAGCAGCATTGTGAGTTTTTAACCACTTTCATGTGTGCGGACATCTGGATTTACCTTCCCAAATCAACATCCCCGGTCTTCCCTACGCTCTGGTGACCAAAAAAACTGATCCCCTCAACGGTCTCATCAAGGCGACATCGATTTGAGCAAAAATTGGTACATCTGCAATTCGGTAAGTGGCTCATTGCTCTCTTGGCTTGTCAGTGGACTAGTAATCACCTAAACATTTCACAGTGTCTCCCTTCACTCTCCCTTTCTCCTCCCGCTCTTCTCTAACCTCCCACAGCACCGGCTACCGACCAATATCGACCACAAATTACCGGCCAATTTCAAGAAGTTTAACTCGTTCTTGAGTTCAGTCTCTTGATTGTGTGTGTCTTGATTGTGTGTGTGTGCGGAGGAGGTGCGGGATGAGTTTGGGTTCTTCGGGTTTGGATTTCTGTGCCTCTTCTGTCGTTCTTGTGGTTTTCTTGTTGTTCTTAGGTAGAGGTAATATACCACATATTCATAGTCCATATTTTCAATTCTCAAGAATGGAACAAGCGCAGTACATGAGGTTTAGTAAAAAAGTTCCGCATACATGAAGTTTCGAAGATACCCTTATTTAAAATGCGATACCGTCCCAAGCCCGTTGCCAGTTGACGAATTTACGGCGATATTGCCCTTGACAAGGCGGCAAGGGCAGTTTCGAAGGGCGGAATTCTGGCCGGTGGAGTGCAAACTGCTCCTGCACATCGGACAATTCTTCCGCTTCTGAAGGTGCGTTCGGATGCATCGGTAGCAAAAGGTGTGTGCGTGTCCATAGCAGGATAGTCTGAGCATTGAAATTAGAATAAGGAGCAGGGAATGAATGAAGGTAAGAAGCGTACACAACAGGGTTGCCGAAGAGTTCCGCGCAAATGGAACAGATATGATCGGTGTCAACTTCAACTTCGGAATGGACGGAGGCTAAGAGACGGAGTCGGGTTAGAATATTGAGTACTGTAGACTGGCATACAAGAATCCTCTTCTTCGTCGTCACTCTCATCCAGACAGAGAGGGTCCGATGCCTTGCTTCCGGGACCAATCCTAACAACATATGGATTCCCGTATTCGTCGACTGGAGCTTTTGACTTCATGATGAATTTGAATCCATCAGGGGGTTCTATGTACCGGATTGGTGGAAACCCGTAGACAGAGAGAGGAAGAGGGACTGGAGGAGCGTCGGGGTCGAAGACAGTCATGGCGATGTCACAGTTGTGACACTAATTACTTGCTCATATCGGCATCCATCTATCGCCATGCCTGAGATGCCAGAGCTGAATACGTTCAGGCGGTGGCTTGCAAGGGCCATCAAGCTTATCCCTGAGTTCTTTGGCCCCAATGCTCTCCAGTTAACAGGAATTTGGGCCGATGTGAAGGACAGTGAAGTGGAGGACATGAAATTGCGTGAAGAACGTCTTCTTAATTATGCCGGCACTCTCAGTATGGCGATCGTGAAGGAAAACTGCCATAGGCACTAGGCTCTCCGACTATCAAGACTTGCTGAGGCGGTTCCTGACACTCACGGCTTTATGATTGAACGGGTAATTCACAATCACAGTGGTGTGCTTATTGGCTAACTCAGGATGTTATAATAGGTTTGGGATCGGTTCCCTGAGGCAATAAAAAATCAGATCTCTTCGCAGTACATGACATGGAAGGATTTCACGAAAGCCATTACCGATCTCCGATTCGGTTTAATCAGGACTCCGGTCAAGTGTGAGTGAACAATCTTGTTTCTTGGAGACGCTATTCACCTACATTGTTCTAGTGGGCCTTCCATGGTACAAACAGCCTACTGCAGGGAACTTGGTGTACGATTCACCGTCTTCCAGCCAACTAGCAGTCAGGCTGACTCGCTACATGCCTCCCACGTGGCGAGGAATCGATCCGGATCGCAGACTAACCGCCAATATACCTCCACCCGAGGATACTGCATGGGGAGATTCTGATCTCTCTTATACAAGGTACTGTAGTGCTTCGCTCTTTAGTTTGTATGCTGAATGTAGCAGATTCAGCTCCACATATGACCAAGCACATGGCGATGTACTGAGTCCAGTTGCGCCGGAATCTTTGGCACGTCCAGGTACTACCCGTAACAAGAAGAGTCGCAGTAAAAAGAAGGTAGAAGTCAAGCCCAATGCGACGCTCACTGCTTTCGGATTTTCCAAAAGGTCCACAATTGCTCCACGACAGCGTTCAGTATCTGGCGTGTCTTCTCACCTCGCATCTCTCGGTGGTAAGAAGGTGAAGAAGCAAAGGCGGAACTGTGCACAGCAGCTGATGTCGACCACTCCCTTTACCTCTGGCCGCGAAGGCTGTTTCCCGAACTCGATGAGATGGAGGAGCTGAAATCGTTTGAAGAGTGCGGGATAGAACTAACAGGGACTGTGTATGACCCTCGTTCCATCATTCTCGATCTCAAGGAATGTTTCTTGGAGGTGAGCTCCTGGCAGGTTTATCGTGGTGTTAGCTTTCTGACTTACGATATTTTTACCTCTTGCACACATCGCCTCAAATTTTCAGGAATTGCGATTTTGAGCAGATTGCACGAGTACCAGCCAAGGATAGAGGCTATAAAGTTGTAATGGCGCTGCAGTTTTGCACTCATACATTGGCATGGTTGTCGATGGACAACTTGTGCTATGTATACTGGTTTTCGAGAGGAGACATGGAGCTCTCGATGCAGTACCGAGTTCCCGGTGAGCATGGCTTGTTTCATGTCAATCAATTCGGAGACTAACCTGAGTGCAGATGTTTTGCTAGAGTACATAAAGTGGTGTCATTATATCGTCGAGTGGCTGAAGGCCCAGGACGACAATCCCCGGTGGGATTCACGATCTTTTGGTGAGGTGTTGTCCATGCCCGGACACCATCCAACAAGAGCAGTTGGTCGGTATTCTTTAGATGAAATTGCATGGCGCACAGGTAAGTAGCTGAGTTATCTGCTTGAATCTTCACCTAATAATCATCGAAGGTATACCACTTTGGATGTGGTGGGGTTTCATCAGGAAAAACCCAAAGCTACTGTGCGCCGTGCTGGAGACGTTCTTTTTATTCGAGTTTGAAAGGTACTGTGCCATTGAGTGAGTGTAAGCTTGACAGCTAAATCAAGTCGTTAACCTGTTGTCTAGCGAGTTCCTCGGGCCAAGCTTGACCCTCAACAAGAAATGCGGAGACAACACAGAGGACGTCAACTCCTCTTATCTTCTGATAACCAAGAAAGAAATAGTCATGCGGTGAGACATCTCATCCGTCATCCACAACTCATTCTCTGATCTTTGATACAGATACCAACGTTGTTGAGATAGACGACATGGACGCGTCGAGAGAAATAGAGTACCGGATC
Organism: Favolaschia claudopus; assembly: GCA_037176885.1. NCBI lineage: Eukaryota > Fungi > Basidiomycota > Agaricomycetes > Agaricales > Mycenaceae > Favolaschia > Favolaschia claudopus. The sequence goes on from JAWWNJ010000111.1 coordinate 549,795, forward strand.
AATTCCGCGCCGTATATAGTAACTGCGGCGTCGCGGTCAGGCTCTTTGGCACTGAATGCTACGACGCAGGTATGTATTCACTAGCTACATTAATACATTGGCACTGACTGCTACGACGCAGTCTGTTCTCAGCTCCTTCCACTCTCTACAGGTTATGGCCCTCGTGCTCTGAGCTTTGCAGCCGCCCGTTTTTTTTTTCCGAAGTTTACCGGAACCTCCAAAATTTTATTCTTCACTCATCATGGTCTTCGACCCAGCCAAAAAGAACTTCGACAATCTACACAGTTCTCCCAGTAACTACACCACATGGAGTCAAAACATAGAAGCTCTCGCAAAGAGCCACCGGCTTTGGCGCCCTATGCAGGGCCGCCTCGAGGAGCCGGAGTACGCTGACCCCAACAACCCTACAAAAGCTGAAATCAAGGAGCATGACGAATGGGAGGACGACGTTGGCCAAGCTGCTGGAATGCTCCGGCTCTGCATCGACAGCGACCAGCAGGAGCTTGTGAAAATGCACCGCAACAACCCCGAGGCAATGGGGGACGCCCTCGAAGACCTTCACAGGGCGAAAACCGCTGCACCGCGCTTCGCCGCCCTCATTGGTCTCCTCAACATCGAACGCAACGAAGACGAGATGCTCATGGCGTTCCTGGCCCGCGTCACGAAGCTTGGCGGCGAGTGGCGTGACTTACTTCCGCACACCCTCTCGATCAGCCAACTCGCGGAGGAGCTCCAGTGCATTGCAGCAATTCGCGCTATATCCCAGTCGCACGAAACCATCGCCACCAACCTTTTGCAAAACAACGCGGACAAGCTCTCGCTCGACGTCATCCGCGCGGCCTTCTACACGGAAGATAACCGCCCCACTATCACAAGTACGGCTTCCTCTTCAGCATCCGCTATGCGCGCGTCGTCGTCTACCCCTTCCCTTGCGCCCCCAAACCCCTCGCTGCACTCGTCCGGGTCTGCGGATGAGCATTGTGCCTTCTGCGAACGCAACGGTCACACCGAGGACACATGCTTCTCGAAGCAGAATGCGTCCAAGAAAGCGAAGGAGAAGACAGCCAAGCGCAGCAAACCCAAGGAGGCTGAGGTCGCGAAAGTTGCAAGTAGACCTGCTCTATCTCCCCGAGCAACACTTGACTGGATCGTTGACACAGGCGCGAGTCGTCATATGACACCTCGTCAACAATTCTTCACAACGTACAAGCCCTGCACGGTCCCAGTGCAGCTTGCAGACGATTCAGTTGTATACGCGCAAGGAGTGTCAAGCTGAACGGAGACGGGACCGTGGAGCGATACAAAGCCCGCCTTGTCGCCAAAGGCTATGCCCAACGTCCCGGTTTTGATTTCACAGAGACCTTCGCGCCAACACCGAAGTGGGCGACACTCCGACTCATTCTTGCGCTGGCCGCTCTCGATGACCTAGAGCTTTGGAGTGTTGACATCTCATCAGCTTACTTGTACGGTGACATCGACGAAGACGTGTACATGGATTTCCCGGAGGGCTCGATACGTATCCCAACTGGCCATGCACTAAAACTCCTTAAAGCCCTCTACGGTCTCAAGCAGGCAGGCCACCAATGGCACCTGAAACTCCACGACGTGCTAGTAAAATCCATGGGCTATAAACGCGTCCGCTGCGAGCACAGCGTCTGGGTATATCAGACCGAGAAAACCGGTACCCGAGTCATCGTCCCTATCTTCATCGATGATATGACCATCGCAGCCAAATCCCCCGCAGAAGCACGAGCGTTCGTTGACGAGCTAAGCAAGCACTTCAAATTGCGAGACCTCGGCCCCACCAAATGACTGCTCGGTGTCTCAATCGAGCGCGACCGGGATTTACGCACGCTCACGATGTCGCAAAAACAATATATTAACGACGTACTGGAGCGCGCCGGCATGGCAGACTGCAACCCCATCTCCACGCCTATGGATCCCAAAACCCGAACGTATGCTTGCGGTTCATAAACAGGACTGGTGTACGATGAGCGCACGGAAGTACAAACTTGTAGCAAAGTACAATGTAGGACAATTTCAGGTTTCTCAATTCCTTGATTCTGATTCTTTTCTCAGTACTTGTGTGTCTTGTCGCATAAACAAGAGTACCCAGACCTTCTGAACAACGCTCCGTGGCCGTTCGACCTCGCCGATCTGGCTCCAGCGCTGTTGATGTTTTGTCATATGGGGCCGGCTATCGTCGACAACTGGGCGGAACTTTATTCTACAGAAGGGGAAAACACTACAACTGAGGCGATGCGAACGGGAGCTCGACATCTCCCCCCCTTACTCACCGCGGTACAACGGCTCATGTTCAAGCCACAACCCGATATGTCTGATGAGGAGATTCAGTCTCTGAGATCCGCACTCGGGACAACAGACGCTGAACCCAATCCCATAGTACGCTATTTTGCGGAGCGGGCGGCTTATGCTAAACAATTCACTCAATCGGAGCTGGCCAAACCTTACCCGCAACGCTTGGATCCATCCTCATCATCCCAATCTACTGTCGACCCGCCTCAATCCACTTCTGCCACTCAATTAACGAGCGATCGGGCGGAGGGGTCTGAGGAATTTGAGGAGTCAGAGAATGCTATGACCGCTGCAGCTGCAGCTCTGGAAATAGCGATGGAGTTGTTTGAGGATGTGGAGGGTATTGGAGATGGTATGGATCTCGTGGATGATGCGATGGATGTCGATATAATGGGTGGTGACCTGCCTGTCCTAACTGACAGCAGCGAGGAGGAGGGTAGTATTATGTTCAATTTGTAAGGCCAAAACCGGTGTGACACCTCTTACGAATTGTAACAGGCCTTTGGGACAGCGTGACTTACGAAAATGTTTTGTATTTTACCCCTATTTTGGCGCAGAAAACGGCCAAAAATGGGGTCACAGGCGGGAACCTTTCGTAGGACCCCTCTGTGACGCTGTGACTTACGAAAATTTTCGTAAGTAGGATTTCGGGTCTGTGACCTGTGACCCTACGAATTGAACGTAATACTACACTAATACTACAGTGTTTCTCGGGCATCATGGTCCGTAGTATTACGGTTGCCATCAAGTCCACGCTTTGAATTTCGGCCGAAGGATTTTCAGCGCGACTTTTCAACGCGCGTCCTCTGCTTTATACCTCTAACACGCACCCTCTGGACCATATTCGTGATGCCCAACATGCCCAGGAGATGTGCTAGATACTCCCATCAGCGCAAAAATGGCAAGGGGGCCCGATAATCGATTTGCAAATGAAAAATCGGTTTCAAGCTGTTTTTGCAAGATACTTACTCAGGGATTCTATCGTACTGGGTGGGGCGGGGCGGGAGCGGTTTGGGACGTGCTGGATGCTTGTCCGGCGCCGTGGGTCGGATTCTGGCAAACGACCCGGTGGAACATGCAGTACGTGCGTAATCCACTCACTAAAACCACAGTCTCATGTACCCCCTCTATTGTTCACAGAATCCCCAAACTCAAGTTCCCCTTCGTTGGCGTCATAGTGCACCACGCCGCATTGACAAAGTTCATCCCAGGCACCCCAGTTGTCGTCTTTGAGATGCTTCTCGGACGGCATGACAGGGACATTCGGTAGGGAAGTCGACATGACAATGAACAGTGAGTCTTCAGATCTGGGTCTTGAGTATGCGACTAATACTCTCCGGGCAGTATATACCAGATGCAGTCTGACTGCGAATCTATTGAGAATATACAAAGTAAGCCTCAGTCGCACCCAGAGACGAGGGGCAAGACTGAGGGTCGTTGCTACGGCCCTAAATATTATATATCTGCACCAGCCGGCCCGGCGCTGCTCCGCCATAGAATGACCATCCTCAACATTCACCGGCACACCGACAGTTTTCATGCGGCCCGGAGACCACTCCAGGCCCTGTTGAGGGTCAACCAAACTACTTCGATTTTGTTTTGGGATCCCTCGATACAGGTTGTGTCCCATAACCTTCAAAAGATTCGATTGAGGATCCTCTGATAGGATACCATAGCACAACACATTCACCTGTGCGGACCAAGTCATCACGGATGTAGTGATTAGAGACTTTGCGCAGAGCCACTGGGAGCCACCCGGTGGCTCTCACGGCATGCGCTGTGGAGCGGCTACGCGCTATGGTGGCTCATTCGGTGGCTGGAAGAACAACTTGAAATTCATTTTCTTCGGCATTTTTTCATCCCCCTGGATAACCTCGAAGCGCTAGGCTCCCAAATCCCCAGGAAGCACACCAAGGTTCCACGCCAACCGTCGGTTTTGCAAGAACCGGCCAAAAACGCACCAAATAAAGCGGGAAACTGGTAACCTAACCACGACACCTCACTACTTCGAGGTATAGTCACAGAGGTACCATGTAGATACTTGAAGCCCCACCTGCAACGCGGGCGACGAGCCACCAAACGAGCCACCATATGCCGTAGCCGCTCCACAGCGCATGCCGTGAGAGCCACTAGGTGGCTACCGGTGGCTCTGCGCAAAGTCTCTATTATAAAAGCTTTTTTCGTTGATTATTTTTTGCTTGAGGTTTGAAGCTTCACCGCGACTGGGCGGTGGTTCGCAACTGTGGTTCGAGGTTGTGGTTTGAGATTTCGGATGCTTATCTGGATCTAGCTGAGTAGCCGCCTTCCCGGAGTTGATGCTCTTTCTGATCTGGCGGCCACCTCTCGGCACTGTGCTAAACACCTCCCCAGGGTTCGGTCGGGAGATAAGTGGGATAGTTTAACAGTTTATGTAACAGTGTGATATTCGTCTACGTAGACAAGCTACTTAGGTACGTGTACCTCGACGAACCCAAAGAGAAATAAAATGCCTCATCACAGATATACAGAACCACGAGACCCAATGACATAATCATCCATCGAAAAAGTCCATCGCTGTCGACGGCGGGCTACAGTGAGGTAGCGGGGGCTCCAAGGAAGCATGAAGCCGAGTCGAAGTGAAGGAATAGTCTCCATAAATGCTATGAGACGGGGCAGGGGCGCTAAACGTGCGACACAGGCTGGATGTGCGCTCGACATCGTGGATGACGGACGCAGGGAAGTCGGCAGGGAGGAGAATACGGGTGTGGAGGAGTGCAATGGATTGGCAGAGCGCTGTAAGGTGTTTTTGGGCGTGCTCGAGTTGTCTCAGGAGCTTGTAGTGCCACGTCGCTGTTTTCCTGCCAAGGCGGTAGCGGGCGCATGCAGCGCGCGATGTGAGCGGGGGCTGCTTCGAGCGAATGGCTAGGAACTTGGCGGTGCGCGGGTTCCAGCGCGGGCCAGGGAAGTGGGGCGTGTCTGCTCGTGGTTGTCTGGGACGAAACGGGGGCCACGGTCGGCGGGGGTTTTCTTGAGCGGGGCGCGTATTTGGGGCTGGGGGCATTGTGCTGGGCCGAAACCTCGTCCAGGGTAATGGACGGTCCTGGGCTTATGACCTATCGTCCGCAATCGAGAGCCCGTGGCACGACGCAGGCGGAACGACGACCAGCCAAAACCGATGGTGGTGGTTCCGGTTGTTGTTGTTGTTGTTGTTCTTCAAGCTCTGGCGCGTTCTGTCAGCATCATCTACTAGTAATTATTTTGACAAGTTTTCAGAATACTAATCATTCTTATTTCCACTATCTTGCCGAAGGGTTGAAAGGTCCGGAAATATCCTGTTAACATGTCCAGTGTCAGATTAGGCACTTTTTTTTACGGTCAAGCCATCTCTGCCTCAATATACTCGGGCGAAGACCGGCGCAGCAAGCTGGCTGCATAAAGGACTATTAGGACAACGACTTCGGCAGCTCGGGATCATAATTTTATTGCAACGTCGGTGATGGTCAATTTTAATTCAATTTATTTGGTCGCTTTCCGTGACCTACATCTATCGAAAGAAATCAGCGAGTTCAGATTCACACTAGATTATCCAGTTAGATCCCTCAAATCCATGATTTCGAACCACAAAACGGTGAGTAAACCACGACCGCTAAGCACGATCGTTGTCAAAACCTCAAAGTGCAACAACGACCAAAACCTCGAACGTCAACCTTGATTCTCAAACCACATAATTTTCAACGATAAATATAAAAGCTTTTTTTATGACCTCATTTTTCATTAAATATTCGAGCTTTTATCTGAAGTTGGCAACTGGCAGTTCAGCGGCTGGGAGAGGACAAAACATTTAACTGCCATTTTGTGCTCGAAGTTCAGCATTGGTCGAGGTTATAGTTCGTGAACTTCAAGTTCAAGTTCGTTTGCCTGATTTGATGGGCACACTGCAATCAATTCATCACTGATCATCAGCTGATATGATGGCGGATCACAGACTCCACCTCCCGAATGATTTGCATTCTCAATCATCTTTCTGGTCTGTACAACACAGTACCTGTGTACTTTGTCAATGGAATGCATGAGGTGCTTGATCTGCTCGACTCTCAGCTGCGACAAATGACTCAGATGGTCAAAATCTCAATGAGCTCTGATTGAGCTAGTCTCTCGGACGGAGCTGGAACAAAGCTGGAATTGAGCTCTTCCTTGGTTGTTCAACTTCCTCCAACTCTATCTGGGATGCTAGTGGATGCCGATGCTTGTGTACCAGACTGTATGCTACTGTATAACTTTTCTCTATCGAGGTCTGTAGTAAAGATTCCTCGTTGATTACTGTAAAGAAGCCCATCTCTTGATCTCAACCATTGTCTGATATTCTCGGTGAGCCCCTTCCGCTTTCTGCCCATGTTCATTCACAACCACTCACATCCATATATCAGTCACTCGGTGTCCGAGGTCGACGTTCTTGCTTCAGCAAGCTAATCAACTCTTCGGTGCCTTTCTCCATTTTGACAAGTGCGTTGCATTGCACGGATCTCGCTTGCCATTCAACTGCCCTCAGTTTTTCGGTTCCTTTTTTTACTTGAGATCAGCAGATATATCGCGAACTCTTCAAGCCATGTGAGCTTTCCACGTTCCATGAAATTTCTTTTGTGCAAACTGATTTGCAGGGTTCACCATCGTCAACAATTTGTTTTTCTCACAGGTTTCGGTTCAAAATGCATTGTTGGAAGAGTTTACTTGTTTATAGCCAAGCTTCTATGTACCAGGTTTATTCAAAGGAGTGACGCTCTGCGCAGGTACGTCTCTGTCTCAGGAATGTTGCAAAAATCGGATTTCAATTATAACCGATTATAACGGGCCATAGGTCTAATCAGGCTTTATAGGCAGTCATAAGCCAAGATCTAATCGGAATCCGATTTTTGCGACAAAGTTTATGATATTTGACACACTAAGTCAATCTGGGCACTATCTATAATGTTTATCTGGCCGACGATGAGTGAGTACTTCACTTCTGGGCTGTCTCCGCCGCTAATTCTACTTATTCAACTCACCAGAACTGGAGCTATGAGGAATATACATGTATCCCATGCATGGTTGTCTTTTCCAACAAGTTGATTTCGGTGTAGTAATCTCCCCTGACTTGTATCCCGCTCGATATTGATAATGATTTTCCGCAACCCTTCTGTGTTTTGTTTGAGTCTTTGACCATTTTCGTTGACGGGAGTTCAGCTGACAAACACCAAAGTCGTTGCGGTTGGAATTCTTCTCTGCCTCTTACTGCGCAGCGGCATTGATGATTTTTCTCTGTGCCACCAGCGGACTCTGTTGGGATGTTTCCGTCATTTGAATCTTTGTGAAGCATCTATTCCAGGAATCCAATTGACTGATAGGGCAATCACCCCGGCCTATTTGTTCACGGCAAAATCTTTTTGAATCCAACATGCATTGAATGCAGGTCAGGGTTGATTCACATTTCATCTGATCATACTGCTACTAAATCTTAGTTCTTTAGAATTTCTGTTGACTGCGCTTGGATTGGAATATCCCAAATTCCAGAGTCTTATTATGGATAAATTCACCTCCTTGGCCCATATATTCTGTGTGACCGGTAGGAACTTGTGGTAAGTCAAACTCTCATTTGTTTCAGCTTGCAATAGAGACTTGTAAGTGCGACTCTGATTAAGATTTCTACGCCAACAATTCAACACAACTTGCCATTAGATGGTTGGTACTTAATTTGCAAAGACAAGGAGGGCACTGATGGATATGGATGTCTCAAGGTATCTATGATATACTGTTTTGACCCTCTCATCCTGAGTGAAAACCCTCTCAGCTCAGGTGGATCCCAAGTGGATCTGCACACTCAGCTCATGGGGCAAAGCCGGGAGCCCTCGCAAAACAGATTGAGGGCACTTCTTCCCCACTGGTACATGAATAACAATACAAACTACTCGCCATATAGAATGTTATCTGAGCAGTCGCGAAGGGGACAAAAGAGTACTTAACATGCACAGACCGAGTCCACTCAATTCGTTACAAAGAGTAACACGGGAGAAAGCTGTAAAGAAGCTGCGCAGATTGGTGAGAATGCTAAGAAAATAGATTCAGACAGATCAAATCAGGGAAGAGAGCATTGAGAAGAACTTAGGGCAAGGGTTCGTGGCAGAGAGCAATGCCGAAGGTACGGATCACTATTCCAGCAGAGGGATCAATAAGAGATCAGCTGCTGTGGTTGCCGGTTTGAGCGAATGATGGCTGGCTGTTCAGACGAATGATTCAAAGTTCTGGTACATCAGACCTCACAGCAGTCTAAGCAAAAATCAAGTAAAACTTTGTATGATTGATCCCAAACTTCATCCAAGTTGAACTTCGACTACAAGTTCAACTTCAGGTTCAATTGCCATTTTAGGAAATTCTTGGGTCAGAAGCTGAACTATGGTCAAAACTTCGAACCAAGCGATAAACTAGCCCAAAACTACAATCTTGACTTTCTTTTTGGGTTGAAACTAGAATATTTACTGAGAAATGAATTTATATTTTTTCATGGATTATTATTTGCTTGAAGTTGTAAGCTCCGCCGCATGTTGGCGCAGGTTCTCAACTGTGGTTCGAGGTTGTGGTTTGAGGTTTCGGATGCTGATATTGATCTAGCCGAGTAGCCGGCTCCCCGGAGTTGTTTGCTCATCGCAGCACTCTGTTTTGTGCTAAACACCTCCCTAGCATGCAACTCCCTGCCATAGGGTCAGAGCTGATGTGTCGGGATAACACTCGGAACTCTGGTGGGTATTTTTAGCATCATTACCGAGTTTGTGCGAAGCGGCAGCCGCGGCCTAGGTCGCTTGACAGGCATGTGGAGCCGGGTTGCTCCGCTAAACCCAGGTCGCTCGGGTTATATGCAAGATTGAGCTATTGCTGAATGGTAAATTTTGAGATACTAGCACATTAGATATGGAAGATTATTTGCTGCAAAAATCAGAATCTTAGTCCCAGAAAAAACCGTTGAAAACGCACTTTTGGAAGCGACCTGGATGAGATCATGGTGGTGTCGTAAAGCGGCTCACCACTGCGAAGCGACCTGGCTCCACATGCCGGTCAAGCGACCCGGGTCGCTCCGCACAAACTCGCTATTTAATTTTTTTTGCCGAGTTGTCACAATCATTCGAAATATCTTGGCCATATGTAGCCGTAAATATTAGAAGGGCAGGAAAGATCCCAGGAATATGTCCAGTCCAATGTTTCAACAAGTTATAGGGTTTTCTATTTGGTCAAAATATTTCTGACTGAATAATTGGGTGAACGGGGAAGCAAGACATAGCACAACGACTTCGGCAGCGTCGGATCATGATTTGATTCCAGCTTTAGGTGATGCCCAATTTTAATCCATTTATTTTGTCGTTTTCCCTGACCTCCTCAGATTCACACTAGGTCATACACCTAAATGCCTCAAATCCATGATTCCAAACCACATATCGGTCGGTAAACCACGAACACGAACCACGATCGTTGTCAAAAACCTCGAAGTGCAACCTCGGCAACAAGCAAAACCTCGAACATCAATCTTGAGTGCCACACCAAATAATTTTCAACGATAAATAATGTCATAGATAAATAATGTCATAAGTGATACGCATTTCCTTTGTATATGCTGAGTCAGAGCACGATATTGAGGATCCTCTGATAGGATAATAGCTGCACGGTTGTCACACCTCAACTCGGTTGGATTCTTCTGACGATGTCCAAGTTCGTCAAAAAAAAAACGATTTCAACCAAGCTAAATGTTGCCCAGCATTGGCAAGTCCAATGTATTCACTCTCAGTGGATGATAGAGCAACCAGTGCAAGTTTAAACTAAGTTACGAGATCACCCAAATGTATAAATTTATTTTTCAGTAAATATTATAGTTTCAGCCCAAATGGAACTCGAGGTTGTAGTTTTGAGGCTAGTTTACTGGTCAGTTCGAAGTTTCAACTGAACTTCAACTTCGGAGCCGAAGTTTTCCAAATATGGCAATTGAACCGGAGGTTGAACTTGTAGTTGAAGTTCAACTTGGATGAAGTTTAGCATTGATCATACGAGGTTTTACCTGACTCTCACTTAGACTGCAGTGAGGCCTGATGTAGCCGGAGGTTTGAATGATCCTCAACCGAAGTTCCAGCAGCATTGGATCAATCAATCATCACGCCGCTAGGCTGGCAGCCTGGCAACCATAATTTTTGATGCTCTACTGATCTGCCTGATCACTTCTTACAATCATCCATCTTGAAGACCTTGAAGACGTCTTTGTTAACCGTGGCGGCCTTTTGTGACTAATAGGCTCTTGCCGATGTCCTTCCTTCTGTTTGCCTGATTGGCATTTGTATCATCTCTGTGAAATCCAATCCCGCTCCTTTGATTGTTGGGTCTCTCTACTTGTACCCATTCCAAGCTCGAGTAGATTCCAGTCAAAATTGTGATCAGGATGAGAGGGTCAACCACTCAGTGCACAGGCGGTGGTATCATTCAGTTGAAACTCCAACATGAAATGGTTTCATTGAATCATTCATACTCAAGCTAGGTGTGTTAGTAGGGAAAGATCATGCGGAGTTCTGTTGATTAGTATTGCATTGCAAGCCTGAATTGAGCCTGAATGGAAAATATTTTTTGCTTGAAACAGAGTCCATCAGCTGCCCAAAAAATTCGAGTCAGTCAAGTGTACACATATGTAATAACACTTTGGAATCTGTGGTTTATTTAATCTCGGGTGTACTAGTCACAGGAAATACTCAAAAGATTGAGAAAAGTTGCAGCTCCAGCAAGTGAAATGTAAGACAATTAATTCTGACCCAGACTTAGTGCATGACATGCCCCGATTGAAACAGCACAAAGAAAGAGATGAAAAATCTTGCCATGGGGAGAGACTCAGATAAGTGTTTAGAATAGATGCTCAGTACATTTGTGAAAAAATACTGAGTTCAGCCAACACAACCTGAAATTTCAGCTACCTAATGTTTTTGAACTTTTGCAGCACCATTTCGGATGACAAAAGATATCTCACCTGCTGCTGCATAGTGTTGCCGGGGTTCGGTTAGGTTCGGTTTTTTGCCAAAAAAATCCGAACCCTGAACCGCACCTGGGGTTCGGTTCGGCCAATCTGGCGAACCCCGAACCTAACCCGAGGTTCGGTTCGCTACAGGTTCGCACAGGTTCGAACCTTTTCGAACCTGATGCTATTTCCCACGGTTCAAATGGATGAATTTTGGCTTCTAGTGTCTAGCAGTGGAACATTTCCTTGGTAATTCAATGTTCCAGCTGACTGTATTGTTGAATACACCCATGAAACACCTCAAGTCCACAAAATATCACTGTCCCAGTGGGTATCATATGAGAAATTGAAGTGGTTTTGAATCATATTGACCATTGTCCAGGTGTTTGGAGAACTTCATAGCTTACAAGGACTTATGCAATGAGAAATGAACTACAAGTTATTCGAAATTCACTACATTTCCACTGAAAATCCTCCATTTTTGAGTATGGGTTCGCACCGGTGCGAACCTCTTCCAAGATCCCCGAACCCCGAACCGTACCTGGGGTTCGGTTCGGTGCAGCCAGCTGTTCCGAACCTGAATTCAGGTGCGGTTCGGTTCAGGTTCGGAATTGGTTCCGAACCTAACCGCGGCAACACCACACCTGCAACAGAGTCAACTGGCAGGTCAGAAAAAAATAAGTCATGAACAGAATGAGGGGAGCAGAGGGTGAAAAACAAACAAGATGACTTTGGTGTTTGCGAAACAGGTTACTGTAAAGTGGACGGAACTATATAAAGGGCCAAGGCAAAGGCGTGCAAAGAAAAATAGAAGTCTCCGCCTGAGAGGAGCAGATTGCGGAGAGATTTAATCATTGAACAAGGACCTCTGTGCGCAAGATAGATGCATATTCAATAGATCAGCATGAATAAGTAAAACTCGTAGTAGACAGAGCTCGGAAGTGAAGAACTGAGCGGATGTCAGGCGGGAGTCATGATAGTGCTGAATATCACCCCCAAGTTGAACCTAAGTAAGATATGTCAAAGGGAAATGTATTTTCTGAAGTACATTCCGACACTCGGCTCGCTTCAGCTCAATCCAATATAACAAGCAGTGGACTTGTCAACGACAGAATTTCAACTCACCCTGCACGAGAAGCAAGTGAACATCGGCCTACCAAGAGTAATTTGCTCAGCTGCAATTTAAATCGAGCCGGAGGGCCTCCGACAAGCCAATTATCACGAGAACATGGAATTTAAACTACTGGCATGTGGGGATTAATATTGAATGGATTTCGAAAAATGGTGTATGATAGAAAGTGACAAACCCTGAGCTCGGACAGCGGGTGCCACATGAATGTAGTACAGATTCTATTACCATAGTTGATTCTGAGTGGTTTTGTCAATAAACAAGGGCCGAAACAAGGGCCGCAAGCAGGAAATTGGCGCACCAAGACCCTGAGATCAAGAAATATTGACTATAAGACCTGAAAATGCACATAATCTCGAACAGAATGTCCACAGCTCAGTCTGCAAAAATCGAGCATGTGGATTTCGAGGTCACAACAGAATGCTGTCTGGCGTCATCAACCAAGGGTGTGCCGGCCCGTCAAGCCGAGACCTAGGGCAGGGAGGGTGGTTCGACCCGGGAGGGTCAGAAAAAAAAATAATTGATTATTTTTTGGGGGGTGGAATATGGTTCTGGGGGCTCAAATACACCTAGAAATCACTGTTACCGTTGTTTCCAGTCGAAATATCCCGGTCAACAAGGTTCAAATCGCTCTTTTCGGGTTTCACCGGCAGTCCATCCTATTTGGGACGATCAACTTTGGCTGTATTTGATATCAGAGGCAACGGAGGATACAATGCATGTGCCTCTTTGCTGGGTTGTAATAGATATTTGGTGCTTAATTCATCAATACAACCTCTAATAGTTCGCTTGAGTTCATATTTTCAGTCAAGTTTTGGTCAAGCACTTCGGCAGGATGGTATCACGTGAATAATTACTCGATTTGGGCAGTACGTAACGCTTACGTGGTAGGGTGGTTCAGCCAAAAGGTCGGTTTGAAAAAAAACGGCCATAGGTATTTTTTTTTGGTTTCCGCACACCCTTGTCATCAACAACAGAACTCTCAAAGCTTTTCTGCAACAGCATTGGGTTAGACAATTTTATGCGAACTAGTAGCACCGATGATCAGTGCCAACTTGAATCCCAGGACAGATCTGACTGAGTGAAAGAAAAGAACTCATTGAGAACTGCAAACCTCTGAATTCTGTATAATTTTTTTTTCTATACAGTACCAGACTCCAGCCTGAGTTAGCTGGAGAATCCGCTGAGTGCTCCTGGTGGATTGTGTTGAGAGATGGCAAGTCAAATCATATCATTGAAGACTCAAGAGCTTAGAGTTTGAATTAGGAGAATTTTTAAGAGGCAGCCCAGTGGCATTGAAACAGAGAGATCCCCTACAGGAGATGAGATAACGGTGCAGCAAAGCCAAATAGTGCACTAAACGCTATTAGGATTGGCCTGAGTTCTCGAGAGGGAGAGATGAGTAAGCAAGCCATTGATATATTGGGCGTGAACTCCGAAATGGAGCTCGCTGCACTCCGCCCGAAGACGAAGGAGCGTCCGAAATGGAGCTCGCTGCACTCCGCCCGAAGACGAAGGAGCCGAGGACTCCGAAATGGAGCTCGCTGCACTCCGCCCGAAGACGAAGGAGCCGAGAACTCCGAAATGGAGCTCGCTGCACTCCGCCCGAAGACGAAGGAGCCGAGGCAGCCCCTACGCAACTAAAGAATACAGAACAAATCCGTAGCTACGTGAGTGCGCAGGAAATAGCAAAACTAACTAGGGATGGGTGGGTGGGCACGAAAAAAGAGGGTATGACGGCGACGGGGGGACAAGACTAGAAGCGGGGAAGGAGACTCGAGGTCATGGAGGGGGAGGGGCTGGAGAAGAGAAGGTCTCAAAGAGACGGAGTCACCGAGCCAAAGGCGCGATGCGGAGGCGGGCGAGACGAAAAGAATGAGGAGACACGTGACTGATGGGTGATCGCTTTAGCCAATCCCTTCGGTCTGTCCAGACCACCTAGGATTGGCCTGAGTTCTCGAGAGGGAGAGATGAGTAAGCAAGCCATTGATATATTGGGCGTGAACTCCGAAATGGAGCTCGCTGCACTCCGCCCGAAGACGAAGGAGCCGAGGCAGCCCAAAACCAACAGCTCACCCTGAAGCAGCCAAAGGTGGGCAAAATACAGGGGGAAGCGCCACAGGCTCCACAAAAACAGGGAGGAGATGGACAGCAATGGGGAGGCGAGAGGGGAGGGAGGGGGAGGGGGAGGAAGGGGTGCTAGGAACGCACAATGACGACAGAGGGGAGAGAGACAGCGACGCGGGCAGGACGGGTACCAGACTTGGGGAGGGGCCAGTGCGGATACAACTTTGAAAGTGTGAGCCAGCGGAAGCGGGAAAGCGCATCAGCAACAGAATTCTCGTCCGTTGAGATCCAAACTGGGCGAAAAGTGAAGTCCTGTTGAACGGCCAGGAGAGCGAACTGGCGGAAGAGAGCTTGCGTAGGCGGATGGTCAATAGAGCCAGACTGCAAGCAGGTCGAGATGGCCTCGTTATCAATACGAAACACCACCTCCAACCCAGCCCAACAGTGGCCCCAGAGCTCCGCAGCCCTCAACACAGCACGCATTTCCTTCCAATGGATCGGATGACGTGCATACTTTGCTGGTACAGGCTCAGTATGATTTTGTGACTTTTTTTAGACATTCATAAGAGGGCTCGGTGACCTGTGACAGGTGCAAAAACATTTGTAAAAAATTGGGCCTGTGACGCGTGACATACGAATTGAATGAAATGGTACAGTAATATTAATGTCTGAGTGTGGGCGAAGGAAGATAGACGCGTCAAGTCACAGATCATTTCTACTTCAAGCTTTTGAAGCCTTGCAGAAACTGAATTGCGAGGACAAGTCTGGAATGCATTTATTCGCAATTGTATCTACTGAACTGGAGTTCCCGACTGCATCGGGAGGGCGGGACTGCGTGGGCGACGCGTTGCGCTCGCAAACGGACTTGAGCAAGTCGTCTGACAGCGTGTGATACATATTTGATGCCCGAGATCCGAGGCCACGTGCCTGGCACCAGCGTTGGGGCCCTTGGGGGGATAGCGTTTAGTAAACGAGCTGTGGGACCCGTGCCTTGGACCCTTCAAATGTTTGACGTTTGACCTGCATTCACTTGCTGCTTTCAAGGCCGACGGCGCCGCACTGCCGCTCGCTGCACTCGCCGGCGCGCGTCGCCGCGGGGTCCGGGGATTCTTGACAGAAACTCACGGGGTAAAATTCCCTTTCCTGGAGCTGAGGCTGTGCTCTTCTTCTTTTCATGTATAGGATACTTAGTGCCCCCTGACTCAAAGCAACCTCGAATCACCCGATACCACGATTTGACCATAACATAAATATGTTGCAATCATCACAATTGACACGGATGAACAGCTCTTGTGAGGGATGAAGGAAAGTTTAGATGTGCAGAGTCATGCTGAGATCACCTACACATACCTCTACCGAGCTGCTCTGAGCTAAACCCAGGTCCGTTTAGACGTCTCACAGAGACATGTTTCCAGCTAAAAATATCCTGCGTGTAGGCGGCTAAACGGAGGCTGTGTAGTGACGTACGCTCACCTCACGCTGACATGTCATCAGCTCGGCTGACTCTGTTTAGGCGACCCCGGAACGCAGTGTCTGTGGCTGCTGCTCAACATCTGACACCGCTCACGCTTGAGCTTGGAGGTAAATCCCCTGTACTCGTTGATCCCTCGTTCGACGTCACTATCGCTGCCAAACGTATCCTCGGAGCGAAAATGCAGAACGGTGGTCAGGTATGTTGGAGACGTCCTTACCAACGAGCAACTTTCCCTCACTCAGGCTTTTGATATACATTAGCGGGTTTGTGCGAAGCGACCCGGGTCGCTTTGGGACCGCTCAGATCTCGACAACGAGCAGTCTCAGGTGTGAAGTCTCAGCGACCTACCAATGCCCTAGGGCAATACTCTTCTAGGTCGCTTAGAGTCCGCACCTGGTATCTATTCTTGCAGAGATCTGAGCGATCGAAAAGCGACCTGGGTCGCTCGCACAAACTCTATATTGTAGCTGTGCGTTTCCCCCGACTACGTGATCGTCCCTCGAACGCATCAGGATGCCCTCATCTCTGCGCTCAAGCAAACCTACGCCGAATTCTACCCTCAAGGCTCTCTCGTGTCGGATTCTATATCGCGCATCGTCTCTCCCGATCATCATTCTCGGTTGATGGATTTGCTGAACCGGAGCAAGAGCGAAGTCGTCGTGGGCGGGCGCAGTGAGGGAAATAAGAAGATCGAACTCACTGTCTTCAAGGATGTTCAACCTGAGGATTCCCTGATGGAGGGGTATGTGTTTGATATATCAAGGTGTTGTCTGATATTTTGACGGACTGTTAGCGAACTGTTTGGACCTTTCTTGCCAATTGTTCCGGTCGACAGTATCGACGAGGCCATTAATTTCATTCGCGATCGGTAAATGACAATCTTAGCCACTGGAAATTATCTCTGTAACTTCTACGCAGCGACCACCCTCTGGCTCTCTATGCTTTCACCGACGATCCTAAGATTAAACAACGACGTGAGTAGCCTATGAATGATCTATCCTTTCTGACACGACTTGTCAGTTATCGACGAGACTCTGAGCGGTGCGATCGTTTTCAACGACGTAGTGCAGCAACTTGCGTGTATGTTCTTTCCACCATTCGTACGGCGCGCAATGCCAATATTTTTTTATGTAGTTAACAATTTACCTTTTGGTGGGGTTGGTCCATCCGGTTGTGAGTGCTTCCCATCACGCAGCTGGACAAGATCGTTAAATATAGGATAGACGGGCGTCAATCCTCCAAGTATACCTTTGACACCTTTTCATACGAACGCTCAGGTATCGACGTCCCCAAAGAGTAAGCATTCCATCCATGCCAGGTTTATGAGTAATATAATCAAATTCTTGCAGAGCGGAGCCTTTCCTTGCCGCGCGTTATCCTCCCTACAATGAAGAGAAGTTGAAAATCATGGGCGCTACTGTCCACATCCCGATCCCAGCCAGTTCCTAATCAGTAACAGTGCATGAGCTGGTCAGACACATGATCATTCCGAACGACTTCCCCTCGTACATTTTCACTTGCTTGCCTACTACATTACTACAACTGAGTGGAGAATGGATTGGACGTGCATTGCCCCAACCTACCCGTAACTTGATTGGTTTCGGACTCGTCAACGGGGACTCGTCAGCGGATCCTTTGTTCTTTCATAAGATGACTTTCGAAAACGATACGGAGCAGATCAAAGGATCGAGACATCATTGAACTCCATCGGAGTTGCTGAATACCTAGAGGTATATAAGTCGCGTACAGCGACGCCGTCGACGGCGGCGAATACCTTCATGCCATCATCGTAGATGTAATTTATGCTTGGAAGGTAAGACGTTTCGCAATTGAGACATTGAGACGAAATCAATTCGAGCAGCGAAAGTGACCGACGGAATTCCAATGCAATGATAGTGCGGAATTTTATTGCTTTTCAAGTGTGGAATTCATCTTGAATACTGAGCTGGAGTCGAAATTGAAAAGTGCACAGTGAAAGTGAATATTATTGAGTTAAATAGATGCTTGTCCCAGAATTGACCTCATGGTCAGAAATCTTGGATCTGCTCCTTGATATACTCTACGACCTCGCTCTCCAGTTTAGTGTTTGAGGTACGCTTGTCGGCTTTCCCTACTTTTCCCCAAGGAACGAGGTACTGTGGTCCAAGTCACGTCAGCCACCAGTACATGGAACACTGTTAATCTGTGTACTTACCTGGCCAGTTATCTGAGCGGGAGTCGCGACAGTGGCGCCCCAAAGTTGCGTATATGCTCCCATCCTGTAACGAGGGTTCTACATTGAATTGCGAACCCAGATTGAATCGACTTACGGTGCGGGATAGAAAATGAAATTTCCAATCCTCTGAAAGCAACTTGAGGTGTGCCTATACCCAGTCATGATTTATCCAGGGAAATTGAAACGAAAGCAAACCGCGTGAGTTCAGTCTTGATTGCTCCGGGGTGCAAGGAACACGAAACCAACACATCCGAATGCATCTTGGCAAAATAGTTGGCGATGAAAATGTTTCCCATCTTGCTCTGGCCGTATAGAGTCCTAAAGCAAATATTCCTGAATCAGCCTAAACTCGCCAAAAAAAATTGTATGTATCCCTACCATCGACACATGATGTCAATTTTCTTTTTGATCCATGCGTCGCGCTCAGGCCCTGCTTTAATGCTGACGACGTCAATACCGTTCCCTGGAGAAAGTGTATGACCAGCGGAGGATGTGTGCAGGACGCGGGCCGGCACTTGGGTTTCCGTGAATGATTTGGTGAGGGCCGGCAACTGCAACAAGATTAATATGGAGAAAAACAACACTTCGTATACGCCCACGAGCAGTTCCGTTAGAAAGAAATGGCCGATCACGTTGGTGCCGAATTCTCAATCAATCAATCAATCAATATTCCATTATCCTCACTGCGGGCCGTTTATCGGCCGATGTCGTCTCTGCAATGATTCCCGCAACGAAGGGCTGTGTTTCTCCAAACGGGGTTGTCGGTGGCGCACTACCGCTTGGCGTGAGGGACACGATCGTGGGGCGATCACGTGCCAGTGTGGTCATGAGGTTGGTTGGCCGAAACCGGCGCGGCGGAATCTCGGAGTGTCTAAATTGTTTCTCCGAGGGTGGGGGCTGCAGGATTCGAACCTGCGACCTTGGCAATGTGCGCGTGGTCAACCTTAGGGGATGGTTACCGCTGTGCCATCGGTGCCGAATTCTGAAGGTATACCAGTCAACACGGCAAAGAATCAGGAGAGATCGCATACGAAGGTCATATCCTTGTGTAGTAAGCATGTCTGAAGGGCACACCATTACCCCACTTCGAATACCGAATATGAGTCCTGGCCATTACTTATGTAACGAGTTCAATGAACCTTCGACTCACGCATTATTGAAAAGAATGTCCAGCCTCGACTCCTGAGAAAGAAACGCCTCTGCAGATTTGCGTACGCTCGGTAGATCGGCAAGATTGAGCTCAAGAAAGATCGCAGTTTTCTTCGTCTCCTCTTCGAGCTTCTTGATAGCACTAGCAGCCTTCTCGGGTGACCGCGATGCAAGATATACTTTCGCGTTCTTCAAGAGCAGCTGCTTTACAGTCTCGTATCCTATGCCTGCGTTTCCGCCCGTCACAAGTACTATCTGCACGCTGATATGTCAATTTGGAATCGCACTCAGGCAAAAGCGGGACTTCTATTCACCTTGCCAGACAAGTCAGGAATGTCGCGTTCAGGCTTGAATTGGGTGGGGCGCGCGATGAGGTTGCCCATCTTGTCCTGGG
This sequence comes from Favolaschia claudopus, assembly GCA_037176885.1. Classification (NCBI taxonomy): domain Eukaryota; kingdom Fungi; phylum Basidiomycota; class Agaricomycetes; order Agaricales; family Mycenaceae; genus Favolaschia; species Favolaschia claudopus. The sequence continues at coordinate 569,531 of JAWWNJ010000111.1, forward strand.
GTTATTGTGGTACTCGGAAACCAACGTTGCCGTGTGAGAGACATGTCGCGAGTGTCAGGCATGAGAGTCGAGAAGCTTCGGCTTAGCGCTTGCAACAGCTTGCTGGCATGGGATCGCTCTAACATGCCAATAAAAAGCATAATATAAGTATGGTGGGAGTGCTGGGAAACAGAGAGTACAAAGGCCCCGTTGACAAGAATGTTGTGGTTGAGAAAGACAGAGAACTGAAAGAGTGACCGGCCCTCGGCAATGAAATAGCCGTGAGACAGCTGGCGTGGACGCGGTCACATGTTCTCGTGTCCCCTCCTATTTTTGGCCCTGATAGCGCCGAATTCAAATACCGGGCTGGAGAGCAGCGAAGTTGATCGAGCAGACTATGAATGCCCGCCACAGCTCTGTCGAACTAATCTGGAGTAAAGGGACTTCCTTTTGACGCTTCAGCGCCTACCGAAGAGCAATAAACAACCAATCGATCTCATCAGTGGCAACTAACTATAATAAAACCCATTGCCTCGTGCCAACGGCGTCTTTGTTTCCTCTCCTATGTCTGCCCTCCTAGACATTGACGCTGCCTCTGCAGCTCTCATCTCGCAACTCGCCCTCGAGGACATCGCTGAGATAGGTGACTCGAGCAAAGGCAAAGGCCGTGCCGGAGCCCCACTCTCAGATGGGGACTGTGCCTTTAGCGCTTATGAAGAGGAAATGCAAGATATGCTGCGTTTCTTTCAGGATCTGGAGTTGGCACGTAGCATTGATAATGCCCTCGAGTTGGATCAACCTGCTCTATCGGTGCTATCAGTCGTCGAGGACGGAGCGAGAGATGATCATGCATATGCGGCCGCTTTGGAAGGAGGACAGCCACTACCCGCACAGTCTGAAGTTCAGCGCCTGATGGAGGATCCGGATTTTGTGCGTTTGAGGTGTGTCTTTGTTGTAATATATCACCTCTCATTCGATTTTGAATGCTGAGCAATTCAGCGCCGAAGAACAGGAAGATTCTGTTATTGCATCCGCAGATAGTGAGGGAGAAGAAACCGAAATCGAAGCCGGACCCAGTGCAGTAGCTCGCCCACACGACCAACAAGGTACATCAACAGTGAAATTCGAGATTTCACCAAACTTACCTTCAGAACTGGATGCAGGGCGGAATGTATTGCGTGCGGCGACAATGTTCGGGCTATGACCTCTTTCAAGGCGCCGTGCGAACATTTCTACTGTCGTCCGTGCCTTTAAAATCTCGCCACGACCTGCATCGGCGACGAATCCCTTTATCCTTTGCGTTGCTGCTCTCAGAATCTTCCGATGGACGGAAACCGCGGCGTCTACGCATATCTCGAAGTCCGCCTGCGCATCTCTTTCACGAAAAAAGCCCAGGAGTACACAACCGTCTTCAAGAACCGCTTGTATTGCCCGCGTCCCACTTGTTCCATTTTCCTTGGGTCAATTGAGAACCATCTCGAAAATCCTGCTTGCCCCCGCTGCGCCACCGAGGTATGCATTCGATGCAAACAGATCGCACATCCGGGGGACGCTTGTGGAGAGAACGTCGCTGTCGAACAAGTCAAAGCGCTCGCGAGGGAACAACACTGGCAGACTTGCCCCGGATGCGGCCAAATAATTGATTTGCAGCAGGGATGTTTCCATATGACCTGTCGATGCCGGACCGAGTTCTGCTACGTCTGCGCTGCACGTTGGAGGAACTGCACCTGCCCGCAATGGGACGAGGCTCGTCTGATCCTCACAGCGGAGCAGCGGGTTCAGAACGAGATGGGTCCGCAGGCTCGTGCGCTCGCACCTGCGATTTACCAGCACCGCGTTGAGCACCGGGTTGAAAGACTGCGGTATGAGCACGATTGCGCGCTAGGTCATCGCTGGTACCGACGAAATGGGCGTGCTCGCTGTGAAGAATGTCGTTACACGCTCCCGGATTACCTGCTGGTACGTGTTTGAGGTACTTGATCACTTCTGGAAGTAATATATTTGCAGGTTTGCAGATCTTGTAGTATCGCTGCATGTGTGCGCTATAAATTCATATAAATTCATTTCCCATTAAATATTCTAGTTTCAGCTCAATTGAGCTCTTAGATGGTAGTCTTGAGGTTAGTTTAGCCGCCGGTGCGAAGTTTGCTGGCAAGTTCAGCTTCGCATCAGAAAAATTTCCTAAAATGGAAGGTGTGCTGTGAAGTTGAACTTTTAGTCGAAGTTCGAGTCTGCTGAACTTATTACATCGGCCCTGAGTAGATGTAGTTTCCAGGTGAATAGCTGGTAATTTGAGTGGTAGTTTGAGGCTTACAGCCTGTGGTTTCTCAGTGTTGAGCCTGTGGTTGTTTCGGTGCAGCCTGTGGTTGATTGATGCCGAGAATCTCGGCTAATCAAACATGAGTCATTGTGACATCGTCACACTTTGTGACTGAGTGACTTGCTTTGCTGGCATTTTCTGTCGTCTCCCACCACTCTCTTCGCTGCCATGGGTCAAGATAAAGATAGGAAGAAGCAACATATCGCTAATCAAGGCAAGTCCCGAGCACCTAAAATAGAGTTCTAAGTGCTCAAGCCCTGTAGTTCTCAAGTACCTGGATGGCTGCCTTTCTGGTATCGATGTCACCAGTGAAGAGGAGATTGCTGCTTTCGTCAAGCATATGAATGAGATCAGGGGTGTATTGGGGGAGCCTCTGGTGAGTGCTGAGCTCATCGATAACATCACAATTGTCTAATGTACTATAGAACTATGTCGGATTTCAGCAGCAGCTACGATTCTGCCTCAACATCGCACAAAGCACTCCATCCATCATATCAGTGCTGCAGGATGTTGCCCAAAAGACCCGAGCCCACCTCCACAAAAATCTCGCATCACATTGGGAAAAGCGCTCGCTGGTGAGTACTGTCGCTCTTCATAGACTTTGTATCACTTCTATCGTTATTACAGGTATACAAGCTCAATCTTGCGAAGAAAAATCCCAGAACCCTTGCCGAATTTGTTGCTGGTTATCCAATCGACCCGTCGGCACCGGTAGGAACTCTATTCAATCCACGCATCGTCTGGCGCTCTCGGGACCTATCATTTGGACCTGCTGCGGCTCGGAATGTTGTCTTGGCTGATACTGATTCCCGACCCAACTCAGACGACTATGTCTGCAGTAAAGCGAATGGCTTCTATCGTGTTCCTGTGACTGAGTCTGTCATTTTTGTCGATAAAAATGACGGCGAAGGTAAGTCAGCTCTATTCGATTCCTCCACTTCAGATGAGTGCCAGCTGGTAAAATCTGGGCTGAATTGATCGTCCTTCGCGATGTATTCGGCGACGAAGAATCCGACGACAAGGCCCAGATTTTGGAATGGTTCCAGCGAACCATTGACGATGCTGTCAATGAACGTCGTAATGTCCGAGTGAGTCCCGGATCCTCTTCTCGTATCATTCCCCTCTCATATATGTATATGCAGCCCAATCACCCTGGCAGTATGGTCCAAATCGGGTGGAACGCAGGTCCATTTCATGCCCGTGTCTTTGGTCTCGCGAAGAGCTATACTAAAAATTTGAATGAAGAGACTCGCACCGCGCATGACTTGGATGCTATCGCTGCTATCAATGTCGCATGGGCTCTCACTAAGGCGGTCACTCCTACTGATGTTACTCACATCATTGAAGAGGCACTCGCTGCGAGTGGGATGCCTCGTATCGCCACCAGAGACGTCCCTGAAGGTATGTGCAGTATCTTTTCCTGATCCTCTGTTCTAACGGAGGCAATTAGGCACTGGGTTCCGTATCATACTCGGTGACAAGACATATTCGTTTCCGCTGTATGACCGAGCTCCTCCGGAGGGATATCTTACGCGAGACTATTCTGCGTGAGCCAGTTTTCTTCCCATATTTTACGTCGGCTCAGATTTTACCAGCTCCCTGCACACGGATCCATCTTATATTCCCGGTGCATGTGCGATTAGCCTTAACGTTGGCCGCCGTGTCGACACGGAACGACCACCACCAACCTTCTCCGGTGCAGTATCGTCTCGCTACACCACCCGCTCACATTCCAAACATGGTCAAGCTTCAGCCGCTGCTGACCCTCTCGCCGACGATACGGCCAAGTGGCCAGTCGAGGGGGGTGGGAACTTTGTCGATATGAGTCTTCGTGTCGTCGTCGTCCAAGCCACCGGTACGCTCTTCGTCTTTGATCCTAGCCAGAGGCATGGAACGACCCGTCTATGTGGTGCCCATAACTACATCGCTGCATTTACCTTTTCGTCGCGGATCAAGGAGGCGTTCGAGAAGGCAAAGAAGGGACAGCAGATTGAGGCGGAAAAGGGTGCAGGAGATGGAAATTTCGATTTCGAGTAGGTGTACTGTACTATCTACTCTACGATGAATTCTACATCAACCCAGTATTCCACCTATGAGCTTGAGGTGCTCCTCGAGTGATCCCTGTGTCAGTTCTGCGGCCCTTTTTTCTACCGGATCATGCGACAATTTCGATGGAACGATGCCTGTTTGAGCTGGTCCCCCTGCTTTCCAAATGAAGCAAATCGCCTGCCAGACCATATAGCTGTCCCAGCTGTTTGTGTTTTCCGCTTTATAGTGGATCAGCAAACTTTCGTATTGTAAGCAAACTGGTGCACCTGGTATTTTTTCTGCTGGCCAAGAGCAGGTAGACATGGCGACAGCATCCATGAACCACCGGTTTTTCTTGGTGAAGTAATTCTCGTTCCACTCAAGGTGGTTGAGAATAGAAGTATACGTGACTTCTAGTCCTCCAGAAAAGTGGTACTGGGGACGGCTGTGTGAAACACAGAATTTGGCCAGGATCTGTGCTGTAGCATCCCACTGCTGGATGATTATAGGCTACAGAGAAGAGTGCTGACCTGGTATACCGAATTCTGCGCAGATAGTCCTCAGCATAGACATCCCCGGATTCCTCAACCCAATTTCCCAGCCAATCCTCCCCCTCAATTGAACCCTAATCAAGATGTCTTTGGAGGACACCCTCTGCACCAACCCCGGCTGACTCCCAATACTGAGGGATTAATAAGACAGCGTCTGGAACAACTGCGTAATGAATCAACAGAATTCCGGCCAGTTGCAGGTGGTCACGGCAGATACCATTTTGGTGGTAACCCACAGCATATAGATCCTGGACCTGTAAATCCACCTGGCCCTCGACAGATTCAGCCAAGAAACCAGAATGAAGAGCCTATTGCAGCTGCTCGCCGTTTTGTTGAGCAATTACATCAACCTGCTCAACCTTTTCAGCCTGTGAATGCTGCTCAATGGCGCCAGGCTCAAAATAATATGGGACCTGCACCACCTCCACAAGCTGGCCAGGCTCAAGCTCAGCCTCATATACAGCAGGCTCAACCCCCCCAGCAACAACAGCCTGCAGGTCCCCAACCTCAGGCACAACCTCCTATACAACAGCCACCACATCCACAACCCCAGGCACAACCTCCTATACAACAGGCTCAGCCTCCACAGGTGCAACCTCAGGCTCAACCTCCACCACCACCTGTAAACCCAAATACATTACCAAAATATTTTCGACCCTATATAGAGGCTAATGTCAGGATCAAAAAATTGGGCCCTATGGATTTGATCTGCCCCAATTGTCAGGCTCTACATTGGAAGGCTGAGCGAATATCCAAGACAACTTTGGAAAACCCACGGTTTGGAACATGCTGCCTTAGTGGGAAAGTGACACTGCCTGAACTGTGTGCACCTCCAAGAGATCTTCAACAATTATTTAATGGTGAAAGTCATCACTCAAAGCACTTCTTGGAATGTATCCGTCGATACAATTCTGCCTTTTCATTGGCATCTGTAGGGGCAAAACTTGATCGCACAATTGAGGGTGGAGGTCCTTATGTTTACAAAATTCAGGGAATGCTCTACCACAATGTTGGTGCTTTGCAACCAGAGCTGGGCCAGGAACCTTCTTATGCACAACTGTACTTCTATTCATCAGAGGAAGCAAATGCTGCCAGGATGCGCCGTAATGCACCACAGGCAAATAGCCGTATGTCCGGCCTAAAGCCAGAAGTGATGGGAATTCTAGATGGTGTTTTACAGGAACATAATCAGTATGTTCAGGCTTTCAAGACAGCATTTGAACGAATCAAAGAACAAGAGCAGAATCATCCCAATGTTAGATCAGAAATATTTACAAATATTCAACTTGAGCCTGGCACAGATCATCGGCGCTACAATGCACCAACAACAAATGAAGTAGCTGTGATATTGCCTGGGGATGGCTCTCTCCCAGTGGATCATCGGGATCTGATTGTTCAGTATAGAGGCGGAGTACAGGCACTGAAAAGAATCTATGAAACCAATCCATCCTATCAGCCTATGGCTTATGTTTTATTATTTCCATATGGAGAACATGGCTGGCATAAAAACATTCCTCTCAATTTGCCTGCTGGAAATGATACAGACCAAGAGGAAGAAGACCGTGATCCAGGTGAAGAGGAGCCAACTCGAGGTCGCCGGCGCGAGAATATGACTATCTTGGAATATTATCGTTTACACCAAAGAGCTGCAGATTCTCTGCACATATTCAAAGCTGGAGCACTTTTTCAACAATGGATAGTAGATGCCTGGGCTACCACTGATCAAAATCGTCTATGGTGCGCATCGCTTAAACACCACCAAATAGGTCCCATCATTGATGCGATCAATGATGTCTCAAATCGCCGGAGAGAATTTTTTTCAAAGTATATATTGTCTTTCAGCGTTGGGTGGAGGTCAGGGCCCCTTTGTCAAGCTTTTTCAGCCTTCAAGTATGTAGCAGACACACTATAGGCTACTAGAAGGACATTCAAAAATATTGTTCTTGCTTGACATGACCTAAATAGGGAGTGTTCCGTAAGTACACGTGACTGAATGATTGATTGCATCACTGATGTCTCAAATCCGCCTCAAGAAAAAAATATTTATTGTGAGTTTTGGGCGGATGGAATATCCCTCTAGGGGGTTTACTCTACTACCTAATCGAAGTGTTTTGGCCAGAGGATCAGTCGTGGGAAGCTTCTAATCAGGTGCTATAAATTTCGTTCTTGTTTGGTGGTGTTTAAGCGATGCGCACCATAAATTGGTATAGAACTCATCAAAAGGAGTTAAGGGTTGAACTCTACAAGGGCCTGGCTGATGCTACCAGTAACAATGATATAGCACTAGGAGATGTTGGAAAACGATTCATTCTCCCTTCCTCATACAGTGTTTTGACGCTCCTTTACACACCAAAAATGATTTTCGAAACCTGCTTTTGTGTGATATTGTCATAGGACTTCTGAGTAGACAGACCTTTTACATACCCTCTCAAGAATGCCCCCCAATATTTTCAAGGATTTAGAGGGAGGGAGAGCGTTGAAACTCACAGATTTGTAGTGTGTAAAGGAGCGGTGATGGAAATTGCCACAAATTGATGGCAATGATCGCACGATTCCCGCTGACTCTGGACTATCTACGGCCCAAACTCGTGTACAGGTGTCTGAATGGAGTCTAAATGGTTCACATTCAGTATGTAGTTGCTTGATTTGCTCAGATGTGCCCAAATGCAGCCAATATTCAAGGTGTGTAAAGGAGTGTCAATGTGTAAAGGAGCGTCAAAATACTGTATATTGGAGGTTCGCGTTTTATGGTTCAGTTATATCAAGACTCTTTAGCTATTGCACGACATTGTGGGAAGCCAGATTGGTTTGTCACAGTAACTGCCAGTTGGACAGAAGTTGAAGCAAGCTTACTTCCTGGCCAAACACCTGCTGATAGACCTGATTTGGTTGCACGTGTCTTCAGGGAAAAGATACGGATGCTGTTGGAGTCTATCAAGAATGGTGAATTCGGGGCATATGCTGGAGTGGTTTGGACTATAGAATTTCAAAAGCGTGGCCTTCCACATATCCACATCTTAATCTTCAATAAGCCAGACCATCGAGTCAGAAATCCAGAGGATGTTGACCGTGTAGTCTGGGCTCAGATTCCTGACAAAATAAAATATCCCAAACTTTATGCTTTGGTGACCACTCTGATGGTTCACCGACCCTGTGGCAATGACAATCCCAATGCCCCCTGTATGAAAGATGGAAAATGTTCAAAGGGCTATCCAAAGCCATTTCAGGCAGAGACACGACTAGCTGAGGATGGATATGCAATTTATGCAAGACCACAAAATGGTGTTACTTTTATTGACAAGGGCAAGACTATAGATAACCGCTGGATTGTTCCTTATAATCCCAGGTAAGAAAAAGCTTATACTTTCACTCAAGATTTGAATCAATATATGGTGTGTAAATTCTTTGCAGAGCGCTAGCACTTCTGGAATATGGCTGTCATATAAATGTTGAATGCTGCATTTCTATCAAAGCAACGAAGTATATCCATAAATATGTCTACAAAGGCCACGACCGCAGTACCCTCACAGTTGAACAACAGAATGATGAAATCAAATTACATCTGGACAGTCGTTATATATCAGCTCCTGAGGCCACTTGGCGACTTCTTCGGTACAGATTGCATGAGGAGAAGCCTACAGTTGTTCGTCTCCAACTTCATCTTCCGAATGAACAGAGTGTAGTCTTCAACCAAAATGATGATGCCGAAACTGTGCTCAACAGAGGAGCTACAAAGGACACTACTCTCACTGCATTTTTCAAAGCCTGTGCAAATGACCTTCCCAAGGCCAGAGAGTCTCTATACCAGGAGTTTCCACAGCATTTTGTATGGAACAAACCTTCTACCAAGTGGACAATAAGAAAGCAACAATTTGCCATTGGAAGAATGTTCTTTGCTGGCCCTTCTGCTGGGGAACGCTTTTATCTTCGGACACTGTTGACCGTTGTGCGAGGTCCAACCTCATTTGAACACCTTCGTACAGTCAACAATGTTGTTTACCCAACCTTCCAAGAAGCATGTCTCGCTCTTGAATTGTTAGAAGATGACAGAGAATGGGAACAATGTCTTGACGAGGCATCAGTCATGCAAACAGGATATCAACTCAGGCAGCTTTTTGCAACAATCATTCGAGAGAATTGGCCTTTACAAGATCCAGTGGCGCTCTGGAACAAATTTAAGGAAAACATATGTGATGACCTGCGTTACAAACTTATACAAAAAGGATTTCAAAACCCTACAGAACATCAGATATACGACTATGGCCTCTATCTTCTTGATTCTATTTTACATGGCTCTGGAAAGTCTTTGTCTGATTTTCCTCCTATGCCTCGACCTGTAGACAACTGGGCGCAATTGGAAGCAAATCGTCTGATTGCTGAACAGTTAGCATATGATTGGGATGAGCAGCGCAGATTGGCTGAACCTCGAATCCAGGGGCTTAATGTTGAACAGCGCACTGCATTCAATGCTGTGATGCATTCCGTACAAAACAATGAACCCAAATTATATTTTCTAAACGGTCCAGGTGGGACAGGGAAGACTCATGTTTATAACACCTTATGCTATGCTTTGCGAGCCGAAGGAAGGATTGTGCTATGTGTTGCTTCATCTGGCATAGCTTCATTGTTGTTGCTTGGTGGCCGGACCTCTCACTCCACATTCAAGATTCCCCTAATTCTATATCAAGACATTCTATGTAATATTAAAAAGCGCACATACTTGGCTGAACTGCTGCTGCGAGTTGAATTGGTGATCTGGGATGAAGTGCCAATGCAGGATCGTCGAGCTCCGGAAGCTGTTGACAAAACTATGCAGGATATACGCAGTGATCCACGTCCCTTTGGAGGTGTCACTGTTCTCTTTGGCGGAGATTTCCAGCAGATTCTACCAGTTGTTGTCAAAGGCAGGAGAGAGGATATTGTTGGCTTTTGCCTCAAGCGTTCTTATCTGTGGCCACGGATTCAGATGCTTAATCTAACCCAGAATATGAGATTGGGAGGACCACATGCCCGCCAAGAAGACAAAGATTTTGCTCGCTGGCTCTTAGATGTAGGACATGGGAGAAATTCTGATGCCAATGGCAACGTAAAATTGCCAGACAATGTCAAAATTCCTTCAAATACAGAAGAAGCTCTCATTGATGCAATCTACCCTGGCATTTCCGCAATTCAATTCAATCATCAGGATGATAGATACTTCTTGGAACGCACTATTCTCTCGGGCAGAAATGATGAAGTTGATGAGCTCAATCAGAAGCTACTCAATAAATTCAATGGTCAGGAAACCATTTATCACAGTGCAGACTCTGCTATCATAGAGGAGGGCGTGGATGGGGGTTTTGAATATCCCGTAGAATATCTCAACTCTGTGAAAGCATCTGGGCTGCCTCTCGCAAAGCTGGCTTTGAAAGTGGGATGCCCAATCATGATTCTGCGCAATCTTGATCCTCCAAATGGTCTGTGTAACGGCTCTAGAGGTATTCTCACAAGAGCATCTGCTCATGTTCTGGAGATCAGACTAATTGGTGGTGAACATATGGGAAAGAAAGCTTTCATTCCCCGCATCTCTATTATTCCAGCTATGGAACAAGTGGGAGTATCTATGAAACGTCGCCAGTTTCCTGCCCGTCTTGCCTTCTCTATGACAATCAACAAATCACAGGGTCAATCCGTAAATAATATTGGACTCGATCTTCGCACTGATGTGTTCACTCATGGCCAACTATATGTAGCACTGTCTCGATGCACATCTAGCCAACGTATCAAGGCTCTATTCAAACCTGCGAATGTAGATAGTGCACTTACTAAAAATATTGTATATGAAGAGGTCTTGAACTAAATAGTTTGTAGAAATCAATATAACTGATCACATATATAAGTACAAGTATAATAAGTATACCAAGAAAAACCCCCGGGGTTTGGGGCAGAGCCCCAACAAGCTGTGCACCTGCAGTAGGAAGGGCCGCGAGCGCAGCGAGTCGGCCCTGCCGGAGGCAGGGTGCTAAAGCTTGTGATACTGTAAATACTTGTACCGAGGCAACCGTCACGGTCACGGAGGGGTCGGTTGCGTTAGGTCACGGTCACGGAGGGTCTGGTTGCCTTGATCTGGATCGTGACATAGCCAAAAAATATTGAATTTTTGGCATGAGATTTGCAAAATTTTGCGCATAGCGCACCATTTGACTCAATCCGCATCCAGAAGCCCTGATTCTGGTGTAAAAAAGGCAAATTCGGAGAGACTTGGTTGCCCATCATGGCAACTGTCACGCTCACGCCTGGCCTGGTTGCGTTGCCCAAAGTGGGTCACGGTGTCACGGTACTTTGGCTGGTTGCCTCGGTACAAGTATCTACAGTAACCGATCCAAGCAGTACTCGGTATGGCTTCCCCACCATCTCAGCACGCTCCTCTGGCGTCGACGGGCACATGGAAGAGTTGAGAGAGATGCCAACAGGAAGAGGTGTGGTACGGAGGTGGATATTTTCCAGGTGGTGGTCCGCTAACACTTTCTCAAAGTAGGCGCGCTGAGAAAGAGTGACAGTCCCCGCCTCCAGGTCCTGCTCGACGCGCATACCGAGCAAGCGGTGAGTATGACCAACGTCTTTGATGTCCCAGATTTTCGCTAACTCAGCCTTGCGCAGCTCCGCTTCCTCAAGCGATGAAGATGCACCCCACACGTCGTCCGTGTAGGTGTCAGTCAACGTATAACCGCCGTCTCCGGACACCTTAACACGAACGCAGGGATCTGCCCTCGATGCCACATATTCAAGATCGGTATATGTGCCTCCCAATGTCTCCGCCCAATCCTTGCCGCCTTGCATCGTCCCGTAAATTGTCTTTCTCAACCGACACGCCCAGCCCTCTTTCCCTTCCACTTCATACCCCCTTGGCTGCTCCATATAGATCTCCTCCTTCGTCTCGCTATTCAGGTAAGCGGCTTCGAAATCAATCTGCCATAAATGAAGGTTCTGTTTCGCAGCAATCGCCGCCGTCATGCGAATCGATTCAAGGCGAGCAACAGCGGCCCACGTTTCCTCGTAATCGATTCCATGGACCTGCGTGAAACCCTTTCCAACAAGGCGAGCTTTATCCCGCAACCCGTTGCCTTCCCCATCTTTCTTGACGTCGTACACCCACTTCGACGCCATAATGTTGGCTCCCGGAGGCGGTTGCTGCAGCTCCCATGTCCCCTTCTTCCATTTCAACGTCCATAGCCGCAGTCGAGCGAGGAGCATCAAGCTTCATCGCTTCGGTGTAGTGTTTCGGCGCATACAAGCGGTCGGGATTGTAGGACATCAAGGTGTGCGAGACATGGTCATCGAGCTCCGCATTCAAACTGACGATTTCATCCCAGGCTGCATTCGCTCTTGGCTTTGTAGATCTTGTCGCCCAGTCTTCACGATTAGCCCGTGCGGCATCCTCTCGTGCCGCAGATTCGCGCATCTCGGTGATACGTGAAGTTGCTGTTGTGGTACGCGAGGGACGACGAGGAGGTTCGGCAGCGGGAGGTGCAGGTTGTGGGGCATTCGTGGGTTCTGCTAGCGCAGGTGCGGGCTCATGCAGTTCTACGACTGGCTCGGAGTCGTGTTCACGAGCCTCCTGATTGTTGCGATGAGCACTGGCGGATGGAATCGGCTCCTCGGGTACGTCGTCTTCTCTCTTCCTCACATCCTCCTCCTCATCCGCAGTGCGGTTAGCTTTTCCCTCATCAAACTCCACATTACGGCTCTCAAATTGCTTCCCGTGCTCATCAATCAGAACATAATTGCCTGCGCCCGTGCCGTAGCCAATGAAGGTCGCTGGAATGGTACGGCTTTCCAACTTACTCCCCCCATCCACACGCTGGCCGTTTACGATATTGACCTTAGCGCTGCACCTCGAACCGAAAACCCGCATGTGAGAAACGTCAACGGGTCGACCATCAAAACCCTCCTGCGGGATGCGTTTGGGACGACGACGAGTCGGCATTCTGTTGCGGCTGTAGGTTGCACATGCCCCAGCTGCCGCCCAATAAGTTTCGGGCAAACCCGACTCATGAAGGAAATGTCCTCCGTAATGGTGCGTATTCCTCGTTCGGCAAGCCCGTTCTCCGCTGACGAGTAAGGTGCAGTTCGCTCATGTATGATTCCATGCAGTTTGAAGTACGCTGTCCACTTTGCGGAGTTGAATGCGTTGTCGGTGCGGACGCGCTTCAGTTTCCTGCCGATCTGCTTCTCCGCCATGACCCGGTAGTCATCAAACACAGGAATTGTGGAGTCGTAGCTCTTATCGCGAAGGTAATCGGTATGTTTATGCCCGGTCCCGCTATCAACGACTAACATCATGTAGATGTTTCCTCCCGGCGACACAACTCGGGACGGCCCCCATAGATCAAAGGCTACAAGGTCCAAAGGAGGTACATCTGTCTCCGTTTGGCTATCATATCCGCGTGTGTGCTGATGACCGGCGCGACAGTCAAGGCATTTTCCATCAATGGAGTGATCTGTAATGTGAAGGCCAGACACAAGGCCTTCTGCATGCATCTCCCGAATGGTATCCGGGCTCGCATGGGCGAATCGACGGTGCCAGTTCCTCAGTGAGGTTGGTTGCGAGGTCGAAACATTCGCGTGAGTGTGCACCACCTCGAGCACGTACATCCCAGCTGATCCGCGGCCATGTAAGATCGTTTGACCAGCGGGGCCCTCGCAGATGGTGACTTTCCCACCTCCGAAGGTAGAGTAGTATCCCGCTTTGTCAAATTGACTGACAGAGACAAGGTTTGCGGACAGCGAAGGCGTGTGAAGGGCATTCAAGAACGTAAGGTGAACCTCTCTTCCATCCACCATGAAGACTTTTCTGACCGTCCCTTTCCCCACGATAGCGAAGTCGCCTTCTGATGCGAGTGCGGATTTACCCGTGCGGATGGCTACAGGCTCGTAGGACTGGAAGTCAGCGCGATCGCGAAAGAAGTGATCACTCGCTCCGGAATCAAGAAAGGTAACGGTCTTCGTTGGGGTGTAGTTCTCGAACGTGCGGCTAACAAACGCCGTAGTGGAGACAGATGTGTCAATAACGCAGTGGATCGGCTCATCGCAACGACGAGCTTGGAAAGTAACATCTTCCGTAGCTGCGAGAGGACGGGGATCGGCAGCCTTGGGGTAAATGATCTTGGGTGCGTCCTCATCCTCAATCTCTTCAACTGTCACCCGACGTGTAGTTGCCATCAAGACACGGTGGATTGGCTGTGGCTCCTGCTCTGCCGTTGCCTGCCTTGCCTGAGCTCGGTTTCGTCCGAAATTCGGTGGAAACTGTCCCTCTTTTCCTCCCCCAGGCCAGTAGCAGTTCTCGATGGTATGGCTTGTTTTGTTGACTGCTTTACAACCAGGGTTGGTACAACGGCGCCTGGGAGCTGAGGTGTTCAGTGCCGTCGACGACGTGGCAACTGTGGTGTGTTCCGGCATGCCAGTGTTGATAGCGACGGTCTTGATCAGTGCAAACGCATCGTCGAGGTCTGCGGCTCCGAACAGCGCGCCTTGGAGGCCCAGCCAACGCGGGTCAGGAGGAAGGGAGCGAATGAGTACGTTCTTCAGCAAATGCCTTTCCGCCCAACATCCTGACGACATTCCCTTTGTTCCGAATAGTACTGAGAAGGTTGTCAAGGTCGTCGCGTGAAGCTCCCAGAACTTGATGGACTGGAGTTCGCTCTCAGCGAGGGAAAGTGCAGCGTCGCTTTTCTTTGCGCACGCATTGGTAACGGAGTCCCAGCACTCCTTCGCAGTGCCGTCACGCTTCACACCCAATCCAATTGGGTCTACGATGCTCGTGACAATGAGGGAGCGAAGAACCCCGTCACGGTAGAGCCACTCCTCGCGGGCTGGGGTTCTCGAAAATACTGGGGTAGGATCCGGCGATGCAGTGCCGGTAGGCAGCGTAACGATGGCGGGCTTCTCGATAGTGCCGTCGAGGTATCCTGACAAGCCTTTGCTTGCGGCATGTTCCTCAATGAGCACTTTGAAGGTAGGAAAGTTGGACTTGTTAGCTTGGAGCTTTTCCGTTGCTAACAAAGTTGGTAGGGTAATCATTTGGGACGCCATCGAAGCGACTTGGTATGATTGTGGGTAAGGTTTGTGAATAAAGCCTTAGTCGTTTTATCGTGCTGTTCTTCTGAGTGAGCTCAAAGGGCGACGGGCCCATAACCTAAAGTAAGAACACAAAGGTAAGAGCTCAGTCGGGACACGATAGGTGTAAACGACTGTATATTGAGTCGGGACAGTACCTAAAGTAAGAATGTTGAAGGTGAGAGCCCATCACGCGCCGCCTTCCCTATCTGTCCGTTTCCTCGCTACACCCCCCCTATCCGTCCCTTTGTATCTTCCTTATATCGTCTCGTACGTACCAATTTCCTGTAGCTCTCGCACCCCCATCTCGTCGCTCTCTCGCGCCCAAATATACCTGCTTGGCTCTCTTCTCGCGTGATCCATAACCTGTTCTATAAAGAACACAAAGGTAAGAGCTAGAGTACGAGTAAGTAAGTAAGTCGTAGGCTAGTAGAAATATAGATAACTCACCTCAGTCGGGACACGATAGGTGTAAACGACTGAGGTGCAAATACAAGATAGTAACCATCATATACTAGATACCAAAAAGGAAATACGGAACAGTTCGGGTACCTGGCGGGCGTACCGAGCGGGTCTCTACAACATATCTTGAAATGGCTCCAGACCTCTAGCGCTACGTATCACTCAAGAGTTCTGGAAGATCCTCAGCGCGATACAGCAACGACTCGCCAACCACGTGACCATTGTGCGCGAGTCTCCTCTTTTAGCGCTCTCCTCCTCCAGGCAGTTACGCCATCCCTCGAGGAGCTCTCCGCGAAATCCGAGGCTCAGAACAAAGCCATCTCGAAGGAAGTCGCTTCGTTTTAAAGCGGAGAAAGCTCTTTCGTACGCCGCGGTGGCCGCTGCTGCCGTGAAGCCCGCCACTCCCCCTGTTCCCAAAGCAAAGCCACCTCCGCTACAGCCGTTTTGGAAACAATATACGGGTTTTGATCAAGTGGTGCTCATTCGTTTGTGCTTACCTTTGTTTTGCTTCCCGTCGCCAGCTCCACTTCGGCCGAATCTGAGTTTGCTTCCGCCACCTAGAGAACACCAGGAAAAAAACAGGGGGTTAACAGAACTGAGGATCAAGACTCAGCTGCTACTTGCCCAGAGTTCGACAGGGCCGTGACTTGCGAGCAAGGGCCAAAACAAGAGACCAGCGGCACTTGATGTGGTACGGCAACACCCCACAAAGTGGTGCTCCCGGCTTTGCCGATGACAGAATCGTCAACAAACGTAAGCACAAATGAACGAGCACCACTCAATCAAAACCCGTATATTGTTTCCAAAACGGCTGTAAGGACCTGGCCAATGTACTTACAATATGATTTGTATGCCGGAATACCGGCTTACAGCAGGGGGAGCTTGTGTAAATTCTTATATGGCACACAAATTAATAATATTAATGTTGCGCTGTTGTTTGGGAGGCATACTTCGGCTGGATTCTTTTTCACGCACATAAGTACTCTAGTAGTACTCTACTTTGTGAACTTATGCCGGGCAACAACGTTCTGACCTTCTGGAGGATGAACCACCAATCAAATTTCTGACTAGCTTATCATCATGCTACAATACCTACTCGAGTATCCCTATCCACTCAGAACCGTGGTCTCTCTATACAGACACTATAACTGAGCAAGCTGCAACATTGATATCATTTATTTTCATCGCCTCTTTACAGCAACTTTCTGGGAAACTAATGGCGCCAGAACCTGCCCCTCTGTATGAAATAGAGAACTGTGTTTTCCCTTCCGTTCAGCAGCCTCGGGCAGGGTCAAGGACGGGTGCACCATCACGCTGCAATCAGTCTGGATCAGTAGGGATCAGGATGGATCACTCGGAAGAGCATCGTATCACTCGGAGCATGCCAATCTTGACGTGCGGTGCGCACGTCAAGGGCAGTGACGCCATCAAAAAGCCGTCTAGCACAGCTTATTACTTTTCGGTGACGGCTCTGATAAAGGAAGCTCCCCCCTTTTGTCCGGGACTCCGGGTACACCATCAGTCGTAATCCCCCACGGGTACGCCATCAGTGCTGGCATCGCACATCTGCCACTTTTGACAGCTGTATAGCAACACGGACTGGACAGCTTCGGTTAGCCAGGGTTAGCCCGGCTGGCACAGTTGCCGAGCTGATCTACAACATGTCGAGTATGTGGACAATGGTCCACATAGGAGGGTAAGCTTGCTTCAGTGCTTGGAATGCATACCGTGAACTTTTCAATATCCTGGTTGAATACGTCCAGACAAATTTGTCGCAAAAATCGGATTTCAATTATAACCGATTATATGGTCTAATCAGGCTTTATTAAGCCAAGATCGAAGCATTCGGAGATGGGATCATAAATTTCTATGTCGGTTTATATGTAACCCGCCTATAAACTTATAACCAGTTATAATCGGAATCCGATTTTTGCGACCTAAGTTTATTTCAACCCCAAATCTTTCAAGCAGTATTTTCAGACTAATTTCGTGCCATTGATTCAAATCAATTGTAATGATGTGCCGGAGTGCCGAGCGCGACTCTCTGAGCTCAAACCTTCTCGTCCGAGCCTCCGAGTCCCACTCACACCCTTTTCGTCATTCCTCTGAATCGTAAACTTGTATCTGACAGACTGACAAAACGTGAAGCTTATTGAATGCTTTCTTGAACAAACAATCATTGGTAACCCATTAGTGTTGTCAGGGTCGGGTCGGAGACCCTAGACCCGGCCCGACCCGACCCTGGGTCGGCTAGACCCGGCGGGTCGGGTCTGAGATGTTGCTCGACCCGCGACCCGGGTGGCCTCGGCAGGCAATTCAACTGATCTCCAATGCCGAAGTCCATCCGCAACATCTGATTTGATTTGATTTGATTTGAAGTTCTAATATATGCTGTACCTGGCTACGGAAGAGCTATGCAGCAGTACGGTAAGGGTTGGCGGGGATTTCATATAGTAGGTAGTTTGGAAACGGTAATATAGACTATAACGAGAGAGGAAAAGAAGGTTAAGTATCGCGCAACGGAATGAAAGTTTGAGGAGTAACAGTATCAGAGATGGAACGGGAAGGAAGGGGAAGAGGGAGACATAGGGTGGGTATGAATCAAGGATCAAGAATACAGAAGAATAAAAGAGAGCGGAGAGGATTAACGAGGGGATTGTATGTACGGGAGAGGGTGGACCGACGACTTATCTAAAGCCTTGTGAAGGTCCTTCATGCGCTCCGCCAGAGTTACCGCCAACTCTTTCCGACGCGGGCAGGTATACGAATCCGTGCGGTGCTTTCCACCACAATTGAGGCATTCCACAGGGCCAGAACATTGGGAGGTGTCGCCGTGAGGATGGTCCGCCGAGGGCTTCGCACATATGCCGCAAGATGGCTTCTTGACGTTGCATCGAGCCTTGGTGTGTCCGTATTTGTGACATCCCCAGCACTGGGAGATGCGAAGATGCGGGAAGCCACGAGCGACGGTGGGACCAGTGGAACACAGGATGATGCGGCCGCGTGAGAGCGCAAGATCGACCTTTTCGCGTGACTGGAGAAGGAAATATACAGCCCAACCGTTTGAACCGTTTACAAACTGTTTACAAACTGTTTCCGACCTCGAGCAAATTAAATGGAAACGAAAACGGATATTACCGTTTACAAACGTTTGCAAACGGAAATGGTTGGAGCCTTAGGATCTTCTTGGCAACTGAGTTCAACCCGAACACTACTTCAACAGTTCAGAGTGTTCAGACGCGGCCGCAGGTATACTTTTAAATTTGGTGTGCGCTGACCGGTACCTGTTACGTGGTCAAATTAGACAAACAGGTACCTCAATGAATTTTTGCCGGCGCTGCGAGGCCAGTTTCAAGACCGACATTCAAAAACTGAGTGCAGGTCAGTAATAAACTGTCTGGCTCAATTTACCTGAGCTCACTCCCTGCCTCTACTTAGACTTGTCTCCTAATCTGAAAAAGGATTCGAAGCAATGTTCGCTTGACAAGTTGACAAGGAAGAATTGTTATCACAAGTTGTTGGCATTTCTGTGTACATGTACAAATTTACTGTGAAATGCACATGATTAGATTCTATCTGAGAGCCTCTAATTGAGCCTCAATTGATCCTCACAGAATATTGTGTGCCCATTGCACCATGAACCATTGTTGCCCCAGTTTCGAGCTCAATTTGAGCCGAAACTTTCCAAGTCAAAAGATGAATTAAGAATTCTCATCAGTCATTTAATAGCGTATATTTACATATTTAATTTGTACATCTGGACCTCCCAGTGGCTCTGTCCTGGGGGAAAGTGAGTTGAACTGTTGGAGACGTGCTCACACGGCAACAGCCGAGTTTGACAGGTAGGATCAGTCGAAAGTGCCGGGATCACGTAGGATCATTTGGCTATGTCTAGCCGAGACATACACAGGCATGATGAATGAGCCAAGAGTTGACTTATGGTGCGCGCGGCCTAAACACCACCAAATAGGTCCCATCATTGATGCCATCAGTGATGTCTCAAATCGACCGGCGGAAAAATTTCAAATTTACAGAAATTTTTCCGCCGGTCGATTTGAGTTGAGACATCACTAAATTTACAGAAATTTTTCCGCCGGTCGATTTGAGACATCACTGATGGCATCAATGATGGGACCTATTTGGTGGTGTTTAGGCCGCGCGCACCATAAGTCAACTCTTGGCTCATTCATCATGCCTGTGTATGTCTCGGCTAGACATAGCCAAATGATCCTACGTGATCCCGGCACTTTCGACTGATCCTACCTGTCAAACTCGGCTGTTGCCGTGTGAGCACGTCTCCAACAGTTCAACTCACTTTCCCCCAGGACAGAGCCACTGGGAGGTCCAGATGTACAAATTAAATATGTAAATATACGCTATTAAATGACTGATGAGAATTCTTAATTCATCTTTTGACTTGGAAAGTTTCGGCTCAAATTGAGCTCGAAACTGGGGCAACAATGGTTCATGGTGCAATGGGCACACAATATTCTGTGAGGATCAATTGAGGCTCAATTAGAGGCTCTCAGATAGAATCTAATCATGTGCATTTCACAGTAAATTTGTACATGTACACAGAAATGCCAACAACTTGTGATAACAATTCTTCCTTGTCAACTTGTCAAGCGAACATTGCTTCGAATCCTTTTTCAGATTAGGAGACAAGTCTAAGTAGAGGCAGGGAGTGAGCTCAGGTAAATTGAGCCAGACAGTTTATTACTGACCTGCACTCAGTTTTTGAATGTCGGTCTTGAAACTGGCCTCGCAGCGCCGGCAAAAATTCATTGAGGTACCTGTTTGTCTAATTTGACCACGTAACAGGTACCGGTCAGCGCACACCAAATTTAAAAGTATACCTGCGGCCGCGTCTGAACACTCTGAACTGTTGAAGTAGTGTTCGGGTTGAACTCAGTTGCCAAGAAGATCCTAAGGCTCCAACCATTTCCGTTTGCAAACGTTTGTAAACGGTAATATCCGTTTTCGTTTCCATTTAATTTGCTCGAGGTCGGAAACAGTTTGTAAACAGTTTGTAAACGGTTCAAACGGTTGGGCTGTATATTTCCTTCTCCAGTCACGCGAAAAGGTCGATCTTGCGCTCTCACGCGGCCGCATCATCCTGTGTTCCACTGGTCCCACCGTCGCTCGTGGCTTCCCGCATCTTCGCATCTCCCAGTGCTGGGGATGTCACAAATACGGACACACCAAGGCTCGATGCAACGTCAAGAAGCCATCTTGCGGCATATGTGCGAAGCCCTCGGCGGACCATCCTCACGGCGACACCTCCCAATGTTCTGGCCCTGTGGAATGCCTCAATTGTGGTGGAAAGCACCGCACGGATTCGTATACCTGCCCGCGTCGGAAAGAGTTGGCGGTAACTCTGGCGGAGCGCATGAAGGACCTTCACAAGGCTTTAGATAAGTCGTCGGTCCACCCTCTCCCGTACATACAATCCCCTCGTTAATCCTCTCCGCTCTCTTTTATTCTTCTGTATTCTTGATCCTTGATTCATACCCACCCTATGTCTCCCTCTTCCCCTTCCTTCCCGTTCCATCTCTGATACTGTTACTCCTCAAACTTTCATTCCGTTGCGCGATACTTAACCTTCTTTTCCTCTCTCGTTATAGTCTATATTACCGTTTCCAAACTACCTACTATATGAAATCCCCGCCAACCCTTACCGTACTGCTGCATAGCTCTTCCGTAGCCAGGTACAGCATATATTAGAACTTCAAATCAAATCAAATCAAATCAGATGTTGCGGATGGACTTCGGCATTGGAGATCAGTTGAATTGCCTGCCGAGGCCACCCGGGTCGCGGGTCGAGCAACATCTCAGACCCGACCCGCCGGGTCTAGCCGACCCAGGGTCGGGTCGGGCCGGGTCTAGGGTCTCCGACCCGACCCTGACAACACTAATGGGTTACCAATGATTGTTTGTTCAAGAAAGCATTCAATAAGCTTCACGTTTTGTCAGTCTGTCAGATACAAGTTTACGATTCAGAGGAATGACGAAAAGGGTGTGAGTGGGACTCGGAGGCTCGGACGAGAAGGTTTGAGCTCAGAGAGTCGCGCTCGGCACTCCGGCACATCATTACAATTGATTTGAATCAATGGCACGAAATTAGTCTGAAAATACTGCTTGAAAGATTTGGGGTTGAAATAAACTTAGGTCGCAAAAATCGGATTCCGATTATAACTGGTTATAAGTTTATAGGCGGGTTACATATAAACCGACATAGAAATTTATGATCCCATCTCCGAATGCTTCGATCTTGGCTTAATAAAGCCTGATTAGACCATATAATCGGTTATAATTGAAATCCGATTTTTGCGACAAATTTGTCTGGACGTATTCAACCAGGATATTGAAAAGTTCACGGTATGCATTCCAAGCACTGAAGCAAGCTTACCCTCCTATGTGGACCATTGTCCACATACTCGACATGTTGTAGATCAGCTCGGCAACTGTGCCAGCCGGGCTAACCCTGGCTAACCGAAGCTGTCCAGTCCGTGTTGCTATACAGCTGTCAAAAGTGGCAGATGTGCGATGCCAGCACTGATGGCGTACCCGTGGGGGATTACGACTGATGGTGTACCCGGAGTCCCGGACAAAAGGGGGGAGCTTCCTTTATCAGAGCCGTCACCGAAAAGTAATAAGCTGTGCTAGACGGCTTTTTGATGGCGTCACTGCCCTTGACGTGCGCACCGCACGTCAAGATTGGCATGCTCCGAGTGATACGATGCTCTTCCGAGTGATCCATCCTGATCCCTACTGATCCAGACTGATTGCAGCGTGATGGTGCACCCGTCCTTGACCCTGCCCGAGGCTGCTGAACGGAAGGGAAAACACAGTTCTCTATTTCATACAGAGGGGCAGGTTCTGGCGCCATTAGTTTCCCAGAAAGTTGCTGTAAAGAGGCGATGAAAATAAATGATATCAATGTTGCAGCTTGCTCAGTTATAGTGTCTGTATAGAGAGACCACGGTTCTGAGTGGATAGGGATACTCGAGTAGGTATTGTAGCATGATGATAAGCTAGTCAGAAATTTGATTGGTGGTTCATCCTCCAGAAGGTCAGAACGTTGTTGCCCGGCATAAGTTCACAAAGTAGAGTACTACTAGAGTACTTATGTGCGTGAAAAAGAATCCAGCCGAAGTATGCCTCCCAAACAACAGCGCAACATTAATATTATTAATTTGTGTGCCATATAAGAATTTACACAAGCTCCCCCTGCTGTAAGCCGGTATTCCGGCATACAAATCATATTGTAAGTACATTGGCCAGGTCCTTACAGCCGTTTTGGAAACAATATACGGGTTTTGATTGAGTGGTGCTCGTTCATTTGTGCTTACGTTTGTTGACGATTCTGTCATCGGCAAAGCCGGGAGCACCACTTTGTGGGGTGTTGCCGTACCACATCAAGTGCCGCTGGTCTCTTGTTTTGGCCCTTGCTCGCAAGTCACGGCCCTGTCGAACTCTGGGCAAGTAGCAGCTGAGTCTTGATCCTCAGTTCTGTTAACCCCCTGTTTTTTTCCTGGTGTTCTCTAGGTGGCGGAAGCAAACTCAGATTCGGCCGAAGTGGAGCTGGCGACGGGAAGCAAAACAAAGGTAAGCACAAACGAATGAGCACCACTTGATCAAAACCCGTATATTGTTTCCAAAACGGCTGTAGCGGAGGTGGCTTTGCTTTGGGAACAGGGGGAGTGGCGGGCTTCACGGCAGCAGCGGCCACCGCGGCGTACGAAAGAGCTTTCTCCGCTTTAAAACGAAGCGACTTCCTTCGAGATGGCTTTGTTCTGAGCCTCGGATTTCGCGGAGAGCTCCTCGAGGGATGGCGTAACTGCCTGGAGGAGGAGAGCGCTAAAAGAGGAGACTCGCGCACAATGGTCACGTGGTTGGCGAGTCGTTGCTGTATCGCGCTGAGGATCTTCCAGAACTCTTGAGTGATACGTAGCGCTAGAGGTCTGGAGCCATTTCAAGATATGTTGTAGAGACCCGCTCGGTACGCCCGCCAGGTACCCGAACTGTTCCGTATTTCCTTTTTGGTATCTAGTATATGATGGTTACTATCTTGTATTTGCACCTCAGTCGTTTACACCTATCGTGTCCCGACTGAGGTGAGTTATCTATATTTCTACTAGCCTACGACTTACTTACTTACTCGTACTCTAGCTCTTACCTTTGTGTTCTTTATAGAACAGGTTATGGATCACGCGAGAAGAGAGCCAAGCAGGTATATTTGGGCGCGAGAGAGCGACGAGATGGGGGTGCGAGAGCTACAGGAAATTGGTACGTACGAGACGATATAAGGAAGATACAAAGGGACGGATAGGGGGGGTGTAGCGAGGAAACGGACAGATAGGGAAGGCGGCGCGTGATGGGCTCTCACCTTCAACATTCTTACTTTAGGTACTGTCCCGACTCAATATACAGTCGTTTACACCTATCGTGTCCCGACTGAGCTCTTACCTTTGTGTTCTTACTTTAGGTTATGGGCCCGTCGCCCTTTGAGCTCACTCAGAAGAACAGCACGATAAAACGACTAAGGCTTTATTCACAAACCTTACCCACAATCATACCAAGTCGCTTCGATGGCGTCCCAAATGATTACCCTACCAACTTTGTTAGCAACGGAAAAGCTCCAAGCTAACAAGTCCAACTTTCCTACCTTCAAAGTGCTCATTGAGGAACATGCCGCAAGCAAAGGCTTGTCAGGATACCTCGACGGCACTATCGAGAAGCCCGCCATCGTTACGCTGCCTACCGGCACTGCATCGCCGGATCCTACCCCAGTATTTTCGAGAACCCCAGCCCGCGAGGAGTGGCTCTACCGTGACGGGGTTCTTCGCTCCCTCATTGTCACGAGCATCGTAGACCCAATTGGATTGGGTGTGAAGCGTGACGGCACTGCGAAGGAGTGCTGGGACTCCGTTACCAATGCGTGCGCAAAGAAAAGCGACGCTGCACTTTCCCTCGCTGAGAGCGAACTCCAGTCCATCAAGTTCTGGGAGCTTCACGCGACGACCTTGACAACCTTCTCAGTACTATTCGGAACAAAGGGAATGTCGTCAGGATGTTGGGCGGAAAGGCATTTGCTGAAGAACGTACTCATTCGCTCCCTTCCTCCTGACCCGCGTTGGCTGGGCCTCCAAGGCGCGCTGTTCGGAGCCGCAGACCTCGACGATGCGTTTGCACTGATCAAGACCGTCGCTATCAACACTGGCATGCCGGAACACACCACAGTTGCCACGTCGTCGACGGCACTGAACACCTCAGCTCCCAGGCGCCGTTGTACCAACCCTGGTTGTAAAGCAGTCAACAAAACAAGCCATACCATCGAGAACTGCTACTGGCCTGGGGGAGGAAAAGAGGGACAGTTTCCACCGAATTTCGGACGAAACCGAGCTCAGGCAAGGCAGGCAACGGCAGAGCAGGAGCCACAGCCAATCCACCGTGTCTTGATGGCAACTACACGTCGGGTGACAGTTGAAGAGATTGAGGATGAGGACGCACCCAAGATCATTTACCCCAAGGCTGCCGATCCCCGTCCTCTCGCAGCTACGGAAGATGTTACTTTCCAAGCTCGTCGTTGCGATGAGCCGATCCACTGCGTTATTGACACATCTGTCTCCACTACGGCGTTTGTTAGCCGCACGTTCGAGAACTACACCCCAACGAAGACCGTTACCTTTCTTGATTCCGGAGCGAGTGATCACTTCTTTCGCGATCGCGCTGACTTCCAGTCCTACGAGCCTGTAGCCATCCGCACGGGTAAATCCGCACTCGCATCAGAAGGCGACTTCGCTATCGTGGGGAAAGGGACGGTCAGAAAAGTCTTCATGGTGGATGGAAGAGAGGTTCACCTTACGTTCTTGAATGCCCTTCACACGCCTTCGCTGTCCGCAAACCTTGTCTCTGTCAGTCAATTTGACAAAGCGGGATACTACTCTACCTTCGGAGGTGGGAAAGTCACCATCTGCGAGGGCCCCGCTGGTCAAACGATCTTACATGGCCGCGGATCAGCTGGGATGTACGTGCTCGAGGTGGTGCACACTCACGCGAATGTTTCGACCTCGCAACCAACCTCACTGAGGAACTGGCACCGTCGATTCGCCCATGCGAGCCCGGATACCATTCGGGAGATGCATGCAGAAGGCCTTGTGTCTGGCCTTCACATTACAGATCACTCCATTGATGGAAAATGCCTTGACTGTCGCGCCGGTCATCAGCACACACGCGGATATGATAGCCAAACGGAGACAGATGTACCTCCTTTGGACCTTGTAGCCTTTGATCTATGGGGGCCGTCCCGAGTTGTGTCGCCGGGAGGAAACATCTACATGATGTTAGTCGTTGATAGCGGGACCGGGCATAAACATACCGATTACCTTCGCGATAAGAGCTACGACTCCACAATTCCTGTGTTTGATGACTACCGGGTCATGGCGGAGAAGCAGATCGGCAGGAAACTGAAGCGCGTCCGCACCGACAACGCATTCAACTCCGCAAAGTGGACAGCGTACTTCAAACTGCATGGAATCATACATGAGCGAACTGCACCTTACTCGTCAGCGGAGAACGGGCTTGCCGAACGAGGAATACGCACCATTACGGAGGACATTTCCTTCATGAGTCGGGTTTGCCCGAAACTTATTGGGCGGCAGCTGGGGCATGTGCAACCTACAGCCGCAACAGAATGCCGACTCGTCGTCGTCCCAAACGCATCCCGCAGGAGGGTTTTGATGGTCGACCCGTTGACGTTTCTCACATGCGGGTTTTCGGTTCGAGGTGCAGCGCTAAGGTCAATATCGTAAACGGCCAGCGTGTGGATGGGGGGAGTAAGTTGGAAAGCCGTACCATTCCAGCGACCTTCATTGGCTACGGCACGGGCGCAGGCAATTATGTTCTGATTGATGAGCACGGGAAGCAATTTGAGAGCCGTAATGTGGAGTTTGATGAGGGAAAAGCTAACCGCACTGCGGATGAGGAGGAGGATGTGAGGAAGAGAGAAGACGACGTACCCGAGGAGCCGATTCCATCCGCCAGTGCTCATCGCAACAATCAGGAGGCTCGTGAACACGACTCCGAGCCAGTCGTAGAACTGCATGAGCCCGCACCTGCGCTAGCAGAACCCACGAATGCCCCACAACCTGCACCTCCCGCTGCCGAACCTCCTCGTCGTCCCTCGCGTACCACAACAGCAACTTCACGTATCACCGAGATGCGCGAATCTGCGGCACGAGAGGATGCCGCACGGGCTAATCGTGAAGACTGGGCGACAAGATCTACAAAGCCAAGAGCGAATGCAGCCTGGGATGAAATCGTCAGTTTGAATGCGGAGCTCGATGACCATGTCTCGCACACCTTGATGTCCTACAATCCCGACCGCTTGTATGCGCCGAAACACTACACCGAAGCGATGAAGCTTGATGCTCCTCGCTCGACTGCGGCTATGGACGTTGAAATGGAAGAAGGGGACATGGGAGCTGCAGCAACCGCCTCCGGGAGCCAACATTATGGCGTCGAAGTGGGTGTACGACGTCAAGAAAGATGGGGAAGGCAACGGGTTGCGGGATAAAGCTCGCCTTGTTGGAAAGGGTTTCACGCAGGTCCATGGAATCGATTACGAGGAAACGTGGGCCGCTGTTGCTCGCCTTGAATCGATTCGCATGACGGCGGCGATTGCTGCGAAACAGAACCTTCATTTATGGCAGATTGATTTCGAAGCCGCTTACCTGAATAGCGAGACGAAGGAGGAGATCTATATGGAGCAGCCAAGGGGGTATGAAGTGGAAGGGAAAGAGGGCTGGGCGTGTCGGTTGAGAAAGACAATTTACGGGACGATGCAAGGCGGCAAGGATTGGGCGGAGACATTGGGAGGCACATATACCGATCTTGAATATGTGGCATCGAGGGCAGATCCCTGCGTTCGTGTTAAGGTGTCCGGAGACGGCGGTTATACGTTGACTGACACCTACACGGACGACGTGTGGGGTGCATCTTCATCGCTTGAGGAAGCGGAGCTGCGCAAGGCTGAGTTAGCGAAAATCTGGGACATCAAAGACGTTGGTCATACTCACCGCTTGCTCGGTATGCGCGTCGAGCAGGACCTGGAGGCGGGGACTGTCACTCTTTCTCAGCGCGCCTACTTTGAGAAAGTGTTAGCGGACCACCACCTGGAAAATATCCACCTCCGTACCACACCTCTTCCTGTTGGCATCTCTCTCAACTCTTCCATGTGCCCGTCGACGCCAGAGGAGCGTGCTGAGATGGTGGGGAAGCCATACCGAGTACTGCTTGGATCGGTTACTGTAGATACTTGTACCGAGGCAACCAGCCAAAGTACCGTGACACCGTGACCCACTTTGGGCAACGCAACCAGGCCAGGCGTGAGCGTGACAGTTGCCATGATGGGCAACCAAGTCTCTCCGAATTTGCCTTTTTTACACCAGAATCAGGGCTTCTGGATGCGGATTGAGTCAAATGGTGCGCTATGCGCAAAATTTTGCAAATCTCATGCCAAAAATTCAATATTTTTTGGCTATGTCACGATCCAGATCAAGGCAACCAGACCCTCCGTGACCGTGACCTAACGCAACCGACCCCTCCGTGACCGTGACGGTTGCCTCGGTACAAGTATTTACAGTATCACAAGCTTTAGCACCCTGCCTCCGGCAGGGCCGACTCGCTGCGCTCGCGGCCCTTCCTACTGCAGGTGCACAGCTTGTTGGGGCTCTGCCCCAAACCCCGGGGGTTTTTCTTGGTATACTTATTATACTTGTACTTATATATGTGATCAGTTATATTGATTTCTACAAACTATTTAGTTCAAGACCTCTTCATATACAATATTTTTAGTAAGTGCACTATCTACATTCGCAGGTTTGAATAGAGCCTTGATACGTTGGCTAGATGTGCATCGAGACAGTGCTACATATAGTTGGCCATGAGTGAACACATCAGTGCGAAGATCGAGTCCAATATTATTTACGGATTGACCCTGTGATTTGTTGATTGTCATAGAGAAGGCAAGACGGGCAGGAAACTGGCGACGTTTCATAGATACTCCCACTTGTTCCATAGCTGGAATAATAGAGATGCGGGGAATGAAAGCTTTCTTTCCCATATGTTCACCACCAATTAGTCTGATCTCCAGAACATGAGCAGATGCTCTTGTGAGAATACCTCTAGAGCCGTTACACAGACCATTTGGAGGATCAAGATTGCGCAGAATCATGATTGGGCATCCCACTTTCAAAGCCAGCTTTGCGAGAGGCAGCCCAGATGCTTTCACAGAGTTGAGATATTCTACGGGATATTCAAAACCCCCATCCACGCCCTCCTCTATGATAGCAGAGTCTGCACTGTGATAAATGGTTTCCTGACCATTGAATTTATTGAGTAGCTTCTGATTGAGCTCATCAACTTCATCATTTCTGCCCGAGAGAATAGTGCGTTCCAAGAAGTATCTATCATCCTGATGATTGAATTGAATTGCGGAAATGCCAGGGTAGATTGCATCAATGAGAGCTTCTTCTGTATTTGAAGGAATTTTGACATTGTCTGGCAATTTTACGTTGCCATTGGCATCAGAATTTCTCCCATGTCCTACATCTAAGAGCCAGCGAGCAAAATCTTTGTCTTCTTGGCGGGCATGTGGTCCTCCCAATCTCATATTCTGGGTTAGATTAAGCATCTGAATCCGTGGCCACAGATAAGAACGCTTGAGGCAAAAGCCAACAATATCCTCTCTCCTGCCTTTGACAACAACTGGTAGAATCTGCTGGAAATCTCCGCCAAAGAGAACAGTGACACCTCCAAAGGGACGTGGATCACTGCGTATATCCTGCATAGTTTTGTCAACAGCTTCCGGAGCTCGACGATCCTGCATTGGCACTTCATCCCAGATCACCAATTCAACTCGCAGCAGCAGTTCAGCCAAGTATGTGCGCTTTTTAATATTACATAGAATGTCTTGATATAGAATTAGGGGAATCTTGAATGTGGAGTGAGAGGTCCGGCCACCAAGCAACAACAATGAAGCTATGCCAGATGAAGCAACACATAGCACAATCCTTCCTTCGGCTCGCAAAGCATAGCATAAGGTGTTATAAACATGAGTCTTCCCTGTCCCACCTGGACCGTTTAGAAAATATAATTTGGGTTCATTGTTTTGTACGGAATGCATCACAGCATTGAATGCAGTGCGCTGTTCAACATTAAGCCCCTGGATTCGAGGTTCAGCCAATCTGCGCTGCTCATCCCAATCATATGCTAACTGTTCAGCAATCAGACGATTTGCTTCCAATTGCGCCCAGTTGTCTACAGGTCGAGGCATAGGAGGAAAATCAGACAAAGACTTTCCAGAGCCATGTAAAATAGAATCAAGAAGATAGAGGCCATAGTCGTATATCTGATGTTCTGTAGGGTTTTGAAATCCTTTTTGTATAAGTTTGTAACGCAGGTCATCACATATGTTTTCCTTAAATTTGTTCCAGAGCGCCACTGGATCTTGTAAAGGCCAATTCTCTCGAATGATTGTTGCAAAAAGCTGCCTGAGTTGATATCCTGTTTGCATGACTGATGCCTCGTCAAGACATTGTTCCCATTCTCTGTCATCTTCTAACAATTCAAGAGCGAGACATGCTTCTTGGAAGGTTGGGTAAACAACATTGTTGACTGTACGAAGGTGTTCAAATGAGGTTGGACCTCGCACAACGGTCAACAGTGTCCGAAGATAAAAGCGTTCCCCAGCAGAAGGGCCAGCAAAGAACATTCTTCCAATGGCAAATTGTTGCTTTCTTATTGTCCACTTGGTAGAAGGTTTGTTCCATACAAAATGCTGTGGAAACTCCTGGTATAGAGACTCTCTGGCCTTGGGAAGGTCATTTGCACAGGCTTTGAAAAATGCAGTGAGAGTAGTGTCCTTTGTAGCTCCTCTGTTGAGCACAGTTTCGGCATCATCATTTTGGTTGAAGACTACACTCTGTTCATTCGGAAGATGAAGTTGGAGACGAACAACTGTAGGCTTCTCC